>CM077081.1:5353993-5953993 GCA_039513925.1 Platanthera zijinensis | reverse complement strand
CTGGATTGGATGGAAACACTATCCCCTCAAAATATTAATATTGATCGGTTATTTTTCAGGTCGGAGGGCAAGGCGCCTGGAAGTTCTTCAAGCTGATGGAGTACCTGGTGTTCATGATCCTGAGAAATTTAGTTTCTGGGTACTTGCAATGCCACATGTGCTTTTTTATGGCGTGGATTTCATACACCTGCTTAATTATTGCTATCTAACTTTTGGACAGCTTGTGAATCTACTAAATCTGAGACCATCTGAGAGGCTCAACTTGTTGAGGTTGCGAGATACAAGAGAGGTGAGTTTACAGTAAAACAACCTCTTTTTTTTCGTACTTTTATTGTATTTTTCATTGAAAAGTTAATCTTGTGCATTTTCCATTGACAGAGGATTTCCTATGGGCTTGACTTTCTGAAGAGCCCAGAAGCGCAGGGCTGCCCAATCCAGTAGAATGAATATTTTCGATCTAATCTCAACATTCGCGGTCCCATGTAAATTTCATTCCTTTCCCATTCCCGCCTACTACTTCTTCTTTTCCATGCAGATTACTCATACAATGATGATTTTATCTTTCAAAACGATCAAAATTTACACGAATTTATTAAATGCAAACATCCATATATTATTTAATCCGTGCATGACTAATTGTTATGTGCTTCTATTAAGCCATCAGGGAAAATTGTAGAATGATAAAATAATATCAATATGTTATGGGTCTAGTCCGTAACGTCAACCTAGTGTCGACGGAGGATGGTGGGAGGCGGGGATGACAGAAGCGGATGATATTGTAGAGCCGGAACCGCGGTTGCCTAAGCGGGGTATGCTCTGAAAAAGAGAGCTACCACAATATCTTCAGGGGGAAAAGGAATAGACTAACTTCTTGCATTCCACTAGCCCAAGGGGCTTTTAAATAAGAGACACAATGTGTCAGAAACATAATTAAGCTCCCAACACTTGGATTATGGCATAAGCGTCAAATACAATGATAAAGAACGCAACATAATAAAGACAACTTAAAGACAACACGCATAATGACAGACGACATAATAAAACCCTAAAGACAACAACATAATAGTCAAGGAAAAAGCCCATAACATCTCGTGTGTCCTTCAAATTGAGCTTGTCCTCAAGCTTGAACAATACTTGCACTACTTGATCATTTGGCTTTTTAATTTCCCACTCGAACAGTTTTCGGTAGCGCATTGTGTTGGATCTTATGACGTCCTTAGAGGGAGGGGGTGAATAAGGGTTTTTTGCAATTTTAAAGTAGACTTAGGAATTTTTCACAAATAATTAGAATAGTAAAAATAATTTTTCTTAAAAACACATATATGAAATATGGACTTAGAAATTCAAAGATGACAAAATAATGATTTCATTCCACAAAGATAAATACATAAAATGTTGATATCAATAAAGCTTGAAATCGAGGCTATGAGTAAAATTCCTTTTATGACTTTACCGGTCCTTCTCCCAAGGATCGGCTGGCTATAGCTAATCTCTTTCTAGATACGGCTTCTAGCCTCCCACTAGATCCCACCTAGATCTAGTCGCTGCACACAAGGCGACGAATTACCCCATAAGTTGCACAAGGACCTAGTCGCTACTCACAAGACAGCGAGTTCTCTACTGTTACAAGAATAAACAAAAGAATACATAAAATTGAAATCTGAAACTAAAACTCCCTCTAGTGTACAGCTCTGTAGGAGATGATGAAGCGTCGTAAAGATCGTCGGAGTTGAAGCACACAAAAGTCTCTTCTTCGCTCTTGAACTTTGAAGAAAGTTTGGGAGTTGTCTGAATTCGGAGAGTAATGAACAGAGAGTACGTAAAATCAAAGCTTCAGGAGGTATGTAACATTGAATGCACGAAGTTTCTGCCTTTTATAGAAATAGTCGCTATTGCCGACGATATTTAATATCACTGGCGGCATGTCCTCGTCCCGCCACGTGTCCCACGCCGAAGAGGTTATGGCTGGTTGATTAGTGAACGTGGACGATCGTGGGATATCGCGTGCGATAGCTCAATATCGCCCAGCGATATTGTTGAATAGTGCGCAACATGGTTGATCGTGCGGGACGTGGCTGATGCGATGCTGACATCATCCAAGCTATCGTTGGCGATAGGAAGATATCGCCCGCGATATCTCTTTTTACAGTATTTGTCTTCTTTTTTTTGAATCTCATCCATAGGAGTATTATACCTGTTATATCTGCACACCATAAACAAACTATGATCAAATACATTCGGAATTTATTATTCTCAAATCAAAGAATGCGGAACGCATGCTCCAACATGTTGTTGTAGCGGAGACTGCATCGAGCGGTAGTTCCTCGTCACGCTCTCAGTTGTCATGAAGGGTTTCAGGGATCTGGCATGGCGGGGGCGCTAACTGAGGAGAGACTATCATGCATAATAGCGAAGACGGGGCAAGTATGTTTATTGAATGTGTCACGGCGATCGTAAGTGGCGACGGCGTCTAGATGGCGGTCATCAGAAGGAATGTCGTCAGAGCGGCTTGCAGAATAGGTGACTGGAGTGAAGAGCATTGGATGGAGGTGGATGGTAGAAACAAATGGCGCATGGATGAAGATCCTGAGGCGTTGGGGTCGCCGTGCTCTTTACCGGACACCTTTGTCTTGGGCCCAGGATGAAGATCCTGAGGCGTTGGGTGTCACGTATATTGATGACACCACTGCAGTGATAACATTAGTCCGAGATCGGATGCTGGAAACGCAGAGGAAACAAGCCAAATATTATGATGCTCGACATCGATTGATAGAGTTTAGCGTGAGAGATATGATGTTCCTGAAGATCAAGCTTGTGCATGGTATCTCCCGGATAAGAAGCAGAAGAAGTTGGACCCTTGCTATTTGGGCCCCTATCCGATTATAAAATGAATTGAGCCAGTTGCATATCGACTAGCTCTACCTTCGGAGTTAGGAAATTTGCATGACATCTTTCATGTCTCTTTCTTACGACGGGTGCTCCGACAACAAGAGCATCATCTTCCTACACCTTCAGTAGCTGTGCAGTCTGATAGATCTCTACAGTTAGAGCCCATGCAGATTTTTTACTCAAAAATCAAGAACCTGAGGAATAAAACCATAACTATGGTTAAGATATTGTGGTCAAACTATGGACGTGATGAATACACTTAGGAACCAAAGAGTCTTGTCAGAGAAAAGTATCCGAAACTTTTCCCCAAATACGTAACATCCTCAAAAAACTCCTACTTTAAGCAATTTTTTGGGGACAAAAATTCTCTTATTTTTATTGGTTTGTAACATCCTGACTTTTATTGGGTCACTAGGACCCTAATTGACCTAATAAAAGTAACACAATTACCTACAAGATGCCCTAGAAGTGAGAAGGTGGCCCCGAGTTTGTATATTGAGGATACGTGCTCCGATTTGAGTTTTGTCAATTGCATTAGACTCGTATAGTCAATACGAGTGCAAAAAAACTCGTTTCATTCCAATCCGAGATCTTATGGTGAATATGACCATTTTAGGTATTGTAGCGCGCCACAACGACGACATTTTAGTATATTGAGCATATGTGCTCCGATCTGAGTTCTGTCAGTTGCATTAGGCTCGTATAGTCAATACGAGTGCAACAAAATTTGTTGCGTTCTGATCCGAGGTCTTTTGGACAAAACGACCATTTTGAGTATCGTTGTGCGTCACGACGATGACATTTTAGTATATTGAGCATACGTGCTCTGAATTGAGTTGTGTCAGTTGCATTGGACTCGTATAGTTGTTACGAGTGCAACAAGCTCGTTTTGTTCCAATCCGAGGTCATATGATGAATATGATCATTTTGAGTATCGTAGCTTGTCACGATGATGTCATTTTAGTACATTGAGCATACGTGGTCTGATTTGAATTCTGTCAGTTGCATTACACTCGTATAATCAATACGAGTGCAACGGAACTCGTTTTGTTCCGATACGAGGTCATTTGGATAAAATGACCATTTGAGTATCATTGCGTGTCACGATGATGTCATTTTAGTATATTGAGCATACACACTCTGAATTGAGTTCCGTCATTTGCATTAGACTTGTATAGTTGATACGAGTGCAACGGTACTCGCTGCGTTCTCGATCCGAAGTCATTTGGTGAATATGACTATTTTGGGTATCGTAGCGCGTCATGACGACTCCATTTTGGTGTATTGAGCATTTGTGCTTCGATTTGTGTTATGTTGCATTAGACTCTTATTTTCAATACGAGTGCAACAAAACTTGTTCTGTTCCGATTCAAGGTCATTTGGAGAAAATAACCATTTTGTGTGTTGTTGCGCGTCACGACCACACCATTTTAGAATATTATGCATATGAACTCGGAATTGATTCCAGACAGTTGCATTGGACTCGTGTGGTCAATACACGACCAACGAAATTTGTTGCACTCGATTCCGACGTCGTTTGGTCAACTTGGTCAAATCGAGCATTATGGTGCATTGAAAAGCGTGCTCACACAAATATTACGCAAATATCCCAACATTAGCTCATCACTCGACGACTTGTACCTACTTTGACCGTGACCTACATGGGGGACCCACCCCATGATTGACTTTGGTCAATCTTCTTAAAACACAATTTTGGATAATTTAAAACCCCTCCACCACTCTCCTACTTAAGGCCAACTCATCAAGCTCCACCATGGGCCACTCTCGGACCTAAATGGGCCTGGATTCCTGCCCAGCATCTTGAAATCAAAACTAAACCAAGGGAAATAGTAAAGGCCCAAGTCCAAGCCCTTCTCCTTCTCCCTTTTTCTCCCAAACTCCAAGCTCCAAGCTCCAAGATGCTTACATTTGGCAGTACCTCCCCCAACTAGATGATGTCAACTCACAACTCTAACTCCTCCGGGGTTAAGCCAAACTCTCTGTCACAAGGGATTAATCTCACATCGAAAGAGGGGGGGGGGGGAGGAATATCCCAGTCCTCTATATAGGCACCCATATATCTCCAGGGCTCTCACCCCTCTTCCCAAGCGGAAACGAGCCCCCACCCCACCCCACCGAGAAAAGCTCAGCCCGAGCTCACCACCATTCCTGCCACCTCTAATGGCAAAATTTGCTGAGAGCTCCAGAAGACCCCCAACTCAGGTGGGACCTCCTCCTCTCCTTCCTTTTGGACGAGCTGCATCCGAGCTCCGACCGCCGGAGCTCCACCGCGCACAGCACCAAGCTCGAGAGGAACTAGAAGTGGTGGCCGAGAAGTGAGAGCCTCCCAGAACTCCAGTGGGCCCCTAGGAGGTCATGCCTCGCCGAAGAGGAGTCAGTGACCCTCTTCGGGCAAAGCTAAGGCGGAGACACTGCCGAAAAAGGGAGCTCTGACGGTGTCTGGCTCGGGAAGTGCTCTGTAAGCACTTGTTTGGCAGTTACCGGCGGCGCCAGGCCGTCGGACCACCACCGGAGGGAACGCCGGCCTCCGACGAGTCGGGCGTGGGTGGCGGCGTGGTCGGCCAGTGGCCAAACGGCAGCAGGGAGGCCACGTAAGCCTCCCGCCCACGGAAGTTACAGGTGTCGTCCGATAAGGATCAGACGGCTCTGATAATCTGGGTAATGATTGGGATCCCGACAGTGGATCAACGCCGGATCCGTTGCAGGGCGTCAGTGCTGGATCTGCGGCTCGAGGTCAACCACAGATCGGTGTCAACATATGTGCTGTGTATTTATTTAATGACAGAGGGTTTTGAATTTTTTTGAGGCTGATAGGGGCCTCAGATGAGGAAACTTTGAATATAAAAAATGTTCATCTTGATGACTGCTACCTCTCATAAAAACTTGGAATTTTTCAGATATTGTTGGTATTTTTAATATCTAAAATAATGTTTATTTAGCTAATCAGAGGGCCCTAAAATATTCATAAAAATTTAAGAAAATTTACAGTGATAAACAAGGCCCTTATGTATGCTCAGTAAATATTTGGAAATTTTTGGATGAGCTCTGATATTTTTCAAGCAATTAAAAATATGGATTTTATTTTTGGAAATTAATAATGGTCAATTTCCCTAATTAAAGTCCTTTAAAATTTTATGGTTGATTTATAATTACTAAAGACATACTCTGATGAAATTTGAGAGTTTTTCAAGCATTCCTGTTATTTTTTAGATTTTATTTTGTGATCCGGGGATGTTTGAAAAATTAATAGAGGTTGAATTACCCGATCAATATGCCTTATATTTTTACCAGAGGTCTTTAATAGCCAAATACATGCACTGAAAGTGTTTGGGAGTTTTTGAGACATTTCTGGTATTTTTAATGATTTAATAAATGACCCGAGCCTACTTTTAAAATTGCTAGAGGTCATGTAAGACCTCAAAAAGATTTGAATTATTTTGAGGAGACAGTATATTGCAATCTAAACTCACTGTCGTGGTTGGTGATTTTTGGAAATGTGATTTATTTTTAAATATTAAATTAAGAGTTTATTCAAGGCAAATAATCATGAGAGGTTAAATCGAAGCTCAAGTGACCCGAGAAATTTATGGGGATTATGTTAGGACAAATCAAACCTCCGGATTAAATTGTGTGATTTTCCGACTCTTTTTGTTGTTTGTCGAATAAAATAGGTTTTACATCGGAAGTTACCTATATCGGTCGTAAAGTATGTGCTTAGATTGCTTCACTGAACTCATTAAGGTTAAATGATTTGTGTTAAACCTTTGCGGAGATTGGTAATTCTTCAATGATCAAATCAGGTGTATTTAATACAGAGCCTTGAAAATTATAATAGGCTCTCATGAAATCCTCTAATCCGATAAGTCGTCCTAAGAGCTACAACTAAAATAACTATCAGATTCATTTAAATTGGAGGACCCTAATACGGTTAAATACATAGAACTCGCAATGTAATTGTTAGAACTTGCATCCTATGAACGGAAAAGCCTCCTGTGAACGGAGTGAATAACTGAACTTGTCTCTTATGAACGGAGAAGCCTCCTATAAACAGATTGAAAAACTGAACTTGTGTCCTATGAACGGAGAAGCGCCCTATGAACAAAGTGAAGAACTGAACTTACCTCCTATGAATGAAGAAGCTTCTTATGAACGGAGTGAAGAACTAAACTTGTCTCTTATAAACGGAGAAACCTCCTATAGACAGAGTGAAGAGCCGAACTTGTCTCCTTGACTCGAGATGGAACTGCAGAACTGGACTATTCTTATTTTGTTCTTTTATTCTGCATTTCAATTACTGCACTTCATTTTAGTATTGCTCTTATTTCAGATCAGTATTTTAATTACTGCAGTTCGTTTCAGTATTTCAATTTCTGTACTCTATTTACAGTAGTATTTCCTTTACCATATTTTCTTACTGCAATTTACTATTTTTTCATTTCTGCACCTTTATGTTGAGTTCCGCTTTGATACGCGGTTTATCTTGATTGAACAGTAGTTAGGGTTAACTTGGAGATGAGTTATTTCTCCAAGACTAGCCCTAAATAATGAGCTCCTTCGATCGCTATGCTCCTTATCTAAAGTTGAGTGGTACGATCAAACTATGCGGTCGTCTGTCCGAATTATTTCATGTCAAGTAGGGTAAGCCACCACAGACCCGAAAGTTGCATGTTGTTTATGTTAGAACATGTGGAGTTCTGGCGGTCTAACGGTTTGGTCTGATGGTCTGCCTATCTGGCAAGTTTGGTTGTGTTATCGCACGGATGATAGAGCACAAGTCCTGGCGGTCTGGCGACCTGGTTTGACGGTCTGGCAGTTATTTTGTGTAACCACACCGGAGTACCGTAGTGCGATCTGATGATTAGCGAGTTATTGACGGTGCGGTCTGGTGACTTCCAAGGACTAACCGTTGTTATCTGCTAGAGCTAAGGTCTGGCGATCAACAAAAATTAGTCACAATTGCGGTCTGGCGGTTAGTATCTGCCTAACTACCCCAGATGGTCTTATGTGTTTACCGCAACTGTGCTGTTTGGTGGTCTGCAAAGGGTTAACCGCAGTTGTGGTCTGGTGGTCAGCAAGTGCTAAGGCTGTTGCAGTCTGGCGGTTAGATCCTATCTAACCGCCCCAGTTGCCCCTGGTGTTGTCTGGTGCATGCTTACAGATAGAGGCCAGCAAATTCTTGTTGATATCGTCTCAAGGTCTTTATGTAGTCGTGCGGTTAACTTGTCTAACCGCATAGCCCGCACGCTCTGAAATTATCTATCCGCCTAGTCGCTTGTGACAGACGTTGTATTGTATTCTTTCTCTACCTCCCCTTTTTTATAAATAGGGGGGGTCATACCTGTGTAATAATTATTTTTTTGGAGTAATAAAAATCCTGCTATTTAGACTTTTTCACATGGTATCAGATCTCCTCAGTCCATTTGCTCTGTTTTCTGGTTTTTCGAGTGTGCGACAGTGCAAGCGGTCTCTTATTTTTTATTTGTTTGCTCTTCTCTTTGCTTTATGCGGTTACTCTCTTAACCACATTCTTCTTCTCTCTTTGCTTTCTGGTTCTTTTGCCGCCCACTCGGCCCTTTGTTCCTTTTTTTGGTTCAGCCTCTCTCTAACCGCGTGGTTAGAGTTTTCTTCTTGTTTTCTTTTATTGCGCTTCGCACATTCCGCGGTCTCAGCCCTCTTCAAGCAGTCTCTCGCTCTGTCCGTGCGGATAGTCTTTTCTGTCTGGTCTTTCTTCTCTCTATGGAGACTCCGACCTTCTCTTCCTCTACTCTGTCTGCGCCTCCAATTCTAATTGCTCCCTTTGTCCTTACTCATTTCAGTAATCTTGGCACTGCTTCCAAGATGACTGAACCAAATTATCCGGATTGGAGTGTTTCCTTTATTTTTTTGTTACGGTCTTAACGTAAACGTCATCATCTTACTAAGTCTTTGTTTGGCGTCGCGTTTTTTGAGCAACACACCGTGGTTTTTCCAACAGCCCCGCCAAACAATAGTTTCACCGCCTCCAGTAGGAACCACCACTGCCCTTAAGTCGCGAAAAAACCTCGATTTGGAGTCGTGAAAATTTTTCTTGACTCCAAATCACGCGACTTCCCCCGCTGCTCTTCTGCCCTTATTCCGCGACAACCACCGCATCCCGTAGACCGCATTTCGGCGATTCCTTCTCCTGATTCGCCGGCGACAACCTCTGATGACCTGTGATTCCTTCTCCTGATTCCCCGCAGTTCGCCATCGTCCTCCTTCCTTGCTGAACCGCAGTTCGCCATCGTCGTCCTTTGTTGCTGAATCTCGACCTGTTCTCTTTGCTTCCGTCTTCTTCATCACCGTTGGAATGGTCGTTGAAGCTCACAACACGAAGGTTGGATTTTTCATATCCCCATGTTAAATTAATTAATCTGAGGAGAGATTCGAAGTTGTCTTCATATTCCTCTCCATCATAGAAGCTTCTCGAATGTTATTAGCTTCAAATATGTTTCTGTGAAAAAAAATCCTCATTTCTTAACAAAGATACCATAAAACCTACCAAAAAAAAATCTCCGTTACAAACAAATCAACAAACGGTCTGTAACAAGACTCACATAGTGCATAATTATGAAATCTAGAAATTAGAATCAAATGAAATTAGAATAAAAAAATCTCCATTTAAAAAAAATGAAATTCACACTGCACAACTATTTTGCCAAACAATCTCACAGATTCTGCGTTTGAAACAACACTGCAAACGCTATTCTTCTGAATAGTTTCACAGATTCTGTCATCACTCTGCAAAACAGCTGATTATTCCACCACTGCTTCTCCAGTCGCTCCGCGTCAAACAAAGCTAATGACCCTCCTGCACGAGGATCTGCTGCATTTGATGACTGGGATGTCAGTGATGCTTTGATTAGAACATAACTTGTTAATAGTCTTTCTAATGAGTGTCTACCCGTCATTCATCATGATGAGACGGTTAAGGCTGTTTTGACTCATCTTGCCCCTCTATACTCCAAGGAAGCTCAAACTTTGTGTATATACACGTATGTTGATCTGTTTGTCCATCCCACAATGACTTCTGCTCTACCTATTAGGAGGTGCAAGCTCTTGGTGCTGAGCTTCTTCAACATCGCCCTTTCTCCGTTGATCTTGTTGAACAACACAAACAATTCCAGGAACTTCTGGTGGTGTGTTATCTGTTTCGTTTGTTAGAATCTTATGATATGATCTGACAACAAATTCTAAGACAGACTGACTCTCCCACTCTTGATGCTATTGCTGCGCGCATCTCCGTTGTCAGTACTCTTCTCCAACGTCCTTTGCTTGCCTCCCCATCTCCTCCCAACACCGTTGCTCATCCGGCTCGTCATGGCAATCCTAGTGGTCGTAGAGGTCACTTCGGTGAGTGTGGTCTGTCTCGATATCTCTGCTCTCACTATAGCAAGACAAGACACCTTATTGATCGTTGTTGGCCTGCTTGGTTAAGTATCCACATCTCCGCCCTCCTACGGGTGACACTACCACGAAGAAGTCAACATCTCTTGCGTTCTCTTCGGGTAGTGCTCATGTGGTCACTGAGGTTAGGTGGCTCATAGACTCCGGCGCTACTAATCATATGACGGGTAATCCTCTTCTTTTCTCCAATTTAGATAAAAATAATCGGTCACCTCCGGTTTTTATTGCAGATGGTTATTCATCCCCTGTGTGCGGGACTGGTACAGTTCACGTCACTCTGTCTCTACAACTTGAGGACACTCTCTACGTCCCAACTTTTCCGTGCAACTTGCTTTCTGTTACCTCTCTGTGTAAACAACTGAATTGCACGATTACTTTTACCTCCGCTACTTGTTCTTTTCAGGATCCACACTCCAAGGAGACGATTGCTACTGAGACTGAAAGTGGAGGCCTATTCGACCTTGACAATGTCTCTGCTCTCTCTGTGTCTACTTCTCTTCTCCAGTGACATCTTCGCCTTGGTAATCTTCCTCCTCGTCTCTTTTACCAGCTCCTACCTGATCTACCTCAGGAAGATTCCCCTCTCAATTGTGAAGCTTGTCAACTCGGCAAACACCACCGCTCATCCTTTTTAGCAAGACAATGACGTAGTTCTTCTCGTCCCTTTGATCTTTGTGAGAACAGGAAATAAGAGACCGGAAAATGGTATAATAGAAATTTTATTATGCCAAAAAGATATCTATTACAAAGTTATGACCTCCCTTTTATAGAATGGGGGAGAGAAGAGAGATTACAAATAAGCAATGTGAGACTAATAATTACATGATCACAAAACTATACAAGCCGCATAAGCCGCACAAGCCGCGCGGTTAGCCTAACCGCACGACCACTACAATTAGGAGGACAAGCGACCAATATCTCCAAGCCGCCAGATCGCTCAGACTGCCAGACACCAACCAGCAATACCTCGGCACCAAGCGGCTGGGAGGAACCTCCAGACCGCCAGACAAATCGCCAGACCGCCCGGTCTCCAACCCGGCTACCAAACTGCTGGGACAAGCCGTCAGACTGCCAGACCGCTTCAAAATTTCTTCTCGAATAAAGTGACAGTTGACCTCTATGTGTTTTGTTCTCTCATGAAGGACCGGATTTTTGGAAATGTATATAGCAGCCTTGTTATCGCAGAACATAGGAAGAGGATAGTTGTAGACCTCTCCTAGGTCAAGCATGAGAGCCCGTAACTACTTTAACTCACATGTGGTCGATGTCATACTACGATATTCTGCTTCTACACTAGACCTGGAGACAACATACTGTTTATTGCTCTTCCAGCTCACAAGATTTCCTCCAACAAATGTGCAAAAACCCGATGTTGACTTGCAGTCTCCTTTATCATCAGCATAGCTCGAATCTGAGTACGCTTCAACCCTCAAGTGACCGTTCTTCATAAAAAGCAATCCTTTTCCTGGAGCTGCTTTAACATACTCCAATATCCTCATGACAGACTGTAGATGGCACTCCCTAGGAACTTGCATGAATTGGCTAACCTTGCCTACAGCATAGAAGTTGTCAGGTCTGGTCACTGTGAGATAAATGAGTTTGCCCACTAGACGCCGGTACCTCGTAGTATCGGATAGAGGAGGCGAGTCATCTGTCCAAGTTTTGTCTTCCACAATAGCCATAGGACATCTGACAGATTTAACACCAGTCAACCCTGCCTCTTTTAGCAAATCAAGAGCATACTTCCGTTGGGAGAGAATTAAAGAGTTGGGCTACCGAGATATTTCAATCTCCAGAAAGTATTTGGGGGAGCCCATATTCTTAGTGACCAGATGGTGTCGGAGGTGTTTCTTTGTCAAAGCTACCCCAGCCTAGTCATCGCCAGTTAGAAGAATATCATCCACATATACAGCAAGAACCACCATATCAGAGGAGGTTTTGCGAATGAATAAGGAGTGATCGGCTGAACTTCTTGCAAAGCCAATGGCCGCCACAATGTCGCTGAACTTGTCAAACCAAGCCCGAGGGCTTTGCTTTAGGTTATAGATGGCTTTCTTCAGATGGTATACTCGTGTCTCCCTCTAAGCAACATACCCAAGATGTTGCTCCATGTATACGTCCTCCTGAAGATCACCATAGAGGAAGACATTCTTGGCATCCAGCTGGGAAATGTGTCAATCCCTGTTGACAGTTACAGAGAGAAGAATCCGAATGGTGCTGAGACGAGCAATAGGAGAGATGGTATCAAAGTAATCAACTCCTTAAGTCCGAGTGAAGCCTTTGGCGACTAAGAGGGCCTTGTATCAATCCACGCTGCCGTCCGGAGGGAACTTCACAACGAATACCCATTGACAGCCAACCACATCAGTGCCCAAAGGGGGAGGAACAAGGGTCCATGTACCCCTTTCAGTGAGGGTAGCAATTTCCTCATCCATGACGGTCTTCCAATGAGGAATAGTAAGAGCTTCCTGGTAGGTGCGGGGAGTGGCAGTGACAGAGATAGCCAAGGAAAACGTCCTGCGAGAAGGAGTTAAGTGATCATATGAAACAACAACAGCTAGCGGGTGTTGAGTACACGTCCGCATCCCTTTGCGAAGAGCAATGGGAATATCCAGGTCAGCGTATTCCTCAGTTTTGATGGCGACGACGGCCCTCAACATGATGATAGTACCGCAGCGCTTACGGATGATGGCGCTCCTCCAACCAAAGACGCGCGCCGCCGCCGTGACAAAAATTTAGACAAGCGCCATCGCCGCTACAACCTCCGCCCGCGGCATTTGCATAATTAGTTAATACATATAATCATGATATTATAAGTATTAATTAATTATTATGTTTTCCTTTTCTAAGTTATCATTTGGACTTTTATTATTTGTCTTATTATGGGCTGCACATAGCCAAATTTTGGACTATATTTATGTTTACAAACTTTGGGCTGCATGTAGCCAAAGTTGCTTTGTTAGCCTATATATAGGCCTTGGTGGTACTATTGGAATAGAATTGGATGAAATAATTTTGAATCTCTTCATTTTAAGAAATCTCCCTCTCTTAAGTTTCTTTCCCTCCAAAGCCCTCCCCTCTCCCCCTAGGTTTCGGCCAAGGCAAGCCGCCCCCCTCCTTTCCCTCTCCCTCTTGGCCGCCGGCCAACCTCCCCTCCTCCTCTCCTCCCACTTCGGCCGCCCCTCCCTCCAACACCTCTCTCACCAACAGCCGCCCCCCTCTCAAGCAAGGCCTTCTCCCTCTCACAATATTCGGCCACCCCCCCACTCCACCACCTTTTCTCTCTCCACCTTGTGACCGGCCTCTACAAGAAGGTTGGACCTCAAAGATCTTGGCTCCGGCGTGACGCGAGGCAGACGGAAGGTTTCTCTCCATCCGGCATACTACCGGTGGAACCTTTGAAGGGCGATCAATCTTTGGCATAGATCAATATCTAGATCTATCTCCGAGCGGGGTAACGAAACCTTCTACTTGTCTTGAGTTTATTTCCCTCGTGATAATTTCTTGTGGTGGAAAACGTTGGCGTGCAATCTTGATAGCTTTGAATTAATCGTGGATTTTCTCGAAATAATTTTTGCGTCTATCTTGATCTATTTAAATTCGAGTAGGCTTGGCGGGCCTCGTTTTTTTTTGTTGGGAGAGATCTACCTTTTCTCGCGAAATCGTATTTTTTTTGGGTAGATCTCTTTTGGTACAACTCCGCTTGTCCGGACGGAATATTCGTCCCTTTAGCTTGATCGGATCTCGGTATATAACCGTTGTTCGGTCTCTAACGGATTTGCTACCCGTACGATAGCATTGGACAAAAAAAATTGCAACGTGTGGCTAGAATAATTTTCTGTGCAAGTCGCGAATTTAGTGGAATACCGAGAGAGACCCGTTACGGCGTTAGTATTCGTGTCGCGCGCGTGTAACGCTACATCAATTTGGTATCAGAGGGAGGTTGTGTCGATTTCTTAATTGGCACCATCCTATTTAATTTTAGGACGCCGACACGCACGTGCACAAAAATTTTTTTTTTCAAGCAAAATAAAAATAAAATTTTTTTTTTTTTGGTCTGCCAATAGCGGCCTAAAAATTTTATTTTTCTGCAAAAAAAATAAAAAAAAAATTTTTACTGCTCTCTTATTTATTTCCTGCAAGAAAACAAAAAAAAAAACTTTATTTTCCCTAGTTATTAGGCGGCAACAATTCCTTCTTCATAAAATTTTCTGTCAAAATCCGTGTTTTGCATGCGCACTAGGCTAGGCACTGAGTATACCCCATCCACCTCCCAAATGGCTGACGAGCGGGATGTGGGGCACAGTTCCACATCGATCGCTGGCCTCCGTCAGGAGTTCAATGACCAGATGACGGAGATGAGGGAAATGTTTCACCAAGTGAACTTAAACGTAGCCGCTCTCCGAAATCAAGCCATTCCCCCTCGTGACGATAGGAATAATAATGGTCAAGATGATCATGTTCCACGTGTACCTATGCACAACAATCGTGAACCCTTTGAGTTTGATCTCACCAGGGCAGTACGAGTCAAACCCCCTTCGTACGATGGATTGGGAGAGCCCCAAGTCTTCTTAGACTGGGTCATGGAGATGGAATGTTATTTTGAGTGGTATAGTCTGACGGACGAGAATAAGGTGAGAGTTGCGAGAATGAAACTTCTGGGTAGGGCTAAGGTTTTCTGGCTGAATGAGGAGCGTCGTTTAGGTGCGGTGAATGGTGGCTTACCACCAATTGGTTGGGCGGCCATGAAAGCCATGTTGACGGATCAGTATGTCCCCGCCTATCATCGGACCCAGATGTTTGACGAGTTAGCGACCCTTAAGCAAGGGAATAGAACGGTCTCTGAATACATGAGTCTTCTCAAAGACATGATGGTTAGGTGCGACGTTAGGGAGATGCCAGAGATCACCCTATCTAGATTCCGTAAGGGGCTCAACCCTGACATCCAGGGTAAACTTTTGCGTTACGGTCACACTGATTTGAGCACCACGTATAACGCCGCGTTGGATATTGAAAAGCACAATACTTTCAAGTCCAAGAGTCGATCTTATCAGAAGGATAAGGGCAAGTCCATCTTAGGACAACCCCCTCCGTTCACGCTTAAGGATAAGGGCAAATTTCGGACGGTCGATTCGAACTCTGTGGTCATCACCGCTAGGAACATTAGGAATCCCACCGGTGAGAGAGTGCCTATCGGAAAGATTAGTAAGACAAACGCTACTTGTTATGCTTGCGGTGTTCAGGGTCATTACGCTAGTGAGTGTCCGACCAAACCCAAACCCGTAGCACTTTTAGATGTTGCTTCTGAGCCCGCTGAGATCGTCTATGAGGCCGAGGAAGATTCTGAGTCAGAAGGAGTGCCGAGTGATTTAGATGATGATGCCAATATGATGGTGATGAGGTGTATTCTCGCTACTCCCCGTGCGATAGACGTTTGGAACCGGACAAATATATTTTCGGTAAACTTTAAGAGTGGGGAAAAATGGTGTAAACTGATAATCGATAGTGGCAGCTGTATGAACGTAGTGTCCGAGAGTGCGGTGTCACGGATGTTATTAACCGCCGAGCCACACCCTCATCCTTATAAGGTCGCTTGGGTAAATAAGACCTCCCTTCCGGTCTCGAAGCGTTGCTTGGTACCACTTACCATCAAGGCTTATTCTGAAAAGATTTGGTGCGATGTAATCCCTATGGATGCCTGCCACGTGTTGTTAGGTCGCCCATGGTTATATGATCATGATGTTACCCACTTTGGGCGAGCTAACACGTATGAATTTAAATTTAATGGTAAAACCATAACGTTAAAACCCACTCCGCCTAAGGATCCGTCGGTTCCCCCGAAGGACACGGTTGTCCCGGTTGAAAGGAAAGCGTTAAGCTTACTAGGTAAGAAAGAATTCGAGCGTAATACTTTTATAGATGGTATCATTTATGCTTTAGTTTGTCTGCAAGTTAAGGGAGATGCCGCGTCATTCGATAGTTTACCCCCGTCGTTAAGGAAACTCCTAGAAGAGTTTCAGGATGTGTATCCGGACGAGCTACCGTCCGAATTGCCCCCCATGCGCGACATCCAGCATGCCATAGATTTCGTCCCGGGCTCCTCGTTGCCTAACCTTCCTCATTATCGGTTAAACCCTACTGCACACGTAGAATTGCACTCCCAAATTTCCGATTTATTACAAAAGGGGTTCATCCGTCATAGCACGAGTCCATGTGCCGTACCCGCTTTACTTGCTCCCAAGAAAGACGGCTCTTGGAGGATGTGTGTGGATAGCCGAGCCATTAATAAAATTACTGTTAAGTATCGGTTTCCAATCCCTCGCTTGGATGATTTATTGGACATGTTAGCTGGGGCCACAATTTTTTCGAAACTTGATCTTAGGAGTGGCTACCATCAGATCCGAATTAGAGAGGGTGACGAATGGAAAACCGCTTTTAAATCTAAGGATGGGCTTTACGAGTGGTTAGTAATGCCATTTGGACTATCCAATGCCCCGAGTACATTTTCTAGAATGATGACTCATATTTTCCAACCGTATATGGGAAAATTCATTGTGGTATACTTTGATGATATTCTAGTTTTTAGTACATCTACGATCGATCATGAGTCACATTTGAAGATTATCCTTTCCACATTACGATCGGAAAAATTATTCGTTAATATTAAAAAATGTACTTTCCATGTCCCTTCGTTAGAGTTCCTTGGTTATATCGTTAGTTCGGAAGGTATCCACGTCGATCCAAAGAAGGTCCAAGCCATTAAGGATTGGCCAGAGCCCGCCAACATTCGAGACGTACGGAGTTTTCACGGCCTAGCCACTTTTTATCGCCGTTTCATTAGAGATTTTAGTAGTATCATGGCCCCCATCACGGAGTGCATGAAAAAGGGTGACTTCACATGGACTAAATCGGCCGCTAAAGCGTTTCAAATAATTAAATCACGAATGTCGGAAGCTCCACTCTTACGCTTGCCGGATTTTAATAAGGTTTTTGAGTTATCTTGTGATGCGTCGGGCGTTGGTATTGGTGGTGTGTTGAGTCAAGAGGGTCACCCCATTGGATATTTTAGTGAGAAGCTCGCGGGGCCGAAATTGAATTATTCTAATTATGATAGGGAATTTTATGCGGTCATTAGATGCCTCCAACATTGGCGACATTATTTACTTCCTAAGGAATTTGTTATTTTGTCCGATCATGAGGCGTTGAGGTTCATTAACTCCCAGACTAAGGTTAGTCCTAGGCATGCCAAATGGGTCTCCTATCTTCAGGAGTACACCTTCATTATCAAACACCTTAAGGGGACTCTCAACCGCGTAGCCGACGCTCTTAGTCGTGTCTCCTTATTACTATCCACGCTAGAAGTTAAGGTGATTGGGTTCGATCGAATTAAGGACGAGTATGTCAATTGCCCGGATTTCAAGGAAATCTACTTTTCCGCTCAAAACGACTCACCCACGACAATCTCGTCCTATTATATTCGAGACGGCTACTTATTTAACCATGCGAATTTATGCATTCCACGTTCCTCCCTACGCCACTTTATCGTTTGGGAATTGCATAGTGGTGGGCTGGGTGGACATTTTGGTCGCGATAAGACCATCGCTCTTGTAGAAGACAAGTTTTATTGGCCTGGCCTTAAATCAACGGTGAATAAAATCGTAAGTAGTTGTCGAGCGTGTCAACTGGCTAAGGGTAATAAAACTAACGCAGGACTTTATACCCCTCTTCCGATTCCTTCCATTCCCTGGGAAGACATTAGTATGGATTTTATTCTAGGCCTGCCCGTCACGTTTCGACGTCATGATTCTATTCTGGTAGTGGTAGATCGGTTTTCCAAAATGGCCTATTTTATTGCATGTAATAAAACCAACGATGCGTCACATGTTGCTAAATTATTTTTTAAGGAGGTAGTTGGTCATCGGGGAATTCCTAAGACAATAGTGACTGATAGAGACGTAAAATTTACAAGCTATTTTTGGAAGACCCTTTGGAAAATTATGGGCACCAAACTTTTATTTTCTTCAGCCTACCATCCCCAGACGGATGGACAAACGGAAGTGGTAAATAGAAGTCTGGGAAGTTTGCTTCGTTGTCTTGTAGGCGACCACATGGGTACGTGGGACCTCCTTCTTCCCCATGCTCAGCTAGCTTATAACAATTCGAAAAATAGGTCCACGGGTCTGTCCCCAAATGAAATCGTGCACGGATATAAAGCGCCAGTGCCACTTGACTTGATCCCTTTACCCCCGTCCTACAAGTCAAGTCAATTCGCACAAGAGTTTGCCTCGCATGTCCATCATTTGCATAAGCACATTAAAGACACGCTAGCCATACAATATGCGACTTATCAATCTAATGCTAACGTACATAAGAGAGTGTCTCCCTTAGAAGTTGGCGATTTGGTTATGGTACGTCTCATCCCTGAACGGTTGCCTTCGGGCACCATAAAAAAGTTAGCGAATCGGCGAGCCGGTCCTTTTCGAATCTTAAAGAAGTTAGGAGAAAACGCATTTTTATTAGAGTTACCCGCTGATTGGGGAATTTCCCCTATTTTCAATGTTTCGGATTTAACGCCTTATGTTTCTCCACCACTTGAATTGTCTGTCTGCCCGTTTGGATCCACTGAAATTTCTAATGGGTTTGGGGGTGAGTTGGGTCCTGGATCGCTCCCTACATCGGTCTCCACTGGAGGTACGTTGGATGTTGATGCAGAAACTTTTTCTTCTTCTTTGATTAACGCTTTTCCAAGGTTCCCCAGGACCACCTTTTTGCCTGACAGGATTATTCGAGATGAAGTGCTCTCCTCGCCTAGTGGTGACATTCACCGCTACTTGGTTCGTTGGCGTGATCGTCCAGCTTCTGATGATTCATGGCTCCCGGAAGCGGACGTGGCTCGTTTGGATGAAGACCTTCTCCGCCAGTACTCTCAGGGCCGCTCATCGGAGATGAGTACTTTCGAGCGGGGGAGGATTGATGGCGACGACGGCCCTCAACATGATGATAGTACCGCAGCGCTTACGGATGATGGCGCTCCTCCAACCAAAGACGCGCGCCGCCGCCGTGACAAAAATTTAGACAAGCGCCATCGCCGCTACAACCTCCGCCCGCGGCATTTGCATAATTAGTTAATACATATAATCATGATATTATAAGTATTAATTAATTATTATGTTTTCCTTTTCTAAGTTATCATTTGGACTTTTATTATTTGTCTTATTATGGGCTGCACATAGCCAAATTTTGGACTATATTTATGTTTACAAACTTTGGGCTGCATGTAGCCAAAGTTGCTTTGTTAGCCTATATATAGGCCTTGGTGGTACTATTGGAATAGAATTGGATGAAATAATTTTGAATCTCTTCATTTTAAGAAATCTCCCTCTCTTAAGTTTCTTTCCCTCCAAAGCCCTCCCCTCTCCCCCTAGGTTTCGGCCAAGGCAAGCCGCCCCCCTCCTTTCCCTCTCCCTCTTGGCCGCCGGCCAACCTCCCCTCCTCCTCTCCTCCCACTTCGGCCGCCCCTCCCTCCAACACCTCTCTCACCAACAGCCGCCCCCCTCTCAAGCAAGGCCTTCTCCCTCTCACAATATTCGGCCACCCCCCACTCCACCACCTTTTCTCTCTCCACCTTGTGACCGGCCTCTACAAGAAGGTTGGACCTCAAAGATCTTGGCTCCGGCGTGACGCGAGGCAGACGGAAGGTTTCTCTCCATCCGGCATACTACCGGTGGAACCTTTGAAGGGCGATCAATCTTTGGCATAGATCAATATCTAGATCTATCTCCGAGCGGGGTAACGAAACCTTCTACTTGTCTTGAGTTTATTTCCCTCGTGATAATTTCTTGTGGTGGAAAACGTTGGCGTGCAATCTTGATAGCTTTGAATTAATCGTGGATTTTCTCGAAATAATTTTTGCGTTTATCTTGATCTATTTAAATTCGAGTAGGCTTGGCGGGCCTCGTTTCTTTTTGTTGGGAGAGATCTACCTTTTCTCGCGAAATCGTATTTTTTTTGGGTAGATCTCTTTTGGTACAACTCCGCTTGTCCGGACGGAATATTCGTCCCTTTAGCTTGATCGGATCTCGGTATATAACCGTTGTTCGGTCTCTAACGGATTTGCTACCCGTACGATAGCATTGGACAAAAAAAATTGCAACGTGTGGCTAGAATAATTTTCTGTGCAAGTCGCGAATTTAGTGGAATACCGAGAGAGACCCGTTACGGCGTTAGTATTCGTGTCGCGCGCGTGTAACGCTACATCAAGTTTCCGGGGCATCCGTGGTGGAGAGAGCTGGACCGGGAGTAGAGAGTGACGACCGCGGAAAAGAGGGAGATATCTCGGTAGGTGGATACAGTGGAGGAGATGGGGGAGAGGGAGGAGGTGGCGGAATCTCGGTAGGTGTAGAGGGAGTGGGGAAGGGGTGGTAGGAGATGTAGGAATATCAGGAGAGGAAGAGGAGTCAGGAGAGAAGTAAGATGCATTTTCAAAGAATGTGACGTCCGCAGAGACAAACTACAATGTGGGCAACCGTGTCAAAACAACAATAGCCTTTCTGAGTGGTGGAGTAACCCAGAAAGACGCATTTAGTGGCACGTGGGGAGAGTTTATCGCGGGTGGCGGAGGGAGCGTGCACGAAGGCCGTGCAACCAAAGATGCGTAGAGGAAGGGGGAAGGGTTCCTTGCCCGGATAGAGAATGGAGAATGAGGTTTGACCGTGGAGAACCGTGGAGGGAATGCGATTGATGAGGTAGTAGAAGATGAGAACGGCGTAGCCCCAATTGGCGCGAGGAACCTACATCTGTGTCATCAGAGTGCGAGCGACATCAAGAAGGTGACGGTTTTTGCGTTCCGCCAACCCATTTTGCTGTGAAGTATAAACACAGTTTGTTTGATGAATCTCATTTTGCATACAGAAGGAAGAAAAGTCATGACTGATATATTCTTTGGCATTATCAGATCGAAAGACTTTAATAGAAACATTAAATTGAGTTTTGATCATAAGATAGAAGGACGTCCATACAGAGAATAATTCAGAGCGATCTTTTAACAGATACACTCACGTACAGCGAGAGAAATCATCAATAAATGTGACAAAATATGAACTACCCCGATCAACGGTAAGGGTAGGAGCAGGACCACAAACATCGGAATGGACGAGATCAAACGGACGGGAAGATCCACGAACTTGCTTTGGTGGGAAGAAGGAGTGGTGATGCTTGCCAAGCTGACAGGCCTCACAGTTGAGGGCAGGATTTTGTGGAGGAAGGTTGGGTAAAAGCTGACGAAGAAGTCGTGGAGGAGCATGACCAAGGAGAATATACCATTGGAGAAGATTTGTGGAGGTGGAGGAGAAGGCGGACAGAGCGGAAACGTTGTCGAGGAAATAGAGGCCGCCACTTTCAGTCTCAGTAGCAATCGTCCGTTGTGAGTCCGGATCCTGAAAAGAGCAAGAAGTAGAAGTGAATGAGACGGAACACTGTAGTTGCTTGTATAGAGAGGTAACAAACAATAAATTGCAAAGGAACTTGGGCACGTAGAGGGTATTCGCCAAGCGAAGAGACGGAGTGACTTGAACCACTCCCGTCCCATTGACCGGTGATGGAGAGCCGTCCGCAATAAAGACCGGGTGCAACCGATCATTTGTTTCTAGGAGAGAAAAACACTGGGGATTGCCGGTCATATGATTGGTAGCACCGGAGTCGATCAGCCATCTTCCTTGAGTAACAACGTGGGCACTACCAGAAGACGTGACCACCAAGGCGGATGGCTTTGAAGAGGAGGGAGAAGTAGAGATATCGAAGAGAGTCATAGGAGCAGAGAGCGGCTAGACGACCAGGCCGCGGCAAGACGAACAAGTCGCGACGACAAGGACAGGTCACGACAACAAGCAAGAAGCGGACAACCAGAAAGAGGCCGCGAGAGCAAGGGAGACCGCAACGGATTTGAGGAAGGCCGCAACGGACAAGCAAGGAGGAGAACGCAGCGGTCATGGTGTCAACACACCAGCGACCAGAGAAGCCACGACCAAACCGCGCGACTAGAGAAGCAGAGCAAAGCAGAGGGGAAGAAGTCGTGCAAACAAAGGAGATCACACGAAGCAAAGCTGGCCGCGCAAACAAATAGAGTTTGTGCGAAATAGAGAGGAAACTGTGCGACTAAAGGAGATCGCAGGAAGAAGAGGAGTAGAGAGACCGCGAGAGACAGGTTGCGAACATATAAAGAAGGAAAGCAAAGAGGCCGCACACACAGAGGGCAGCGACAAAGAAGACACGGAATCCGTGCGAGCAGGCGCAAGAAGAAAGGGCAAACCGAGCGGACAAGACAAAACAAACCGCGCGAGCAGGCGCGGACAGAGGCACACTGAATCAGGTGGAAAGATCGAGTCCTCTGATACCATGTGAGAACAGGAAATAAGAGACCGGAAAATGGTATAATAGAAATTTTATTATGCCAAAAAGATATCTATTACAAAGGTATGACCTCCCTTTTATAGAATGGAGGAGAGAAGAGAGATTACAAATAAGCAATGTGGAACTAATAATTACATGATCACAAAACTATACAAGCCGCACAAGCCGCGTGGTTAGCCTAACCGCACAGACACTATAATGAGGAGGACAAGCGACCAATATCTCCAAGCCGCTATAGACAAGCCACCAGATCGCTCAGACCGCCAGACACCAGCCCGCAACACCTCGGCACCAAGCAGCTGGGAGGAGCCTCCAGACCGCCAGACAAACCGCCAGACCGCCCGGTCTCCAATTCGGCTACCAAACCGCTGGGACAAGCCGCCAGACTGCCAGACCGCTCGGTCTCAACTCGCCAGACCGCCCGGTCTCAACAATCTTGTTCATTCCGATATTTGTGGTCCTTCTCCTGCTAAGTCTGTTGGTAGGGGCAGTCTATATTTTGTCACTTTTATTGATGATTTCTTTTAATGTACCCGATTGTATCTCTTAAAAGAACGCTTTTAACTCCTCTTCGTGTTCACTACATTTTATAATGAAATACACACACAATTTGATGTGTCTATTAAAGTATTTTGCATTGATAATGCAAAAGAGTATTTTAGTCGTCAATTCTCGATTTTTTTGTATGCATCATGATGTTATACATCAAGTCAGTTGTCCGTACACTTTCAACAAAATGGAGTTGTTGAACGCAAGAATCGTCATCTTCTCGACGTTGCTCGCACTCTTCTCACTCAAATGAACGTCTCTCGATCATATTAGGGTCATTCCGTCCTTATCTCTTATTATTTAATCAACCGTATTCCTTCTTCGATTCTCAACGACAAAACCCACTTCTCCATCATATACCCTGGTGCCACACCATTTCCTTTACCTCCACTAGTCTTTGGTTGTGCGGCGTTTGTTCACTCTTCTTCTCTTGGTCGTGACAAACTCTCTACTCGTTTCGTTAAGTGCATCTTCTTTGCCTACTGTCCAACTCAAAAGGGGTATCAGTGCTATGATCTCCTTCTCCAGAAACAGTATGTTTCTTCTATTGTCATTTTCTTTGAAGATGTTCCTTACTTTCCTCGAGCCTCTACTCTCACCATCTGATGATCCCCTCCTTTACCTATTGTCTCTCCACATTTACCTGAGCCTACTCTTCCTCCTCTTCCTAAACCAGTTTTTGTTTCTCCATCTTGTTCTCCTGATACTGCTTCTCTACCTTTGGAGTCGTTGCTGACAGCTCTCGGGCCAGCAGTCTATTCGACAGATGGATATGATACTGAAGACAGGTCGGACCTTGATCTTCTCATTGCTCTTTGGAAGGGGGTTCAGACGTGCACTCAACATTTCGTTCACGATGTTATCTTATATGCTCGTCCATCCCCCTCTTGCAATAGTTTTGCTCTCGCTCTCTCGGTCACTGTCACCTCGGCTAGCTCTCAAGAAGCTCTTGTTATTCCTCATTGAAAATCCACTATGAACTAGGAGATGAATACCTTAACCGAGACTCGTGTCCCTACTCCTCCAAGAGCGGATGTGTTTAGGTGTCGATGAGTCTTGGTTCAGACGTGCTGTATATGTAGATGATATTCTTCTTACAGGTGATGATAAGAAGGGGATTAGTCTAACGAAGAAACATCTCCTTCAACACTTTGTTACGAAAGATATGAGATCTCCTAAGTTCTTTCTAGGGATAGAGATCTCGCGAAAACGCAACTTAGGAGTGCTCTCACAACGGAAGTATGTATTGGATTTTTTATAAGAGACAAATCTTCTTGGGGTTAAATCTGCTCGATGTCCAATGGTCATGGTGATGACAAGTGTAAGAGTGGGAATTCTCCTCTTCTTTCAGATAACACCCGGTACAGACGGCTTATGGGAAAACTCATTTTTCTGACGGTCACAAGATCAGATATCTATTATGCAGTAGGTAGGGTTAGTCAGTTTATGCAGGCTCCCAAGAAGTGTCATTTATAATCAGCTCTAAAAATCCTGGAATATGTGAAATGATTTCTGGGTAAGAGACTTCTATTTCAGAAAAATAACCATTTGAGGGTTGAAGCCTACTCTGATGTCAGCTATGCTGATAATAAGAAAGATAGAAAATCTACGTCATGTTTTTGCACTTTTGTAGGGGGAAATCTGGTTATCTGGAAGAGAAAGAAACAATATGTTGTATCCATGTCAAGTGCTGAAGCTAAATACAGAAGCATGACTTTGACAACTTGTGAGCTGAAGTGGTTACGAACACTATACTTGACTTAGGAAAAGTCTATGATCATCCCCTACCAATGTTCTGTGACAGCAAAACCGCTATATATATTTCGAAGAATCCAATTTTTCATGAGAGAACATAGCATATTGAAGTTGACTGTCATTTTATCAGAGAAGAAATATTGAAGAATCAAATATGCACTCCATTTGTCACTTCTGATAAAGAACTAGTAGATATTTTTACCAAACCAGTGTCCTCTTTTTCGAACGTCTGTGACAAGCTGGGCATGGTTGACATATATGCTCCAGCTTGAGGGGGAGTGTTAGAACATGTAGAGTTCTGGCGGTCTGGATTGGCGGATTGGTTTGGTCTGATGGTTTGGTCTGGCGGCCTGCCTATCTGGCAGGTCTGGCTGTGTTACCATACGGATAATATAGCACAAGTCCTGGCGGTCTGTCGACCTGGTCGGCGGTCTGTCGACCTGGTCGGCGGTCTGGAGGTTATTCTGTGTAGCCACACCGGAGTACCGCAGTGCGGTTTGATAATCAGCGAGTTAATGGCGGTGCAGTTTGGTGACTATCAAGGAATAACCGTTGTTGTCTGTTTGAGCAGAGGTCTGACGATCAGCAAAGATTAGTCACAGTTGTGGTCTGGCGGTTAGTATCTGCCTAACTGCCCCAGATGGTTTTGTGTGTTTATTGCAACTGTGTTGTTTGATGGTTAGCAAAGGCTTAATCGCAGTTGTGGTCTAGTGGTCAGCAAGTGCTAAGACTGTTGCGGTCTGGCGGTTAGGTTCTGTCTAACCGCCCCAGTTGCCTCCAGTGTTGTCTACCGCATGCTTATGGATAAAGGCCAGCGGATTCTTGTTGATATCGTCTCAAGGTCTTTATGTAGTCGTGATGTTAGCTTGTCTAACCGCACAACCCGCGCGTTCTGAAATTATCTATTTGCCTAGTCGCTTGTGACAGGCGTTGTGTTGTATTCTCTCTACCTCCTCTTTTCTATAAATAGGGGGTCATACCTGTGTAATAATTATTTTTTTGGAACAAAAAAATCATGTTATTTAAACTTTTTCACAATTTACTTTATTGAAATGCTTGTGAATTACTTGTGGTGAAAATTGGCTAGTTGGGCATGCCCATAGACCGTACGTACCGGTACGGGGTGGTTGATGACTATATGCAACTGGGAGCAGTACACCCCGGGAGCTCGACCATGTTGTATATGCCCCACCGGGTCCCTCTGTTGGTTGGCCAAATTCAGTTATTGTCAGATGTTGCTCACATTCAGGAGTACACCAGGTTGTACATTGAGGTCTGAGTAGTGTGGTACGTTCACACCCAGAAGTGGCAGGACCGGAAACTGTCACCGACGGCCACATCGGTGAGGTCTGCGAGGTTCGCTACCCTGTTGGAAGAGAAGCGGTCAAACAATGTCGACATGGGGTATGGTTGCAAGTTGTGAACACCTGTGTGATTGTGTACTGGCTAGTAGAGCTCGTTTGAATAACTGATGTATATACTGCTGCTTTTCAGTTATTTATGGCAATGTTCACTTCAGCTTATGCTCCTAGCTTTAATACATGTTCATATATATATATATATATATATATATATATATATATATATATATATAGAGAGAGAGAGAGAGAGAGAGAGAGAGATATGTTGTCGCTAACTCTTTATGTTGCAACTATAATTGTTTTCGTAATGGCTCACTCTCATCCCCAAGTCTTTGGGATCTTGGGGAGGAAGTGTGAATCCATTTAGACTTTTAACTAACGTGTTGTTGTACATCATTTTTAGGAGATAGAGCGCCACGAGGCCCAGCGACCGCGTGAGAGTATACTCTATATAGAGCCCGCACGAGTCGACACACCAGTCTCGTCTCCGGACCTTAGAGACGTGAGCCCTCAGCACTTGAGAGCAGCGGGAGTGTTGTAGTTTTGTTGATCCCAGTGGGGCCGCATGTATAAACTTATGGCTATGACCTTTTTGATACATATATATGTGTGTGTGTGTTGGTTCTAAAATTGCTTCCGCTTATTGATCTGATGTGATTTGATGATTGTTTCATAGCCTGACAAGACGACCGTTCTATGCTCGGAGAGTGGGTTGTTGTCACTTGAAAAACGTAGGGTGACCGTCTTGGGCAGTAAGGCCCGTCTCCGACCCGACCCAGTCTAGGTTAGGGGGAGGGTCTTACAGAAGGTAGACGAGGTCGTCAAATCTTCAAATGGACGACTCTTCGCGGAGTGTGAAATGTCTTCAACCCATTACAATGGGGACCTATTTGTAGGAAAAGATAACCCCCCCCCTCCCCCCCGATGAGGTGAATTCAGGAGGTTGACGAGCTGAATACAAAAGTCCCACCGAGATGAATTTAAGAGGCCCAATGATGTGAATTCATGACGCTACCGAGTTGAATTTAGGAGGTTGTCGAGGTGAATATTGGAGGCCCACCGAGCTGAATTCTGGAGGCCGGCCGAGCTAAATACAAGAGGTCCACTGAGCTGAAAATTGGAGGCCCGACAAGATGAATTCAAGAGGTATCTTCCTTATGCATTCTTGATCTTAACGAATTAGGGGTTATACACAATCCTCATTTTTTCCGATTTTGATAGTTGATACAAGCTCGGAAAAATAATGTAGGACCCATTGTTCGACGAGATGGGCACGAGATACGTCACGCAGGGTCCTTGCAAAAATGAGAAACACGATCAAAAATTTGTAAGTAACTCTCAGGTCATTCTGTTATCGAGCGAGCTCAGCTAAAGAGGTGAATGAGGATATAGAATGAGCTCTTGGGGGGTCAGTCGGCCATCATGTAAGGCGGGACCTGATCTCGACCGTCACTGTAGAGACGTGGATTTATGAAGACTCGCAGCACCCGTGGCTTCAGTTGATTTGGAATATAGAATGAGCTCTCGTTCACCACTGTAGAGGCATGGATTTATGAAGACTCACAGCACCCGAGGCTTCAACTAATATGAAACATAGAATGAGCTCTCGGGAGATCAGTCGGACATGTATGAGGGGTGCTGATCTCGGCCGCCGCTGCGGAGACATGGACTTATGGAGACTCGCAACACCCGAGGCTATGACTGATCTGGAACATAGAATGAGCTATTGGGAGGTCAGTCAGACAACATGTAATGGGGGAGTTGATCTCGACCACCACTGCAGAGGTATGGATTTATGAAGACTTGCAGCTCCTGATGCTTCAATTGATCTGTAACATAGAATGAGATCTCGAGGGGTCAGTCGGTCTGCATGTAAGGAAGGAGCTGATCTTGACCGCCTCGCAACACCCAAGGCTTCAATTGATCTGAAACATAGAATGGGTGGGGGGAGTCAGCCAGCATATAAAGAGAGATTTGATCTCGGTCACCACTACAGAGGCGCAAACTTACGACAACTCACAACACCCGAGGCTTCGACTAATCGGTAACATAGGATGAACTCTCGGGGGGGGGGGGGGGGGGGGGCCAGTATGTAAGGAGGGAGTTGATCTCGGCCATCGCTTCAAAGACAAACTTACGTCAACTCGCAACCCCTGAGGATTTGACTAATCGGGAGCATTTGATGGACTCTCGAGGGGGGGGGGGGAGTTGATCTCGATCACCACTGTAGAGGCACGAACTTACGACGACTCATTGCGCTCGAGGCTTCATCCTAGAATCTCCATCCCAAAAACGGTTCATCAGACAAAGGAAAGTCAACACTCGAGGGGAAGATCGGCCAACATGCAATGGGAGAGCTGATCTCGACCGACAATGCAGAGGTTTGGGTTTAGGATAGCACACTGAACCCGTCGTATTGTTTTGCTTGTCGAGTCAAAACCTTTTTTGAGGAGGAGATTAGATTTGACATACCTTTTCTTTTTTGAGTCTGATTACCAAACTTCCTTTGCAACCATAGTTTTGATGCTTGGACGAACATGCAAAGGGAGGTTTCTTAAGGTTATGCACCCGATATTATAAACGAGCATGTCTTATAACAACAATTTTTTATTTGGGCATCGACGTGAGCTTTGTTAAATCGACTTCCTCAAACGTCTGCCCAGCTACCGATATTCAGATGAGTTATTGATTGCGAGCTATATTCCCTTAACGATATTCCCTTGCAGTTAGCGGAGACTTCATTTCTTTTAAAATATTTTAGATGACGACATCGTCCTCACTTTTGGTAACCAATAAACGGGTAAGGAAGATGAGCTCTTGGGGGGTCAGTCGACCAGCATATAAGGGAGGAGTTGATCTCGTCTGACACTGCAGAGGCATGGACTTATGGAAACTCTTTGAGCCCGAGGCGTCATCTCGTCACTCGACCAAGGGTTCCAAGAGGTGAGGTGGCAATTCACCTTCTAAAACATTTACCGAAATTGAATGCTCCATGACAGGGCATTGATAAGTCGAGCATGAGATTCTCTCTGAAGAAGTTCATAGCATTGTATCCATGAGAAAAGACAAAACATAAAGGTTACCGTGACCCTGCACGTACTCGATACTACTTTGAGCTGCAGGTTCAAGGGTAGAAACTTTTCACGCCGTCTCTGATCCAAGTGTTCCCGAGTGCTTCACCTTCTGATTCTTGGAGGTGGTATCTTCCGGTCTTCAAAGCTTCTAGGATCATGAATGGTCATTCCCAGTTTGGGTTGAGCTTCTCGATGGTTGTTTATCTTGCGACGACATCAACTTTCTTCAACACCAAGTCACCCTTCTGGAATTGTTTAATCTTGATATGTTTGTTGAAGTATTTTGTCATCCTCCACTTGATCTCTTCCTGCTGAGCAATGACGAGATCTCATAGCTCTTTGATGAGGTCAAGAGAGAACCTCTATGTGATTTTATCGCCAGGGGAGGGATCACTCCATCTTCTAGAGACTTACCCATAGAGAGGTCATCCGTGAATAAAAGAAGATAGACAATCACATACAACAAATAATCAAATTTGTTATGGTTAGAAGAATCGAATAAGCAAAACTTTGTATTGACTATATATCTATTGATTTGAGTTACCTCCCCGTGCATTTCACAATAGGAATTGTTGATAATACCTTCTAAGATCATAATCATAAAATATAAGTTCTGAATAAGATCATTGCGAGTAAGATCACATGGAGTAAGAATGCGCAATATACATGCTTTAGGTCCTCGCAAGTAAGAACTCCCATATAATATAAGCAGTTAAATAATATCATTGCGAGCATGAACTCACGGAGTACAATACTTCAAGACCTCACAAGTAAAAACACTAGCAGAATATATGTTATTCAATAAGACCATCGCGAGTAAGAGCTCGCAAAATATATACTTCAAGACCTCACAAATGAGAACTCTCGTGGAATATCCGTTGCCGAATAAGATCATCATGAGTTAGAGCTCGCAAAATCTATATTTCAAGATCTCACGAGTAAGAACTCTCATGGAATATCCGCAACTAATAAGATCATCACGAACATGAACTCGTTGAATATAAACTTTAAGATCTCACGAGTAAGAACTATCGTGGAATATCCGCTGCTAAATAAGATTATCACGAGCATGAACTCGTGGAATTTAGACTTCAAGACCTCACGAGTAAGAATTCCATGGAATATCTGCTACTGAATAAGATCATCGCGAGTAAGAGATCGCAAATTAAATACTGCAAAACCTCGGGAGTAAGAACTCTCTTGGAATATCTGCAGCTGAATAAGATCATTACGAACATGAACTCGTGGAATATCAACTTCAAGACCTCACAAGTAAGTACTCTCGTGGAATGTTCGTTGCTGAATAAGATGTCCGAGCATGAACTCGCGGGATATAAACTTCAAGACCTCACGAGTAAAAACTCATATGTATGTAAAGCTATTTAAGAAGATCATCGCAAAAATGAAGTTGCATGATATTGGAACACCTTATGAGCATGAATTTGCGGAATATATACTTTCTCATCATGGTTAACTCGTAATGAATAACTCTGTTTGTTAGTCATATGAAAGCAATCACGGGATTTACCATAGCATCCGCAAGTAGGTATATGTATGGAAAGCACCAGAATTGAAGAAAGAAACCAAGTCAAAGCAAGTGTCACTTTTGACATTAGAACCCTTACGGTTGCGTGAACTCACCAATGTGAGCTCGTGGTGAGCTCGCATGGCTTTGAGTTTGCCTAGCGTCCTGCGAGTTGCTTTGATCTCGCCTTCCTAAGCTCACCTAACTTGCTTCAGGAGCCTTGAATAGAGCTTGCCTGCATGAGCTTGCTTTGAACTCACCTATCTAAGCGAGCTGTGAGCTCGTCTTGCCTACATGAGCCCGCTTGGATGAGCTCGCCTAAGCTCACTTTGAGCTCTCCTGCATGAGATCACCCTGAATTAGCCTTGATGAGTTGAGCTTGTCTAGCATGAGCTCGCCCTAAACTGGCCTTGGTGAGTCGAGCTCGCCTAACATGAGAGCTCACCAGAGCTCGCCTGGATTGAACTCCCTTAAACAGAGCTCTCATGCATGAGCTCGCTTGAACTCTCTTTAAATTTGCACGAGCTCTCTTAGCTTTCTACTTTGAGATCGCGATCCAACTTTTGCTTGATGTCCTGCACCATGACGCTTCTTCTGAAGTGTTTTCTCATCTGACCAAGGTTCACGCTCACCGCATCAAAGTGTTGAAACCAAAAAAATTGATTCACAAAGTTCGGACCAAATAGATTGTCGAAAGTTACTAGTTCCTGAATTAGAAGACATAGACACGAAGCAAACAAGAGAGAGCTCGCAACTATTTTATTACAAAACGAGGTGGTTGTGTTATGTTGTGGAGATCCCGACGCATACTCTGGAGTGTATAAGAAGTCCACCTCCCGAACCAAGTGTTGACAGTGTTGTGCATGTTCGGGGGAAGGCATACGAGGTCGACAAATCTTCAAGTGGGCGACTCTTTGCGTGATGTGAACTGTCTTACATTGAGGTTCTATTTATAGGAAAAAGATGGGGGATACCCCCCGACGAGGTGAATACTGGAGGCTACCAAGATGAATACAGAAGGCTTGCCGATTTGAGATGAATTCAGGAGGTTGTAGAGCTGAATACAGCAGGACCATCGAGCTGAATACAGGAGGCCGATGAGCTGAATGCAGGAGGCGCGCCGAGCTGAATGCAGGAGGCGCGCCGAGCTGTTGAATGCAGGAGGCGCGCCGAGCTGTTGAATTCAGGAGATGCGCCGAGTTGAATGCAGGAGGCGTGTTGAGCTGAATTCAGGAGGCACGCCGAGCCGTTGAATTCAGGAGGCGCGCCGAGCTGAATTCAGAAGGCCCGCCGAGCTGAATTCAGATGGCCCGCCGAGCTGAATTTAGGAGGTGTCTTCCTCATGCATTCCCGATCTCAACGAACTTTGGTTTATACAAAAGACACCACATAATAAAATTACACCCTAAAGACGACACACCTAATGATTAATGAAAGACGGCGTACTAAAACCCTAAATACAACAACATAATAATTGTGCGCAAAGCCCATAAGAAAATGAAAATCTTTGCTTTCACATGCATCCATAACATAAATTACTTATTCTTAAGGGCTAAGGCAATGTGCTGCTACTACTGTAAATCTTTTTATCAAGTATTAATCTTCTTTGACGTTTGTTTTCTCAAAAATATTTACTCTATCTCGCTTATAATCCTATTTGTGCATATTTTCTCAATCCTGGAAGGATTCATATGAATTCGAGTAAAATTTGAAAAAAGTCGACCGTTGGGTGTTTAACTTCTGATCATACTCACATTTCACACTGGTGCTGCGCTTGCAGGTGGGTTGCACAGTCAATGCTTCTTTAAGTGAAAATGTAATGTCCCAGTTTGTGTCAATAATATCTTGAAAGTTCTATGTATAAATAATTTAACCTGGATATTTATACATTTTTTAGTGTTTTTGTTATTTATCAAGTTGATGAAATTCCAATTTATAGTGATCTGCCTGGTTTATACACTTTCCTTTCTCCTGTTTTTAGATTAAATTTGAGGAGTATTAACAAAGGTATAATATCATGCTTGTTGTCACACAGAATCCAAGCGGGTTGGTTGAAGTGAAGAGACGCATCAGGGATTTTTTGTGATCGTAAAGTATCATTAAAATTTAAGGACAAGTTTTATCATACTGTAATTAGACCGGCAATACCCTATTGTTTTGAGTGTTGGACACTGAATTGTGTACATGAGCAAAAAATGAGAGTTGCGGAGATGAGAATGTTTAGGTAGATGTGTAAACACACGAGACTGGATAAAATTAGGAATGAATGTATACGGGATAAGACAAGAGTGACACCAATTGCAGAGAAGATGCGAGAAGCTTGACTAAAATGGTTTGGACACGTACAAAGGAGATCATTAGAGGCACCTGTTGGACGTTTTGAGAGTCTAGTCAATAGGCATATTAAACAAAGGAGGGGCAAACTAATAAAAATTTGGAATGAAACTATAAGGAAAGACGTGATGTACGTAGGCATTAGTGAGATTATGACTAAAGACAGCACAATGACGATAAATGATTCATATAGTCGATCCCACTATAGTCGGATAAAGACTTCAGTGTTGTTGTTGTTGCTACTTGTTATGAAATGTAATTTACACGGGTTATTTTTGTAATTTCAAAAAAAAAAGGGGGTGGAAGCTGTAATTATGCAAACTCCTGAGGAGGTTTGGGTAATTTAATAAAAAAGCTTGCATCAGTCCCAAGTAGAAAGGAAATTTACCAAGTCGCAGAAGAAGCATCTTAAAGTAGCTGATTCCTTGCATCTGTTATTTTATTTTTTATTTTTATTTTTGGACGATAAAGCTGGTGCTGAAATTATTTTAATTGACAGCATAGTTTAACTTTAGAGTATTTGACATTCGATGCTTCTCATATATATATATATATATAAGCATATATATATATATGATATAGTTTGGACACCTAGAGGGAGTCCAAATGGCACGTCATTTGCTACTCGGACAACTATGGTGGGTGTGCGAAGCAACCTAGGTTCAGTTTTGGGATATTTTTTGTTGCTGTATATATTACTCTATGTATTTTTTATGAAATAAATAATTGCTGAATTTAATGCAAAAAAACGGTTCACAGAGCAGCCGGTGTGCCCCCTGACGAACCAGGAAGGTGGGTGGGTGGCTAGCTCGCAGCCGCCGGTCACCGCTGCGAAGAAGATGATTCACAGAGCGGCGGACGGCGACTGCAGGTTCGCCGGCCGCCGCTCTGTGAAAGATATGCGAAGGAGCCGAGATCGGACGGCTTTTGCCCTTTGTGCGGATTACGTGTGTATACATATTTGTGTGTGTGTGTGCGCACTCAATATGCACGTAACACGTATATTCAGATATTCGCGCTTAACACTGTAGCCGTTGGATTTAATCCAACGGCTATAGTATTAAGCATGGAAAAAAAATCACCGTCATTACAGCGGGGCGGCCGGCTGCTGCGGGCTCACCTGCCACTGGCCGCCCTGCACTCGTCGCCGCCCGCGCTGACAAGCTCAGGGCGGCCGGTGGCCGGCGAGCCCGCAGCCGCCGGCCGTCCCGTTGTAATTCCGCTCGGCGAGCCCAGAGCGGTTGGTGGCCGGCGAACCCGAAGCCCCTACGTGGATTTACATTTATCTTTGTGTGTGCGCGTGCTCCCCTCAAATAATTACATATTTGATGAGATTCCATGGAAAGATTCCTGATTCAAATCAATAGGATTTCAACCTAAAGGCTCAGGCAAATCAAAAGGTCCAAAATCAGTCTGATTTAGTCCTAAGGTTTGAGCATATCAAATAAATTCATAGAGAAGCAAAATATCAAAATCAGTCTGATTCAGTCCTAAGGTTTCAGTATAATTTAAAATAAGTCCGTGAAATTTTATTTATTTGAAATAGATCTCTAAAGGTTTTGAACATTTTTGAAAGCCGTCTTATATAACTTTCTGTTACCTTTTTTAATTAATTTTACAGCGTTGGTGATGATGAGGCACTGAGGTGAGTATTAACTATATTTATTATTTAAAAATAGTTAAATTACTATTTTTCATAAATTAAATTGATATCTCGTGTTTTTCCATTATTATTCTTAATTTTCTTCTTATTATTATTATTATTTTAACAGTGGTGGCTTTTAGTTACTTTCAAAAGTTAAAGGGATGCAGCAACTTAGAAATTTAGTCAATTTAGAGTGAAGGTCCGAATAAATGGCCCCATGGCCCCCATATATAAATCCTTTTCTTAATTCACATATTATATATATATATATATATATATATATATATATATATATATATATATATATATATATATCAGATTAATGCAAAAACGCGTAGCACGTTTTGCTCTAAAAAACGCGCTCCTCGGAAATACGAAAAAAGCACCCTCTAAACAGCATTTTTAGAAAAAGTGGTCAACATGAAAGTTGTAGATCTCGACGAGATCTACAACTTTCATGTTGACCACTTTTTCTAAAAATGCTGTTTAGGGGGTCTATTTTCAAAAGGCGCGAAGGGGGTTCCGCCCGGTAAATATTACGAATTTTTTTTTTGCGCGGGCCTCCCTTCGCGCCTTTTGAAAATAGACCCCCTAAACAGCATTTTTAGAAAAAGTGGTCAACATGAAAGTTGTAGATCTCGTCGAGATCTACAACTTTCATGTTGACCACTTTTTCTAAAAATGCTGTTTAGGGGGTGTTTTTTTCATTTTACCGAGAAGCGCGTTTTTTTATCCAAAAAACGCTGCGCGGAAATTCAGTGCCCCATATATATATATATATATATATATATATATATATATATATATATATATATATATATATATATATATATATATAGACATACTAATATATGAAAACTATTATATATCCATTTAGGTAATTACACAACTCTACAATATTAAAATACAAAAAATAAAAACACTAGATACCCTAAATTTATTGGCTCTAGCTATAAATGACAAGAAAAAAATAAATGTTTGTACGTTAAAATATAATTTGTTTTACAAAATAAAAATTGTATTCTTAATTTATATTTTTTTACGGTCATTTTGAGTACTCATATGTATATGTTGCGGGTCGGGCGGAGCCCGCCGGGAGCGGACGGAGCCCGCCGGGAGCGGACGGAGCCCGTCGGGAGCGGGCGGAGCCCGCCGTCGTCGGTCGGGTGTTGTCGCGCGAGGCCATAGGGGCGGGTACTGCCCACGACAAATGTCGCCGCTCACGACAAATGTCGCCGCTCACGACAAATGTCGCCGCCCGCGACAAATGTCGTCCCCACGATATGTCGCACCACCGACGAATGTCGCATCCCAGCGAATGTCCCACCCCGCCGAATGTCCCACCCCGCCGAATTAGAGCTTAATTAATACACATTTCATCCCTTAGTCCACTGTTCATCCCCTCCAAATCCGGATACCTCCGTATCTCCCGCATCCAGTGCAAGCCTGTTTCCACAGCTCCCTCTTCTGTCCACGCGATCTCCTCTGGTGTGCAATCTACCCTCCCACCGCTATTTGCGCTTCCGCAGCCGCTCATCGCGGCGCCCGCCGCGCTCTTCGCACCGGTTGCGTAACGCGTATATACAATTTATCCGCGCACAGACAAAACGGTGGCGCTTCACATCGGGGTGGCTGGCGGCTGCGGGCTCACCGGCCTCCCTGGGCTCGTCGGCGTCCACGCCGACGAGCCCAGTGCGGCTGGCGAGCCCACAGCCGCCGGCCTCCCCGATGTGAAAACCTTTGCAACAGCGGCGGCTCCGCCACCGCCGCCGCTATTGCAAAAAAATTTTTACAATGAGGCGGCAGGTGGCCGGCTCATTGCAAAAAAAATTTGCAACAACGGCGACGGCCAGAGGCTGCAGGCCCCGGCCATCACCCGCCCAGTGCTCATCGGCGTCCACGCAGACGAGCCCAGGGCGGCCGGTGGCTGGGGAGCCCGCAGCCGCCGGCTGACCCGATGCAAAAATTTTCCAAACAGAACCGACGGCGGCGACGGTGTTGTCTACAAATTTTTTTTAGCATGGGGCGGCCGGCGACTGCGGGCTCGCCGGCCACCGGGCGCCCTGAGCTCGCCGGCGTGGACGCCGACAATACCAGGGCGGCTGGTGGCTGATGAGCCCACAGCCGCCAACCACGCCCATGCTAAAAAAATATTGCTTCGGTATTGTTTTTGTTAACCGTTGGATATAATCCAATGGTTGAGAGAGAGAGAGAATAGTGCACACCGCAAAAATGAGCGACGAGCGAAATATAACACTTAGGGATTTGCTGGCGGCAGGAGCGTCATCGCGCCAGGACAATGTCGTGGTCTGGATAGTGTCGCACTTTGCACGGGGGGCCCGTGCCGAAACATAGCGACGTTATTCGTCACCTCAAAATTCGCTCGGGCGCAATTACCAGCATGTCCTTCCAAAAAATTATAAAATGGCTCATATACATTCATTTGAAAACAAGCAACTCCAAAGACTAAAAATAGGTTTGAGGTTTTCCGACAAGAACGCGGGACTTAGGTCGTTTCTCTGCTTGGAATTCACGCCGCTCTGTCTCTAGCGTGCATAATGTCTGCCGCTCACTTGGACGCTTTTATGCGCCCAGGAGAGGGCGCTGGGATTCGCTTATGTGAATGTTGGCATGAAGGCATCACAAGATTTTAAGAACTTCGCATTCTTCTCAACGGGTGTCCATATATTTTACGAGTGGCGGTGCACGGGGGGTTGTGCCCGCTCGACATTACCCAGGCTACGGCGGAGGACTTCGCCCGCCCTCGACGGGTTGCGACGGTTCTTAATTTTTTTTATCATATAATTTTTTTAATATAATTTTTGTATCATATAATTATTACTTTTTTAAATTTAAAAAGTTAAAAAAATTAAAAATATATAAAATATATAGATTTATGTAAGACTGTAAGTGTAAGTCATAAATAAAATACAGTTTTTAATGTATAAAAATGTTAAAGCGCTCTAGACCTAATGGATAAGGCATCTGACTTCTATACAGGCATTGTCAGTTTGAGTCTTGGCCAACACGATTTTTAATTTGTTTTTATTTAATCATTCTTGATAATATTTAGCCTCACATCATTGGCTTAAAATGCCTATTGGGTTTAAATAATATGAGAGGAATGAACATTTGAAAATTGACATATAACGGACGGGCAATTTAGAGTGTGTGTGGGTAGTTTGGGCGAAGTAATTGGGTTGCATCGGGCAGAACGCGCAGGCTTTGCTTTTAGTTCCACTGGACAAAAAATTTTGAAGGGTAAAATGACAATTTGTCATTGTAGGGTAGTAGTACTATGGAAAATATAGGTTTAAGAGACCCTATCATCCTAGGTTTAGGAGACCCTATCATCCTAGGTTTAGGAGACCTATGAAAATGATGATGATCGGTCCTGATTCATTTGTGTGATCTAACGACTGAGATCTTATGATCTAACCAGATCGGACGGTCTAAATTTATTTAGTGGGCGTCAACGTTACACTGATGTTACACCTTGAATTCTGATTGAGTGTTCATAAATCTTTGTGTGTGTGTACAGAAAAATGCATATACGCGCAGCGCGCCATCACTTGTATACATTTTTCCGCGCATCTCCATCTTCGGGCTTGACAGCTGGGGGTTGGCGGCTGCGCGCTCCCCGGCTACCGGCCGCCCTGGGTTCATCGCCATCTACGCTGATGAGCCCAGGGCAGTCAGTGGCCGGCGATCCCGCAGCTACCGGCCGCCCCGCTATAAAAAAAAATTGTTGTTTTTTTAAAGCCGTTGGATTAAATCCATAAGAGTGACAGGCACGGGGCTCCGCCCCTACGGCCAGTCACGACAGTACCTCAATTGAGATATTGCGCACGCCCTCATGCCCCGCATGACATTATCTCAACCACGACAATGTCCCGATGTGACAGTGCTCCCGCACGCCGCTCACAAACCCTTGGGTATTGTACTTCGCTCGTCGCTCATTTTTGCGGAATGCACGGGAGTTTGAGGGGTGGGAAACACATTTTTTATTGTAGGTAGATAGAACTTTATTCACAGGAGAGCATATTTTTTAAAATAAAAGAAAAAAAAAAGACAAATTTAAAAAACTAGAATTTTTTAAATAAAGAGCCGTAAAATGAGAAAAAGGATGTTTTTCTTTTTTTTAATATACTACATGCTATATAGTATAGAATATCGATAACTAAGCCAAGAAGAAGAATACATGTTCGTTGTAAGCTTTTTGAGAGACTTTTAATTGTCATCAGTATTAGATTAATAACACATGCAGTATTTCTATGGAGAGATTAGCACTTTAAATGGCATTTAATTAACAGAAGAGGTCAAGGCTCAATTAATGGCATTAATTTAGCAGTGCTCTATAATAACATTATCTTAGCCACAGCTAATTGACAATTTAATATAATATTATAATAGTAACAAATATTTTATGACATTTTAAGCAATATAATTAATGAATAGATCATCAAACGAATACAATATATAATATTATATATGAACCTATTGGAATGTTATATAACCTACTATGATGAGATAGAATGGTAATGTTGTTTAGATAGATCCATATTTCTATTGCTTTTTATTCAAAAAAAAAATGTATGTGAAGTTGTGAACAATTATATTGGAATTTAAATGAACTCAAATGGATAAATATTGGATATTATTAACTTCATCTTATCTCTTTGATTATGTAAAACATATTTATAATTTTTGTGTAATCATCTTTGTAGTCATTCACTTTCTCCCATTTGTTTAAAAGACCTAGCTAAGGAATTTTTTTTTCCCTTATTTATCAGGACCCACAGGACCGGACCTCTAGGCCGGAGTATTTTATTTGTCAGACCCAGGTCGGGCCTCAGACAAATCGGGCTCAGGCCGGTCCCAGGCCCATATTTAAAAGAGGGGCACGGGGGAGCTCACCAGACCGGGAGCAGTCAGGTAGGGTTAGGCTCGGGCCTGGTCGGTTCCCTCTAAATTTTACCTATCATTTAAAAGTTGAGGCGTGGCGTTAGCATTAATTGTCGGAGCCACGCCTCAACATCTTAAAGCTGGGGCGTCACCCCAGCAATTAAATGTCGGGGTGATGCCCCAACATTTAAAATGTTGGGGCAACGCCCCGGCATAATACCGGACCTGGTGCCCAGGAAGGCCTAGGTCTGGCCTGAGCCGGGCACCAGGTTGGGCTTCGATAAAAATGGGGGCCCTATGAGCCCCCTTAAGCCCGGCCTGGGCCTAATCGGGTCCAGACCTTGCTGGCCCAGCCCCAAGTCGGGCAATCGGGCTATGGCTTATTTTGCACCTCTATTTACTTCCATCTATACCAACAATTAATTGATTTGATTTAACAATGACTTTTTAGACTGTATCATTAATATATATATATACATATATATATATATATATATATATATATATATATATATATATATATATATATATATATATATTAATAATACAGTCTAAAAAGTGACGATTGTTAAATCAAATCAATTAATGGTTGGGATATATATATATATAACAATCGTGACTTTTTATACTGTATTATTAATATATATTTGTATATATATATGTATATATATATATGTATGCATGTATATATATGTATATATATATGTATGTATATATATGTATATGTATATATATATATATATATATGTATTTATATATATATCATATAAATCAATATACATATCCTGAATCACACTAACAAATGAATAGAAACCGTCCGATCAAACATTTCCAAATATGAGCCGTTAGATACAAAAGAAAAGAACTGCCTATAACATTTACTCCGAAGGCTTGCACTATTCATCTCCGAAAAAACCCGATACCACCGCTTCCGCTTTCCGCACTTCCGCGGCCTCCTCTGTCGCCGCCGGCGGCCTGCCCGGCGCCCATCGGCAGGTTCGCCTGCCTCCGGCGAACCCGTCGGGGATTGTCCGGCGGCGAGCGGGCGGGGCCACCACCGGCGATGGCCCTGCCCGTGAGACCCAGATCTGGCGTAGCCCGTTCTCATCCACCGCCGACGGTCATGAACACGAGGGTTAAATTGTCATTCGTTAACACTCACTTAAGCAACTTCATCCACTTTTATGTTCAAACGGATGATGTTTGTAAGATGATCCTTAACAAATGACGGTTTAACTCATGCGCTTTTGACCGCCGCCACCCTGCCAAACGGAGCCTTAATAGATATGCCGCATTTACAAGTAGCTAGCATGGGAAAATTATTCAATGTCCTTAATTATGAATAGTGAGAGCAAATATCTCATCATAATTGAAAAGATTGATATTCATCAGAGTGCAGGCAGTAATAGGTATTGCAATATGCCTATTTTATCTTGACGCCTTTCTGTTCTCCCAATAAAATTGGTAGTTCTCACGTGACATTTTTATGTAAATAGTTAATATATCAGCATGCTTTCACCTTTGCATTCTTACTTGTATACTTTGTATTTATCTGATCTTAAAATTGATAGTTCTAGTGCTTTTTTTTCTTCCTAACCTATTATTTGCTACATGTTGTGCTTCATTTATATAACTTTCCAGCTTACAGTTTTTTATCATTCCATTTCTTGAACATATATGATGCTTTGAGGTTGAGAAAGGAATCCACTTGACTAATCCCCTCGTTGACCCTATTTTTAGGAACGTTCCAGAACGAGGAGACGGTGGAGCTAGATGACCTGCCGATTTTGGAGCCGGCTCCGACAAGAGCAACTGCCACTCCTACCAGTATATAGAGAGAGATATGAGCTTCATAGATGTTCTGCTAGTATAATTTTACTTTTGCTTATACACTCTTACAATCAAATTTTAACCCATGCTTACCACACATTGATTACACAATTCATTTATATTTGAATTAACAAAGATTGTTTCTATGAATTGGATTGTGGATACATCTATTGTGGTACTATTAAATAAGAAGTCATTCTAGGCTTATTGCATTAACCTTCTCAAAAATAAATTTTGGGAATATATATATATATTATATTTTGTAATTATAAATCTTAATTGCATGGGATAAGCTTCAAATTTATGATAAGAAGAAACTATAGTATTACAATGCATGTTTAGAATAGTAGTCTAATATTTCATTAAATTCGTACCTAGTTATTTAAAGACAAATTGGTCATCATAGATTGTATCTCTTTAAGGTCTAACACTAAAGGAGAAACTCCCTTTTTAAATTTAACATATCACTTTCTTGTGAGTTTGATAGTCAATATATATGTGTATGTATATACATCTATATATATATATGTATACATCTCCCCAAAGAGGGTAATTTTGTGCATGGATGTAATGAAATGTAAACTTATAGAGGAGGCTTTTAAAATTTCAAAAGTAATATGGGTGTAACATGTAATTATGCTAACTTCCAAGGAAAGTTTGGGTGTAACATGTAATTATTCTGGCTTTGTTGTTGACTTGTTCATTTAAGTCCCCAACAAAACAATAAAAACTAGGACCCAGCCACATGTTTGTGAATGCCTACTCTATTTTATTTTATTTTTTAAATTATGACAAATAAAGAGATAAATAATCAAATAAAAATTATAACTTTAAATATTAATTTAAGACGTCTTTAAGAGTTGCATGATGTTTCATTCTCATCATAACAATTTACCAACCTTGCAAACTATTAAAAAAGGTGTGTCAGAGAGAAAAGACAAAGTAAATGAGGCTAATTTTTTGGATGAAGGCTTCATCATTTTTTAAATCTTCTCCATAAGATATTGACATGTGGCAAGAGTTCAAAAAGCGAAAAGATAATCTCACGCCTTTTTAACACTTTTAGGCTCTGTTTGGGGGGGACTTATTTTCACCGGTCAAGTGGTTACGATCGCAGGAACTGGACCTTAGTTAAGATCCGGGTCTAGCGGATACGACCGAAGGTCCGGTTCATGCGGTCGTAACCGCTTGACCAGTGAAAATAAGTCCCCCCAAACGGAGCCTTAATTTCTATGGAGATTATTTTTTATCTCTAAGGAGATCATTTTTGAACTCCAAGATGATCATTTTTGAATTTTGATCATTTAGATTTCTGGGAAGTCATCACTTTCACTGAACAATAAGCAAAATCCTACAAAATTCTGAATATCTGATCATGGGTAATTGAAGGTTCGTCTTGCAAAAATGATGTTGGACTCCGAAGGATCGTCCTTTTTCAGCTTCATAAGGTACACAAAACGAAAGAAAAGTACACTAAATTTCGCAAGAAAATTGTGTTTATTACAAAATAATAAATTTTTTATGTAAATAGAGACAAAATCGTAATATTATAATTGTAGGTCAGTTGTAGTCTGAAAATATAAGCCTATGACGCACTACAATAGTTGGTATAGGAGCTCTATTAAAATTTGGCGATTGTTATTCGCACTACAGTTTTGATTATTTGCACCACGTTTTCTCCTCATTTTTCGCGCATTTTGAAAATACGTATTGTACATGCATTTTTAGGAAAAGTGTTCAACACGAAAGTTGTAGATCTCGACGAGATCTAAAACTTTCGTGTTGAACACTTTTCCTAAAAATGCATGTACAATACATATTTTCAAAAGACGCGAGAAATTAGGAAAAAAATATGTGCGACTAGCCAAATCTGTAGTGCGGATAACTATCGCCTAAAATTTTCATAGTGCTCCATCATTACACCGCGCAAAATTGGACGGCTAGATTTAATTTCAACGAGATCGAACAGCTTAAATTTAGGCTATGATGCACACTTGTAATGCAAAAGGGATATCTTTATATATATGTTTAAAATTAAGGAAAATAAAAATTGAATGATTTTGCACAATTTTGGAACATGCTGTAAACATGAGTAAAATTAGTGATCACGGTCTCGTTTGATGCGGCGGTGGAGATTCCGCGAAAATCATCCGCGCCGTTGGATCACCACCGCAGCTCTCACGGTGCGGATGATTTCCGTGAAAATCCCGCTGTTTCGTGCGGCGGGACAGAGCCCCACCTCCCTACAACGGAATTTCCTAACAGGCAGTTCGTGTGACGGTGTGATTAATTTCTTCCACGCGACCGGCACGAATCCGGCCCGCCAAACGGATCCCACAGGGCGGTGAAACGTGGGGGGTAATTTATATTTCATCCAGTTTGAATTTAATTACGGCTCGTACGATAGAGGTAACGAAGAGAAGGGAAGAAGGCTGTCTCCCCGTTGACATATGTTTGTCAATGTCATCCTTATTATTAGCTTACTAATATAAATATGATATCATTTAGTTAGAACTTCGCCAATTTTTTGGCATTTCTTTAATTTAATATTAATCTTACATCATTAGCATATTTTCTTAAATTCCAATCACTATGGCTCCGTTTGGGGGACTTATTTTCACCGGTCAAGCGGTTACAACCACATGAACCGGACCTTAAATTTAAGGTCCGGTTCATGACATCGCAACCGTTTGACCGGTGAAAATAAGTCCCCACAAACGGAGCCTATATCAGCCATTTATTAAATAAAGACTCAATCACTACATTAGCTCGCAAGTTGTTATAAGCGTATAATTATAAATTATATTTATATGAAGGAAATCATAGGGGATGAAGTATTCATCGAAGTATATAAATGTCTAGGGAACGAAGGAATTTTGTGGATTATATGTTTTTTCAATAAAATACTGAAGTCAAAGTAAATATTAGAGCAATGGAGAGAGTATTTTGCTATCTTTGTATAAGAACAAATGTGATATACAAATTTGTGTTAATTACAGAAAAATTAAATTGATGAGCCATACCATGAAATTATGAGAACGAGTAATAGAAAAAAGAGTAAGGCGGGAGACTAACTCTCGAAAAATCAATTAGGATTCATGTCTGGGCGGTCGAACATTGGAGCTATACATCTCTTGAGGAGAGTCATTGACAACTACCGAGAAAGAAAACAAGATTTGCATATGTTGTTCATCGATCTTGAGAAGGCTTACGATAGAGTTCCAAGAGAGATTTTATGCAGTCTTAGAAAAGAAAGATGTAAATGTATCATACATTGACATAATCAAAGATATGTATACAAATTCAGTGACAATGATGAGAACATCTGGAGGATTAACACAGAAATTCTCTATCATTGTTGGCTTACATCAAGGTTCAGCTTTAAATTCTTATAATCTTATCTATCTTAGATGAGCTCACCAGATATATCCAACAAGCAATACCTTGGTGAAGAACCTGCACTTGAACGCGTCCGTCAAGTTGCGGATAGACACCATGTCCTCGAACCGCTAGAGATGTCTGACTGGGTCATCTCTTCCAGAATAATAGTTCAGGACTGGTTCTCTGAAGCCTTCAGGAACTGCGATTGCCAACACATCATCACAGAAAGAGCTCCTCCCTCCTCGGCGATGATGGATCTCATATTGACGAGTATCTTTTCCATACTCGCCATCTTGCTGAGCATCTTGGAATTTTGTCGAGTTCTCCACATCTCGAAACCTAATGCCTCGATAACTCGCGGGGCAAAACTGCGACTGCACTAGTCGTCTCTTCCGTGACATGCTCATTCCCATGTCGCCTAGGGGGACCCTCTTCCTCCAACGGAGTCACGCGGTGAGGCGAGGTCGTCATGACGTTTGGGCGAGGAAGGAACCCTGCTCGGATGGTACCCTCTATCCTCCGCACGAACTCTTCAAAAACCTCCACGGTCACATAGTCGCCACCTCCTGCTGAGTTGTCGACTATCTCTTCATTCTCGCCTACACCTGTCATCTCGCCTACTCACAAAACTTTCTTCCTTGACTATGATCCACGCTCACCGCACAAAAATGTTGAAGTCGAGAAAATCTCTGCTCAAAAATTCGGATCATTGTAGTCTAAGGTTACCGGTCCAGCGGTCGGGCTCGATGGCTTATCAGACTGAAACACAGAAACGGATGGAAAAACTAGAAAGACTCGAGTGTTGTGGCAGGGAGGTCGCACAACGTACTCAGATGCTTAAAAGAAGTTTCTCCTCCACAACCAAATATGGCTAAACAAGGTACAAGATGTACACTAATTTGCGACTATCAGAGTACGGCGACCAAGGGGATGATCACTGTCGTATTCGCCGAGTAGGTCCCTCAGAAGATCAAGACAAGGAGAGCAGTCTTGGGCCTAGGCGAGCCGGATGGGCGAGCGGGGTCGGATTTCTTCAGCTCACAAAGGTTTAAGTTATTAGTGGTGTAGAGGTGAGTGGGGGATTCGGGCCCACACTCACCTCGGGACCAGGCTAAGGGGGAGGCGAGTGGGGTAATTAGGCCCGCACTCGCCCTCAGCCCCGATAGAGGCAGCGAGTGCTGGCCCTATTGGACACCCGCCACCCCTAGCGAGTGGTAATAGCAGTAGCCACTCGCCTAGCAGTGCTTTTACTAGAACGTCCATGTTGGCCTGTCAATAGCCTCTCCAAATGGAAGAGTTTCGATATTGGCAGACCAACTTTGGGCTCTGTATAAAAGAGCCAGAGGGAGGGATTCCATTATTGGCACGACAGGTTTGGAAAACTATAAATAGACCTTTGAGGACACCTTTGGAGAGGGTGGTTCCCTCGTTCTCTTCCTTCTCAGGTTGTTTTTGGTTGGCCTCGAGCGCCCTCCAAGGTGTCCAGCTAAGCTTTTGGCTTGGGAGGGAAAGTGCTCTAAGATCTTCAAAGTGTGTGGTGAAATCTCCGCGCTGCATCCTAGGGTCTGTTCCATAGTTTCTAGTGTCTGGTTAGATGTGCTAATTCGGGAGAAGTAGGTGCAGACTACACACCTTGGGTCTGAACTCTCCTTGAGACCACGTTTTGATTTCAACATTTTTGGTGCGGTGAGCGTGGAACGTAGCCTACACAAGAAAATCTTGAGCTAAGATTCATGACTGGAGGTGAATGAGAAGGAACCAACTCGGGCAACCCGCCGCTGCCGGCGAGTGGATTTACGATGGGGATGTTTGAAGAATTCAAGAGGGAGGTCTTACAGACCCTACATCTCGCATTCGTCGTGAGAGGCGAGTGCTCGACACCGGCCGTTCCTGTGATCCCGTCCCAACAGCTAGGCGAGAACACCCCGGGACATCGGCCTGGGAAGGAGGTGGTCATGGAAGGGAGAGCTAGATCTCGTTGGGCGAGAGTTGTTCCCCAGCCCGACGAGTGTGGAGAGACCCGGCGAGATGACCGTGCGAGATGGGTCCACTCGCCTGGTAGGAGGAGGGAGCCCTTTTAGCGAGTTGATTGTCTCTACTCCAATTCCAAAGGGGTTCATGGAACCCGAGATGTCTTACTATACGGGCAGGGATGATCTAGTGCAACACGTCTAGTGATTCAAGGATGTTGTCTCCATCCTTCAGGCGCCGGCTCTTCGCAATTACCTTCAAGGAGAAGGCGAGGGACTGGTTTCACCAGCTTCCCACGAGATCGATTTATTACTTCGAGGATCTTCGTCGGGGATTCATGTTGAGGTTCTCGACGCCGAAGAAGAGGAAGAAGGGAGCGGAGTTCCTGTTTGCAATCAAGCAAGGTTCGAAGGAGACGCTGAGGAGTTATGTTGATAGGTTTCAGGATGAGGTCATTTTGGTTCAGGAGGTGTCAGGGTATACCTTGATGTTGGCCTTCACCCTTGGGCTCCGCGAGGGCTTCTTCAGGGTGGAGCTGAAGAGGGACCCTCCCTTGTCTTTTGAGGAGTTGTTGGAGAGGATAGCAAGGGAGATCGGGGGAGAGGCAACAAACCCCACGATCGCCAGGAAGTTGGCTAGGCTGGGTGCAGGAGAAGAGGAGCAGGGAGGAAGTACTCGATGTTAGGGCCGAAGGCTCACTCGGTGGCAGGTTGAAATAAATATTTGGTATTATTGGCCCGGAGCAGACCCGCTGACAAGGCTCTCACTAGTTGGCAGGGCCGAAGACTCACTCATTAGCTGGCAGGTCCATAGGCTTACTTGGTGGCAGGGGAAAGAAGTTGAAATCACTGTCTGAGTTCACTAACCAGCGCGACTGTTAGTCGCTCGGCGGCAGGTTAAGGGTAGGCGAGTGAAGTCTCTCCAAGATGGGTCTCGCCGACCAAGGACTCGCCTGTCTCCCGAAGTGCCAATATCGAACACCGGCAAGTCGAGGTGCGAGTAGGATCTAGCTTTTTTGCTCATACCTAACCTTTAAGTAGGCGAGAATGGGTGCTCCCCTAGTAAGCGAATGCATGGGATACGTGAGTCGTCCTAATCCTGATACGCACTCACCTATCAAGTTTTACCTAGGAATAGTCACACCACACTCAAAGCAAGCATGGGCGAGTGTGACAGACTACTTCCCTAAAAGAGTAACGAGAGTCCAGCACTCTGCGAGTCGACATATATGAAATAACAGAAATAAAGAAAAAAAGAGGGATACTGTTCCATTTATAAATAACAAACAAAAAGATCGTCTTGCAGGTGAGTGTACAAAAGGAAACGTAAGGGATTATATACAAAGGAAAAGAAAGTGGAAGTGCTCCTTCCTATTCTCCCGCCCTAGGTTGATCGTCGTCGTCGCCACCTTCACCTGCGTCGTCAAAGAGCGAGTCGAACTCATCCTCCTCCACACTTGGTATGGGAACGGGAATGAACAGTTTAGGGACAAGCTCCTTGGTGGTGATCTTCTCGCAGTCAGGCGTCAACACTCTGAGTTCCCGCATCATCTGGAGCATGTGATCTACAGCCTTGACGGAGGTGATCCTCATCATTTCATTGACCTCCGCCTCGCTATACATTTGAGGCTTTCTTCCCTAACTGCTCGACTCGTCGCGAGCTGGAGGCAGGACGGTCTCAATCAGGCGAGTGATCTCGACCTTGAGTTGTTTATTTTGTCCCTCCAACTGTTGGTTGCGTCCCTCCAGATCGGCGACGCGCGCGCGCATACAGTCGACGGTCTAAGCGTCCTGCGAAAACCAAAGGATTAGAAGAAGAGTAAGAGTAATGGCGGGGAGGCCTAGAAGGATCGGCACTTACCACCCCGCCGGAGTTCTTCTCAAGAAGGCTTTTAGCAACCTACAGCTTCCGCTTCAGATCTGTCACCTTGTCCTTCGCGAGAGCTCGCACTCCCTCAGCATCGGTCCACTTGCGATTGAGGGTAAAGCTGCGGCGGACAGCCATGTGCGCGAGCTACAGAGAGCGCATTTGAGCTCGCGTGCTCTTATCGGCGAGCTTCTGCATAGTCATGTCGTCATAGGCCTTCGCATCCTCGCGCCCAAAAAGTCTGAAGCCAAGGGAGAAGGCATGCCCACTCGATGGTTGGCGCTCTGACCAGGAGAGGAGGAGCAAGGAGACTGAGATCCTGTTGGCCTTCTCGTCCCATAGCACCATCGGCTCATCGGCATGGTACCTCACTATCCCGCCGAGGCCAAAATTGCGGTGCGCATTCAACAACTCCTCGTGAACCTCAGGATCCATCCCGACAGAAGATTCGAGAAGATCACCCTTGCCTCGCCCCTTCTCCTATGGCTCCCTCTGGAACTTGCTTGTCTTTGGACACAATTTGCTTTTTTAGCTTTTTGCGAGCCGGCAGGGCCCGATGCGATTCGGGGTCGACGGGTGCAATTCGCTTCCTGTCGCTGGAGGGAGTAGTTGTTACCTGCTATCTCTTGCACGCTATCGCGGCAACCCTCTCCCGGGTGAGTGGGTCGGTTTTTAGCCCAGCATCTGTGTAGGGTGGGTGCTCTGGAATCAGTCTCTCCCCTGCATGAAAATGACAAATTATTATAAAGGCCTTTTTTATAAGCAAGATCGAGGTGGGGGGAGAAGGAAGCATACCTTCACTCGGGAGTACCGGAGGAAGAAAGTCGAGACCCCTCCTCAAGAAAGCGACCTCGAATTCTTTATGAAGAAAGAATTGGTGGAGGTTGGTGTCGTTGCCCGACACTGCCGACGCACAGTACGTCTCCTCGCTCCGCTGGATTGGTGAAAAAAGAATGTTCCTGAGGTCCACCTTTATGAAGACGAATTTTGTAACCCAATGTTGATTTTTGTTAGCGGTCTCGCGCACCTTGAACTGCGAGCTGGCGAATAAAGCGAGCTCATCATTGGTGCATGGCGCGATAGATGAAGAGCTTCCGGAAGACGGTGAGGTTGAACTCAATTCACTCCTTGCGGAGGAAGCTCGCAAAGGCCACCAACATGGCAATCGCGTTGGGTTAAGTTGCGCAGGGACGGCCACAAAGTACTTCAGAACCTGGCGAACTTTCGGCCAGAGTGGAAGTCGCGGACCCACCTCAAAGTGCGAGATGGGAAAGTCAAGTTCGTCGGCAAGGAACGTATTTATCGCCTCGCCCCTTTTCGACTGACGGGCAACGAACCCAGGAGTGACATAATCAGTCACGAATGCGAGGTTCTCCTCCCATGACAGGTTCCCGTCGAAGAAAGGGTACGCGGCAAACTATCTCGCACATTTCGACCTTCCGTCCGCGTCAACTCTCGTCTTACCCGTCTCAGCAAAATCTAATATGTGAGTGTTGAGGGCGAGAAGTTAGGGGCCAAGGAGATACAGGGACAATAAATGTGCTGGGTAAGAGTAGGTGGGGGTCCTATTTATAGAAAAAGAGTTAGGGGAGTGCGGGTCACCAACTCATGACCACTCGCCAACCTTGGCACCAACCCCCTGAGACCTATTCTACCATCGAGTGAGTTGAACGAGTATTCCAATCAAAAAATAGTGAGCCGGTAAAATTAAAAGTCTGCACTCGCATGAAGCAGACAAACACCAATTATTACATCAATTATTACCTGAACCAGTTCTTGGAACATTCTCAAACGAAGAAAGTCAAACCAACCGGCGATAAGGGAATGAGTGTGACAGCAGTAATATTAGAGGCGACTAGGGGGCGAGCACCGGTAGGCTCATAATGGGAGCCATTTCCATCTTCTTGGGCCTCGCGCCTCTATCCCCGGCGGTCGGCGAGAATTGATGAACTCACGGACCGACTCGAGATCCTGATGCACGGGGCGCATGTTTTCTTTAATGCGGTTAATGAGCGGTCCGGGGAAAGTCATCTCGCCTCCTGATCCTCGCCTCACCTTGTCCGTCCAACCTCGCGTATTCCTGTTCAAGATCACGCAGTCACTGCTCCCTGATAACCCTCTCTTCCTGGAGCTCTCACAGCATGAGCCCATGCTTCCGGAGGACCTCTACCACCCGCTTTTTCATTTCAGCGGGGTTGCTCAGGTCGCCTAGAAAGTCTTCAACCATGTTAGGGGAAGGGGTGGCGAGAAGAATTCCTGCTCGGAAGATTCTTCGGCCTCTGAGCTCTCAGGGAGACCTGGGACAATTGGAATTTTAAGGCCGACCCAGAACAGGGAAAAAGGGCAAGTACCTTGACTAACCTTGCAAAGTAGTGGTCCACTGGTGGTGGTGTTGGCGAGATGAACTTGGTTGCCCCTGGAAGGGTCGGCCGAGAGGGGCAGTAAGTGCCTTCCCATGGCCCAAACGGAAAGAGCTTGGGTCAGGGATCGAAACGGAAGAGGGGATTGGGATGTCCATGATATCTTTCATCGCGGAGGCAGAGCTAAAGGCGAGGTTGCGAGCCGACGACCTCAACGGCAGAGAGCTCAGGCTGGTAGATCCAAAGGGAGGAACTGCGACGAAATAACACTGATGAGTTTAAAAAAGAAGAAGAAAATATACATAACAAAAGAGATCGGTAAGCTACTAGGGAGTCCTTGCAAGACTATCGGTGACGGTCTGGGGGGTTCACGTCCATGAGTGAGGGGTTGTCTTGGACCAAGGGGAGACTCGCGTCACCACGAGACGAAGCACCCTGGGCGGTAGGAGGCCCTTCAACACCTCTTTCTTTAGAGTGGTCACCCTGCGAGTATACCCAAGATTGTCACATTGAAGCCTTTCGTTTAGCATAACGAGAGCGAATGGGATTTTTGAGACCTGTGTCGAGGAGGAGTACGCGAGCCCAAGGCCAGGTGTTGGAGACAGTATGCTGAGAGGGGGCTCGCCGACCGCCGAGTCAGGCTTAGCCTTTTTCACTGGCTTACGCTTCAACAGCTTGCTTGGGGACCTGTGAGCGAGCCAGGGCATCAGTTCAATAGTATTTGATGAATGTAGCTCCCTCACCTTAGCGAGGCGATCCTGGAACTCCTTATAGAGAGAGAGAGGCATGAAGTGGTAAAGTTCTGGAAGAGAAGAGGAAAAAGCAATGGCATTCCCTACACCTAGTAGGTTGGCATGTATATATATCACGTTGTGGAGCCCGCCAAAAAATACCTCCAGGTCAACCACCACTTGCCGAATACTCGGGGTTGGGCATTTTTTTCCCGAGTTTGGGTCAATTTCGCAAAGAGCGGAGATTGTGTACAACCCAGTATTCGCCGAGTAGATCCCTCAGAAGATCAACACGAGGAGAGCAGTCTTGGGCCCGAGCGAGTCGAATGGGTGAGTGGGGTCGGATTTCTTCAGCTTGCAAAGGTTTAAGTCATTAGTGGTGTGTAGGCGAGTGGGGATTCGGGCCCACACTCACCTCGGGACCAGGCTAAGGGGGAGGCAAGTGGGGTAACTAGGCCCGCACTTGCCCTCAGCCCCGGTCGAGGTAGCGAGTGCTGGCCCCTTTGGGATCCCGCCGCCCCGGGCGAGTGGTAGTAGCAGTAGCCACTCGCCTAGCAGTGCTTTTACCAGGATGTCCATGTTGCCCTGCCAATAGCCTCTCCAAACGGCGGAATTTTGTTGTTAGCGGACCAACTTTGGGTTGGGTATAGTAGAGCCAAAGGGCGAGATTCCGTTGTTGGCAGACCAGGTTTGAAAAACTATAAATAGACCTTGAGGGTGGCACCATTGGACAGGGCAATTCCCTCGTTCTCTTCCTCCTCAGGTTATTTTTGGTTGGCTTCGAGCGCCCTCCAAGGTGTCCAGCTCAGCTTTTGGCTTGGGAGGGGAAGCGCTCTAAGATCTTTTGGGTGTGCTTAGTTCGGGAGAAGTAGGAGCAGACTACACCCCTTGGGTCCGAACTCTCCTTGAGACCAAGTTTTGGTTTCAACAATCACTATCTCACACTGCTAGAAGTCCAGAAAAAGGGTCCAGTCGAGATCTTTTGCGAGATTTGAGGTCAATATCTTTGTACCCCTAGGGTCCTATTTATAGGAAAACCAAGGGATGAGGGTCTTATTTATAGCTCATGTCTTCCTCTATCTTGAGCGTTGACTCTGACTTCTGTCTTGACATGTTGATTTTGGCTTCTTGTTGACCTCGCCTATCTAAAATAACTAGGTGAATTCACGGTTTAAAGGAAGGCGAAGAAGTTACTAAATTAGTGTAAGAGAGCAGGCGAGGCGGGGGAAGCAGATCTCGCGAAGGATCTGTCATCCAGAATGCAACCCCACACCGAGAGATTGAATACCCAAAACGAGCAAAATAAAATATATGTATGATTAGCCCCTTCAGGAACTAAACGAACCACCCTCGATCAAAACATCGGCCCGAAGGAGCAACAATGCCAAACCGCCGTGCAGCCAAACCGCAAGCCTATCCATAAATCGGGGCCACGGATACTGCTAGGGGTCGCCACGCAGCCCGCAGGATCTGAGATCGAGCATCAACGAGAACTAGAAAGCACACCCACCGTCCGGGTCCACGGGCAAACACCTCCACCACCATCGGGTTCCTACGGCAAACCCGAGCTAGAGGACTAACCTTATACATATCCACACATAGAATAGTAGTTATGCATGAATCTCAAGTGCTTAAAGTGCATCAGCAGTAAAGATTACACAATAGCTTCCTTGAAAAGAACTGTAAATGCAAAATAGATGATTCTTGTATTAAATCAGTAATTATCCGCCATAAAATAATCAACCTTAAACCAACCCCAATAAAAGCAAGGAAGCAACATAAAATTTTATGGGTCGAACCATCTGTGAACTAAAAGCCACTCTGCTCCACGCCTCTACATAATCCATTTTTTTAATAATAGTTTTATAATATCAATGTAATAATATGCTAATATATTTTTTTTTGTTTTCATACGTACATACACCACCATAGACAATAGTTATAAATATAACATTCATTAAAATAAAATAATAGAAGAAGAAAACAGATCATACTGACATAAGATAATCTAATATGAAACAGTCAAGAACAGCAACCTGGGCCGCCCGGACTGCCGAGGCGGGAAAAACATATGAAACAGGAAAACGACGAGGCAAGCAGAAACAAAGATTAAAAGCATGAAGAGAAGAGACGAAGGAGGCAAACAGAAGAAGCCTTTCATCTTCCTCCCTAAACCCTAAACACATGAAAGAAACTATATATAAATATGGGTCTCCCCCCCTCTCCTTTCCATCAAAATTAATCTCTCTCTTTTCAACCATTAATTATACATCACTGCTAAACTACTCTATAGCTTTCAAGGGGAAGGGGGCAGCTGGAGTAACAAAAATGGTGCACAAGTCCACCGCTTCGAAGAAAATGGCAACAAGGAAGACCAGGGAAAATAAGACCAATGAAGGAGTGGTGCCGAAAGCAGGAGAGGCGGGCAGCGGCGGCGGGCATCTGCGAAAGCGGTACATGGGCGTCCGGCAGAGCCCGTCGGGGCGGTGGGTGGCGGAGATTAAAGCCACGGCGCAGAAGATACGGCTGTGGCTCGGCACCTTCGACACGGCGGAGGAGGCTGCCCGCGCCTACGACGAGGCGGCCTGCCTCCTCCGCGGAGCCAACACCAGGACCAATTTCTGGTCGCGGCCCGGGGTGCCGCGGCCCACGCCGTCGGTGCTCCCCGCCAAGGTCGTCAGACACATCCTCACCCACTTTGAGAGTCAGCGGGCGGCGGAGGCGGATCAGCAGCCGATGCATCTTCGGCCGCCAGCACTGCCGTCGCAGACTCAGCTGCAGCTGCAGGCCGCGAAGGAGCATTTGGAGATAGAGCCCATCACCCGAATAGCTTATAGCGATCAGCTTCTGAATGACGTGAGTGTTTCGGGCAGCAGCGCCGGCAGCGGCGAAGAGAACGAATTCAGCATCACATACAGCTGCAACACGGGGGTGAGATATCGCGATGTGATCTCCATGAAAGGCAATGAGGAGGAGGAGGAGGAGGAGGTGGTGGTGGACATGGATCTGAAGAGGCTGGAGGAAGAGCTGTCGTGCTTCTACACGCCCTTCGAGATGGCCGTGATCATGGAGGAGGAGAGGAGCAAGACACAGATGGAGGCCTATGACTACTGGCTGAGGCTCTCCACCTCACCCAAAATATTCTGATCTTCTCCTTCTACTGAAGTTTTTTTTGGTTTTGAGATGAATTAGAGGATGAAGATCGATCCATGATGCAATAATTTGATTTGATTTGATTTGTTAAGCTAATTACATTTTGAATTATTTTTGGACAATTTTACATTTGGCTTTAGAATATTCTAAGCATTCTTAAAATCATTAGGAACCCTAAACTTCAAACAATTGATTATGTGTGCATGGATGGGATGATCCAACTTCAAACAATGGAACATAAAATGGATGAAGTTTCTTAGATGAGATTTGGAGGTTCGCCGACTACGATTCATAATCACCGTGTTCGTGACCGGCATCATCGTTTCAAACCACCGAACCTAAGAGTATAAATTAAGCTACATAAATTTCTAAAGTCTTTATTCTCCTCTACATCACAAGAGTTATATATGCTAATAAGAGACCCAGTAAACATTAAGGTTTCGTTCGGCACAGTGGTCGGGAACATGTGGGTTAAACTGTCATTCGTTAACGCACACCTAAGAAATTTCATCCACTTTTATGTTTAAACGGATGAAGTTTGTTAGGTGGTTGTTAACGAATGAATGTTTAACTCATGCGTTCACGGCCGCCAGCATCTATGCAAAACGGAGCCTAAGGTTCTGTTTGGAATGACATTTTTGCTCTAGTGAGTTTGGACAGGAATCATACAATACAATGTTTGTTTGGCATGACAAGGTAGTTGATGAAATTCCATAGGTGAGGTCGAGCGTTCCTGAACGACAATTCATAATCACAACGTTCACAACGGCCACCGTCGCGCCAAATGGAGCCTGAGAATCCAACGGAGCAGAGCAGTACCAGCTGTTAGCCATAACTAACAGACTCTCAATAAAAAAAACTTATATTAAAAAAATAGGGCTAGAGTTTGGGAGGATCGCATATTCATTTTCCTCTCTCTACGGCTATTGCCAGAAGGCTCTCCTAGTTCACGAATAGTGGTGGGTAGCAGCGATCTTCACGAGTCCAATGGATTCAAATATCACTTCAATCGAGTTATAATGTATGATTGTTGCGGCTCACTCGAGACTAGTCGTGTTTAAAAAGCCATGCCGAGCTTGGACCGGGCCGATCGGGCCCGGGCTTTTTGCCAACCGGGCTCGGCCTGGGCCCCGCTTGAGCCGGGCCAGGCTCGGGCTCCCTCTCGAAGAGGGGGCCCGATAAGGACCTTCAGGCCGGCCTGATTTCTCAACAGGCGGGATTAAAATCCAGCCTATTTAGACGGATTAGGTGGGATTTTAATCCTGCCTAGCCTAGTGTCGGGCCCAGGCTAGTCCCGGTGCCCGGGCTTTGCCCAGGCAAGCAGCTAATATGGGGGCCCGGTAAGGTCCCCAAGCCCAGCCTTGGCCCAGGACGAGCTCTTTCCAGGCCGGGCCCGGGCCCGGGCGGGTTTTTCCATCCCTGGCTTTTTGAACACAACTACTCGAGGCTCCTGAAAATCGGTCTAGATTGGACCGTCTTAGCCCGAGGGCGGTCGAGTACCCAATCAGTCATAGAGAAAAAAGACGGCTGGCAAAAAGGTTTTCTTTACGTGAAAAATACCGGAAAAAGGTGAGAAATCACGTGGTCGGAACTATGTCGGACAAACTTCCACAATCAATTGTTTGTTGTACATAGCCTTTTGAGAATGTGAGGACGACAAACCGTTTTTCGTTACAATGCGTGGGAAGAGAGAGACATGTTCAGAGGGTGATAGGTCACCGTTCACGAAACCGAGTATTTTTCTTCGCCGCGGTGGGAGCACCGTGCTTTAGAGACTGGGTGGTCTTCTGCTTGCACTCGGAAGCTAGAGCGGCGCGTTCTGCGCGTCTTTACGTGTGCGGCTTCCCTCCCGTTGTTCGCGGTGGAGTTTGGAGTGGGGAGAGCATGTGGCTGACTTGAGGTGTTGAATGTTGAGAGCAATGTGCACATATTACTTGTTGTTGCGGGAGATGTGCACACAGAGCAGAGCGTTCGCAAGAGCGCACGAAGACGAATGAAAGTCTTCGTGGAACGATGGAGATCCCGGGAGGTGCTCTCAAGAGTGTAGGAGGAGAAGCGGAGGAGGAAAAAGATGGAAATGAAGGAGAAAGTGGGGTCCTATTTAAAGGCCCCATGGGTGGTTACAGTGATTGCGCTGCTATCCGCAAACCCTAATCACCTTAATTACTACTCGCAACTCAATTTCATATAGTTTAATCATGTGTATATTTTTAATATTTCTACGCGCACCCATAAGGCTACTCGCAGACCGGCAGCGAGCTCTCTCTGTCGCATACATGCGACCGTGGGGGGATGGTGGCGGCCAGCCGAGCTCTCGTTGCCGCATATGTGCGAGCTGATCCTGTGCGTGATGGTTTCAGCAATTTTCTCCATAACCCCCCACTAAGGCTCTGTTTGGGGGGGACTTATTTTCACCGGTCAAGCGGTCATGACCGCATGAACCGAGACTTAATTAAGTTCCGGTACATGCGGTCATGACCGCTTGACCGGTGAAAATAAGTCCCCCCAAACAGAGCCTAAGTGAAGAATATGAAAATTACTGACTATTTGCATAACAGAACTCCAAAAAAAATGAAGGAGCCTTTCCATCAATGATATATTACAAGCATTCCAATATAGATTTGTTTGAATATTTGGATTGATATTCAAGAATAGCCATTAATTCTTAAATTGAAACTACATTAATTCTGCAATTTCCTTATGCAACGTTACATTTGTGGTTCTTCATTGTCATTAAAAATTGTCTCCTTAAATGCAAAACTAAATAAAAATTAGAAGAGATAAGAAAACAAATTTTAAAATAAATTAAAAAAACACAAATTAAACTTGCAAATATTTTAATAAAGAAGTGATTAAAAAAACATGTTTCTCCCTTCTACATAGTATAGATGTAATAAATAATGGCAAAAAAACAAAAATCAAAATATTTAAAATATATTAATAGTTGGGATTCGACTCCGGGTTCACATTCGAAAATATCGAATTGAAACGGGAATAGATTCTCATGTGAAGCTTCCTCGCAAGTAGCGGCGGCCCATGATTTTCCCTCCAGGTCTCATTCCGGAATTGCCGTCAGGCATCCCCAACAGTCTGCCACATGTAGGAAGGAACGAACGAACGAGATCTAAACTAAAAATCAAAAGAAAATGAGGAACCCGTTTGATCTCAACATAATATTTTCTTTTCTCCGTAAAAGAGTGTCCAGGACAGTAACGGCAATTGTGTTGTTGCGCCGCGCAAACACGGGCATCTGCCGCACGGAAAAGCTCTGCCAACCAAATGGACCGTTGGAGGCTTTGAGCATTGGCAGAGAAGCTGGACTCCTCGTTGACTTGGAGCTAGCTATATCAGTGGCTAATGATGCAATCCTCAGATGACTCGGTTGGCTGATCCATCGTCCATTCGTCCCATTGGTTAAAATATACGCCGTATTATTCAGTTTATTTAATAGAGCGCGAATAAGTCAGGGACAGCAACTATCTGCCGTCCTTGTGTATTAACCCAAAATCTAAACAGCAAAAGTACAAAACAAAATCCAAAATACCAAAACAAAAAGGCAGATAGGAAAAACCTCAGACTAAGCTTAAAATTGCTTGCATTGATTTATGCATAAAAAGGTTGTATTTTTCCCTTAATTACCAAAATCTTCTTTATATTTCATAACATTGATGTACAAAAAAGTTCTCTGCAAATATGAACTTACAAGGGACATTTTTTATAATTTCAAAAGATAGAAGAGTGCAAACCATAAACTTTTTTCAAAAGTTTTCTTAAGCGGTAGTCTTGAACCTGGTGGTGATGAACCATCATTGGTGAAAGTCCGGCCTCACCTAAGAAAATTCATCCACTTTTAAGTTCAAAACTACTTTCTTCTTGGTGACGGTGACGTTCTATTTGTCCAAACTCACCGAAGCAAAAACACCGCACCAAACGGAGCCTTAGTTTAGAAATTTATTGAAAGACTAAGAGTTTTTGTCATATTTACTTGCATTACTTCTAGAATTATGTAAGATTTTCTAGAGTTTTACTTGAACGGTAAATATTTGATGGATGCCAATGGAAGAGGTTAGCTTGTTTTTGGTCGCACATAATTCAAGAGACCGGTACTTCGGTTTCTTCGTTGCTCACTCTTTTCAGCAATTGATACCGGAGAATTCATGTTGGGTTCAGATATGGGATTAGATAGACGAAGGTTTTGACGAACTTCGAGATGAAAGTTTGATGGTCCAAATATTTTGCCAAACATATATTCACTTGTAGAAGGTTTTGATGAATAAGAAGATGTGTGCAAGATCATGTGCAATTCAAAGAAATTATTGAAGGAGCTGACAGCGGGGTCTGAGCAAGAAATGGAGATGAAGGCCAGCAATATTGGAATATTAGAGAGCCTGCAATAAAATTATGGAAGAAGTTCAAACGCGATGCTCGGAGAAGTTTCTCATCAACCGGTAGTACCTAAAGCACCAGCTCTGCACCTTCAAGATGAAAGAAGAGTTGAAATCAAGTCTTCTTATTTTCTTTACTATTGTATTTACCCATGAGGGGTATTGTTGTCTTTGTACCTTTCTCCCCTACACATATATGTGTGGGGAGTCCTCTTATTATTATTATTGAAATTTTCCCATTCAACTTGGTATCAGAGCAATACCCGAACCCTAATACTTCTTCCCCGCCGCTCGCCCTTCCTCGTTCGCACGCCCGATCTTCGTTCGCCGCTCGCCGCTCGCCCGATCTTCATCCTCCTCTGCTACTTTGTCGCCACCGCCGCGCATGGATCCCCACGGCTCTCTCGCCGGCAGCGGGGCATGCTGAGGGAACCGGCCGTTTCCTCGTGAAGAATCGCCGCAATCGTTGCCTGCGCTCGTCTTCATCGCTGCTTCGCCCGACGTCACCTGTTGCTGCAACGCTCGCCGACGTCGCCCGTCGCTGCTTCGCCGACTGTTGCTGCTTGTCGCACGCCGATCCCGATCCAGATCCCGATTGTAGGCGGTTGCGGGCATGGGCCTGAAGAAGTCGCTCGTGGGCTAAATTGAGGATTTGATTGTGAGTGGACAGCTCGGTATATCAACGGTGGATGACAGAGCGGAGGTGTTGATGTGTGTGAGGAGGCGTGGCGGATCCCTGTCGTAAACGCGACAGAATGGAGTGGTCTACAAGACCGACAAGATTGAAGAAGAGAAAGGGGACACGATGTGGCGGATGATGTCTTGTCTCAGCATAGCGGCGCATAGCCGTTCAATCTCGTCCTTTTGCCGAAAAGGATAACGGTACGAACATACAACTACGCGAGCCGTATCTAGCAAGAGGCAAATGTGACGGTCCAGACGCCACAAGGGAGGATGTCTCGTCGGGGCAGTGGTAGTGTCAATGTGCTCTTATAGGAGAGCATCGAGGTTTGAGGGCACAGCAAGGTCAGTTCATGCGAGGAAAACCCGTCGTTCGACGGTCATCGAGCAGTCTTGCCACACGGTCCGGTGAGGGTCACGGCACAATGTCATCGTCAGTGCATCAAAATCTCACAGAAGAGGCCCCAATGTGCGGAGCCAGCAGACTCCTAGCACGGCCTCAAAGCCCCAAAGGGCGAAGGGGATTCACAAAGAAATCCATGTGGTAATGGAACCATTAGCCACTTATACCTGGAGGCTCGGGCGGGATGTCATCGGAAGGCGAAGATGATGTGTGGTGAGGTCGCTAAGGAAGTTGTGCAAGCTACCAGAGTCCATGAGAGCGGCCAGCCGTTGACCCGCCATAGAGATCGGTAGTTGCATTGTATCCCAAGAATGGGGGCCCGTCATAGCATGAATAGAAATATCAGGGTCTCCAAGATCCTCTTCTATATCCTCGTCAAAGGGATCCTCCACCTCGAGTAAAAAGAGGTGATTGCACGGAAGTCCACGACTGAAAGTTTCATCACAATTGAAATAGGGCCCTTGGCCCGAAGGTCCGCCATCTCCTGCGTGGACAACCTCTGAATGCTGGATGGGCGGTCCCTCTCTTTTGCCTTGTCGTCTTCATTGCTAACCGGGGGAGGGGAAGGGCCAAACCCCTGGAGGGCCCTTCGCCAGAGCGACACCCCAAATACGGATGGTCCATCGACAAGTGTTTCTCACAAACCCAGACTAAATTCATGGACGTTGTGAGGTCCGAAGGAGATTGAAAATTGACATCCAGACGGAGTCGCTCATGAAGTCCCGCAGTGAAGAAGGGCGTCTAGTGTGCCGATGGGACGGATGGGGCGGGGGAAAGGAGCACCTGAAATTGCTCGAGATAGTCATCAATGGACCCGAACTGCCAGAGAGAGATGAGATCGCAAATAGGGTTCTCGCGAAGGGGAGAAAGTGAAGGTTGCACTGAGTCTTAAACTCCTCCCACGAGAGGTGTAGTTGCTCCCATTGAAACTGAGAGAACCATAACTACACGAAACCCATGAGATGGAAGGAAGCAACGCCAATCCAACCTCCCCATAGTGTGCGCTGGTTAACAAAGAACTTCGCAACGTGTGAACCAAGTCAGACGGTCCTCCCGACCGTTAAAAATTGAAAAATTCATCTTCACAAAACGAGGAACGCTACCTCCTTCAAAGCACTGTGTAGGAAATTTGTGGCCAGCTTGAGAGAAACCCGACGCAGCGCGCAGTGCAGGTGGGGATCCGTCCGACCGAAGGGCTTCGATGAGGACCTTATTATTGGCGACCATCATGTTATGACTTATGAAAAACTCCAAAATCTGAGCCAAGGTGAGGCCGCTGAGGTTTTTTTCGTCCATTAGTGCAGCCCGAGCGGAGGAAAAAGAGCGAAGAGGAGTGGACAAAAGGCTCGTGTTGACCGATAACAGCGGAATACCGGCGGAAGTGGCCTCCAAAAGCACGGGTTGGATCACGTGAGGCACAGGACGTGCAGGCGAGATGTTGTCGATCGACGGAAGTCGTCTGGGCGATGTGTGCGGGGCACAAAAGCTTGAACCAAGTCAGACGGTCCTCCCGACCGTTAAAAATTGAAAAATTCATCTTCACAAAACGAGGAATGCTGCCTCCTTCAAAGCACTGTGTAGAAGATTTGTGGCCAACTTGAGAGAAACCCGACGCAGCGCGCGGTGCTGGTGGGGATCCATCCGACCGAAGGGCTTCGATGAGGACCCTATTATTGGTGACCATCATGTTATGAAAAACTCCAAAATCTGAGCCAAGGTGAGGCCGCTGAGGGTTTTTTCGTCCATTAGTGCGGCCCGAGCGGAGGAAAAAGAGCGAAGAGGAGTGGACAAAAGGCTCGTGTTGACCGATAACAGCGGAAGACCGGCAGAAGTGGCCTCCAAAAGCACGGGCTGGATCACGTGAGGCACAGGACGTGCAGACGAGATGTTGTCGATCGACGGAAGTCGTCTGGGCGAGGTGTGCGGGGCACAAAAGCTTGTTGGAATGGCGGAGCGAGATCGAGGGAGGTTGCCATTGGCGATAAATGGAGTTGCAGTTGGCATCGAGCGTAGTGGAAGAAGCCTCTGATACCAATTTGGAACGAACCGTCGTTTGGAATATCATTCACGGGTGGTCGAGGGAGAAGTCTCATAGAGGATCGGCGTGAGCCCTTCGTGATCCCCTTGAATCTATCTCACCGGGAAGGAGCATCGGAGAGGAGTGTGGTGGGGGGTCGAGCGACAATCCCAAATGCTAAGTTTGGCTAGGGCATGAGGCGGTGTCATGAGGTTAGAGAGAGAGAGAGATGGGGAGAATTAGAGAGGGGAAAAATTGATAATACTTTGCATAAAAACCAAACCCAACCACACCCCAACCCTATAACGGGGATTGGCCCAAACACGACTCATAGTTTCAAATACAAATAAAAATGTGGATACATAAAAGATAACATGACTAAGAAGTGTGTGTTGTAGTACGGCACTTGTACGTGATCCCTCATCATGAATCCGTAACAGCATCCATCACAACAACATTTAAATTGTTTTATGTGAAATTGATTTTGATTTTTTTTAAAAAAAATCTATTTTAAGTCGTATTTATACTCAACATGAACCACAGTTTACTGCTCTTTGCTTCAAGAATCACCCTAATAATCACCCTAAAAAATGATTTGATATTTAGTCTTCAAGAGTTCAACTTCCATCCCTAGTTTTGTTCTATTAAAACACATAAAAGACACAAATATAAGAAGAGAGAGGAAATGAAATAAAAAATGATTTTAATAGAATATTCAGTTTCTATAAGCATACCTTATTTTTACCCTAATCTTATTGGCGTTCTCTTAAACATGTCTCATAAACCTCAATGAGTGTGAATTCTGAATGTAATAAAGGAATGATTGATATCATATAATAATTTGGCACACACAAAAATGGAAGATGAATAGCTGAGAGACCTTTCAGGGGGAAGCTTCATAAAGGTAGTTTACAAGCAGGCAAAGGTTCTTTGGGTTTGACCATTCCCAGCACTTCTGCAACAGTCCGGCAACGACACTGATGTCCCGGGCGGATGACATCACCATAAACTGCCATCTCAATCACATCCAGTTCCTTATCTGCACAAGTTTATGATTAATTAATAACAAAACAAAAATTTCTATTTTTATTTGGGCAGTACTCATGTTTCTCGCACTCTCGCCCTCACATTGGTTCACCCGGTGTGTAATGTGCAACAACAATAGTATGCAACCATTGTTCGAGGATGATCGAGCACTATGACACCTGCACATTGCACACAGAGGGGCTACGCACAGCCACTAGTATTAATAAACAACGCGTCTATTTTTGTATTTTATGTCAGTCCTACATTCTCTGTTAGATCCCGGGAATTGAAATGGCAGGACTATCATTTAATAATCCAATTGTATGACCATAACCAACCCAAATTTTCCCATTTACTATAATAGAAATTATTATTATTATTATTTATTATACTGGCCTTAGAAAAAACACAAAATCTTGGAAATGCAAGGCAGGGAAGATACATTTTTGCACTTGAACAACCTAAACCTGTCAAATGATGTTCCACCCATGACTTCATAGAAGAAAGGCAACTTTATTCCTGAGTGGGGGAACACAACCTATTATACCTACAGTTTTCTCAGCTCAATAAATATCAGTACCTCCGCATTATATAGTAGAGATAGAAGTTTTAGGCTCCGACGCTCCGTATGGTACGATGGTGGCGGTCATGAACGCGGTGGTTACAAACTATCGTTCTTGAACGCCCAACCACACAAGGAATTTCATCCACTTTTATGTTCAAAACTCTTTTTTTCATGATGGTGGCCATAATCGTTGTCATGCCAAACATGCATCCTATCATGGTGACGTTTTTGTCCAAACTCACAGAAGCAAAAAAGCTGCGCCAAACGAAGACCAAGTCTTCTAGAGTGTAGCTCAAATAATGCAGATTACCATAAACAGTAAGAACTTAATTTGAAGGGAAAGAAGAAAAATAATAATTTAAAGGATTAGGAGCACTGGGATCAATGGCCCCATTTCTATCTATCTATATAAGAGAGAGTGTGTGTAAAGAGACAGAAACGGAGTGAGAGAGAGAGAGAGAGATTGTTTTTACTAGTTAAGAGATCATACACGAGTACAAGATCAACACGTTTGCTCCCCAAATATTTTTGTTGAAACATGCGTTCTACATCTCTCAGGTTTAATAATAACAAATATCAAGTTGTATTTGATCATACATGTTTTGAGTATAGTGTGCAGGTTACAGGTGTGAAGTCGTATAGGAACTACAATGTTGCGAGTTACGCCCTAACACCGCGCGCTAGCACAGTTTAGACCTGACGACTAATCTTGCTCAAGACTAAGGCAAATGTCGATTAGACATGCATCATATCGACCAGACATATCTCATATCGCCTAGACATGTCTCAGATCGACTAGACAAGTCTCAGATCGACTAGACAAGTCTCAGATCGACTAAACAGATGTGTCAAAGGAGCATGTCGACCAGAAAGCACATGTCGACTAGACTGGACTACCGCTGGCGCTAGCCATGTCGACTAGAAGGATGGATCGGCTTGAAGACTAGTGTCGACTGAAGGAAATGTCGGCCAGACAGCATGTATCGGCTAGATGCTTGAGCTAGCGCTGACGCTAGCCATATCGCCGAGCATTAGCCATGTCGGCTACAAGTAAGGATCGTCTAGACGGGCAGTATCGGTTGAATGAATGATATCGTCTAGACAAAGCAAAACAACTACCGCCGCGCGCTACTGCTAACTTGTCGAGCTATCATAAAGTCCACAACAGCGAACCATGTGCTTAAACGCGGGAAGTGGTGGCGATTGGAAAAGAAAATGTTACTACCACTCCACGGCAGCTCTTTCCGCTCCGCGGTAATTCTGGTGTATAAGGAAAGGACTGCCACCTCCCTTGTCTGCAGATTGTCAATTGTTCATGATTCAAATCAAGTAAGGTTATTGTGTCGCGCTAGCGCTTCCGCTCCGCGCTAATAGATGACGACAAAGGAGCATGTCAAACCATACCTCCCGTAAGCCTTCCTCCCCCAACACCTCACTACCTGCAGCCCTCAAACAGCCCTAAGATTCCAGATCTGCAACCAAACACCCTTCTGATCAGCCCTACCTCGTGGAACCAGTTGCGTGCTAAGGCCACCGACACCGGCGTCTTTCTCATCCCTATGCTAAGTCGCCACATGCATGAGTAAAGCTAGGTATGGATGTTCTATTTCTTCATTGATTTCATTGGTTTAAACTCTTGCTCTGGGTATTAATTTTCATTGGCACTTGTATCGTTGTGTTGTAATTGCGGAACTCATTCGGCACACGTGAATGGAATTGTGCCTCATTTTGCCGGTTGATTATAATTACTCTTTACTCGTCAAAGTTTGTTAAACAATTGTGTTATTGGTATTTAAGTGCCTTATCAATTTTAATTACTCGTTAGATGATCTTAATTTGTAACTGTTGTCTCATATTCACATGTGCACTACATTTAGATTGCATTTTCATTTGTTGAGTCAAGGCTTTTTGTGTGTCGCCCGCCATCTGTAGACTCGTGCTGCATCAAAGTTTAGTACGGATTATGTGATAGTTTGAATACTCAAATTAGACCTAGGTTGGCCCCCAAAACTAACAACTCAACATTCTCAAGTAGATTGTCTACTGCATTCGTTTATCAACTCACTAGTAGTTGTCAAGTGGCGTCACCTACTCTTTCTCTTTCTATCTCTTCCTTCATGTCTATCATTAAGGGCAAAAACTATAGGATATGGGCCAAAAAAGGAAAGGGTTTTTTTCATATATAAATAGATAATAGACATAATCATCAATTTTAAATTATCTTAGGAGGCACAACTTCCATAAATAAATTATTGTAGATATTTAACACAAATTGCGTGCCTTTAAATACTCCATCTTTGGGGTTTCTGATGCAGGACAAATCTTTAGGGTTTCCAAAATGATAGTGAGGGAAGGCAAGCACACAAGCCAATGAACTACCTAAACCCTAATGCAGTGCACCTATTATGATTCAATTATATAAATAATTTCACAGGTAATTATTCCAATGTAATTAACTAACAGAATTAAATTATTGTGCAAGCGTTCACATTTGATTACAAGAAATTCAACTAAAGCTAGCAAGTACTAATCACACGAGTGCACAAATACCAAATTTGGAGCGAATAAATCAAACAATCCTATTGAAACAACTTGTACAAATATTTAAAGTTGGAATTCACAATGCAATAAAGTTACACTGTTAAGCCCCCGGACGAGACTAGATTATTCGGACAACATTACAAACGGCGGCAACGGCAGGGGCATGACAATATTGGGGCTGAACCAATGGGTTCAGCCCCCTCCTCTTGAAAATATTGGCTCAAGGGGGCTGAACCACGCTGGGTTCAGCCCCATTGGGGCCGGCCGGCCCCCTTGGTCGGCCGGTCTTGGGTCCCGGGGGTATAAATACCCGGACCCCTCTCTTTTGGAGGTTATGCAAGAATTATCAAGGTACTCATCTCTCTCTTTCTCTCAACCCTAACCCTAATCTCTCTCTACTTCCTCTTCCCTTAGTTCTTCCCCTAGTTAGTGCTTAACATTTGGTATCAGAGGAGTTCGATTCTCTCAATGGTGAACACTCGCAATCAAGAGGAGTCCTCGCGGATTGAAACCCTAGAGGAGAATGTTGTTGGCCTCACCGATTCGATGGAGGCCTTGGAGGGGAGATTGGAGGCTCGGTTGGAGGAGTTGAAGACCCTACTGAAAGGGAAAGGCCCGGCCAGCGATGATTCGGCCGGATCGGGAGCCGATCAAGCGGGTTCGGCCGCCGCGAGGCTTGCGGAAGGGCTCGCGGGCGTGCGGCCTTCGGGTGGGGCTCCGCCCGGCGCGGCGTGGCACGGGACGACAGGGGGTGCGGCGTCGGCGGCCTACGGGCCTCCCGCGGGATCGGCAGCGGTGTATGGGGGTCCGACGGGGCAGTTTCCGCCCAGATCCGCGGCAGAAGGCTTCGGCGAACTCGGATCGGGCCCGGAACTGTGGCGCCGAGGTGGGGATGACCCTTTTGGGCTCCGGCGGCCACCCGACATGGCGGGACAGCAAAGGGGGGGCTCCTCCCTCCTCCACGCGGGTTTGGGCCACAAGGAGGGGAGGGCCGGGTTTGGCCCAGGGTGGGGCGGCCAGCCGCAACCTCCGCCTTGGGGAGCGGGACAGCAGCACAGCTACGGCGGTTTTGAGCATGGGGAACACGCAAGGCGGGGCGGAGGTCCAGGGACACAACGTTTGACCCTCGGATTAACTCGCATGTACTTTCCGGAGTTCGAGGGCGGCGACGCCTTGGAATGGATTCAAAAGGCTGAATTATTCTTCCAGTACCAGGAGGTGCCTGAAGGGCAGTGGGTGCAGCTAGCGTCCTTCCATTTGAAGGACGACGCCTTCCAATGGACACAGTGGTTCCTGCGGGGACGGGAGTACGTGCCTTGGGGGGAGTTCGTGGATGGATTTACGGCCCGATTTGGTCCACTGGAGTATGAGAACTTTGAGGCCCTCCTTCAGAAGCTTCGTCAAAAAGGGTCGGTTATGGAGTATCGTGCTGAGTTCGAAAAGATGGCGAATCGGGTTCAGTGGCCGGAGAGGACGCTCTACAGCTGTTTCATATCTGGTCTTAAGGAGCATATTCGAGATGAGGTGCAGGCACTCATGCCACGTTCCTTGAACCATGCCATTACGTTGGCGCGTATCCAGGAGGAAAGGTTCAACAGGCAGCGGGCACGTATCACGAGTAGACCGGCTTTGGGCCCTACCACGTCAGCACGACGGGAGCCACCCACGGGTACCAAACCGACGGTGACTCGGTTGTCTTGGAGCGAGTTGGCGGCTCGGAAGGAGAAGGGCTTATGCTTTAATTGTGATGAGAAGTTTGTGCCCAGTCACAAGTGCCAGAAGGTACAGGTTTTTATGTTGCATCAGGAGGAGCAGCTCGAGGAGGACGTTTTCCCGGAGGAGGAATTGGAGTCTGGGGGGGACTTAGACTTGACGGAGTTGGGTGTCTCCCTACATGCCCTGGAGGGATGCAATCCACCTCCGCTTACGATGCGGTTGGCTGAACGGATTCGGCGGGAGAGGGTGACGATTCTGGTAGACAGTGGGAGTACTCACAACTTTATTCACCCTGATGTGGCAAAGAAGGTGGGGCAGGGGATTGACACGGGAGCAGCGTTCCAGGTCATGGTTGCGGATGGCAGCAAGTTACAGTGCCAAGGAGTGTTGAAGGCGGTAGAGCTTCGGATGCAAGGGTATGTGGGGTGCACGGACGTCTACCTCTTACCGATCTGGGGCTCAGATATGATACTGGGAGTGCAGTGGTTACAGCAGTTGCGGCGGATTACTTTTGATTGGGATCAGATGACGATGGAGTTCTTGCAAGGCGGGCGACAGTTCTGTTTGACGGGGCTCAGATCTTCTCCGATTAAAGAGATCTCCCTTCGCAGTTTGCAGCAGCTTGAGGAGTCCAGTAGTTTGATGGCGATTCTGTTGGGGGTGAGGTCGGACGAGGAAGGATCGACACAGGTTCCGGACCAGTTGCGGGCGCTAGTAGAGGAGTATGATGACATCTTCCAGGAGCCGAGTAAACTTCCACCGTCACGATTCCGTGATCATCAGATTGTGCTACAGACTGGGGCTGAACCGCCCAACATCCGTCCGTATAGGTATCCCTACATCCAGAAGGCAGAGATTGAGCGCAGTGTGAAAGAGATGCTTGATGCAGGTATCATACGACCTAGTACCAGTTCCTTCTCTGCACCGATTATTCTGGTTAAAAAAAAGACGGATCTTGGCGTTTTTGCGTAGACTACCGTGCCTTAAACAGTGTTACTGTGAAGGACAAGTTTCCGATTCCCGTGATAGAGGAGTTGCTGGATGAGTTGCATGGGGCGACTCGGTTCACGAAGCTAGACCTGCGGTCCGGCTACTATCAGATTCTGATAAAGGAGGAGGATGTGCATAAGACGGCCTTCAGGACTCATGACGGTCACTATGAGTTCTTAGTGATGGCCAATGGATTAACGGGGGGCCCGTCTACTTTTCAGGCCAATATGAATGAGATTTTTCGCCCATTCCTGCGACGCTTCGTCTTGATCTTTTTTGACGACATTCTGATCTACAGTGCTTTTGGGAGGATCATCTACGACATGTGGCTCAGGTCTTCTCTACTCTCCGGCAACATCAGCTATATGCTAAGAGGTCCAAGTGTTCTTTTGGACAACATGAGGTGGAATACTTGGGGCATCTAGTTTCCGTTGACGGGGTGAAGGCAGACCCACGGAAGATCGAGAGTATGCTTTCTTGGCCACGACCTCTGACCATTCGGGCGCTGAGGGGGTTCTTAGGCCTCACTGGTTACTACCGGCGCTTTGTACGGGACTATGGGAAGATTGCTAGGCCGCTTACACAGCTGCTACAAAAGGATGCTTTCGAGTGGCACGCTGAGGAGGAGACCGCCTTCCAGGCGCTCAAGAGGGCTATGACGACGACTCCAGTGCTGGCACTTCCGGATTTCACCAAAGAGTTTGTGGTAGACACAGATGCTTCTGGCGTGGGAGTGGGGGCGGTCTTGATGCAGGAGGGGCGGCCGATCGCCTTCTACAGTAAGGCTTTGGCTCCCCGAACTCCGGGACTCTCAGTGTATGAAAAGGAGATGCTGGCGGTTATTCATGCGGTGGCCCTATGGCGGCCCTACCTACTTGGGCGTCGCTTTACGATACGGACCGATCATCAGAGCTTGAAGCATTTTTTGGAGCAGCGGATTTCGTCCCCCCTGCAACAAAAGTGGGTCACCAGGTTGTTGGGATATGATTATCCAATCGAGTATCGGCCCGGGAAGGACAATCGGATGGCTGACGCCCACTCACGCTTACCCGAGGGGGCCTTGGCACACATTTCCGGGCCTCAGTTGAATTCAATGGATGAGATTCAGGACGCGGTGCAGCGAGATCCCGAGTTACGGGCTATTGTGGAGGACCTGCGACAGGGTCGTGAGGTAGCCCCAGGTTATCATTTACAAAATGACCGGCTGTATCATCAAGGGCGAGTGGTCATTCCTGCTCAATCAGCTTGGCGGACGGTGATGATGCATGAGTTTCACTCGTCGCCGACAGGAGGTCACGCCGGCATTCTTCGCACTCTTCAGCGGGCTCGGGCCAACGTGTTTTGGAAGGGGATGCGCCGTGACATTCAGGAGTTTGCAGAAGTGTGAGGTGTGCCAACGGCAGAAATATGAGACTACTTCTCCGGCCGGCCTACTCACTCTCTTGGAGATTCCGCATCAGATCTGGGATACGGTTTCTATGGACTTCATCGACGGGCTGCCCAAGTCGAAGGGTAAAACAGTGATATTGGTAGTGGTGGACAAGTTGTCCAAGTATGGGCACTTCCTTGCTCTAAGCCATCCTTACACAGCGGAGTCGGTTGCGGCCTTATTTGTTCGGGAGATTGTTCGATTGCATGGGATTCCCCGGGCGATCATTTTCGTTCGAGATCCTACTTTTGTTGGCCGATTTTGGACAGAGCTCTTCCGCTTGCAGGGGACTTCCTTACGTTTCAGCACGGCTCACCATCCCCAGACTGACGGCCAGACAGAGGTATTAAATCGGGGCGTCGAGACTTACCTTCGCTGCTTTGTCATGGATGAGCCGCGGACCTGGACTAGCTGGTTACATTGGGCGGAGTACTGCTTCAACACTTCTTATCACTCGGCTAGTAAACTCACGCCCTTTGAGGTCGTCTATGGGCGGCCACCTCCTTCCTTGAGCAGTTATGAGCCCGGCAGTACCGCAGTTGCAGCAGTTGATCGGGCGCTTCGTGATCGTGATCGGACCCTCGCCACCTTGCGTGAGAATCTTCGGGCGGCACCATAGTTGTCAAGGCGCGCGCCTAGGCGCGCCTGAGGCGCCGGGCGCACCAGGCGCAGTCCGCCGCGCCTCAGCACAGCTGAGGCGGGCGATGTGCCCCAGGCGCGCCTCAGGCGCGCCCAGGCGCGCCTAGGCGCGCGCCTTACAGGCTCCCAGGCGCACCAAAGGCGCGCCCGGGTCTTTCAAGGTATTTTTTTAAAAAAAATTTAATATGGTCAAAAACGCACCCCAATTGAGCGAATTGGGCGCCCAATTCGCTGAAATTGTGGGAATTGGACGCCCAATTCGCTGAAATTGTGCGAATTGGGCGCCCAATTCGCTGAAATTCAGCGAATTGGGCGCCCAATTCGCTGAAATTCAGTGAATTCGCTGAATTTCAGCCAATTGGGCGCCCAATTCGCTCAATTTCAGCCAATTGGGCGCCCAATTCGCACAATTTCAGCGAATGGGGCGCCCAATTCCCACAATTTCAGCGAATTGGGCGCCCAATTCGCTCAATTTCAGCGAATTGGGCGCCCAATTCGCTCAATTTCCTTTTCCCCCAATTTTTGCGCCTCACGTGCCTCAGGCGCGCGCCTGCGCCTTGCGCCTTGCGCCTAGGCTCCAGGGGCCCTTTGCGCCTCGGTGCGCCTTGCGCCTTTGATAACTTAGGGCGGCACAGGATCGTATGAAGGCTCAAGCAGATCGTCATCGCACAGAGCGAGAGTTCCAGGTGGGGGATGAGGTTTTCCTCAAACTTCGTCCTTATCGCCAGTTGTCGGTGGCACAGCGGACAAATCAGAAACTGGCACCTCGTTACTATGGACCATTTCGGATCACGCGGCGGGTCGGTCCGGTGGCGTATACCTTGGCTTTACCCGCGAGCTCCCGGATCCATCCTACCTTTCATGTCTCCTTGTTGAAGCGGAAGTTGGGTGATGCTGTTCCAGTCTTTTCCGTTTTGCCCGAGGCTACTAGTGGGGGCGAGCTTCGCCCGATTCCGGAAGATGTACTGTTGATCAAATGGAAACGTCGTGGCACGGCGTACTGTCCAGAGCTGTTAGTCAAATGGAAGGATCTCTCTGCGGAGCACAATACTTGGGTCGATTTACTGGAGTTCCGGGAGCTTTACCCCGACTACCACCTTGGGGACAAGCTGGCTTTTGATGGGGAAGGGAATGTTAAGCCCCCGGACGAGGCTAGATTATTCGGACAACATTACGAACGGCGGCAACGGCAGGGGCATGGCAATATTGGGGCTGAACCAATGGGTTCAGCCCCCTCCTCTTGAAAATATTGGCTCAAGGGGGCTGAACCACGCTGGGTTCAGCCCCATTGGGGCCGGCCGGCCTCCTTGGTCGGTCGGTCTTGGGTCCCGGGGGTATAAATACCCGGACCCCTCTCTTTTGGAGGTTATGCAAGAATTATCAAGGTACTCATCTCTCTCTCTCTCTCTCTCTCTCTCTCTCTCTCAACCCTAACCCTAATATCTCTCTATTTCCTCTTCCCTTAGTTCTTCCCCTAGTTAGTACTTAACATACACACTCGAAAAATGTAAATAAATTTAAAACTAAAATCAAAATTTCATTGACTGTTTGGGTCAGACGTGAATGAGAGATTGAAGGTGGATTAGGGTGGGAATATAATTGGGAGCAACATGTGGGATCAAATGTGCGAGCAGGCAGGAGGAACAGGTATGGAAATTTTACGGCTTTTGTAAATTTGAAAATTTTGAGTGATTTTGGTGTCGGGAGAGTTTCCGACAACAAAAACAATTGTAGATGGGGGCATGGGTCATAGAATAGTGGGGGTAATGGAAGAGGGTTATAATGGAGGACTTGGGGAAATGGTAGGGGAGAGGAGGGCAAAGTATGAGCTTTCATGGGCTGCAAGTAAGCTACAAATAGGTGGGTGACGGGGAGGTCGAGAGAGGTCGCTGTAGGCATTGTGGACAAAAAAAGGGTTGTCTATGGCTAGGAGGGTGGCAACTAGCAGGAGTCATGTAGCTACATGATTGGGGACAAGAAGCGATGGTAAAGGGAGAAGTCGTACCGTGGATAGAGTTGGCAACAACTAGAGGGGAAAGGAATGAAAGAAGGAGGTGAGGTGGGAGAGCTTAGCTTCGACCAAGTTGCACAGCTGGGGAGCTTCAAAAAAAATCGTATCTACATACATATGTATCTACATACATATGTATCTACATACATATATGCATGGCATGTACGTGCATGTACGTGCATGTACGTGCATGTACGTGCATGTACGTGCATGTACGTGCATGTACGCATGGCATGTACGTGCATGTACATGCATATATGTATATATATGAATATATGTATGTACATACATGCATACATATATCTATATATATATACGAGCTTCTTCGCACGGGCTACGCCCGTGCTCAAAGCTCTCGGGCGGGCTTCGGCCGCATCCAGGCGGGCTTCGGCCGCATCCAGGCGGGCTTCGGCCGCATCCAGGCGGGCTTCGGCCGCATCCAGGCGGGCTTCGGCCGCATCCAGGCGGGCTTCGGCCGCATCCAGGCGGGCTTCGGCCGCATCCAGGCGGGCTTCGGCCGCATCCAGGCGGGCTTCGGCCGCATCCAGGCGGGCTTCGGCCGCATCCAGGCGGGCTTCGGCCGCATCCAGGCGGGCTTCGGCCGCATCCAGGCGGGCTTCGGCCGCATCCAGGCGGGCTTCGGCCGCATCCAGGCGGGCTTCGGCCGCATCCAGGCGGGCTTCGGCCGCATCCAGGCGGGCTTCGGCCGCATCCAGGCGGGCTTCGGCCGCATCCAGGCGGGCTTCGGCCGCATCCAGGCGGGCTTCGGCCGCATCCAGGCGGGCTTCGGCCGCATCCAGGCGGGATTCGGCCGCATCCAGGCGGGCTTCGGCCGCATCCAGGCGGGCTTCGGCCGCATCCAGGCGGGCTTCGGCCGCATCCAGGCGGGCTTCGGCCGCATCCAGGCGGGCTTCGGCCGCATCCAGGCGGGCTTCGGCCGCATCCAGGCGGGCTTCGACCGCATCCAGGCGGGCTTTGCCTGCCTGCGCACGGGCTTCGCCCGTGCTCGATGCGTCGTTGCGGGTTGCGCCCGCCTATGAGCGGGTTGCGCACGCACCCGAAATCTTATTTTTTTCAAACCATATACATATGAGTACTTAAAATGACCGCAAAAAAATATGAATTATTATTCCTATTTTTATTTTATAAAATTTTGCAAATTTTAATCTATAAAAATAATTTACTACTCATCTCTCCCTCTCTCTTTATCACTCCACCCTCTCTCTCTCCTTCTCTCTCCCGCCCACTCTCTCTCTCCCTCTCCCTCTTATCTCTCTCTCCAAATCCCCCCATGTTCTCTCTCATGATCCAATGGCCAATATTCATTCTATGGTGTGCCTCCAAATACCTATATTCCCTTATATATAAGATATACATATATATACATATATATACATATATATACATATACATATACATATGCATATGCATATGTGTACAATGTACATATATATATGTGTACATATATATAGAGTGGCGTTCAAATGCGAATAAAACACTGCGAATGTGCAAATAAAGAGCGTGGGTCGTTCGATCTGTGTGATTTACATCATGCAATTGCGATCATCGTGATCTGCTTCCTCCGCATTTGATTCCCAGCGCCGGCCGCCGCGCTGCAAAGCTGCTTTGCAGCGTGGCGGTCGGTGGCCGGCGAGCCCACAGTCGCCGGCCACCGCGCTGCTAAGAAGAAGGTTCACAGCAGCGACAGTCGGCGGCTGCGGGCTCGCCGGCCACCGGCCGCCTTGGGCTTGTCGACGTGCACGCCGACGATTCCATGGCGGCCGGTGGTCGGCAAGCCCATAGCCACTGACAGCTGCTGCGAAGGAGGAAACTGGATCACGCATGTTCGCGAATGGCGATGAACAGTTGCGATGGCTTATTCGCATGTTCGCAAAGGGGCGTATTCGCACCTGAATACTCCCCTATATAGAGAGAGAGAGAGACAGGGGCGTACCCAGTAAAGGGCACACCCGGGCACGTGCCCGGGTCGAAATTTTGGCATAATACCGCTGCGTTTCGCGAATTACCGCCCGCTTTGTTTTTTGCCCTAACTATGGCTCGGCCTCCACGCGAGAAAGAAGAAGAGGCGGGTGAACTTCGCAATCCTTCTTGATGGCGAAAGCAGGAGCGACTGGCGAGGGAGAGGCGGCGAGCGATCCTTCTGATTCTCTGCTTTTAGTTTGGCGATTCCCATTTCTCACCCTGCTTCCCAGCTTCAAGCCCTCGACGGCTTCTAAGCCCTAAGGTAAATAATTTCTTCTCTCCAGATCTCTTCTCCTCTAGCCCTAATTTTCTCCAGGTTTCATCTAGCCCTCATTTTCTCCATATCTCCTCTTGCCCTAATTTTCTTATTCCTATTCCTATTCTCCACTTCTACCGTCCATTTTGTTGGAGACTTCGTTTTCTTTTCTTTCAAGAGCTTTATCCACTTCTTGCAATCTTACATGAATGTTGATTCTTCTGCGTTTTCTACTTATTTTTTTGCAGTCATTTTACGAATATTAAGCTTTGGATGTGACTTAGTCAGGGAATACAATTCACATAGTTATAATTTTCACATAGATAGTTTTACGAATGATAAGCTTTTCTTTTCTGTTATATTTTCCTTTTATCAGGGAATGCAATTCACATAGATAGTTATAATTTTCTTTTAACAGAGAACATAGATTCATTTTTAACATTAAATCTCCTTTCATATTCTTTTTTATTGTGATGTATAACTTTAGGTTTGAACAATCTCTTTCTCCTTATGTTTTCACTAGTCTTTCTCCATATTAGGGTAGTACTTCGTAGTTAACTTTAATTATCTTGATTTGACTATTATCTCTATTAATTAAACACCTTATAAACACTTTTGAGTTCTCTTTTCGGTGGGTAGAACTTAATTATTTTAAGCAAGATAGTGTATGCGTGCTGTTTTTCAAAACTGTGTTGTGAGCAATAAGATTTATGACAGATGATTTGCTATAGGGCCTCTATGATTGATGAAAGATTGAAAGTTTGACTTGTATTGTTTAAAATATCAGATAGATGTATTAATCTACATTTTTTGATTTTGGTTGTTTTCTTTCATTTTTAGGAACTTGAAATATTATTTTAAATAATTTTGAATTAAAAAATTTATCTAAAAGTTATATTCTTTACTTGGTGTCTGGGTCGGATGAAAATCCTGGGTCCGTCACTGCATATACATATATACATACATATGCATACATATGCATACATATGTATATACATATATATACGAGTAGTGACAGGCACGGGTCTCCGCCCCTACGGCCAATCGTGACAGTGCCCCAACCGTGATAGTCTTGGGGCTACACCCCTATCAATTATTTAATGCAGCTTAAAATAAATGCAATATTAATTAATTCATATAAAAAGAAATTATACACCACTTTTCGATTTTTGTCAAAAAAATCTCATCTTGATGCATATATCATCATGCATGTCAAATCAATTTTAATAAAGTTGACTGATTTAATGGTAGCTCCTTGAAAATGCCATTGGAATACCTAATGACATAGTTCCTCGAAAAGACCATTGACATGTCTGATGACAACCTATCATAGTATGTGTAGGAGCTCTATTAATAATATTTTGGATTTAGGCTGCGTTTGGGGCGGCTTATCGCAACTTATTTGCTCCGGTGAGATTGGACAAAAACGTCATTGCCATAGAATGTATGTTTGGTATGAAAAATGTTACTACCGTTTCCAAATAAAGAAATTAGTTTGTGGCATAAGATTTTGGTATGACAATGACATTTTTGTCCAACCTCACCGGTGCAAATAAGCCGCAATAAGCCGCGCCAAACGCAACCTTAATGAATTTTCATCGTTACTTTTAATTTTAGGATATGATATAATTACTTGAATGAACATTGTATTTTAATTTTTTTAAAATAGATTATAATATATGTTATGTCATTAAATTAAAAAATAAGAAAATAACTGACAATTTTGAATGTTTCACCAAAGGCAACTTTTCCCTTTTAATATTGTATATATATAAGAGTGAGGATCTAGGGTAAATGAATCTGACGGCTCAGCTCACTCAATCTGATTATTCATCCTACCTCTTAATATCACTCCTAATTATATTAAAAGAAATACAAAAAAAGTAAATCGATCGCATAGCCAGGTTCCAATCATTCATATGACAATCTTACGATCAACAGTAGAGCAAATAGACTCCAAGCGAGCCCAAAACACATGCTCCAACAGGATAAACTCCATCAATTTCACTTTGATACACAAAATCAGGAGATGCATTCGGGAGCAAAACATGTTTTGCAATATTCCCTTTTTCGTTCCGTTACGATATATTTAGTTTTCATAACACAAATCAAGAAATAGCCAGTCTCCCCATGAAATGCAATGAGAAACATAACAATTGACTGAACATCTAGGATAAGCATTTTTATAGCTAATGCATGCAGTTCTCCTATTGCATAACCTACAAAACCTTTGTTAATATGTCACAAACCTCCCAGTGAGAAGGTCTTAAACATGTTTTGTACTGTATAAATTTTACACAAGGACCCTGCTTTCATTTTTTTTTTAAATGAAGAGGTGCAGAGCAGCAACTACAGCTATCCTTTTAGTATTGATTTGGCAACCAGCAATACAACTTGAACAGATATGTAATGAATGTTAGTTGAATCAAATATTAAATAGAGCATTTTGGAGGCTTTCGTTTTCTAAACCTCTCCCCAAACTGTTCATTTTCTAGAGGAACTCCTTAGTACTTCTTCAATTGGGGAGGAAATAAAACTACCGTATAGAAGGACATTCATACCTGGAAACTTGATGTCACAAGAGAAACCCTCGAGTTCTTTTTTATCAGCCCACTCTTTGTCCGACTTGAATCTATTCACCCTCGTCTGAAGAATTTGGCAATTATTTGCAACGGACTCGCCGCCTGAAGGAGAAACAATCATGCATATGAACGCGAAACCCTAGCCCACAAATAGAGCACCACATAAACAAAAAGAGACACGGAGAAACCTTTGGAGTACGGGATTATGTGATCGTACTCGAAGCAGAGGCAGCCCTGGCAATTGACGAATCTCTTGCAGACGACATTGCCGGCCGAATCGTACCGCCACCGATCAGGGTGGCGGCCGGGCACAACGTCGGCCGCTTGCCAGCAACGAGCTTTGTCCTTGGGGTTGAAGCTCCGCGGCCGAACCTTCTCCTCCCCTCTCAAACGATCTCCAGAGCGAGATGGCGGCAGAGAAGCATCTCCCAGCACCATAGCTTCTCGAGCACTTCGGCTTCTCACATCAGCTCTGCTTCTCGCCAATTAATACCTCACATATTTTCATTTAAATTTATAAAATAAATACATTGATTAGAGTACACCTCTATTTCATAGGGAGTATTCAACAATTACTTAGAATTTGCTTACTTTAAAAATTTCAATGGGAGTGACATCAATTATAGAGAAGATTCTAGAAGCTCGGGCATGTACAAAAGAGATTATTGGAAGCACATGTTAGGCATTGCGAAAGTTCAGCTTCTAAGCATGTTAAAAGGAGGAGGCCAGGAGGGGTAGACCAAAAAAAACTTCACCGTAAGAAAAGACATGACAACATACTTAGACAATAGTGAGATTATGACTAAAAATAGAACGCAATGGCAACAAAGGATTTGTATAGTGGAGCGCAGCGGTAATAATTTGATATCCATTTATATTTATTCAAAACCAATCCAAATGCTCACTAAGGCTCCGTTCCGTACGGTGGTGGTGATGAATAGGGGAGTTAAATTGTCATTCGTTAACACCTACCTAAGCAACTTCATTCACTTTTATGTTCAAAGGGATGATGTTTGTTAGATGATCCTTAACGAATGACGGTTTAACTCATGCGTTTACAACCGCCACTACCGTTCCAAACGGAGCCTAAATCTAACAAAATTTGACCTATAGGATTGAATGCAACCTATGGTATAATAAACAAACTAAATTAATGCTGAATTTAATTCGAAATTAATTCATGTTTGTACTCTTATCCAACATATATGTAACAAAACTATGATAAATGCAAGAACATAGCCCCAAGTTTGACAAAAACATCATTTCCATGTATTGTATGAATGGCATGACAACAGTTATGATCACCACCAAGAAAAGAAAACAATTTGTATACATATAAAAATGGATGAAGTTTCTTACGTAAGGTCGAACAATGTTTAATGGCTGCCACCCCTGTGCCAAAAGGAGCCTGCCTAAGGCATCATAGTACTGAAACATTGAACTTATTTATCATTACAGAAGGGAGAAAAAAATGCGAGGTTACCCTACCGACTGCATAACCCGGATTGTAAGGGGTGGTGCAACGGAGAAATAAGGTTGACTTTGAGAAATAAGGAATATGCAAAAAAGATGGAATTCTTCAGTCCAAACTAATAAATAAAAAACAAAATTATTATCAAGTCACAACAAGAAACACATTAAAGCGCTTGCAATATTTGTAAATCTAACATAAATAATAAAATAGAATAAAAAAAACGATAGGAGGCGCCCCATTGATCGTTTTTTGAAGCCGAGCGCATTATGTCTTTTGGAGTCTCAGATTACAACAGTAAGGATCGCACGGGGGATGCCCTGAACTTGCGAGAATGAGAAGGTGGCGAGCACGGCTACTTGTGGCCAATGTCCTTGACACCACAGATCTGCTCCTCGCCCATAGCAGACATTACAGACAGCACCAAATCCTTCCCTTCTTCAAATCCTTCCTTTATCTGTGCCAGTAAAATCATAAACTCAATTAAAAAACACAGCAAAATAAATTGAATTTCAACTCTTTTAATGGAATGTGGGCTATTATTTTCGTCGGGGCTAATAAAAAGGGATATATTTTTGTTGTATTTGAAAAGATTCAAGTGGCATGGGAAGTAGTATAGTATAGGGTTTGAATATGTAAATACAAAAGATTTTAATAGTGCGTGCGCAAATCCTTCACATTAATCACTTCATTTTTTTCTTCCCATTTCCCGTCTTTGACTTTTTTAAAACCAAGTACAAAAGATCGAGTTCATCATTGTGAAAATAATCTTTTGTAACCCAAATTTCTTCCGAGGCCAAACAAAAACACAGGAAGAAATTTGTACTTCAACTCTTCATGTATGTCTTCTTCTCAGTTCCACTCCCCCCTCAATTTCGTCAAACCCAAACAGAGCTTAAATAACTCCACATCTTGCTTAACTAGACACCTTCCCCTAAAATGTCATGGAGGAAAGGGAGCAGAAGAAATTCCAGATGGAGAGGCAATTTTTTTGGAGAACCACAATATTCAAGTTAAGAAATTGAGGATATTTTGGTGATTTGCAAGCATAGGGAAGGTTCCATGGTCATTAAAATCATTTAAGGTCCCTATTAGAACCCTGGTTGTGAGTTTGAGATCTTATAAAAATGAGGCACAGCAGCCAGCATGTTTTTCAAGGTGCAAGTACAATTTATGATGCAATAGCACAAAAATCAGTGCCCTGCGCAACTGACGGTACATTTTGGGCTATGACATACAATAGTAAATAGATAGATAATAACTTCATGTGTAGAAACATTTTAGAGGCAACATACTTTTCAATATTTTTGGGACCTCGACAGACTTTCCAAAATTTTGTATGGAATTTCAGCAAAAGTAATTGGATCTTTTTTGTGAGAAATGAGAAATATATATTGAAAAAACATTGTTCTATGGTTATTTGTTCAATATTTACTCATCTTTCTTTGCATTTCTTTATGCTTTGTAATTTGTATTTTCTTCCTAAAAAGAGGTGGGATGAGGATAACGACCCCAACCATCCTCACGACAACTCTATTGAGGCAAACCATCGGAGAGTAATTAGGAGTGTGAGCAGAGACCCCGAGTATGTTGATGACGCCAGAATATGCAACAATGCTTCCCCCTCATCCCACAGTGATTCAAAAATCATAGGAAAAAATGCATAGCACATAATTCCCGAATGTAGCCCAGATCAAAGATCAACAATGCGAGAGAAAAGTAGATTGGGTGAACCTAAGATTGACAACAGGAGGTTCTCAAAAGTTCACCTAATCTTGCTTGTATCCGCCCTTTTGGCTGTTGGCTTACTATAGGAATTCTCCGCTTACTACTTTGTGTCTCTCCTCTCTCCCTAAATGACTTTAGGGAGGAAAAGATGGAGAAGAGAATAGTTAGGCGAAAATCTTGAGTATAATGCAAAAGTAATTCATGTGCGGACGCAGCAGGTGAAGCTGCATGCTGGGAATAATTTCCGGAGCATGGAGTCTAGCACTCCAAAGCTGGTTTGTGGGGTGCAGTTAGCAGCGGGTGAAAATCACGACTAGCAAGTGTTGATAGATGTATGCTTTTGATCTTGAAACTAGTTAATGAGCGTGATCAACGCAGAAGTTGGTACTAATGTAATCATTTATAATTTGTGACTGTAAAAGTCAAATATTATTGTAATCATTTATATCATTTGAATAAGACTAAATTACAATGGAAGTTGGGTACTCCTTTATTTCAAATCATTGAAACGGTATACACATGGGAATCAAATGTGAAGTGTAGTAAATGATTTTGGGACTATTATATTTAATATAATTATACTAAGGCAGTCGCAGTTCCGGTTCCCTGGTATCCTCCACCTCCAATATCATCTCTACCTCTGACCACCTCTTCAACGATGCTACCGATACGCTACAAGTTAGCGCATAACAACTTGGTATTAGAAACACATTATCTCACTCACATCCTCAACAAATTCAACTGCAGAGATTTACTATCCCATCCTTCTCCTCTAGATCGAAAAAGTCCAGCAGCTGCCTTTTCAAGGTCGGGTTGGACTCGTTTCCTTGGTTCGACAAAGTCCAGCAGCAGCCTAAGCTCTCATCGACAAGAAGCAGCGACACCTGGGCACATTGAATGAGACAATCCCAGTCATTCTTATCGATCCATTTTTCCGACCAAGCAACAATCCCAGTATTCTCCGAGCAACGACCCCAGTCATCTCCTTCCAGAGACAACATTTCTCCTTTCGTGGCCTTCTTACTGCTCATGAAGCCATATCCCAAGTGCCGTCGATTTTATTTTTCATCTACCGCTTGTTGCGTCTCCCAGCGAACTCAGGGCACATCTCCAAACAAGCCTCCTGTCAACCAAGCCATCTGTTGTAGTCCCCTTCTCTCGATCCCAGTACCTTCTGGTTTTTGTTTCCTTCACGCCCCACATTTGCATTACTTAAAGTTGCACGCTTGCTGCCTTATTACAAAACAGCAGGTTCCACTACTTGATTTGTTCACGTCTCGCCCCTTCACTTAAGTCATTAAAGGTGTGAGTCCTTATTACTGTAGATCAACACATCACAACATGGGGGAATTCACACCAGATGAATCAACTTATTACCTTAATGCGGATATTTGTCGCGACTCATACCGGTGCGGAAAAATGACATTAAGAAGCTCTTACATCAATTAAGAAAAGAATCGGCGATCTCACACCATTCATCTAAGGCTTCCGTTTGGGGGGCTTATTTTCACTGGTCAAGCGGTTACGACCGCATGAACCGGACCTTAATTAAGGTCCGGTTCATGCTTGACCGGTGAAAATAAGCCCCCCCCCCCCAGACGGAGCCTTAAGTCAACAGTTTTAGCATAGGACCAAACCAGTAGTAGTTAGGGACGGCTACCACCCCTCCTATGCACTGAGCACCCGAACTCTGTACGACATGAAGCTCATATAATTCCACGTTAAACTAAGTTAGATGTTCAAACCTATGATGGGAAAACATATCTGTTGGGATGGCTCACCCGGTGCGAGTAATATTTCGGCAACCACCAAACATTGATAGTAAAATGGATCAATTTGGCATCATTCCACCTTCTCAATTCAGCTCCACGATGGTTAACCAATTTATGAGTCAAAAAATTAGAGATGACTTGGGACAATTTCAAAAGATTTTGCAACATGTGATTCGGTCCTGTCATTCAAAAAAATCCCCTCGATGTACTCTCTACATTACGACAAACAAGTTTAAGGAAAATTTTAGCAGTGCTGTTAATGGTTCAAGATACCTAACATTACTAACGTTGTTAGTTGTCCTTGCTTGCAATTGAAACTGAAATCATTTTCATCAAATGGCCAAAACTACATGGAATTTTTATTTTTTATACAAATATCCCAAGTAATTATAATACTGTTTCAATATGGGTATAATGGTAACTATCCTGAAATACTAATAACATATTCACAACCAACGTGATTCCCAATGGATATTCAAATGGAATAAATGATAGAACCAAATGATTTCTGCTAAAAATATTTAAAGAAGAATGGGCATAAGAGAGTAAGGGAACAATTATCTATAAATGAGGAAATTAAAAGTAGCTATGCTCTTTACACATAAAATTGAATCTAAGAACATATTTTCACATTCAAGTTGCACCTACGAGAGTAATCAAGGCAACATTATTGCAGGAATAAGTAGTAACAGAAAACTTTTATATATAATAACATACTAGCTTCAATAATTTACCCAAATAAACAAAACAATAAAAGCACAAATATGGGAGGAAAACTGTAATGACGTAAATTATATATAACAAGAAAATAAAAGGTAATCTGAACCAGAATTTCAATTGCCATTAGGCATGAAATAGGTAAGTCAGAAATAAAGGAAAATACACTAACCTGGCTGAGCAGAGCGTCATCGGTGGGGAGCCTGAGATCATCCTTGGTGTTACCATTCTCAGTCAGAAGGCTAAGCTGCCATATGTTTTGAAAATGAAAAAATTAGCTTAAAACAAGAGGAAAATTTAAGAAAAATGAGAGATGAATGACAACAACAAAATTTAGGAAAGCAAACACACAAAGCCATCCGATGATATATCAATGAGCTGATAGTCAGTACGATTCACATGAGGAACCTGCAAATAATAAACCATTATGAGTCACATTGCAGTAGGAAATTTTAAAAAAAAAAGTAGTAATCTTACTCACATCACAGTTATGAGAAGATGGCACAATATCCTCAAGCTTCTTGGCAGTAAAGATATCAATTGCGACAAAGTGACATTTTGCATGACCATGCTTTCCAGTTTTAGAAGTGGAAACCTCAACAACCTGGTGTGCAAGAGAAAACGAATACAAAAGAAGCACCGGAGGAGAATTAAAAAATTGTTTAATTAAAACATAATATATTATACTCAGGAAATCCTTTTTAACATGCAGAAGTTGATGATTTGAATGTTAGCTGCTAGCAAGTAAATAAAAGCAGTAGCCATAGTTCATACGCATTGCATCTCACACGGACACCAAAAGTAATTTCCCTACGCACATTGCACGGTATCTTCCTAATGAAAGTAATACATCAACCATCAGAAGTATTTAGCGAGTTCACTGTACATTGGGTAGAAAAAGGAACCCCTGCATGATTTTCTCATGTACTAACTTTATTACATATATTAGCAGTAAAGCACTGCTATTAAGGCGCGTTGTCACGGACTTGTCCCCTTGATAACATCGCGTGCGGCCTTAGCTCCTTCATGCGCCCTTCGCAGCTAGCTAAGTCAGCCTCAGTCAACACTTGATCGTGGAAAGATGAGAAGAGAGTACTTAGAAGGAGTGATCGAGAGAGCAAGAGAGTAAGAATGTGTAAGAGAGCTTTATTGCTTGAATTGCTTGGTGAGTTACAAATGAGGGGGTCTTCCCCTTATATAGTCCCCAAAAGGGTTTTCCCTCCAAAGGATGGAAGGGTCTAGATTACTCTACATTCATCTATGTATCTACATCTTTCAAGAATATTCTAGATTAATTTTTATGTACAAGAATGTCCTCCAAGATCCTAGATTTCTCTAGAAATCTCCAGAAGTTACCCCCATAGGAGAATTGGTCATTTGACCTATCCACTACATAGCAATGCAGACTTTCATCAAGTTTTGTTGCGCGTCAAACCCTGTCCGCAAGGTCATATTGTACCTCCGTCCAGTTTAAGCATGCATTTGCTGTGGAATTCTTGTCAACAAAAGAAATCTCTAACGCTTTCAACTCCTGAATTAGCCGCTCATTATGCAACTGCAACCAATTTTCCCTTGACGGAGTCCTATGACTCAAGGCATCTGCGACCATGTTTTCCTTCCTGGGAGTGTAGTAAATATCAAAGGTGTAGTCCGCAAGGAACTCCATCCACCTTCGTTGTCACATATTAAGATCCTTCTGATACAATAGATACTTTAGGCTCTTTTGGTCCGTAAATATATCCACTTTTATTCCAATAGATAATGACGCCATAATTTAAGTGCAAAAATCACCGCCGCCAACTCCAAGTCATGGACGGGATAATTTTGCTTATGCACTTTCAACTAGCGTGAGCCATAAGCAATCGACTTTCCAAACTGCAGAAGAATGCAGCTTAAGCCGCTCCCTGAAGCATCACTATAAATCTCATAGCCGTCTGTACCATATGGCGATGTCAAAACAGGCGCCGTAGTCAAACAATGCTTTAGCTCTTCAAAGGCTCGCGCACATTCCGACATCCAAACGAACTTCTGATCCTTTCTCGTTAATGTAGTAAGAGACAAAGAGATCACTGAGAAGTTTTCTACAACACGTCTATAGTAGCCTGCCAGCCCAGGGAAACTCCTGACTTCGGCCACCGAAGACAACACTGGCCACTCCCGTATGCCTCTTATTTTTGACGGATCCACCGCAATGCCCCCTCCACTTACCATATTGCCCTAAAACGCCACACTTATACTTTGTGAACTTTGCAGAAAGCTTAGTTCTCCGTAAATAGTTCGCATGATCTACTTCAGATTGAGAGTACACCAAGATATCATCAATGAAGATGATCACAAACAGATCCAAGTACTCTCTTAATGTTTGGTGCATTAGAGACATGTCCAACGTGATAATGTCACGGCTCCGCTCTAGGCGACGCTACTAGGATGAAACCCAAGCACCCCTACCCATCTCCATCCCACTAGAGGGTTGTTGGTGGCCACAACCTCCCTTTGATGAGAGAACACGACAGTTAAGTTGCGCCGTACAGGACTTCCCAGGAGGTCACCCATCCCAGTACTACTCTCGCCCAAGCACGCTTAACTATGGAGTTCCATGAACACCAATGACGCATTACATAGCCCAAACGACATTTTAGTGAACTCATAATGATCGTAGCATGTTCCAAACGCTGTCTTGGGAATGTCACATCCCAAATCCTTAACACGTTAAGTCCAACTTTGAGTAGACAATTGATTCCACTAGCTGATCGAACACGTTTTCACTTCGTAGAATCGGATACATGTTTTTCTCCGACAGCTTACAGGTTTCACACCTGGCACAACCACAATAGTGTCGTTGGTCTCCTGTGGGCTTCATAACCCATGAAGGTCATTAGGAAATACATCTGTATAAGCCGACACAATAGAAGTGTCACTCAACCGGGCTTCGGCCTAATCCTTTTTAACATGCAGAAGTTGATGATTTGAATGTTTAGCTGCTAGCAAGTAAATAAAAGCAGTAGCCATAGTTCATACGCCTTGCATCTCACACAGACACCAAAAGTAATTTCCCTACGCACATTGCACGGTATCTTCCTGATGAAAGCAATACATCAACCATCAGAAGTATTTAGCGAGTTCACTGTACGGTGGGTGTAGAAAACAAAACCCCTGCATGATTTTCCCATGTACTAACTTTGTTTTAATTACATATATTAGCAATAAAGCACTGTGTTATTAAGGCGCGCGCCTGAAGTGTCGGGCGCACCCCCTCGCCTATCCAAGGCAGAAGGCGAGCGATGTATCCCAGACGTGCCTCGGCGTTCGCCTTACCAGCTCCCAAGCGCACCAAAGGCACGCCTGGTCTACAAAGCACGGATACTTAAAAATGGTGTACGTATCGACTCGAACGCGTACCGGATACGGGAAACAGCTGGAAACGCGCGGAAACGCGTTTCCGAAACTCCAGGAAACACATTTTTTAAAATATATATATTTTATTTTCGGAATCGCGTGTCCCGCAAGGGGGATACACGATTCCGTGAGATATAGAGCTTGGGTATTTCATTTTACACATTAGGTTTTCCCGTTCCTCTCCCGATGCCGCCGACGTTCCACTCCCGATTCCGCCGATCCCGCAGGTACTCCTTCTGCTTCTTCTTCTTCTGCTTCTTCTTCTCCTTCTTCTCCTGCTTCTGCTTCTTCTCCTGCTTCTGCTTCTTCTCCTGCTACTTCTCCTTCTTCTTCTTCTCCTCCTACTCCTTCTCCTCTTCCTCCTCCTCCTGCTTCTTCTGCTTCTTTTGCTTCTTCTTCTCCTGCTTCTTCTTCTTCTTCTCCTGCTTCTCCTCCTCCTTCTCCTCCTCCTCCTTCTTCTTTTCCTGCTTCTTCTTCTCCTCCTTCTTCTTCTCCTGGTTCTTCTTTCTGCATCATATTAATATCCAATATATGCCTAAAAACATTGCTAAGTACGGCTACATTTGTATTATATACATGTTAGTAATCTAATTTTGCTTATGGTATTTACATTGATAACCCTCCAACAACTCCAACTCAAACAAGTAATGGAGATGAGATTTTCCCCTTGCCCTTGATGGCTTTCCTTCCACAAAACTTGAGTTCTTAATGTTAGCACCATGTTAATCTGATGTGATCTATGTAGCACTTATAGTAGTAACAAATGCGTTAAAAACGTTTCCCGTATCCTAATTTTTAAAAAAATCACGTTTCCCGTATCCGTTTCGTATTGTATCTCGTATCCCGTTTCCGTCCCCGTGCTACATAGCGCCTGGTTCTTTCAAGTTGTTTTCTTCAACCTCTATTTTTGGGAGGTGGGCAAAAACATGATCTTAGACGCACCCGAGGCACCCCGCACACTTAGGCATCCAATTCACCAATTTTCAGTGAAAATCAGTGAATGCACTGAAAAATAGTAAATTGGATGCCCAATTCGCTGATTTTCAAGGAATTGGGCACCCAATTCACTGAAAAATCAGCGAATTGGGCACCAAATTCATTTTTGCGCCTCACGTGCCTCGGGCGCACGTCTACGCCTTGTGCCTAGGCTCCAAGTCCCTCTTGCGCCACGGTGCGTTTTGCGCCTTTGATAACATAGGTAATGCATCAGACCCCCTATGCATGGACACAACCTTGATAATTTTACCTTTAAGGTAGCAAAAAAAATTCATCCATCACCAAAAAACACTAACAACACTATACAGTGGATATAAGAAAAAATGATAAAAAATTTATTTCCCACATTTCAAATATTAAAAATCAGCAAATTACAAAATCCAATATATGGTTCTAAAGGATTTATTGATTTTTTAATTAAAAGGCACAGTAAATCACGAATATCAAAACATAACCAATGGCTTATTATGTCTAATCTTTCTTTTTACAACTGTGAATTGTGTTTACAAGCAAAAACACTCCATTCATCCCGTGATTTTGATAATTGGGCCCGCCATACTTACAAAATGACATTAGATTTTCATTTAAGTTGTAAGATTTGGACAAGTTCTTAGTTGTTATTTTGACGACATTCATATTTACAGCCACACTCAGGCTAATCACCTTAGAAACTTGAGGCTTCTATTTGATATCCTCCGAAAGGAGAACTTATTTGTAAATCTAAAGAAGTGCTCATATATATAATATATCAGAGTCGGCCCATTTTCTATGAGTTATCATCTCCTCTTCGGGAGTATCCGTTGACCCCGAGAAGGTCCAGTCCACTTGTGATTGGCCCGCACCTTCGACCATCCATGAGGCCCGTAATTTTCATGAACGCGCGACCTTCTGCAGGAGAATCATTAGAATATTCATTTCGCTTATGACCCCGTTTACCATTTATCTCCGCAAGAGAGACTTTCAGTGGACCGTCGTGGCCACTCACGTGTTTGAAGAAATTAAGGACAAGTTGACGACCGCTCCTGTTCTGAGACTCCATGATTTCAATAGAGCATTTGAGGTCGCTTTTGATGCATCAGGTGATGGTATTAGCGGTGTATTGAGTCAAGAGGGGCATCTGGTTTCTTACTTTAGTGAGAAGCTAAACGAACAACAACACTCAAGCCTTTATCCCACAATAGTGGGGTCGGCTATATGGATCCTTTGTCGCCATTGTGCCCTATCTTGTGTCATGATCTAACTAATGCCTAAGTACATCGTGTCTTTCCTTATAGTTTCATTCCAAGTCTTTATTGGTCTACCCCTCCCTCGTTTAACATGCCTAGTGACTAGACTCTCACAACGCCTAACATGGATGGTATTTAAAATTAAGAGGAAATAATAATCATAGGACAGGAAATAAATGAAAATATATTCTTATAGTATATTTCCTTGTGTTAATTATCATATCATATTATAAATAATAGTTGCAAGTAAAATGTATAATTAGCAGTAAATAATAATCATAAACCATAAAATAAAAGAAGCATGCCAAACTGATGGATTTCTTTGATATATATATATACATGACTAATCTTTAATCAAATAAATCAGACTGTCATATTTTTTTATGATGCTAACACCAAGTATGAAATAGTTATAATGGCTTGTATATAGTTATAGATTATATAACATTAGGTAGCAAGCAAAACATCCAATGGTGGTGTAAAGCCAACCACAACAAAATAACTCAAACTATAACAATGCAAGTACATATAAAACATGCGCATTCTTGATCTGCGCAAAGCCAGTACTCAATCCATTCAAACTCTCAATTTAATATAGCCACGCAACCAATAATGAGAAATGCCATGTAAACAATACCTATTCATGTTTAGTGAGTTATAATAGGAACCTTAACATTCAAGATATAAAAACCAAAGCAATCAGCATAGATCAATTCCAGTACATCAAACAACAACAACATTCAAGCCTTTATCCCACTATGGTGGGATCGGCTATATGGATCCTCTGTCGCCATTGTGCCCTATCTTTTGTCATAATCTCACTAATGCCTAAGTACATCATGTCTTTCCTTACAGTTTCATTCCCAGTCTTTATTGGTCTACCCCTCCCTCGTTTAACATGCCTAGTGACTAGACTCTCACAACGCCTAACAGGTGCCTCTAATGGTCTCCTTTGTACGTGTCCAAACCATCTTAGACGAGCTTCTCACATCTTCTCTGCAATTGGCGCTACTCCTGTCTTATCCCTGATACTTTCATTCCTAATTTTATCCAATCTCGTGTGTCCAGTACATCAAACATTTAAAAAAATCATTGAGACAACAATCAAGCACAAACTCAAAGTCATGTTTGCAACGATCCCAACTGCAATATGGACTGTGACAATTAAACAAATGTCACACATAATTAGGCTCAGATAGCAAGGGATGTAGGTTCCGTTTGGCGCGGAGGTGGAGATCATGAACACGGTGGTTATGAACTGTCAGTCGTGAACGCCCAACCTCACCTAACAAACTTCATTCACTTGTATATTCAATACTATTCATAACCATTTTCATGCCAAACATATGTTCTATGAAGGTGGCATTTTTGTCCAAACTCACCAGAGCAAAAACGCCACGCCAAACAGAGTCGCAGTCTCAATCAACAATAATTTAGGCAATGCATGCTTTATAAATAGGAAAGTCGGTGCGTGTCCACGGGCCTTGTCTGAAATTTTAGTCAAATTATGTGAACTCTAGGAATTAAAAGAGCTTCAGTTGTAAAAATTTTCAGTAATGACTCCAAACCAACAAAGACTCTGTTGGCAGTGAGTTCAAAATAATATAGAGAGATCGTGTCAAACACCACTAATCAATTTCCTCCATCAGGGGAGAATCTATGTAGAGGCATACCCGGGCACGTGCCCAGGTTCAATCTTTCTGGAAAAAAAATTATATAAAGTATGTTAGGTCCATTATTAATATTTGTCCTTTAATTTTTACATGTGTAGACACCAAATTGACCGCCTAAACTCCCCCAAAATGGGATGTGGCTCGCAACCCGCGATTTCAAGCATGTGTGACCTAATTAGTTTATTTCCTAACCCGCCACGACGCCTCCTACAAACATGGGGGTCAAAATTCCTTGATTTTCTTTTTCGCAAGCAACAATAGTTCCCCGCATGTGTGATTTCCTTTTCCCTCTTAGCGGTCTTTTTTTCTCCTGCCGAGTGCCGACTCTGTTCTCCAATGGGAAGGGGCGAGCGCGCGACCCTGTGTTAAGATTTTTTCGCAACTGAATTGCAACAGGCCAGTAAGCCAACAACGCTCTTACGACCCTGTTTGCATTCTTTATCTCCTTTAATTACTATTTGTTCATGTTTAAGGGTAAGAGTGATAACTCTCAAATAATTGTTTTGGTCTCCATAGATCATCTCTGGAGGATCATTTGGATCTCATTCCAAGCTTAAAGTCTAAAGAGATTCAAAAACAAGTGGGACATGTGATAATCTCTAGGCCCCGGTACCTAATTTATAGGATCAATGTACAAACATTCATTCATTTTGATCTTTTTAATGAAAAAATATCTTTTTTAATTAATTTTTAATTAATGCCCAAGTTACACAAAAATCCTAGTTCCCGCACTGTCCTCCATGATGGTTTGGACATTTTAAATAGATATTCAAACCTTTCTAATTCAACACCCAGCAATGAATAAAGACAAGAGAGATACATAAATCATCTGTCATAGCATTAAGCTATAAAACCACCCTAAACCAAAAGAAAATACATATATTGCTACTAACTAGTCAATAATGCAAGAAATAATCAAAAATTATGGCAATAGCAACTAAAGCTGCTATTAACAGGTTCACATATTTTTCATACAGCAAAGATAACTATGCATCTCATAGGATTGAAAACTAGCATTCTAGACTGTCAGAGGAGGCAAAAGGGCCAAACCAAACTTTACAAGAGGTCAAACCTATATATTTTGTATATCTACAAGTGGATTTCAATCAATCCCTCACTGATTCCCCCACTAATCTGCAGTAAATAAAACTAACTCCTTCCTCATAAAACCAGAAACTGAATGCATGATACACACCTTGCATGGTCTTCCTTTGATCACAATATATCCACTCTTCCGAATTGTCCCTGCCTGCTGCGGATAAGTCTTCGACGCTCCGGCATCACCTTTCGACTCGAAATGATGCTCTTCGTCCGACATAATTCAGATATATCTAGATAAAAAAATCAATTAATTCTAAGAGGAAGAAGATCCAGAGAAAAGAAGATTTCATGTCAGTCAGAGCGCATAAGACCAAAATGATCCGAAATAGTTGAGCAAAGTATAATCCGATATGATTTCAAAACCTAACTAAAAAGATTAAATATGAAAAGGAGGATCTAAGTGATCAGAATCTAAGGCAAGTCAGGGAAAGGACGAGGACTACCGACAGAGGAGAAGAAGAACGGCCGAGAATCGGAAAAGACGGGAAAGAGGCGGCCGGAGGAGAAGGAGAATCGTACTCACCGCGGCCTAGGGTTTCCCAAAAACACCGAACAAATTTTGCCCGAGTCCGGGGTTTCATCGATCCGTCTACATTAAATATATATTTATTTTTAATGTTGATTATTAAAATTTGATATTCACTGAGAAGTCTACATGCTTAAATTAAAATTAATTACCTAAATTTAACCAATCATTTACATGAGACTTTAATTAATTTAAATGATTAATTCACTATTTTAATCTCTTGAAATTTAATATATATAATTACAGAATAATGTCGAAATTTTAATTAATTAAGAGAATAATAAATAGATAATTCCTTTATGACTTGATGTACGGTACCGTGGGATTGTACAATGTACATGAGCTGTATAGATTAATATATATAATAAAACAATTTGATTTTAAAATATTTTTAATATATTTAAGTATGTGCATTTAAACGAGAGAAAAGTTTCAATGAAAATCATTTTATCACTATATTATATATTTATATTTAGACTTTTAATTGTGTATTGATGATTCAGATCCACTAAATAATATTATTGCGGCCAACTCAATCATCTTGGTTGACATTAAATTACACCGCCTCACAGTCAGAGTAAGTAGAAGCACACGAGGCAATTTTAACGTGATTTTTTTTAAAATGGGTAAAAAACGTGTGACCGGGACGGTGTCAGTCAAATTTCACAATTAACGGCTATTTACATTGTGTACAGAGAATCGAGGGCGACAGGTCGCTCCTCGTTACAACAATGAGATGAGAGATTGAGAGTGTTCGGTGGGCGACAGACCGCCTCACACGGAGCTAGTGCTTTTCTATGCTCTGAAGGAGCGTTCTGGGATGATGTCTAGCGATTGAACTTTATGGCGGAGCGCACAGGGATGCGTAGGCGATGACTCGAGTGATGATGCGCACATAGGAGGTTTTGTGGAATGGTGTGCCGAACATCTTCTTCTCGAGTGCGTCGTGTACTAAACGGATTTTCGGGTGGGCCGACTGGTGGAGGAGGCTCGTAAGAGAATTTCGGCAGAACTCCGACCTGAGAAAGAAGAAAACTGTGAGGGGGAAAGGTTAGAAATAAGGGGGTCCTAGGGCCATTTTATGAGTTTCAAGAGGTGGTTACGGTGGTTGTGCGGCTATCCGCACACTGTAACCACTCACAATCACTATTTGTAGACCATACCTAATATAGTTTTGGACGGATATTATCCGTATATTTTTTACTAAATGCAAGTTGCTTTTTAATTAATTATAACCCTCCACTAATCATGGTGGTTAGTGGGTGGTTATCCACGAAATGGACGAAAACGATTGCGGTGGGGTGATGGGACGGCGGGGAAGGCCGAAGGCCTGCTACGAAAGAGAGGTCATCTCATCGGCGGACGGTCGTCGGCGAGAGGAGGAGTCGCGATCGGCGGGATGGACGGCCGTGGCGGGAGAAATCGAGGGGAGGGGCGGTCGGGCGTGGTCGCCCCTTATGGGTGTCGCCCCCCCCCCCCCCCCTCCCCCCCCCCCCTGACTGTGGGAGGCGGCCGCAAGGTGGGGCGGCAGGGCGTGGCCTCCCCTTGAGGGCGGCGCGCCACGGGCGCAGGAGGCGGGCGCGGGCCGGGGCTGTTGGGCGCGGCTTCCCTTTGGGGGTAGTGCCCCGCGGGGAGGGAGGCGGCCGCGGGGAGGGGCGGTCGGGCATGGCTGACCCTTGCGGTTGGAATCTCACGTCCGCAAAAGGCGACCGCGGGGAGGGGCGGCTGCGGCGTGGTCGGCCGGTCACGGGCCGCCCGACGCCGGGGATTGCGGCACTAGAGGCCGGTCGTAATGGTGGATCAGACGGTGCATGTAGATCGCGTGTAGCGATTGCGTGTGTGGCGGTCAAACCCATGATCTCACCAAGTTAGTGGGGATCATGGGGAGGAGGCTATTTGCACCCCAAATTCTCTACAAATTTAGAGTCTCGAGTCCATCTTCCCGATAAGACAGAGGGCGGAGGAGTTGTTGACCCAATATGTGGACAGGTTCCAAAAAGAGATCCTGGACATCCAGCAGGTTTCGGGATATGCCCTCCAGATGGCGTTTACGGTAGGGTTATGTGAAGGGTTCTTCAAGATAAGTCTGACCTGAAAGGCCCCTATCCTTCGAGGAGCTGATGGAAAGGGCGGCAGAGGAGATAGCAACTGAGGCGGTCAACCTGGAGTTTGTCAAAAAGTTGGCAAGGTTAACAGAGGCAGAATCGAAGGAGCAAGGTGGCTCGAGGCATCAGGAGGGAAGAAGGAGAGAAAAGCAGAGAGCCCAGGGGTTCCAGGGACCTTAGGAGGGTCCGGAGCCAGGTTGGAGGCAACAGGGAGGCCCGTTCAGGGTCCAAGAAGAGGTCTCGTCCACGATGGGGGAAACTTTCATTGAGGCCAAGGGAGGTCCAACTTCCAGAGCAAGCCCCTAGGCAGCTCCTACCCCCACCGCGGCAAGCCATGGCGATAGGAAGAGGGGGAAGAGGTAACGGGAGAGATCGTCTAGCCCGTCGAAGAAGGGAAGGAAGAGTGTTACCATACTGTGACTTCTACCAGGTAGAGGGTCACGCCACAGCTACCTGCCCCAAATTCCTGGAAGTGAGAGAGGCGAGAGCCCCAGCCCAGCAGCAGTCGTCGGTGCGGATTGAAGAAATTCTACCCAGAGAGGGGGGAGATGACGTATATGAGGACCGGGTTGATGTAGGACCCCGAGGAGGTATAGGAGTGATCCACGGTGGAGTGAAGATCGAGGCCACTCGAAAGGCAAGCCTCCATGTCATGTACCGTCGAAGCGTCGCTTCGACATCCCAGACCCCACCCCCAGAGAATAAGATCACCTTCTCAATGAGGGACTTGCCGGATCATGAGGATTTTTTATGCGATGCGCTGGTCATCCAGACAGTCATCGAAGGCCACACCATCTCCCGGATCTTGGTTGACAATGGGAGCTCCGTCAACGTCATTTTCAAGAAGGTGTTTGACGATATGAAGGTAGAACCAAGGAGGGTGTTGGCCTCGGACGGACCCCTGTTCGAATTTTCAGGGAAAAGGAATGAGGTGGAAGGTGGAGTTGGACTCCAGGTGAAGTTGGGGGGACCTCAAGGAACTGTCGGTTCGTCATTATTGACGTTCCGAGCCGTTACAATGCCATCTTCGGAAGATCCCTCATTGGCGTCTTCCATTGTGTGTCATCGTCATTTCACTAGTGCCTCAAGTTCAACAGTGGAGGGATCCAAGTCAAGATCAGGGGAGACCCCAGGATGGCAAGGCAATGCTATGTCACGGCCTTCAACACCATCTCCTGACTAGCTAGGGCAGAGGAGATGGAGAAGATCATGGAGAGCTTGAGCAAGATAGAGGTATCAGAGGAGAAGGAGGCGAATGATGGCCATCATGACCAAGCAGCCTGAAGAAACCTTGCTTTGGTAATCTTTTTCCCTTTATGTTTTTTGTGATGAGCTCTTCCCCTGACCAGCTGAGTCAAGAGGTCATGTATCTTGAAAATTTTCCTCGTTTGAGGATGTTGAATTTAATATGATTTGAATGACGTGCCTAAACCAACCCCGAGAGGATCTCCTCACCCATGCTCTCACTAGCTGGATAGGGCGAATGTGCCTCGGTGGAGAGTAAGGTCCAACCCCGAGAGGATCTTCTCACCCGGGCTCTCACTAGCTGGATGGGTCGAATGTGCCTCGGTGGAGAGAATGAACCAACCCCGAGAGGATCTCCTCACCCAGGCTCTCACTAGCTTGATGAATCGAATGTGCCTCGGTGGAGAGTAAGTTCCATCCCCGAGAGGATCTCCTCATCCAGGCTCTCACTAGCTGGATGGGTCGAACGTGCCTCGGTGGAGAGTAAGTTTCAACCCCGAGAGGATCTCCTCACCCAGGCTCTCACTAGTTGGATGGGTCGAATGTGCCTCGGTGGAGAGTAAGTTCCAACCCCGAGAGGATCTCCCCACCCAGGCTCTCACTAGCTGGATGGGTCGAATGTGCCTCGGTGGAGAGAAGGAACCAACCCCGAGAGGATCTCCTCACCCGGGCTCTCACAAGTTGGATGGGTCGAATGTGCCTCGGTAAAGAGAATGAACCAACCCCGAGAGAATCTCCTCACCCATGCTCTCACTAGCTGGATGGGTCGAATTTGCCTCGGTGGAGAGTAAGTTCCAACCTCAACAGGATCTCCTCACCCGAGCTCTCACAAGCTGGATGGGTCGAATGTGCCTCGATGGAGAGAAGGAACCAATCCCGAGAGGATTTCCTCACCCAGGGTCTCACTAGCTAGATGGGTTGAATGTACCTCGGTAGAGAGTAAGTTCCAACCCCGAGAGGATGTCCTCACCCAGGCTCTCACTACCTGAATGGGTCGAATGTGTCTCGGTGGAGAGAAGGAACCAACCCGGAGGGGATCTCGCCACCCAGGTTCCCGTTAGCTGGCAAGGCAGGTTGACCCCTCGGAAGGGCCAAGTATTTTCGGCTCCAAGAGTACTACACTCAGCGAATACGTTGAGTTTGATGTTTCTTTCCGAGCATGGAACTTGCTCGAAAAGAGCGGGTATTGCGTACAACCTCGTATTCGCGGAGTGGGGTCCCCAAACAAACGCAAGGTGTAATCCAGAGAATGGTCCAGGACAAATGAGCCCAAAGGCTAAGGTGACAAAGGTTCGAGTACGGCGGGAGGTCGGCACTCCCCTTGGCGGGGTCGGGCGCGTCGGGAGGCCGGCACTCGCCCCAGCCCCTCTTTCAAGGGACGGGAGGTCGGCACCTGCCCCAGCCCCTCTTTCAAGGGGCGAGTGCGGCGGGAGGCCGGCACTCGCCCCGACCCCTCTTTTAGGGGGCGGGGGCGGCGGGAGGCCAGCACCCGCCCCGGCCTATCTTCAGGGGGTGAGTGCGGCGGGAGTTTGGCACTCGCCCCGACCCCTTTTTCAGGGGGCGGGTGCGGGTGCGGCGGGAGGCCGGCACCCCCACGGGGCGAGTGTGGCGGGAGGCCGGCACTCGCCCTGACCACTCTTTCAGGGGGCAGGTGCGGCGGGAGTCCGGCACCCGCCCCGGTATATCTTCACGGGGCGAGTACGGCGGGAGGCCGACACTCGCCTCGACCCCTCTTTCAGGGGGCGGGGCGGTGGGAGGTCGGCACCCGCCCCGACCTTCTTCATGGGGAGGGTGTGGCGGGAGGCTGGCACCTGCCCCGGCATATCTTTAGGGGGTGGGTGCGGTAGGAGGCCGGCACCCGCCCTGGCCCTTTTTTCAGGGGGTGGGTACGGCGGGAGGCCAGCACCCATCCCGGCCCCTTAAGGGTCTCGCCCGGCTGGAGATCTCGCCCGGCTGGAGATATCGCCCGGCTGGAGGTCTCTCCCGGCTTGAGGGTCTCGCCCGGCTTGAGGGTCTGCTACTTTGCCCTTGGTGGGCTGCGAATAGCTGTTCAGAACAGCAGAATGTGGTTGTTGGCAGACCAGCCCAGGGTATTTCAGTAATTTTAGAGCAGTAGGATTGCGCTATTAGTAGGTCATCCCCAAAAATCTATAAATAGACCCTTGGGATGCCTTGGGGAGGGATCCATTTTCACTAATCTTCATCTTCTTCCTTCGTCCTCCAAGGCACCTTGCTCAGCATTGACTAAGGAGAGGGAGATCTCAAAGGTCTTTCGGGTGTGAGGTGAGACCTCCACGCTAGAGCCAAGGGTCATTTTCCAAATTCAGGTCTCTCGCCAAGGGACGGCATGGGAGAAGTAGGTGTGAGCTGTACCCCTAGGTCTGAACTCTAGGTGGAACCGAATCTTGGTTTCAACATTAGTCATAATAAGTGCAGAACAATTACCCGGATGAGCATGTGGTAATATTCACCTTGTATCTCGCACAACATGATAATAAATGCGGTTATTCCCTCTCATTCAGGCACATTGTATGTAAAACACATTAAAATCGCACAGTTCCATTACATTTTGAGTTGGTGATTCGTGTTGGCCAAGGTATGCCACTTGATCATGTGCAGGAATGCACACATCTACATATGTCTCATCAATTGTTTCAATGCACTCCTTGGAATACAACATCTATTTTTCATCATTTTTAATATGTGAGGGAATATCTCTGCATTGTTGATAAGTAGGAGCTGGTGCATTGGCAGCGAGGGCTCATCTGTAGAAACAACGTAAGGCAAGAACGTGAGGGCCCAAATCTCACCTCGCACAAAAATGTATTTGTCAGTCCAGTGATGGACTTTGTTAAGGGTCTCGGAGACCTTCACGCAAACGCTTGAGAAGAAGGCGACGACATCACTTATCGCTTTCATCTTCAAGATTTTCAGAAAGGCGACTAGATCGAATTCGATCTTCTCCCTGCACATGTAGCAGATAAATGTGACCAGGGTGTTAATCGGGTTGGGATTGACTTGCGCGGGGATCAACCAAAAATATTTGAAAACCAGGCAGACCTCAGGCCATAGGGGCAGTCTCATCTCAGCCTGGAAGTGCGCTAGCGAGATGGTGAGCTCATCCTGGATGAAGTTGATTTGCTCGTCTGGCGTAGGGGTGCCTCGATGTGAACTCGTCAAGACACAAGCGGGATTCTAAGGCGGCGAACTCAGTCGTAGAAGTCGGTGAGTTGAGGAAGTTATGTTCCCTAAATTTTGTGGCATAGTTTGTGCGCCCCTCCTCGCCTTTGTACCCACGACCCATAGCAAGAGATTAAGGTAGTTCAAAAATCAATGAGAGGAAAACCGTGGGGGGGGGGTCTGAGTGCAAATAGCGTATCCCTCACCCTAGGCAATCCCCTATTTATAGCTTGTGGACCATGAAAGAACTTGCCCGTAAGCCACATACCCGCACGCAAGCTCGTGATGCCTCGCATCGACGATAAAACAAAGCCAATCAGAAAATTATAAGGAGGCTAGTACATGCATAAACACAAAAATCTTCATTAAAGTCGATAAAAGAAAATACAGGATTGTACGAGTATAACAAAAGAAAAATAATAGAAAATAATAATACTTCATGGATTGCGTGACCTCGCCGATGTGAGCATGGAGGATAAAGAGCCCTAGTAATGTGCCTAGCAACACAGATATTTTCTTGGGCTTTGCGAAAGTGTTCCTCGCCTCGCCTGGCCTAATGTGCTCCTTAAGCCTGGAGGTCTTTCCCACTGCCCATGTTGTTTGGTTGAACTTATGCAATCATCCTCAGTAGATTTTTGGCAAACCTCCAAGTCGTATAGCCTCTCTTCCACATCTTGGATGTGCGAGTACAACCCTTCGTCACTTTCTACCTAATTTTAAAATTGTATGTTCTGTCTGGCCGAAGTGAGTCCGCACTTCGGTGTATACATGCCCTACCTCAGCAAACGACATGGCCATGAAGGAGGAATCATAGGCCGCGAGGACGACGAGTAGGCGTGTCTTAAACTCATAATTCTTCTGTCAAGGACGCTTGATCTTCATCTGGCTGGCGAGTTGAGTCTTGCAGAAGGAATTTAGCAGGTTGTGGCCTCTAAGGAGGTATACTATGTAGCCCGAGCAAAACAATCATCAGCTACTTCCAGCAGGGAGGGCACCTAACCAACTCACCAGAACGAGGCTGTTGAGAAGAAACTAGAAGTCCAGAGACAAGAACCGGCGGAGCTGTGCTCAATACTTTTGAAGAGGAAGAGGGAGCGCTTTTGGAAGCAGCCTCGCCCTGCTGTGTCACGATGTGAAGGAGGGAACTACTCAAAAGAAAGAAAATGGCGTTAGTACGCACTTTGTAGCAACAACTATAATGAAGTTTCATACCTTGAATATGGGGTGAGACGACGAGAACAGTTTTGAAATCATTTCTTTGCACAGCCCGTGACCACCACCAGTTGGTGGGCTTGACAATGTCAATACAACGATTGTGTATAACTCATAATTCATCGAGATCAGAAACGGCCGAGAATGACCTAGAGGATCTCGCCCACCTAGGGCGAGTGCAAAAGAAGTCACCTCCATGGCGAGATCCAGGCTCCAGGGGCGAGATCAAGGCTCCAAGGGCGAGCTACAGGCCCCAATGACAAGATCCAGGCTCTAGGGGCGAGCTCCAGGCCCTAGGGGCGAGCTCCAGGCCCTAGGGCCGAGATCAAGGCCCTAGGGCCGAGATCAAGGTTACAGGGGAAATCTCCAGGATACATGGGGGAGATCTAGGCTCTAGGGGCGAGATCTAGCCCCCAGGAGCGATATCCAGGCTCTAGGCGCGAGCTCCAGGCTCCATGAGCGAGTAGGGGGCGAGTGGGGCGAGCTAGCTTGTACTCGCCCCAGGCTCGGGGTGAATGGCGAGTCCGAGCTTCACCAGGCACTCGCCACCCTCAAGAGACCCAGTTTGGCCTGCTAATAGTCCCTCCAAACAGCGGAGTTTCATTGTTGGCAGACCAATTTTGGCTTGCGTATAGTAAGACTAAAAAGCGGGATTCCGCTATTGGCAGGCAAAACATGGAAAAGTATAAATAGACCTCAATTACACATTTGGAGGGTATCCTTTTCTTTAATTTCTTCCAACTTTAGTTGGTCCTGGTTGGCCCTAAGTGCCCTCCAAGGTACCCAACTCAACATTGGCTTGGGAGGGAAAGCTCTCTTCGATATTTCATGTGTGACAGGATCTACTCGCTGCAGCTCAGGGTCTTTCTTAGTTCCAAATAACTGATCAAGTGCTCTTACTTGGGAGAAATAGGTGCAAGGTACCCCCTTGGGTCTGAACTACTCTTGGAACTAGATTTCGGTTTCAACAGGTTAGACTAACGTCAACCTGCTTAAATTCATGGAAGCATGAGGTCAGTCTACTCGCGTCAAAAATGTCAAACAAAATAAAGACACCCTGAGTTTACCTCTTTCACTAGACTAAAGAGATTGAAGGTGGGCCGATCAACACCTAGCAAGCTCTTAAGCTTCCTTGGAGGGAGATCGCGCCTCATGGTTGATTCAAGAGGTGGGGAAGGTCTCACCTCGACAGAAATAGGGATGGACATCCACTTCTTCCTAGACCCTTTCTCGTCGCACTCTCGATGTCGTTTCGAAGAGAGCAGGCCGACCAGCCCGAAAATGAAGGCCATAGCGAGTTCCTCATCTTTAGGTTGTGGAATCGCAACATTGGGCGTGGGGGGGAGGTAGCATCACCCCTTTATTTATAGGGAGTAAAGTCTGCAGACACGTTAAATCAAACCTTTGTGCAGTCAGAACCCGCTAAATAATGGTTGAACATTTCTTTCCGACTTCTAGTGAGCTCGCATAGAGCAGAAATTGTGTACAACTCATATTCAGCCAGCAGGACCCGGATCTAACTCAAATGCACAACATGCAAATCCGAAAATAGGTTCGGACTCACCACCATTTGGGAGCGGGCTCAACCCGCGTCCTAAATGGTGAGCTCGAACAACATGATGTAATCGCCGCCCAGTAGGGGAGGCGAGCTTAGCTCAACCTAACCCTCGGGGTTGCATGATGTACACGCCACCAGGTGAGCGAGGCGAGCCCCGACCTTCCCAACCCTTGGACTTGCCCAGGTCAGTAGACAACATCATTTATGTGGTTTGGATATCAGCAGGCCGTTAAGGACTGGGAATAACATTCTTACAAAGGCGATGACCACTATCTGCAAGCCCTTTGAATCAGTTATCCACAGGCCGGTAAAGACCATATTACCCTCAAGATGTTTTGCCTATAAATAAGACTCATTAGCACATCAGAGATGGTAGACCCTGCCTCCTAGAGCTCGCCCATTTCAAGTTATTTCTCCGTGCTATTCTAGGTGTTGAGCTCAGTTTTGACTTTGAGAGGGGAAGTTGCAATGAGAACTTCAGAGTGTGTTGCGGGGCCTCCTCGCTACAGCTCGTGGGTTCGAGTGTAGGTAGAGCTATCACTTAAAATCAAAAATCGTAAATCTAACCGAAACCGCAAAGAACCGGACCGAACCGTTTGTGAATTATTCGGATTTCGGTTTGAATTTTGGAATCGTGAAGAACATTGGTCCGGATGTGGCTCTTTTATTTTATTATCCAGACCAGAATCGAAACCGTAACATAGAAGTCTCAAGCGTTTTAAGGATTTTTAGACCCGATCCGATCCGGACCAAAGCAGAACCGAACTGCAACCCTTTTATTATTATTAATAATATTATTGTAATATTGTTATTTTTATAATTTATTTATAATATCTATACTTACTAATAATGAATGAAACTAATGTGATTTGGTGTGGTTCCGGTTTGAAAGACATGATGTTTTATTGCTCAAATGCAATATGTGAATAATACAATAATATAGAAAAATTAAAGTTGTAATAATAGCGGTACGACATAGTTTTATCGGTTTTGCACCGTCAAAAATCGCATCACAAACTATGTGATTTTACAACCAACAAAATCTCGACACAACCAAACTGTCCGGTGCAGTCTGGTGCAATTTTTTAGTTTTGCAGTTCGTTTAACTTTCAGTCTTACTATATTTATACAAAAAATTACTTCTCATTGGTGTAACACGAAATTCATGTATCCGGGCCCGAACCTCGAATTCACTCTTGCAAAAAAATTGAACGGGATTACTTTTACCCGACGATTTTTTTGACCTCCCTCATTCATTCCGTCAAGTTTATTTTTGATTCTGGCTGGAGCCGATTGGAACCAGACCGCATTGAAACGAGCTGAACCGTTAGTGGCCGGTTTGATTTTGTTTTTTGCTGAACCGTAACTGAAACCATTGACACGATAATTCCAAAAATTATGTTATAACCGGAGCCGCCGAACCGGTCAAACCAAATAAAATATTGATTCTAATTTCAAAAACAGTTAACACATCGCTTCACTATTTTAGTAAAACCAAAACCGTGACAGCTCTAAGTGTAGGCAATCCATTCTTCCGTTAGTACAACCAAGCCGGTATCGCATCCGGCTGTGAATTAAGTAAGCATGCTACCCTCACTTAATCTGAACTCCGTTGAACAAGTATCCAGGTTTCAACAATTATGAATTAATTTAAATTTTAAAACTTTAATTAGTTGTATAAGAAAAAAACATTAATTTTTATATAAATGAAAGAGGTAATTCTAAGATAAGATGAAAAATATGACACATCTATTATATAGTTGATAACCAACTAGATGTTTCTAATTAAAAGATCAATAATGAAAATTGTTCTTTTGTAAAAAGAAATATCAAGGAATCAAGTACATACAATTTGAAATAATTTTTTAGAGACACTTTTTCTCCTTGCTGGGAAGTTAAGATTGCGACCATGATCGAAGAAAAACATAGATAACATTTAAATAATTGCGGACACGAATTTGTTTTCGCAAAATAAGACATCCATGCTTACAAGCGTTAAGGATCATGAACACAATCCCAGCAGCTCGCATCAACTTTTTAAAATGCAACTGTCACAACTATGTTGACAATAATAATTTCAACACCAGATTTCTCAAATTTAAACAAAAGGACTAGAGGGAAGCGGGTGGCGACAGCGAGCGGTCAGTATTTCGCGGCGGGGAAGGCGGAAAAACAAACAAGGGACACTCCCGGCAGTGGCATTCGCTACAATTTTGCCGGAGCTCCAATGACGGGCCAACCAGACCCTCAGTTACAAATTATGAAGTTCAAGAGCAACCAAAACATGGAGAAATTGTGTTTTGCCTTGTTGTACACGCGATAACTGAAAAGTTTTGATAGTCTCTAACAAAAATAAGGTATAAAAAGCTACATTAACTCAGAAAAAAAAAATCAATATAATCAACTTTATTATACCAAAAATAATGAGAAGTAAAAGAATAAACCTAAAGTTCCAAATGACTTGCGAAAAATAATTAAGGCTCAGTTTGTGATGGCAGGGGTTAAATTGTCATTCATTAACGCCCACCTAAGGAACTCCATCCACTTTTATGTTCAAACGGATGATGTTCGTTAGTTAGGCGATCCTTAACGAATGACGGTTTAACCCATGCGTTTACGACCGTCACCACCACGAATGACGGTTTAACCCATGCGTTTACGACCGTCACCACCGTGCCAAACGGAGCCTAAATCAACTGAAAGAAAAACTACAAATCATTCTACCAAATAAAATGAGACAAAAGTGACGAGAATAGAGTAATATGGAATAACAGTGGCGCATATTCTAATAAATAGCATATTTAATTAATAAGCAGCTGCACTGCTGCAGCCAAAATGTTCAGACCAGATTGTTTAGAAGTGCAGCAAAATATTTGGCGGCAGAGTAAACATACATAGGGTAGCATTATAATACTATTTCTCGATCTTATATTTCAAGCATTAAAGCAGAGAGCTTATATGTATATAGACAATATAAATTAAATAAAGCTTAAGTAGATCATATAAATTATTATGAATATATAGAAATAATTACCCAAACCTCCCCTGCAAACTAGCATAATTTGTGAGAGCACCTCTTATTTTCGAAATTACAAAAAACTCCACTTAAATTTTCATTTCATTACCAAAACCTCCCCTGGTCTTTTCATTTCATTGCATTCATGAAAAAAAATACCCTCCTGGACACTGTTCACCGAGGGGGGTGTTTTTGTGCATTGATGTTATGAAATTAAAACTTCACGGGAGGTTTTTGTAATGAAATGAAAACTTTAGGAGAAGTTTTTATAATTTCGAAAATAAGAGGGGTGCTGTCAGTAATTTAGCAAAGATAGAGGGTAGGTCCCGGTAAATGGCCCTATATATATATATATATATATATATATATATATATATATATATATATATATATATATATATATATATAAGAGGAATGCTGCTGCTGCTGCTTATTTGGGGCCAATATCTTTGAGACCGCAGATCTGCTCTTCGCCCATTGCAGACATCACTGACAACACCATGTCCTTCCCCTCAGCAAAGCCTTCCTTAATCTGCTCTACCAGCCAACAATAAACACCAACAAAATCATAAAATAGCTTTTGACTTTTGATAGTTATATCATATAAAACACAATGCGCTTATGGAAAAGAAAATTTAATTTTAAAAAAAAGAGTTCCGCTTGTGGGCAGATATGTTCATGCAATAATAATACACTCATTTTACATCAAATGAAATCTGGATCATAGATGTGGCTAATGACATTAAATTGTGTGCAACAATGTCGATGCCAACTGAGATAATTTTGCACGCTGAGTCAGATTTTTTTTTGTTCAGACATCGTGAACTTGGGAATTTTGTCGGTATGGCTACTCAAAGTTTCTATACACAGGTTATCGAGTAAACTTCTTGGCATGTAGTTCGGGCTGCAGTTTCAAAAGTATTTTGGGCCACACGCCGACACTACCGCAAGATCCCTCGGGGTGCAAGGTTAACGACCCGTTTCCCCTTTTAATTCTTGTGTTGCTTTTGATCTATAAAAATACAAATATGAGGAAGAGAGAGAGAGATTCCTGCACCCTTGGCTGCTAGACGACCAGTTACTCAAAGTGTAGATAACATTTTGAATATTTATCCAATATGCCTCAACTATAAGCTTTTGCTTTATGCTTTAGGACCTGTCACATCCACTCTTCGTACATTAGCGTCGCCCCCTCGTCTTACAAGCATAGGTGATGCAGGGTAGGTAAAGAATGATGCATGCCCTAATATGCAGCCCTATGTGAAATAGGGTGCGCCTACTGGTAAACTCTAAAGTGGGTGCAAATGCAATAGACAGTATGGTGTAAATTGGCAATAAACAATTAATAAAAATAAAAAAAAGACCTATATAGTGACAAGAATCATTTATAATGACAAATTATGGGATGATGTTGATAAGATCATTGATTCATTGATACAACAAGGCCAATATATAATATACTCAGGGTTTATGATACAAAAAAACCAAACCTTCATTTGTGTATGACATGTAAGATTCAGTGACAGAAAATGTAAAAGTTGAAATATATAGGCATGACAATTTAATGGATTTGGAAGCTCATTGCCCTCTTTAAAAGGCAGTTTAGGATGTCCACGTTGATCGTTGGACCAAAAGTTGCACAAAACTACATTGCATGACTCATTCCTTAAATCCAAGGTAATCCTTTCGCATATTTTATATTTAGTATTTACTATGATAAATTTATTTGTTATATGATTGTACTTTGTAGGTATAACAACAGAGAATGGTTTGATGGAGGGACAAATAGAGTTGCTCCAAATACAAATGTGGAGATTTCCTTGATGAAGAATAAATGTGTAAGGAGATACTTTCCTGATGTGATGGAGAGGAATCTAGCCGTCGATGAGTTTTCTAAGTTCACGGGGCTTCGCCAAGCTTTGAATGAGTATGATAGTTTGGAGACTAGAGCTTCATTGTTGCCCAAAGATTGGTAGGGCTACTACGGGACTTCAACATAGAGATGGCAAAAATTTGCTTTGAAGCTTCTAAGGGTTCATTTGGTTCGGCGGTGGCGGGTTGATCCGGCGGGTGGAAACGGAGTGTTCGAACCGGAGGGGGGAGGTGGCTGCTCCAAACGGAGCTTTTTGGGGCGTTTCTCAAGGCGAGCGGGTGGAAACGGAGCAAACGCCGCCAGAGGTTCATTTGTTTACCCTCCTTCCGGCGGCATTTGCCCAAAACGGAGCAGCGAAACACCCAAACAAATAGAGCCTAAGCTAATCTTCTTCATCCTCATGTTGTGAGAGAAATTAGAGCACACACTCATTCATTCACTCTTTGGGAAGAAACAAAAGTCAACCACAACAAGTTGATCATTTGTGGCATGTGCATAGTAATATATGCCTATTATCAAGAAGAAACGAGATCTACAAGGGGCAAATCCTTTTGATGGAGTTGTCATGCTTACTATTTTATCTTAGCTCTAGACGGGCCATAAATTAAATATATTTTAAACTCTAGCAATGAGGAAGAAGAGAAAGAAAATGATTGATGAAAATCCTTAAATTTGAAATTGTAGAGAAAAATCTGAAACCTTGCATATACTTCTTCAATGTACAATTTAAAGTATGAATACATATATATAAAGGAAGAAAAGGGAGAGAGAAGTCTCAATTTCAACATGTGGGACTGTTACATAAAGAGGAAGAGGGTATATAATGAGCTACAATATAGGCTTTTACATTATCATTTTCTAACACTCACCCACAAGCTGGAGCGTACAAGTCATGTCTCAATTCCAGCTCCTTCATTTGAACTTTTTCTCGAATGAAATGAAAGTCAACTTCAATGTGTTTTGTCCTTTCATGGAAGACAGGAATCTTCGCTATGTGTATAGCAATTTGACTGTCACAGAGAAAGGTAGTTGGGGAGGAAAGTTTTACTCTCATATCTCGTAAAAGACCTTCAAGCAATGTGAGCTCAGATACAACAAAAGTCATTGAACGGTACTCAGCTTCTGGTGAAGATCGAGCAACCACAGACTGTTTCATACTGCGGCAGGTAACAAGGTGACCTTCAAAGTATGTACAGAATCCGCTGGTGGATCGCCGGTCATCCATGGAACCAGCATAATCAGCATCTGAATATGCAACTAATGTAGGAGTAGAGGAGGAATACGTTTTGTATATCAACCCTTGACCAGGAGTTGTTTTTAAGTATCTCAGAATTCATTTGACAGCTTGTAGATGCGACATCCGAGGAGAATGCATAAAACGGCTGACAGCCCCAATAACAAAGATATGTCTGGTCTGGTGACTGTTAGATAAATCAATTTTCCAACCAGACGTCGATAATATTCTGGATTTGGAAGGAGAAGACCTTCGTCAGAGGCATGAACACAAAGCTTGTGATCGACATCCATAGGAGTATTAATCGGCTTGCATCCAGAGTAGCCAACATCCTGAAGAAGGTCAAGACAATACTTTTGTTGGGATAAGACAAGGTCATCATGCCATCTTGTAATCTCAAGGCCAAGAAAGTATCAAAGGTTCTTCAGATCTTTTGTTTGAAATACAGAACAAAGATGTTGTTTGACCTCTTATATTCCATTTTCATCATCTCCTGTGATTAGGATGTCATCAACATATACTAGAAGAAGAACCGTTTTCGTTGTCTTATGTCGAGTGAACAGAGAAATATTTGTTGAGCTCCAAGTAAAGCCAACTTCCCGAACATCACTTATCGAACCATGTCTGAGGAGATTGTTTGAGACCATATCGATTTCTTGAGATGACAAACTCGGGACTCCCCCGTGATCTCAAACCCGGGAAGTTGTTGCATATAGACAGTCTCCTGCAGATCTTCATTTAAAAGAACATTCTTTATATCCTATGTCGAGTGAACAGAGAAATATTTGTTGAGCTCCAAGTAAAGCCAACTTCCCGAACATCACTTATCGAACCATGTTTGAGGAGATTGTTTGAGACCATATCGATTTCTTGAGATGACAAACTCGGGACTCCCCCGTGGTCTCAAACCCGGGAAGTTGTTGCATATAGACAGTCTCCTGCAGATCTTCATTTAAAAGAACATTCTTTATATCCAGACGATGTAGGGGCCATTGACGATGCACAACTACGGAGAGAAGTACACGAATTGTATTGAGCTTGATCACCGGAGAGAACGTTTCCTCATAATCAAGGCCCTATTGTTGAGTAAATCCGCGAGCCATTAAGGCAGTCAATTGTCCCATCAGGAGCATGCTTGATGACAAAGACCCATTTACAGCCAACAAGAGTCTATCCTGGAGGAAGAGAGACCAGATCCCACGTGTGATTAGCCCAGAGGGCTGTCATTTCTTCGTCCATGGTCGTCGCCATCCCGGATGCTGAAGAGCCTCCTGCACAGAGTTAGGGACAAAAATAGAGGATAATGTAGTGGCAAATTTTTGAAGCGTCGGGGACAGGCGATGTAAGAATACGTAATTCGCCATGAGATGGGTTGTGGAGGCAGGAGTTGGATCAACAGGTCGCAGAGTGCCAGAGGTGGAAGTCGACTGCAGTGGGGCGGCGGAACGAGGAGGTCGACGAGTGTAGACACGAAGAAGTGGAGGTTGTTGGAGAACAGGAGCAGTGGTGGGAAGCGATGGTGGCAATGGGGCGTAACGAGGACCACGTTTATTGATGATTATTCTCGAATAACCTGATTGTACTTCGTGATGACTCTGAGCTTTCTCGTGTATTCCGTGTTTTCGTTCTAGAGACTCGCACACAGTTTGTCGATAAAATCAAAACGCTCCATACGAATAAAGCTCGTGAATACACGAGTTATGAGTTCAATAATCTCTGTTCTGAATTTGGAATTATTCATCAGACTTAGTGTGCTTACACTCCTCAACAAAATGGTGCATATGAGCGCAAAAATAGACATTTTTTTGATGTTGTTCGCTGCCTCATGATTCAGATGCATGTTCCCAAGGCATATTGACATTTTGCGGTTTCGATGACATGGTATTTCATTAACCGTCTCTCCTCCCCCGTCCTCAATCACGCTATCCCGTTCAGTGTTCTCTGTCCTTCCACACCACCATTCTCCCTCACCCCTCAGATATTTGGTTGTACTTGCTATGTTCATCATCTTGGTCCCTCCATTAACAAGCTCAATCCTCGGGCAGCCAAACTTATGTTCGTTGGTTATTCCTGTACTCAAAAAGGATATGTTTGTTACTCTCCCACTACTCGCAAGGTTACGATTTCGGCTGATGTTACCTTTCTGGAAGATCAACTGTTTTTCCTTGCTTCATCACCACCTTTTCCCCAACCATCTTCATTACCACGGCCATAAAATAATGATAACCAGACACACTTGCTATTTTATATGAGCACCGAACAAATGAACTAACATAAACGGAGCATAACTCCAGGTACAATGAAGAGAAAAAGTGGAACGATGTTGTTTGACCAAAATACAAGAATCGCGGGTAAAAGCAGGAAGTGAAACATGAGGAAGAGCCTTTTGGAGAACTGGAAGAGGAGCATGCCCAAGACGTCGATGTCAGTCAACCGAGGATACGGAGGAGAGAATGGTAAGAGAGACATCAAGAAGGTAGAGCTCGTTGTGCAATCAACATTTACCAATGATACTCTGCGTTTTGCGATCCTGCACCAGTAAAGAAGAAGAGGTGAATGTGATAGAGCAATCCAAATCAGCAGTGAGGCAACTAATATAGAGTAAATTAAAAGGAGAGTCCGAGACATGGAGAGTCGAGCGAAGAAAGATTGAGGGGCTGAGAGGTATATCAGCAGAGCCGAAGACAAGAGCAGTGTTGTCATTGGCTATGGTGATAAACTTTGGATGCGGAGAATTCAAGTATCGGGGTCTTCAGGGAGGTAATATGGTGAGTAACACCGGAATCCACTATCCAATGTGGAATAGTGGAGAGACAAGCGATACCTTCATTAGAGACGGAGGCATTAGAGGTAGGCGAGTTTTTGGAGCAACCCTTGAAGTTGTTGGAGCTAGAGACGGACTTCATCAAGATCAGCACAAGTGGCAAAAGGGGTTGTGGGTAGCAGCAGCAGTTGAACGAGGAGGAAGACCATGCATACGATAGCAAGACGCCTCAAGGTGGCCATCCTTGCCACAAAAAGAACACTTAGGTCGGGGCCGGCCACCGCGACCTCTCCCCCAGGAGACTGTACGTCCTCCACGAGTAGGGGTGGGTAGCAAAGGTGCAGGAGTTTGCTAGAGAGGGGCAGGTGATGGAGGGCTGATAGCATCCGGGGCGGCGAAACCTTTAATAACATGGAGCACACATCAGAGGAGGGAATTGTAGGAGAGGAGAGGACTTGTGCCCGAATACTACGAAGATGAGGTGGAACACGAGTCATCATCATGGCAATACCAACAACTTCCTTTTGAGCACGTTGGGTAGCTAGATCGGTAGTCGGGGGCTGATGCTGAATCCATGCTTCAACCAACGTCTTGGACCGAGCAACAAAGGAGGTTAAGTCAGCAGCACTGCCAGAGTCAAGAGATTGAAGATCAGTGATGATGTCATACAAGTGCTGGAAACTGTCCTTGCCGGAGTAAAGGGAATGTAGCTCATCCTACATCGCCTTGGCCGTCTCGTGGTACATGGCCATGTGGTAAGGTTCGTCATCAAGGGAGTTGAGAAGCCACGTCTGAACACGACCATCGTTACAAAGCCAATCATCAGTAGGAGCAGAGGGCACAACCTGAGTTAAATGATGCAAGAGTCCCATGGACTGAAGAACGTGGCGAACAGAATGGACTCACTCAACAAAGTTCTTTTCTGTAAGAGAAATGGTGGTGATTGTAAACTCGTCGCGGAGGTCAGGAACAGGGGCAGCTACCCCAGTTAGAAGAGAAGAGGCACTAGATGAATCCATCAGCAAGGGGACGGGCAGTTAAGAAAGCGGATGTTGAAGCCAAAATTTGACCTCAACGAGAGTTCGAAAATAGGGGCGCAGCCAACACCTACTTCTCCCAAGCTCCGACCCCTGACTGGTTGTAAAGGACCTAGAACTGACCCAAAGCCTCAGCAGGGAGGTCCCACCTCTTACCCGGAAGATCTCTGAGAGTTTCCCCTCCAAAGCCAAAAGCTGGGCTTGGAGCTCCTCAAAAAGCACTACAGAATCTTAGAGAAATGTGAAAGCTTGTCTTCTGAAGAGCCCATACGGGTCTATTTATAGTTTTCGCTGACCTGAAATTACTAAATTACCCCTGGCTGGTCTGCCAATAGCCAAATCCCGCTGCCAATGAAATACAAAATGCAGACCCTGGGGGCATATAGGTAATTTACCCGAGGGCATCTAGGTAATTTCACCCTAGCCCCCACCCGGCGAGAACCTCTATGCCGAGAACCCTCCCGCCCTCACTCAGCGGGAGCTAAAAAAGGTGTTGAAGAATGCCTCGGACCGAGCCAGTTCCCGTCTCCCGCGAGGCATGAGCCTTCTCGCCCGCCTCTGGGCAAAAGTGGGTCTCGGTCGGGGCTTGAGCGCAAGCGGTCTCGCCTACTACCAAACGGGAGCTCCTCTGCTCTGAAGCCCAAAGCTAACCCGAAGCTAGTCCAAACCTGGCCCTTGGTGCCTCTGGGTTCCACTCAGCGAATATGGGATTGTACACAATCCCCGCTCTTTTCGAGCTAGCCCTGCGCTCAAAAAGACACGTCCAACCGAAAATATTCGCTGAGCACGTGCTGTCCTGAAAAGAGAATCTTGTGGTGGGCCATCCCACGGTTATATATATGTGTGCTGATAGACGGTCATAAATCTGTCCCTGCCAATCGCTGCCCTGTGTCTGAGTTCTCGCGTGATCCCAAGATGCGTTCCAAACGCGCTGAGAATCCGCTCTCGCAGAGCCTTCAAGACCGCATCGATGCGGCGCAGGCGCGAGCCCTTGCGAACAGTGCCTTGGTAGCCCCCTGGCTGGCAAGAAAGGCGCCAGCCGCTGAGACCTCACAGCTGAAGAAGAAGAAGAAGGTGAAATCGGTCAAGCGGGACCTTCCGCGCGAGAACCGGGACTCACCTAGCACGTCCCCGAGCCGCGCGGATTATCCTTCCCCTCTGAAGAAGGTACGTCTCTCCGGCTTGCTGACTACCAAAACTATGAACTGATTAAGAAAAAGGATTGACAACTGATATGCAGTACTTTTCGCAGGAGGCGGTTCAAGATGACGGCGTCGGGTCCCCGCTGGTGCCCCCAGACTCGGCGTCTCGCCTCCCCAGGGATCCACCACGGGTCCCGGAAGCCACTCCTCCGGCTGACCCTCCGAGAACTCCAAGTAACCTTTTATCCCCATTCTGCCCAATTTTTATCATTCCAATCACTGCTTTACAAACTGTTGAACTGACTTCCCGCAGCGCCAGCTCCCGCCAGCCCGGGTCTCGCCACCCGGGGAAACGAAATAGTAGTTGCCAACTTGGTCACCCAAGTGGCAAATCCCGCCCCACCGGCGGGAGGGGTGGCCACTGAACCCTCCGCATCTCCAAAGAAGGCCAGCCACTCGGCGAGGGAGGACGACTCCCCCTGCTCCCGGCCAGGCCGGGATCGTCACACGCAAGACCTTCCACCCGGGGCGAGGAAAGCCGCTCCACCTCCTCTTTGGAAAGGAAACTGAGGGTGAGTCCAGGCCTTCTCGCCTACCGTCGGTCGGTCGCTCTCGTCATACTACAGGTATGCGAGGAATCATCATATCCTTTACTTTTCTCTTGTCGTAACCACGAAACTTCTCTTTTAGCAGGGGATGCGGACCCGCGGGCGGGAGCCGATGAAGAAGATGAAGACGAAGATGAAGATGGAGCGGAAAGGGAAGACGCCGAGAGCTCCCCCTTTCCTTCTTCTGATGAGATGGAAGAAATCCTGGACGGTGTCGGGAACGTCAAGAAACGGCGGAAGAGGATAGCGGCGCTCTTGTCAAAGCTCGTGCGGTGGGAGCGGGCCAACGCCTTCGCGGCGAAGGAACACCGCGAAATGGTGGAGCGAAGGCTGGAGGCCCTCGAGCGGGACTACAACTTCCTGGTCTAGAAGGAGCGGCAGGATACGCCTACCGCCGAGTCGTCCCCAGGGCGGTGTATCGCGCAGATTCGGGACCAGGCGCGCTGAATCAACCTTGGATGCACCGCCTTATCTTCCTACTTCAACCCGCGGGCTCCTCCGAGGACGAGAAGGCGAGAACGAGGGCGATGGCGCTGGGAACCATACTGAATAACAAAGTCTCGCCTCCCTCATCCCTTGGCCTACCCTTCCCGCGATGTACCTCTTCTCGGATTTGTATCTTGACAATGTTTGAAACTTTATTATTATTATTTATTATGCGGCTCTCGCCCGACGAGAGTCCCTTTTTTATTTATGTTTCACACTGCTCCGTTTTATGATGTTATCTTGGTACTTACGCGAACTCAAGCTGTCTGCCAATCGTTGTTGTCTATGGGTCGGGATCTTATCGCTGGCTTAGACGCCCGAGGTGTGTCAGAGTGGACAACGAGGCGCCGTCTCCTCGGGACACGGTGATTGTACCCCTGCCGCCTTTTTGGGAAAATTATCATTACCACGGTTTTCTATAAATAGGCCGGTCCATCCACCGCATTTATTTCTCCGATCCGGAACCCTTGCCCACCTTCTTACTGCTCTCGCGTCTCGTCGAGAACTACCCTTGCTTCCGCCACCTTCTCTCGTTCTCGCCTTTCTCCCAGAGTTCTCGCCAACAACCCCCTGACCACGATGTCGGGCGAGAGCGAAGAACGTTCCAACTGCGTGCAAGCCTTCCGGAGGCATAAGTTCCCTCCCTGTCGTCTAACCATGGACGAATTTCAGATGATCACCTCCCGCTACATCCCCGTCGGGTTCTCCGCAAGAAACCCGGGCAACGACGACAGAGTCAATCTCGCGGGAGAGGGAGAGCTCGTCATCCCCCTCGAGCATTTCGAGGTGGGCTTCCGCCTCCCCCTCTGGCCCGAGATGCGTCAGGACCTTCGCTACTGCGGGGTGGTTCCCGCTCAGCACAATCCCAACTCGGTCACCATCTTGGTAGCATTCATCTGCTACATGCGGTCCGAGAGGATAGAGTTAAGTCTACCCATCTTCCGGAAGCTATTCGTCTTCCAGGCTAAGAGCGGGGTAGTCTTCTTCTCCGGACAGCTGCTCAAAACCTGCGATCTCGCCAACAAGCACCACCACTGGAGCGAGAAGTTCGTCTACGTTTCCGGCGACTTCGGCAACGTGCCCCTCGCGCCCGTCCAGTACGACGACGCCACCTACAAGCCGCCCACTCTGGGGTCGCGCGAGAGCGCCCTCCTGGAGTTCTTCGGGACCAAGGACTTTGACGTCCAATTTCTCAGGCGGGACATAGACTCTCTCTTGCCCGTGCGTCCTGGCGAAGGTATGGTCTCGCCTTTAGCTTGGTATTCCATATTCTAAAACATAGCGCTGAATGCTGTCGACCTTGCAGGAGAGCGGGAAATCCCTCTGCGCAAGCCGTTTGCCGAGATCAGGGCTGCGATGGATCCTCTGGCTCTCACGAAGTCTGCGGCTCTCGCCTGCCGGGACGAGCCGGCTCCTCCCCCTCAGTCCGGTGTCGGTATGGTCTCGCCTTTAGCTTGGTATTACATATTCTAAAACGTAGCGCTGAATGTTGTCGACCTTGCAGGAGAGCGGGAAATCCCTCTGCGCCAGCCGTTTGCCGAGATCAGGGCTGCGATGGATCCTCTGGCTCTCGCAAAGTCTGCGGCTCTCGCCTGCCGGGACGAGCCGGCTCCTCCCCCTCAGTCCGGTGCCGGGAAGCGAAAGCCCGACACCTTCTGTCCAATCCGCTCAAGAGACCAAGGCCAACTGTCGCGGACAAGGGGAAGTCCGTGGCGGCCTCTCCCGCCCGACCTGTCGTCGAAGGTCGACCCTTCGCCGAGATCCAGACGGCAGCCGGGGAGGCGACTACTGCCGTTGATACTTCCACCCAGGCCCCACCTCAGCAGGTGCCAAAGAGGCACCGAAACTTCGGCCTTGGCGTAAAGTGTCTGGATGCGGAAGGGAAGCCCCAGCTCCAGTGGGATCCTGAGACCAACCGGGTCTCCGTCTCTACCCTCCTCCCTAGCTGGGCGGAGCGTGACGAGGTCACCGGGGACGCTTTCGCGTTGGGCTACGTCCTTTACAGCCGAGAAGATGCCAGCATTTTTGACCAACTGTCCACCCGGCTCCTGGCCCTCAACTCCATCCGGGCCTTGCTGCGCGGGTTCGAGCTCGCGCATATGTGTGCGCGTCGGAGCATCACCATCGACCGCAACTTCGGCGAGATGCTCAAGGCGAGAGACCAGGCGGCGGCCCACGCGGCAGTACTAGAGGTCGAGCTGGCGGATGCCCAGCGACTTCTATCCTTGCTCCCGGCGGAAGAGGTAAGCGAGATCCTCCAAGGCACTCGCCCTCTCTTCTGTAATTCACAGCCTGCTTCTCTTCTCGGTATTGACGGGTTTCTCCTATGCGCAGGATTCTGCCAAGAGCATGGTGTTTCGCGCGCAGCTGGCCGGGGTGGAGTGCGAGAACGTCTTGCTGAAGGACCAGCTCCGGCGCATGGAAGCGGCTGCGGTCCCGCCTCCTCCTTCGTTGGATGAGAGGCTGAGGAGCCGCCACTTCTCGGAATACGACATCGATAAGCTGTTGCAGACCAACGCCCAAGCAACGACCAGACTAACCATAGAGACGTTGCGGGATGTGGGGTGTTAGAATGAGGGCGGCGAAACCATCGTCGCCCGTCGGCTTCTCCCGTGGCTCTTCGAGCCCATCCCTAAGCCCCCGGGCGCACCTAACTCCCCGCCCTCGGATGTCCCGAAATCTCCCACCGCTGTTGGCGAGACATCCGGGGAGGGTTCTGGCAAGAGCTCCAGCGAGAGCTCGAGCGGGGGGTATAGCGCGTCCCCCTGATGGGTGTCTCCCCCCCCCCCTTTCTTTTGTGCCTTTGCAACGCGCGAGAAGTTCTCGTCTGTAATTACATTTGGAAGAATACATTGTACATGTTTGTATATTGTGATCGATTTTTTACCTCTTTATAAGTGTTGTATAGTGTCGAATGTTTCTCAAGCACGTTCTCGCCGAGGCCCTCGGCCTCCCTAGGATAGTCGTTCCCCTTAGCGATCAATAGGTGGAGACCTGCCGAGAGCTCAAGGCCCAACGTGCCGTTTCGGAGTGCCTTCCGCCGAGAACCTTTTGCCAGAAGCGTTGTTTGTAGGTTCCTAAGGGGAGCGTCGCCCCTTCACCTTGCGTGAGCGAACGGAGTTTTTCGCCAAGGACTCCCCGCTGTCGGGCCAAGGACCCTTCGCCGAAAGCCTTCCTGCCGGGAACTCCTTTTGCCGAGAACCTCTTGGCCGAGACTTCTCTTGCCTGAGGAGGTTCTCAACCTCTTTCTTCTGCATTCCAAGTGTGTCTCCTGTCCTGCCCAGAAGGCCCGGTCAGCGAGTCCACCCGGGTTCGAGCCTCGCTCGGGGTAGTGCCAAAGTTTCCAAGCCGAAGTATCTCCAAAAACATATCCAAGAACAAGTCCTTTCCCCCCAGGTGTGCCTACAGCCCTGCCCAGCTAATGAGAGCATGAGCAACGAGTCTGTCCGGGACCGAGTAGCACTCGGGGTCCCTTACCCCCACAGGCGAGCCTTCGGACCTGCAAGCTAGATGAGAGCCTGGGCAGCGGGTCTACCTGGAGCCGAGCCGAGCTCGGGGTAGTGCAAACATCCAAGATGAAGTATCTCCAAGAACATATCCAAGAACAAGTCATTCCCCCCCCCCCAGGTGTGCCTACAGCCCTGCCCAGCTAATGAGAGCCTGAGCAGCGAGTCTACCCGGGGCCGAGCAACACTCGGGGTCCCTTACCCCCACAGGCGAGCCTTCGGACCTGCCAGCTAGATGAGAGTCTGCGCAGTGGGTCTACCTGGGGCCGAGCCGAGCTCGGGGTAATGCAAACATCCAAGCTGAAGTTTCTCCAAGAACATATCCAAGAACAAGTCCTTTCCCCCCAGGTGTGCCTACAGCCCTACCCAGCTAATGAGAGCCTGAGCAGTGAGTCTACCCGGGCCGAGCAGCACTCGGGGTCCCTTACCCCCACAGGCGAGCCTTCGGACCTGCCAGCTACATGAGAGCCTGCGCAGCGGGTCTACCTGGGGCCGAGCCGAGCTCAGGGTAGTGCAAACATCCAAGCTGAAGTATCTCCAAGAACATATCCAAGAACAAGTCATTTCCCCTCAGGTGTGCCTACAGCCCTGCCCAGCTAATGAGAGCCTGAGCAGCAAGTCTACCCGGGGCTGAGCAGCACTCGGGGTCCCTTACCCCCACAGGCGAGCCTTCGGACCTGCCAGCTAGATGAGAGTCTGCGCAGCGGGTCTACCTGGGGCCGAGCCGAGCTCGGGGTAATGCAAACATCCAAGCTGAAGTATCTCCAAGAACATATCCAAGAACAAGTCCTTTCCCCCCAGGTGTGCTTACAGCCCTGCCCAGCTAATGAGAGCCTGAGCAGCGAGTCTACCCGGGGCCGAGCAGCACTCGGGGTCCCTTACCCCCACAGGCGAGCCTTCGGACCTGCAAGCTAGATAAGAGCCTGCGCAGCGGGTCTACCTGGGGCCGAGCCGAGCTCAGAGTAGTACAAACATCCAACCCTCCTATCATCAGCATTCCACAATGTGTAAGACCAAAGCAATAACAAGTTAGTGAACACAATATAATAACTTGACTTTGAATATACAGTTTCACCTTCCCCCATCATGGGTAGAAACGTTTCAAGTCGTCACCGCTCCAGGTGTGGCTCATGGATCTCCCCTCCACGTCCTGGAGGTGGTAACCTCCCGTTCTTAGAACCCTTTCAACAATGTAAGGTCCTTCCCAATTTGGGTTGAGCTTGCCAACGGGGGCTGATCTTCCCGCGGCATCAACTTTTTTTAACACTAAATCTCCTTCTGCGAACTGTTTGATTCTGATGTGCTTAACAAAGTACTTTGTCATTCGCCGCTTGATTTCCTCCTGCCTGATAGCTGCGACATCGCGCAGCTCTTCTACCATATCAAATGAGAGGCATAACTCCCCCTCATTCTCCAACCTCCAAACCTCGTCTCCTCCCGCGGCCGTGATACGCGGGGATCGAACCTCAAACTCCACTGGCGGGACCGCCTCACACCCATGAGAAAGTTTGAAAGGCGTCTCGCCGGCGGCCGTGTTCGGGGTTGTTCGCAAGGCCCACAGAACTGAGGGGAGCTGTTCCACCCAATTCCCCCTCAAATTCTCCACTTTCTTCTTGAGTAAGTTCACAATGATCTTGTTTGCCGCCTCCACCTGGCCGTTGCTCCTGGGGTGGTGGACGGAGGCAAACCTGAGGTCTATTCCCAGTTGGGTGCAGCAGCTGATGAATTCTTCGCTGGCAAACTGGGGACCATTATCTGTTACTATCGTCTGGGGTAGCCCGTGCCTGCATATGATCTCTCCCCAAACAAAGTTCCTGATGACCTGGGAGGTGACCTTGGTTAGTGTCTTGACCTCCAGCCACTTAGAGAAGTAGTCAATCATGACTAGGAGAAACCTCCTCTGCCCACTAGCTGGAGGGAAAGGACCAACTAGATCCATCCCCCAGATGGCGAAAGGCCATAGTGTCGTGATGCTTCGGAGCCTTTGAGCGGGCAAGAGCTGGAGAGGGGGTACAACTGACACTTTTGGCACCTCGCAAACTCAGCCGCGTCCTTCCTCAGGGTCTGCCAAAATACCCTTGCTTTACCACCCTTGCTTCCAACGTCCTTCCCCCCGGGTGACTGTCGCACTCACTTGAGTGCACTTCCTCCAGGATCCTCGGGATCTCTTCCTCGGTCACACACCTTGCCAGGAGCCCCGACAACATCTTCCGATGTAACCCTCCCTCCAGCATTAGGTAATGGGTCGCCTTGTACCTGAATCCTTTGGCGTCCTTAGTCCCTTCCGGAAGCTCACCCGTGGTCAGGAAGGTCACCAAGGGGTCCACCCATGAGGGTCGTTGATCCACCTCCATCAATTCTCCTTCCTCGATTGCTGGTTGAAACAATTCGGTCAGGGTTCCTCCCCCCCGAAGTCCAAACTTAGCCAGCCGATCGGCTGCTGCGCTCTCTTCCCTGGGAACGTGTTGGATCGAGAACATCCGGAACCCTCCGATGATCATCCTCACCTTGGACAAATACTTTGCAAGGGTGGGCTCCCAAGCTTCAAACTCTCCCCGGATCTGTGATGCTACCACCAACGAGTCCGTAAAAGCCTCCACATCCTGGATCTCAAGCTCCTTTGCCAAACGAAGGCCGGATATCACGGCCTCATATTCCGCTTGGTTATTAGTCACCGGGAAGTGCAAGACCGCCGCTTGTTCTATAGTGACCCCCTGAGGGCTTATCAACACCACTTCTCCCCCGAGGGAATGTTTTCCCGAGGCCCCATCAACCACCATCTTCCATGTCCCCCTGCGGCCGCGGCTCCTCGGCTCCGACCTCAACAACGTAGTCGGCCAAGAAGTCAGTCACCACTTGCGCCTTGATGGAGAGCCTTGGGACAAACGAGATGTCAAACTCGCTCAGTTCAATAGACCACTTGGCCAATCTGCCTGAGTGTTCCACTCCTTCAAAGATCTTGTGAAGGGGATGGTCCGTCACCACCTTGATCGAATGAGCTTGGAAGTACGGCCGAAGCTTCCTTACTGAAACAATCAAAGCATACGCCAGCTTCTCTAGGATGGGATAGCGGAACTCCGACTTTTTCAAGGTCTTGCTAACGTAGTAGATTGGCAATTGCTTCTTCCCCTCTTACCTTACCAGAACGGAGTTCACGGCCTCCGCTCCTACTCCAAGGTATAAGGCTAGATCCTCTCCCTCCTTGGGGCTTTGAAGTAGCAGAGCCTGGGAGAGCTGCCTCTTCAGCGCTTGAAAAGCCTCTTCACATTCGGCGGTCCATTCGAACCTTTGGTTACCCCGCAGCACCTTAAAGAACGACGAGCATTTTTCCCCCGACCTGGAGAGGAATCTGCTTAGCCCGGCCAGCTTGCCTGTCAAGCGCTGGACCTCCTTAGCGCTGCGTGGTGACTCCAGCTCTAGGATGGCCTTTACCTTATCTGGGTTAGGCTCTACCCCTGCCGGGGTCAGAAGATGCCCAAGGAACTTCCCACGGCTTGCCCCGAAGACACACTTCAAGGGGTTCAGCCTCATCTTGAACTTCCGTAGGGTAGCGAACGTCTCCTCCAGGTCCCGTAGGTGTGAGTCCATACTCTTGCTCTTGACCATCAGATCATCAACATAGACCTCTAGGTTCCTCCCCCTTTGCCCCTGGAAGACTCGATCCATCATGCGTTGGTATGTAGCATCTGCGTTCTTCAACCCAAAGAGCATCATCTTATAGCTGAAGCATCCCTTTCTCGTGATGAAAGAGACATCCTTGACATCAGGAGGGTGCATTCGGATATAGTGATAACCTAAAAAAATCATCTAAAAAGCTCATAATAGAAAAACCGACGACTGAATCAACCAGCGCATCGATCTGAGGCAGGGGGTAGCAATCCTTGGGGCATGATTTATTCAATAAGGAAAAGTTAATACACGTGCGTGCTTTCCCTCCACCCTTTTTTACCATTACCACATTTGAGATCTAGCCCGGATACTGGATCTCCGAGATGAAGCCGGCCTCCAGAAGCTTCTTGACCTCCTCGCAGATGGGCTCCTCCAGCTTGATAGCAATGGTCCTCATCTTCTGGCGGATGGGGCGCGTCCGGGGGTCCAGGTTTTGGCGATAGCAGGCTACATCTGCATCGATGCTCGGCATGTCAGCCGCGCTCCAAGAAAAGATGTCGATGTTGCTCTGGATGCAAGCCCGCACTCGCTCCTGGTCCTCAGGACCTAAGCCCCCGCTGATCCGTACCCTTTGCAACTGGTCGGCGCTGGTGAAGACTTCCATCTCCACCACTTCTTCAGCCGGCTCCAGCCGCGACTGCTCCCAGCCGGTCCTCACCTCATCCTCCTGCCCGAACTCTTCCTCCCCTCCTGCTTCCTCCACTCCTGCTTCCTCCACTTCCATCGCCTCCCCTAGGCTCTCATGCTGCTGCTCAACCTCCACGCCCTTCAGGGCCCCTCTCTCAACTCCTCCTCCTCGCCCTTCTTCTGTTCCTTCCTCCTGCCGACCCTCTCGCGGCTCCGACCCTTCGTCCCTCTGGACCTCCTGCCCAACCCCTCTCAGCTCCTCTGCCATCTCATCGATCGCCTCCTTTAGGCTCACCTCTTCTCCGGCAACCTCCTCCTGCCCCGTCATCTCCCTATCCAGCTCTTCTGCCTCTGCCATCCAAGATACGGTGTTAACCGTCGTCACGTAGCATTGTCTCGCCACCTTCGGGTCCCCCCTGATCCTAACATGCACCCCTCTATTGTTGAACTTGAGGCATTGATGGAACGAGGGGACGCAGCGAAAGGCGCTGATGAGGGGGCGCCCAAAGATGGCATTGTAACTGCTTGGGGCGTCCACTATCACGAACCTACAGTTCCGCGACACGCCCCTCCAACTTTACATGCAATCCTATCCCTCCTTTTACCTCCTTCCTCTCTCTAGAAAATCCAAACAACGGCTCATCCGAAGCTAAGACCCTCTTGGCCTCGACCTTCATCTCACGGAGCTCCCATTGTCCACCAGGATCCTGGAGATCGTGAAGTTCTCTACTGCCGTCTGGATCACCAAGGCGTCACAGAACGGATCCTCGTAGTCCGGCATATCCGCTGATGAAAAGATAATTTTTTCCTCCGGAGGGGGAGCCTGGGAGGTCGAGGCGACCCCCCTTCGGAACATGGTCTGGAGGCTCCCCTTATGAGTCGCCTCAATCCCAACTCCTCCATGGATCACCCCGATCCCCCCCAGGTCCCCACATCCGCCCTGTCCTCGCACCTGTCTTCCCCTTCTCCCGGTTGCATCTCCACGATCCTTACCGGCGGATCCTGCCTCCCCAGCCCCCTAGCTTCTCTCATCTCCAAGAACTCCGGGCAGGTGGCCGTTGTGTGACCTTCCTCCTGGTGGAAGTCACAGAAGAGCAACGCCGCCCTGCCCCATCTTCCTTCTCCACCTCCTCTTCTCCCGGCTCCTCCTCGAACTCCTCTCCTTGCTCCTCTACCTCTGCCGACCTTCATTGCCTCTTGCTGCGGCGGGAAGTGACCCCTTGGCCCCTGCCTCCACGCTGGCTGATCAAACCTCCTCGGCTCGCGGAAGTTGTCTCTTCCCTGAAAGCCTCCTCCTTGTCCCTGGGGGCGACCCTCCTGAGGCCTCCAACCCAATCGATTGTTCGGCTCCCGGGCCCCCCATCCTTGATGTTGCCCCTGCCCTCGGGGTTCCTCCCTCCTTCTCTCTTCTCTCTGCTCCCTCTGCTCCCTCAGCTCCCTATCCATTCCTGCTGCTGGTTCCTTCACATCGTCCTCCGCCAACCGGGCCAGCTTCCTGGCAAAAGCCGGATTGGCCTTTTCGAAGTCTATCTCCTTCGCCGCCCTCTCCATGAGCTCCTCAAAAGAGAGGGGGCACTATTTTCAACACCATGCTAAAGAATCCTGGTCTCAGCCCCAGGGTGAAGGCAAGCATCAACGCGTACCCTGGGACCTCCTGGACCAGGAGGATCTCTTCCTGAAACTGGTCAAGGTAATGATCCAGCGTCTCATCCTGCTTCTGCCTCACCGCAAACAGGCATTCTGTCTCCTTCCGCTTCTTCGATGTCGAGAACCTCAACAGGAACCCTCGGCGCAGATCCTCAAAGCTGTAGATCGAACTTGCCGACAACTGGTGGAACCAGTCCCGGGCCTTCTCCTTCAACGTGATGGCAAACAGCCGACACTTGAAGGAACTCGTCATCTGCCTTATTGAAACAACGTCTTCGAACAACTGTACATGTTGCACAGGGTCATCCTTCCCCGAGTAGTAGGAAATGTCTGGCTCCCGGAACCCCTCTGGCACCGGAGCCGAGATGATGAGCTCACTGAAGGGGCTCTCGCCACCCGCCTGCCGAAAGGGCACGCCTCGCGGCCTCGGCTGGCTGGCCCGATCTGCGAGACCATGCCTAGGGAAGAGCTCTCGCACAGCCGCCTCCCTCTCGTCGATCTCTGTCGGAACCTCCTTCTCAGGACGCTGGCCTGGGAAGAGCTCCTGCGCGGCAACGTCCCTCTCGCCAACCTCCGCCGGGACCTCCTTCCCGGGGTACTGCCCAGGGGCGTTCTCGCCCAAGAGCGGGACCGCCTCTACTGGAACATGAGGGTTGCCCACTCGCTCCTTGCCGAGAAGGCCAGGCTGATGGTCTGCAGGACCTCTCGCCTGAATTCTTCCAGCATCTTCCTTGTCGCCTCTTCTCCCCGGGAGGAGGAACGTCCTGAACCAGATCCTTCACCTTCACCTCCTGTCATGGGACTAAACTCAAGATTTTCTTGTATCGCCCACCTTCCACGCTCACCGCACCAGAACTGTTGAAGCCAAAACTTGACCTCAACGAGAGTTCGAAAATAGGGGCGCAGTCAACACCTACTTCTCCCAAGCTCCGACCCCTGACTGGTTGTAAAGGACCTAGAACTGACCCAAAGCCTCAGCAGGGAGGTCCCACCTCTTACCTGGAAGATCTCTGAGAGCTTCCCCTCTAAAGCCAAAAGCTGGGCTTGAAGCTCCTCAGAAAGCACTAGAGAATCTTAGAGAAATGTGAAAGCTTAGCCTTCTGAAGAGCCCCTGCGGGTCTATTTATAGTCTTCGATGACTATTGGCTGGTCTGCCAATAGTCAAATCTCGTTGCCATGAAATACTAAATGCAGACTTTGGGAGCATATAGGTAATTTACCCGAGGGCATCTAGGTAATTTCACCCTGGCCCCCACCCAACGAGAACCTCTATGTCGAGAACCCCCCCCCCCCCCGCCCTCACTCAGTGGGAGCTAAAAAAGGTGTTGAAGAATGCCTCAGACCGAGCCAATTCCCGCCTCCCGCGAGGCGCGAGCCTTCTCGGTCGCCTCTGGGCAGAAGTGGGTCTCGGTCGGGGCTTGAGCGCGAGCGGTCTCGCCTACTCCCAGGCGGGAGCTTCTCTGCTCTGAAGCCCGAAGCTAGTCCAAACCTGGCCCTTGGTGCCTCTGGATTCCAATCAGCGAATATGGGGTTGTACAACAGACCGCAGAGCTAAAGAAAAACCGGCAAGTAGAAGAGTCAGGGCAAACACAGTAAGCAGACCGCGCGGTCAAGAGAAGCAAACCAGCAGCAGAGCATGCAGAAGGAGACCGCACGGTAAGAGCAGAGACTGGCAGCAGGAGCAACAAGAGCAAGATGCTGACTAAATAAGGAGAAAAGCAAGCTGTCTGCGACAGACAATCGATTGACAGGCCGCAGCGACTAGAAGAAAAGGTCGGCAGACCACAAGAGCGGATATAGCGCAAGATACTGCGGGGGCAAAACAGCTTGGACAAGCAAAACAGGCGGTAACTAGAAGAGGCGTTGATGAGCAAGGAGAACACGCCGAAAAAAAGGAGCGACTATAGAGGACAACAACGATGGCAAGAGCAAAACCGCACCAAGAAGGGAGAGCAGACCGCTGCGAGCAAAGAGTAGATCGCACAGAGAGAGAGTAGCGACTAGAGAGAATAACCGCGACGGCAAGGACAAAACCGCACCAAGCAGGAAGAGCAGAACGCTGCGAGCAAAGAGCAGAACGTTGCGAGCAAAGAGCATATCGCACGGAGAGAGAGCAGCGACTAAAGAGAATAATCGCAAACCGCCAAGCAGGGGAAGCAGACAGTTGCGGGAAAAGAGCAGACCGCGTGACTTGATTGAGCGAGTAGGAGGAACGCCAGACCAGGCAGACCGCTGTGAGACACAGGTCGCAGCAGGATAAGATGGTGAGACCCAGCGGCCAAAAACTATAAAACCAAGAAGAGCGAGCCAAGAAAACAGAGGGGCGGCTTGTTGAGAAGCATGCAGACTCAAGCAAGCAGTCCGCATGAAACCAAGTAGAGGAAGACCGCTGGAGAGATGCGGTCAGCCAATACTGCTAACCGTTGAACAAAGGAGACCAAAAGGGGTTGGGCGGTTAGAAAACAACAAGCCGCATAGTCGGATCGTGAAGCTCTGATACCATGTAGAGAAAAATTTGAAACCTTGTATATACTTCTTCAATGTACAATTTCAAGTATGAATACATATATATAGGGCGCCAAGAGCAATATTGTACCAAGCATGGAGTGCAGACCGCTGCGAGCAAAGAGCAGACCACGCAGAGAGAGAGAGTGGCGGCTAGAGAGAATAACCGCGACGGCAAGGACAAAACCGCACCAAGCAGGAAGAGCAGACCGCTGCGAGCAAAGAGCAGACCGCACGGATAGAGAGCGGCGGCTTGAGAGAATAAACGCGGCGGCAAGAGCAAACCCGCCAAGCAGGGGAAGCAGACCATTGCGAGCAAAGAGCAGGCCGCGTGACTTGATCGCGCGAGTAGGAGGAACGCCGGACTAGAAAGACCGTTGTGAGATACAGGCCGCAGTAGGACAGGATGGTGGGACCCAGCAGCCAAAAACAATAAAACCAAGAGGAGAGAGCCAAGAAAACGGAGGGGCAGTTGTTGAGAAACCTTCGGACTCAAGCAAGCAGTCCGCGTGAAACCGAGTAGAGGAAGACCGTTGGAGAGATGCGGTCAGCCAATACTGCTAACCGCTGAACACAGGAGATCAAAAGGGGTTGGGCGGTTAGATAATAACAGGCCGCATAGTCGGATCGTGAAGCTCTGATACCATGTAGAAAAAAATCTGAAACCTTATATATACTTCTTCAATGTACAATTTCAAGTATGAATACATATATATAAAGGACGACAAGAGCAAAACCGCACCAAGCAGGGAGAGCGGACTGATACGAGTAAAGAGCAAACCGCGCAGAGAGAGAGTAGAGGCTAGAGAGAATAACCGCAACGGCAAGGACAAAACCACACCAAGCAGGAAGAGCAGACCGTCGCGAGCAAAGAGCAGACCGCACGGAGAGAGAGCAGCGGCTAGAGAGAATAGTCGTGGCGGCAAGAGCAAAACCGTCAAGCAGGGGAAGCAGACCGCTGCGGGCAAAGAGCAGACCGCGTGACTTGATCGCGCGAGTAGGAGGAACGTCGGAGCAGGCAAACCGCTGTGAGACGCAGGCCACAACAGGATAGGATGGTGGGACCCAGTGGCCAAAAACTATAAAACCAAGAGGAGAGAGCCAATAAAACGGTGGGGGCAGCTTGTTGAGAAGCCTACAGACTCAAGCAAGCAATCCGCATGAACCGAATAGAGGAAGACCGTTGGAGAGATGTGGTCAGCCAATACTGCTAACCGCTGAACACAAGATACCGAAAGGGGTTGGGTGGTTAGAAAACAACAGGTCGCATAGTTGATTCGTGAAGCTCTGATACCATGTAAAGAAAAATCTGAAACCTTGTATATACTTCTTCAATGTACGGTTTCAAGTATGAATACATATATATAGGGAGAGAAGAGAGAGAGAGAGAGAAGTCTCAATTTCAAGATATGGGACTATTACATAAAGAGGAAGAGGGCCTATAATGGACTACAACATGGGCCTTTACAATCCCAATTTCAAGATGTGGGACTATTACATAAAGAGGAAGAGGGTCTATAATGGGCTACAATATGGACATTTACATCATCATTTTCTAACAAAAATGATTAAGAATATTTCATGTTTGAGAACTTCATATTATATTCATGGTTGTCAGGATCGCGATCCGGATCATGGAATCTTACGATCCTACGATCTAGATTTTGTAAATCGATCCTGATTTTGTAAAGCGATCCTCGATCCGACCCTACTATCTGATCTGATCCTACCTTGAAACGATCTCATCTGGGATCTCGATCCTGACAACCATGATTATATTACATGGATTGTAGATTTGTACTTCAGTTGATGATTTATGTTTGATGTTTTATTCTTTTAAGAACTTGTATTTGCATTCGTGATATATACACATATATTTATTATTTAACACAGTGTATCCCTCTGTACCGTATTCTAATTTTTTAAATTTTGGCCTACCATCGTGTCGGATACACATCGCATCTGATATACAAGCCCATACCAATCCTTCATAGACCACGATCCAGTAAAGCCTTTTGCTCTTCCCTTGGGCAGCCCGATTGTATGTAGCGCTCGCTTCTACAACCTAATACCGACAACCACAGCTCCTTAAGCCTCTGACGGTCCTGTCGGTATTCCGTCCAACCACCGGCTCCCTACTCTGAGCTCGTTGTCACTATCCCTGTCCGGCAAATTTCACCCAGTTGCCCCATCTCCAGCGCCTATGGCCGCCCCCTCCCCCCTAAAGCCCTACCAACTACCTCCGCCATTCGGCATCCCGCCTCCACCTTGACATCCCCCTCCCAATCATATTTTCACTCTTCCAAACACTTGGAACCTCTATCAGCCACTGTCGACTGCCAGTCCTACCCAGTGACCCCAATTCAGGCTCGCCTATCCTCATATTACTCCATAGCAGTCCATCCATGCGGCTAAAGAAATGTTTCCCTCTACTAGTTCCCTTCTACTACCTTCAACAGACACCTCAAGCCATCCTTATCATCCCCACATCAAAACCGACCCCTTTGAGCTTCTCCTAACCAATACTAGCACAAAAGCTCGTTGTCCCCTCTGATAACTCCTACTCAACAACATCCTCTCTTCCGAACAGACACCACCGAATCTTACTCACAACCATCAACATTGATTACTTGGTAAGTTTTACATTGTAGTTTCAGTTTCCTTTACATTGTATGGATACTCTCATTTATTGCTAGTATTATTTTGCTCTAATCAAGTTTAGTTATTTTTCTTTCATGATGTTAATTCAGTGACAAGGGTGAGGACATTTGGAGAATTAACACAAAATTTCCCTATCACTGTTGGTTTACATCAAGGTTCAGTTTAATCCCTTATCTCTTTACCCTTATCTTGGATGAGCTCACCATACATATCCAACAAGTAATACCTTGTGTTTATTGTTTGCGGATGATATTGTTTTTGTTGATGAGACGATCGAGGGTGTAAACGAAAAACTTGAATCTTGGCGAGATAGAGATGAGAATGCTTAGGTGGATGTGTGGACACATGAGATTGAATACAATTAGGAATGAATGTATCAGAGATAAAGGAGTAGCACCAATTGCAGAGAAGATGCGAGAAGCTCGTCTAAGATGGTTTGGACAAGTACAAAGGAGACCATTAGAGGCACCCATTAGGCGTTGTGAGAGTCTAGTCACTAGGCATGTTAAACGAGGGAGGGGTAGACCAATAAAGACTTGGAATGAAACTATAAGGAAAGACATGATGTACTTACGCATTAGTGAGATTATGACAAAAGATAGGGCACAATGGAGACAAAGGATCCATATAGCCGACCCCACTATAGTGGGATAAAAGCTTGAGTGTTGTTGTTGTTGACGTATATTTTAAAAAAGTGCAATACCTTAATTCTGCGCACTTTCAATAATTGACAATTGTTATCTGTTTATCCGAATTGCAATATTTGTGACTAGTAATGACACTTGCATGAAAATTTTAAAACTAATATTATTTAATCAATTATGCGTCGGAAGTAATTGCATTATTCAAGTTTTGCATTTGCATTAGGGTTAGGTTTTAGATCGTAGATTTCATGTTCAGTGGATTGTGCGTGCTTGTATTTATCATGCATCTTCATTTTAGGATTTGTTATTTTAAAAAAGTGTAATACCTTAATTCTGCGCACTTTCAATAATTGACAATTGTTATCTGTTTATCCGAATTGCAATATTTGTGACTAGTAATGACACTTGCATGAAAATTTTAAAACTAATATTATTTAATCAATTATGCGTCGGAAGTAATTGCATTATTCAAGTTTTGCATTTGCATTAGGGTTAGGTTTTAGATCGTAGATTTCATGTTCAGTGGATTGTGCGTGCTTGTATTTATCATGCATCTTCATTTTAGGATTTGTTATTGGTTCATTGCACTCATCTTGCTTGCTTGCATCATATTTAGAGTTAGGACATCGCGCGTCCTCCACCTGTGTCAAAATACTCCCCGCACAAATGTGAAAATGGGGGAAAAGGATCGACACAAATTTGAATGAAAAATAACAAATACTGAAAAGTATGTTTTTGACAATCTATACAAAATTATCCAAATGACGACAATAGATCTGAAAATTATCTTTAAGGGTCTGTTTGGCGCAGCTCTGGCGGCTGGAAAATCTCTATTCCAGCCGCCAGAGCTGCTTTCAGTCTGTTTGGGACAGCTCTCTGTGAAGAGATTTTCAAAAATCTGGAGCTGTTTTGCAGCTTTTCAGAAATCTCTCCGCCCCCAGCTTCTGCTTCCGCAAAATAGCTTTCTCTCTCACATGTTTTGGAAATCTAATGGTTTCTTCAGTTGGAACATGCTCAGAGGTCGGACGGCCTTCCTCCGGCGATTCCGAGCCCCAGACGGCTTTCCTCCGGCGATTATGAGCCCCCGACGTCCTTCCTCCGGCGATTCCGAGTGCACTTCTGCACAAAACACCCAAACAGTCTGCAACTTTTCAAAACTGCTCCCCAGAGATCTATTTTAAAACAGCTCTATCCGAACAGCAGCTTTTCAATCCGCCAGAGCTGTCCCAAACAGACCCTAAGTAGGCTCAAAAAGATATTCTTAAAATAGATCTGAAAATTATCTTTAAGCAGGCTCAAAAAAGACATTCTTACCATTAGAGCACAGATAAATTACTTTAAAGACAAGAACCATAATATGAATATAGCAAGGTTTTTAATCCTTGCAAATCTGAAGCTCTAAAAGAGAGATTGAAAAAGCACTTTCCAGAGCAGCAATTAAGCAACAAAAATTGTAAAATATATTTTCAACAATAGAATTAGCAGACTTGGTTCGATTTAGGATCTTTGATTTCGTTATTTTTTTCAATGCTACATAATTGAATATTACATAAAAAATTTGTGATTAATAAAAAATATTAAACATTTTAAAATGTATAACCATAAATTAGTTGATGAAACGTGAGAGGCAAGCACGAGCATATGCAAAACCAACCTCCCAATCTCAACCAGAAATTCAAGTGCCATTAGGTAGGCTATAACTTAGCAAGTAACACTTAGGAGTAGGGTCGAAAAAGTGACCTGGCTGAGCAGACTCTCATCAGTAGGGAGCCTCAGATCATCCTTGGTGTTGCCATTCTCAGTCAGAAGACTAATCTGCCATATGTTTTGAAAATAAATAAAAATTAGTCTAAAGCAAGAGAAAAGACAAAAAGGAACAAAAGATAAATGCCATAACCAATTAAAAAGAAGAGAAACACACAAATCCATCTGAGGATATATCAATCAGCTGGTAGTCAGTACGATTAACATGTGGAACCTGCAAAAAAGAAAGCTATTAACAGACCTATCAAAGGAGGGGTAACAGAATTTCATGAAACTGATAATCTTTCTTACATCACAATTATGAGAAGAAGGGACAATATCCTCCAGCTTCTTCGCAGTAAAGATATCAATGGCAACAAAATGGCATTTCGCATGACCATGTTTCCCAGTTTTGGAAGTGGAAACCTCAACGACCTATTGTGCACCAAGAAACATGCCCGCAAAAAAGAAAAAGGGTGGAGAATTAGAAAAATATATATAATTAAAAATATCATTGACAAATGTTTATCTCCGACAATCAATTCTACTAAAATAGCAAACCAGTTACTGATTTGCATTCAAGAGAGCAAGTAAATAACAAAAGGGTTTAAACAGACGTAGACTGTAAGTCAAGTTGAAATGTGAAAGCCAACCTTAGTTATTAAAGGCGCACCAAGGCGCAAAGGGGTCTTGGAGCCTACGCGCAAGACTCAAGGCGCAGGCGCGCGCCTGACGAAGGCAAGGCAGAACCACATTTATTTTTAAAAATAAGCATCAAACATCAGTTCATCTTCTTGATCAGGTTTTTCATCTATTGTACTCAGTAATCATTCATTACTATCACTTATATCTCTAAAAAATAGAATTAATATGGTCGCTTGCAATATATCTAGTCTTAACACTCAATAATGTTTCACAAACACCAAATCATGCAAAAATTATTGAGTTCTTATATGATTTTTTCTTTCTTCTGGAAAAAAAATGTTTGCAACAAAAATCACACCTAGACGGTGCCTTTCATGCTCCAAAGGCGTAGAAAAAGCGCACGAAGGCACAAGCCTCTGAGCCTGTTGATCCTGGAGCCTTAGGCGAGCTTGAGGCGCACCTTTAACAATGTTAGAAAACCCATGTAAAGAGCTCATTATTGGGCCCATTTTTCTCCTCTTCTCTCATATTTAGTCCCACATCATGTATAGGATTGATTCTCTCCTTCCTCCTATATATTTGTATTCTCTCCTTGTATTCATACACACAAAAAATATACATAAGTTTTTGAGCTCTTTCTACATGGTATCAGAGGGACCGGTCCTCCTTGGGCGGACTCTCTTTTCTTAACCGCCAACCTTTGGCGGTCTCCTTCCTTTGTTGCGGCCTGCTGCGGCCTGCACCTCTGTCCGCTCCTCTCCCTTGCCGCTCGGCTTCCTGCGGCCTCTATTTCTGTTTCCGCTCCCTCTTCCTCTCTGTGGTTCCACCCTCCTCCTCGGGCTTCTTATAGCCTCCTTCAACTCTAACCTGTGGGGTCCACTTCTCCCCGTTGTTCTCGCTCAGCCCGCTGCGGGCTCCTCTTATCCGCTGCGGGCTCTGCTTGTCCGTCGCGGTCTATCTCGCCTCGCTCTTTCGGTCTGCCTATTCTACTCGACGCGGACTGTCTCTGCTCGCCGTGATCTGCTTCTCCTCATCTTGTCGCTGGAGTCCTGCTACTCGCGACCTCTTCTCGCGGCTTCTCCTACCCGTTGCCAACTTATCGCTGGAGTCCCGCTACTCGTGACTTCTTCTCGCGACCTCTTCTTCTATCCGCTTGAGTCCTCCAGGTTTCATCTCCTTGTCCGCTCGCATTCCACTTGCGGTCTCTTTTGCTCTGACCGTTGCTGTGTTCACCCAGACCGTGCGGACTATCTTCTTTCCGCACTTTGGTCGTGGTCTGTCTGATCGCTGGTGTCCTATCTGACCGTGCGGACTGTTTCCTTCCCGCATTTAGGTCGCGGTCTTCTCCTTCCCTCCCTGTCGTGCTATCTCTGGCTCTTCTCGCCGCGGTCTCCCTCTCCTGCTTCTATGGGCTCTTCTGTCAACTCCACTGGCTCGGCAGCTAGTCCGCCTACCGAACGCCCGACTTGTCCTGCAGACCACACCCGGTTTGTTCTGATGAAGTCCGCGACGAGCTGCGAATAACTACTATTTCTCTCTCTGGGAAGAAAAACTTTATCCCTTGGGTACATTCTGTTAGACGGGTTCTTCAGGCAAAGGGCCTCTTGCCTCACCTTACTCAGGCACCTCCTTCTCCTACCATCGATGATTGGCTCCGCAATGATGGCCGCGTTCAAACTTGGCTCCTTAATTCATTGGATGGTGAACCTTATCAGATGGCTATGTACCACGACACCGCCAAGGCTATGTGGGATGAGCTGCATTCCTTATACTCAGGCCGTGACAGCCTTCAGCATCTCTACGACATCCTCAATGATCTTCTCTCTCTCGACACTAGCGGGGCTTTGGATATGACCTCCTTTGTCGCTCGAGCCAAAACCCTTGCTGAGGCCTGGATCCAGCAGCAGCCGTCCACCAATGATCATGCTGCTCAGCGCGCTCAGAAGGAAGCTGTCTGCATTGCCATCATGATGGCCCGTCTTCCGTCTCACCTTCAGAGCATTCGAACTCAGGCCCTGGCTTCTCCCACAACACCGTCTTTCTCTGATGTTTGCTCCATGCTTCTCCACGTGTCACCTCCTCCGGATACTTCTACTCCTTCTCCCCCGGCCCTTCTTCAGCAGGCCCCTTCGCTCCTTCCGTCCCCTCCTACCTCTGCTCGAGGCGGACGTTCGGGATCTCGGGGTCGCGAGCGTGGTTGTCGGGGTCGGCCGAAGTGTTCCTACTGCGGGAAAGACGGCCACCTTGAGGCAACCTGCTACAGGAAAATTAGTTATCCTCCTAGTCCGATGGCATCTGTTGTTGTTGACGCCCCCTCTGCCGCCCCTCCTGATCTTGAGGTCGTCTGTCTCCAGCTCCAGCAACTCCAGGGGTTGCTCAACCCGTCGTTTGCCTCCATTGCCTCCGTCTCCAACACGGGTACTGCTTGTTTATCCATCAGCTCGGGCTGGATAGTGGACTCTGGTGCCACTCATCACATTACTTCGCGACGGCCTACCCAGTACTCGAATTCTCCTTATCCGAAGTCTATCACTGTGGCCAATGGGGCGACGGTTCCCGTCTCCGGGTCGGCGGATCTTTCTCTCAACCCGTCGATCTCCCTTCGCTCGGCTCTTCATGTTCCGAGCTCCCCGTTCAATTTACTCTCTGTTGGTCGTCTTACTAGTGATCTTGATTATATTCACATCTGCTTCTTTTGTTATACAGGATCGGCGGACGCAGACTACCATTGGTAAAGGCATGATGCGGAACGGGCTCTACCTTCTCGACGACTCTCCCACCATTCTCTCTTCTGTCTCTTCCACAGAGTGGCATCGACGTCTTAGGCATGCCCCTCTGCCGGTCCTCCAGCGGGCTCTTCCTGATCTCTCTCTTCCTCAATTTCAGTGTGACTCTTGTATCCTCGGCAAGCAGATGCGTTCTTCTTTTCGTGCGCATTGTACTCGGAGTGTTGCTCCATTTGATTTAGTTCATTCTGATGTATGGGACCCGTTTAAGATTACAAGTATTTCTGTTTTTCGTTACTTTATCACCTTTATTGATGATTACGCTCGCACTATGTGGCTATACTTACTCTGTGATCGCTCAGAGCTTCCTCGTGTTTTTCGGGCTTTTGTCCTTGAGACCCGTACACAATTTCACACCACTCTCAAAATATTACGCACCGATAATGCTCGTGAATACACCGGCCACGAATTTACCAATTTGTGCTCTGAATTCGGGATTCTTCATCAAACATCTTGTGCCTACACGCCCCAGCAAAACAGTGTTGTCGAAAGGAAGAACCGTCACTTACTCGATGTAGCCCGCTCCCTCATGCTTCAAATGCATGTTTCCAAGCTTTACTAGAACTTTGCAATCTCCACTGCCTGCTTTCTCATCAACCGTCTCCCTTCCTCCGTCCTCCACTATGTTACTCCATTCAGCCTCTTGTTTCCCTCTACTCCGGCCTTTCCTCTCCCGTCACGTATCTTTGGCAGCACCTGCTACGTCCACCGTTTGGGGCCGCCCTCGGATAAATTGGATCCCCGAGCGGCTAAACACATCTTTGTCGGCTAATCGCGCACCCAGAAGGGCTATGTATGTTATTCTCCGGCTACTCGCAAGATCTCGGTCTCTGCTGACGTTACCTTCCGGGAAGATCAACCATTTTTCCTTGCTCCTTTACCCACTCATCTACCACCAGCTCCTCTCCCACCATCCATCCCACGCCCAGTTATCCTGCTACTACACCGCCCTCGCCGGTTCCACCTGTACCGGCTCTTGCTCCCTCCAAACCACATGTTATCCGTGTCTACACTCGTCGCCCTCCCGGTTCTGTTGCCCCTCTGCAGTCGGCCTCTACCATGGATACTCCGCGTTCTGCTGATCAGGTATCGCCCTCTACTGCTCATCCTCTGGCCAACTACGTCTCCCTCCATCGCCTCTCTCCCCTCCTGCATACATTTGCTACTTCTCTTTCTTCGGTCTCTGTTCCTAACTCTGTGCAGGAGGCGCTTCAACATCGGGCTGGCGGGCAGCCATGGAGGAAGAAATGTCTGCTCTCTGGGCTAACCAAACATGGACCGTTGTACCCCTTCCTCCGGGTCAGAAGTCGGTTGGGTGTAAGTGGGTCTTTATCATCAAACATGCTGCTGATGGGACAATTGACCGTCTGAAGGCTCGTCTCGTGGCTCGTGGTTTCACCCAGCAACAGGGGCTCGACTATAAGGAAACTTTCTCTCCGGCGGCCAAGCTCAATACCGTTCGCGTCCTCATCTCTGTCGATGTCCATCGTCAGTGGCCCCTATTTCAACTGGATATCAAGAATGCTTTCTTAAATGGGGATCTCCAAGAGACAGTATACATGCAGCAATCACCCGAGTTTGAGACCACGAGGGAGTATCAGGTCTGTCGTCTTTTGAAGGCTCTGTATGGTCTCAAACAATCCCCACGGGCATGGTTTGAAAAATTCAGTAAGACCCTTCGTGATATTGATTTTACTCGAAGCTCGGCCAACTTCTCGTTGTTTACTCGTCACCGAACAACAGGAAAGGTCCTTCTGTTAGTTTACGTTGACGATATCATCATTACAGGAGATGACTCACAAGGGATACAGGCAGTCAAAGTACATCTAAATTCCGTCTTTCAGACAAAGGATCTAGGGCCCCTACGATATTTCTTGGGTCTTGAGGTTGTCAGACGGCCGGATGGGCTCGTCCTCTCTCAACGAAAGTATTGTCTTGACCTCCTTCATGATGCAGGTTATTCTGGTTGTAAGCCGAGTGACACTCTTATGGATGTAAACCACAAGTTGTGCGTCCAGGCATCTGACTCGAATCTCCTACTCCAGAATCCTGAATATTATCGTCGCCTCGTTGAAAAATTGATCTATCTCACGGTTACCAGACCAGATATTTCCTTCGCCGTTGGTATTGTCAGTCGATACATGCACTCCCCTCAAAGATCTCATCTTCAGGCTGTTGAACGCATTCTCAGATACCTTAAAATAGCTCCTGGTCAAGGACTTGTTTACAGAACCTCTTCTTCAGCTCCACCTTTGTGGCATACTCAGATGTTGATTATGTTGGTTCCCTTGATGACCGGCGATCTACCAGTGGTTTTTGCACCTACTTTGGAGAACATTTGGTTACATGGCGAAGCAAGAAACAAACGGTCGTTGCTCGATCATCAGCTGAGACAGAATACCGGGCAATGGCATCTGTAGTGTCTGAACTAACGTGGCTTGAGAGTCTTCTCACTGATCTGGGAGTAAAACTACCTTCACTGGCTCTTCTCCTCTGTGACAGCCAAGATGCTATACATATCGCCAAGAACCCAGTCTTCCACGAAAGAACGAAGCACATCGAAGTCGACTGTCACTTCATTTGGGAGAAAGTTCAAATGAAGAATCTCGATCTAAAGCATGTTCCAGGGTCTGAACAAGTTGCGGATGTCCTCACAAAGGCTCTTTCCAGGCCCCTCTTCTATCAATGCTTGTCCAAGCTTGGCGCATACGATTTGTACGCTCCAGCTTGCGGGGGAGTGTTAGAAAAGCCCATGTAAAGAGCTCATTATTGGGACCATTTTTCTCTTCTCTTCTCTCCTCTTTAATCCCACATCATGTATAGGATTGATTCTCTCTCCTTCTTCCTCCTATATATTTGTATTCTCTCCTTGTATTCATACACACAAGAAATATACATAAGTTTTCGAGATCTTTCTACAAACAACATAGAAGCCAACAATAGCTATTGATTATAATTGATAATATATATTTTTTGGAACTATGTTATTTGGAGAGTAGTGCATTCTCAAAGACTACGTACTACCAAATGTAAGGTATTTGGTTTGTGATATGCACACGTGCTTCAACTAGATAAGGAAATGTCTTTATTATCCATTTTGTAAAAGTGTACATATAAAGAAATAGGTATTGTAAATAGAACTCTTCATGCAAGGCCCCTAAAATAGAAAAAAACAGTTATGTTTGGGTTAGGGCAGCAATGCTTGGGTGAGAGGCTTCCCTCGCCCCATCAGTTCTCACCTTTATCAAATGATCTGCTAGTTGTAACCACTCCATTCATCCTTGTCTTCTTCATGGTCAGTCGGTGTCAATTACAAAAATTCACAAAACAAAAATACACCATAGCTCACACAACTCAAGTCTGTAAATGAATAGCGAGCTTTCGTTCCTGCTCCAGCAATGTTGATACCAACACTTCAAACTTTTGGCTTTACCTCCAGCCCGCTAGAGTCTAGAGCTTCCTTTTCGTTAGTCCAAGTATGTTGTTTCTCAACCCTAAGTTCCTCTTCACTCAGCTTTAGCCCTGCCGATGCAAGACGACTCATACCAGCCATTGCGCTAATTCTGCCGTCTCCGGCAAGCACACATTAAGAAAGCTAACTAACATAACAGTGAAGCAGACTCTTATCTTGTTGCCAACTCCCTTGAAAACTCAGCTCCATTGACACATCTATTTCAGGCGGTCTCCCGCTAAATGTAAACCGGTAAAGAACTAGGTATCAGGGTCGCATCACTTTCTAGTTCTATGAACCGTATCAAGATAACATTTTCTGACATCCAGATCATTGTGCAGGAGATTCATGCCCTCCTAATCAATTGTCGGTCAATCACTGATGATACCTGAGAAGCCCGATCTTCCATCCGTAGAAATGCCTCCCATTCAATGATACCACAAAGCATGTCGCCATACTTCAGTACATCCTTGATCTCAATCCAGGCCACTTATAGTCTCATTGACAACATTGTGTCGACGACATCAACGCCTTTGGTTAGATTACTCCAATTGAGCAATTTTTTGAGTTGCACAGCACACTAAAAATTCAGAAGGGACATTTGTCCGTAGTATACATGGATAGTTACACTTTCCACCAAATTCGTTTGCCAGAGGGGGATTAAGGAAATGGAGGATCCATGTGGAGTTTCTCATCGAGACAACGAGCTTGCTACATAGGTTGAAAGACAATGGGGTTGTGGACCCAGAGGCGCGCACGTATATGTGGCTAACAAACAACAACGAAGTGCCCATGTAATAATCAGGGAGAGGCTTGCCGTGTACATGATGACCTCGATGAACACAATGATGTTGGTCACAACAAATTCAAACTAACAAAAAGAGTCGAGGCGCTCATATGTATTTCCCATTTAATGAATGCCGTGGTGGGGAAGGAGTTCCTCTTTAAGTGAGCCAAGAGAGATAAAGGATGTTTTGGCGCGTCCTATGCACCCAAAAAAGCACAGGGCCTTCCATATAAATAATAATCATTGGGGCCTTGTGTTTGTGGAAATCGACAACATATCAAAGAATTGTTCTACCTGGGCGATCCAAGCGAGAGGGTTAGTATTGTGGGCCTTCCATATAAATAATAATCATTGGGGCCTTGTGTTTGTGGAAATCGACTACATATCAAAGAATTGTTCTACCTGGGCGATCTAAGCGAGAGGGTTAGTGTTGTCGAACCTTGACATCTCAATACAACGAGGCGGGTAGGGCGAATGTCCATGGCGACATGCAAGAACCCATGTAGTTAACGGTAGCGAGGGAGACGACAAACAGTGGGCAGCGGGAGCCGGCTAGTTCGTGAAGGAGCGTGAGATCTTCAAGTCAAGCTTCCAGTAAATTCGAACAGGTGGAATCAATGGACATCGAAGTGGAAGCATCCTAGTCTACGCGCATAAAAATGGAACAAATCGTGGGCAAGAATTACAGCCAGGGGAAGGTGATGAGCGACGGCAGAGGTTGAGACAATGTCTTGGATGACAAGTATAGTGCGAGTGCGCGAGGAGCTAGACAATGGAGGAAGTAATTGACGGAGGTAAAATCGATGACGGTAAAGATTCTGCAGACCTTACCATGACTGCCCAGGCCATGAGCTCAAGGAAAGCTATCAAATCCCTATCCTAGAAAAGGAGAGAACCAAGGAGAGAAGAAGGGAGATAATCTCTTGATTTCCTTTTCATGTCCTATCCTAATGTCTCTTTAAATAGATTTACTGTAAAGACTTCGGTAATACACCCCTTAAAAACAAGGCTAATTAGAAGTACAAAAACTATCAATTAAAAGAATCCTAAAATACGACTCATAATAAGTTGATTCATAATGAAGGCATAAACAAACTCCTAATTAAGGACCATAACATTCCATCTTTTTGAATATGCCTAGCCGCTGAGAGTGTGAGAGGAGAGGAAGGAGACATGCTCAACCCTAACCCTGAAAATGAAGAAGAGAGAATTAGACGGAGAGAGAGGAACTTAGATAAAGAGAAACTTGGTTTAATTCATTGCATACCTTTCTCATTACCCAAGTGGGTCTACATATATTATTACAAAATGACTCGACAAAACTCGACTAATAATGAATCGAGTCAATAACAATGACTTGACTCGATAAGACTGGACTCATACAACTCAAATAATATAATTAAATGTGTAACATACTCGGCAACGGGTAGTGGAGACCCATAACACCTTCCTTCAATCCGAGCTTGACCTCAAGCTCGGAAGGCAATTTGACCGTGGCTTTCTAATTCCATCTCCCTCCAAAAGAGCACTATATAATGAGTTCCCACATTGAGTCGCCATATTCGACGACTTGGTAGCGAGTTGATGGGTGGAAACAATATGGTTGTGTGGCGGTATAATGGTTGTAGAAAGAATCATGTCACATGTCGAGGGTGATGGAGTGCTCTAGTTATTGTCGAAGGGCTCTGGCATCTCGATTAATCATTGTTTTACCATAACATCCAGTCGTGTCTAGATTAATGCCTCCTTTGCCAAGAGCAACTCCAGCGGTACTAGTGCATTTTGGTAGAACGACGGAATTTCCCCCATTTTTGGAGGCACTAGTGGTGGTTCCTGTTGAGGAGAAAGATATTGTACGTAATCGTACTGACAGGCAAAAGATGCGACAAAGCTGGGTGCACATAATGTTGGTTGGGAAGGGATCATGCGAATAGTTCAAAAAAATTGTGTATCCTTACAGAGGATAATCATGGTGCACGTACCGCAACACTAAGCTTGAAGTAAAATGGGAGAGGCGGCAGATGGCTTGTATTTTGGTTAGGGAGAGTGGAGCAGGGCTCAAAATGGAAAGTGCTTTAAACAATAAGCGGCGATGGGCTGGAAAAACAAAAGACGTCAACTGATCGATTGAATGGACGTGCATACTCTAGCTTCGATGGGAAGATGACCCAATTGGCCAAGAAAGAATTTTGAATGACGCGAGATGGAATCACGATTATGAAATCTTCGATCTAGTGGAAGTAAATTGTCTAACTTTTGTTGTTAATTGAAGGAGATAAACGTGTGTTGCCTTCATTAACAGTGATCACTAGTGTGATCAATGACTAGGATTTTAGATTTGATCGTGCACGGGACTACGATTGTTCGACGAGATGATCTAGGAGGGATGGTCAACGGATGCCCAGATAACTAATGCTTCGTTTGGTTCGGTGTTTGGAGTCGCCGGCGGGAGGAGAGGAGTTGTCGTTTGAAACAAAGGGGGGAGGCTGCGGTTCGATTTGTGTCGTTTTCCTCCGCTTTCTTAGGCGTTGCGGGCTCAAATGCGGCAAAGGCCGTCGCCGGGCGTTTGGTTACCCGTCGTGCGGCGGCGTTTGCCCCAAACGCCGCGCCAAATGAAGCCTAAAACACAAGTATACGGCCTATCGAACCAGAGGGAGGAGGAACCTGTTGTTGGTGCAATCCCTCTCCCTCTTGTGGTGTCACTATATCACTGAAGACGACACCAAGGAATTTGTTTGCTGTCAGATTTGTTGTTTGTTGGAAGCAAGAAGTTGATTGAAGCGGGTTGTGGTACTTAAGTGACATATGGATAACTGATTGAAAGAAACTAGCTCTACCTCATGATACCCTGATCTCGGGAAGATCTCAAATAGCGGAAGAGTAAAACCTGTGCATTGATGGGATTGCAGGGAAAGAAGTTTTGGCACTAATACCAAATATTATGAACCACGTTGGGTTGGATTCACGTTTGAAGTTGCGGAGCTTGTGTAATTGACGATCACAACTCAAGAGGGAAATATCCCTTTATTTTATCAACGGCGGGCAAGGTGTAGTGAATGAAACCGGAAATATTACATAGCCATACCACGGTTGTCTAGGTGGGGAGCTCGAAGGTGAGATGCCAAATACCTAACCCTGCAAGAGAGAACCAAGGAGAGAAAAGGGAGAAAATTCCTTGCTTCTCTTCTTCATGGCCTTAAGGCCACTTTAAATAGATTTACAATTGACACTTTTACAATACACCCCCTAAAAATTGGGCTAATTAAAATGCATAAAGACTCGAAATTAAAATTATCTGAAAATATGATCCATAATAAACTGATTCATAGTTAAGTAATATAAAATGACATATAATTAAGATACATAACAGATGATCATCTCCCTCTGATGGGTTCTGCCCACCTCCATAAGTTGGAGTATTGGTACAAGCAAAAATTTCTCACTCGGCCTTTGGGAAAGAGTCAATTTTTAATACGAAAATAATGACAAGTTGCATGCACGTCAATCCAAACAAGGAGGAGCAGGGTGCACATAATGTTGGTTGGGAAGGGATCACGTGTATAGTTCAAAAAAAGATTGTGTATCCTTACGGAGGATAATCAGGTTGCACAACCCGCAACACTAAGCTTGAAGTAACATGGGAAAGGCGGTAGACGGCTTGTATTTTGGTTAGGGAGAGTGGAGCAGGGCTCAAAATGGGAAGTGACAGATTTAAACAATAAGCGGCGATGGGCTAGAAAACAAAAGACGTCAGCTGATCGATTGAATGGGCGTGCATACTCTAGCTTCGATGGGATGGTCAACGGATGCCCAGATAACTAATGCACAAGTATGCGGCTTATCGAACCAGAGGGAGGAGGAACCTGTTGTTGGTGCAATCCCTCTCCCTCTTGTGGTGTCACTATGTCACTGAAGACGACACCAAGGAATTTGTTCGTTGTCAGATTTGTTGATTGTTGGAAGAAAGAAGTTGATTGAAGCGGGTCGTGGTACTTAAGTGGCATATGGATTCCTGATTGAAAGAAACTAGCTCTACCTCACGATACCCTGATTTGGGGAGGATCTCAGATAGCGGAAGAGTAAGACCAGTGCATTGATGGGATTGCAGAGAAAGAAGTTCTGGCACTAAAACCAAATATTATGAACCTCGTTGCATTCACGTTTGAAGTTGCAGAGCTTGTGTAATTGAAGATCACAACTCTAGAGGGAAAAATATCCCTTTATTTTATCAACGGCGGACGGGGTGTAGTGAATGAAACCGGAAATATTACATAGCCTTACCACGGTTGTCTAGGTGGGGAACTCGAAGACGAGGTACCAAATCCCTAACCCTGCAAGAGAGAACCAAGGAGAGAAGGGAGATAACTCCTTCCTTCTCTCCTTCATGGCCTTAAAGCCACTTTAAATAGATTTACAATTGACACTTTTACAATACACGCCATAACAAATGGGCTAATTAAAATGCATAAAGACTCACAATTAAAAGTATCTGAAAATATGATCATAATAAACTGATTCATAGTTAAGTAATATAAAATGACACGTAATTAAGATACATAACAGATGATCATCTCCCTTTGATGGGTTCTCCCCACCTAGGTAGATTGGAGTATTGGCACAAGAAAAAATTTCTCACTCGGCCTTGGAGAAAGAGTCAATTTTCAATATGAAAATATTGATAAGTTGCACGCACGTCAATCCAAACAAAGATCAAGGATGAATCAAGAGGATGTCAGCTAGTACAAACAAGCTAAAGATCATGAGAGATTACATTTAATTTCAATTCATTTATTTCATTAACATAACTGTCTTTAATTTGCAATTAAAAAGTGGCGTGACCTCAAATAACACTAAAAAATCTCAATGTTTCTATATTGCTCTCTTGTACATCTATATGCATGAATACATAAACAAAAATGAACATAATATTAATTTAAACAAAAGTATACGCTAAAGGCATTCAAACTCTTATTTTAGCATAATCAAGTAACTAGGACGCGGACCTAGTTGCTATATATATATATATATATATATATATATATATATATATATATATATATATATATATATATATATATATATCTTTATATATCTTTATACTAAAAGGAAATATTTAGGTGACCATTGATGCAAGACGGCGCGTAGGGTTTGCGGGACTGTCGGCTATTTCTAGGAAACCCTAAATGCATGCGATGATTAAATTAATTTTGAGCGGGCGTTGCTCGAACTTTGAGAAAAGAAGCAACTTTTAGTTTTTTTATAAAGCATAAAATTACTATTTCGTTCAAAAAAATGAAATCACATGAAAAATAGTTCAATTTTAAATCCGGGAAAAGAAGATTCGCAATTTTCGTTTTTTCACCTTGTCGTAGCAAAACAAAAATCTTGAACTCCAAATACGTTTCCATTTGCAGTTTTCGACATAGCGTTCGCTGACAAAATCCGGGCGAAACCCCAACAATGAATCTAATTATCCTAAGAGAAAATTTAGACACACACAAAGGAATAGAAAGAGACAAGTTGCCCACGGAAAGATCCGCCTTCCGCAATCGAAGTCGACGACGATCCCACGAGGAATTCCTCGTCACCTTCAATCTCCCGCTCTGAGGTCGGCCGCTATCGCACGCGGGCACCAAGGAAGAAATTCGCTCACTCTCATACTCAAGAGTGGATCCGTGAAATCTAATTCACTCAATCTTTAGAGAAGCCTTAAACTAAAAAACCTAAATTCAATCGCTCTCACACGCAAGGTGGAATCACGAAATCTCAACGCACAAGAGCTAATCTAACCTCTTTATTGTTCATGGAATAGTAGCCAAACAAGGCAGCTAACCTAAATCACCTAACTGTTCAAGGATTCAACTGGTCAAACTCTTTATTTTCTCCCGCAAGGTGGCTCCAACAAGAAAACACACAAGAGAAACAGAAATTATATTAACAAAGAACATTTACAACACAGTAACATTAAATGTTCACTGTTCATCTTCAACAACTCTCCACGGAGGCAGCAGCAAATTCACACTTAAAACAAGAGGTAAATCACAGCTTTAACATTAACCACTCCTAACTCTAACATGAAGCAAGCAGCAACCAAACCAACCCTTAACATTAACAACCCCTAACTCTAACAAGAATCACAAACAAACCAGCAATCACTCATAAATTTTCAACATTCACCTACAGTAACATCTAAACTTCACTGTTCACCATCTTCTCTCATGGAAGGTAAACAATACACTACAACAAAAAACTCACAATTTCATACATTCTTCATCAAATATTCATCCCCAAAAGAAAAAAAAATACAACATTCCCCTTTTATAGGGTATTAAAAAGAAAGCAAAGAACCTCCACGAGGTAGTCCCGAACCGTCGGATGCGTGAAGGAATGGCCATGGTGGAAGACGAAATTGTCGGAGGAGGAGGTCGTGTTCTGCGGTTGCAGCCGACGCGGTCGCTGATAGCGTCGAGGAGGGCATCGGGTGAGTGGTAGAGCGTGAATCCCGCTTGGTGTGAGGCCGGAAATGGCGGAAGAAGCAGCGCGGGGTAGTGTGCAGTAGCAAAGTCGGGAGCAGTGGATCGTGGGGTTGAAAACCCTAGCAGCAGAATGTCTTCTGGCTGATCGGGAAGACGAACTAGACCGGCTGGTGTAATAGGCTGACCGGCTCTTCAGAATATATATAATTATATATGTAAAGTTATATATATATAGTTTTATGTATATATTTATATGTATATATATATAGGGGCATGTTCCTGTGCGAACACAGGAACTGTGCGAAGGTGCAAAGAGGGAGACGGACAGCAGCGGCGCCGGCGGCTCGGGGCTCGCCGGCCACCGGCAGCCCGGGTTTCATCAGCAGTCACGCCGACGAACCCCGGGCGGCCGGTGGCCGGCGAGCTTGCAGCCGTCGGCGCCGCCGCTGCAAAAAAAAATTGCAGAATCACACCGCAGCCGCCGGCGGTGGCGGTGTGAAGCTATTGGCCGTTTGATTTAGTAGAGGCGAGATGAAATCGGACGGTGGCCCTGGCTTCTTCGCACCTTCGCACATACAACTCTTCGCATATGAACTGTATATATGTATATATATATATGTATATATATATATATAATCAGAAAATACAAAACTAGCTCAAGCACACGGCTATGCACGCATATGTGCTCATAACATCCAAACAGAAAGTTTTGCAAAATAAAAATGCAATAAGATACGGAAATAATTCAGGGACGGTAGAGGTCCGGTCGGGGACGACGTCGACATTGTCATCACTCCAAGCTCCTACGGCACCAGCGTCGCTCCAAGCGCATGTGTCGCCGCCATCGCTCCAAGTTCTTATGGCGCCACTGTCGCTCCAAGCGCATGCGCCGCCACCGTCGCTCCAAGCGCATGCGCCGCCACCGTCGCTCCAAGCGCATGCGCCGCCACCGTCGCTCCAAGCGCATGCGCCGCCACCGTCGTTCCTAGCTCATACGGCGCCATCGTGGCTCCAAGTGCATGTGCCGCCACCGTCGCTCCAAACTTATGCGGCGCCACCATCGCTCTACCTGATGCGATCCTACTACAGAAACCAAACACTTACATTGGATACGCTCATTCATAGAAGATTAAAGAGGACATGCACGAAATTATTGATGACATTGATACTCGACAATGGAAACAACGAGTTGCGGCAAACTTAAAAATATTGGGTAACTTGATTGCTTGCATTGAGGAAGAGGAACAAGAAGCCATCAAAGCAAACACTCTTCTTGAGGTACCAATTATGACGAACATTGTTTTGTCACCAATGAAGGTGTTGACATTTGCGCCTATTATTCTGGATATATCCGACAAATCTAATAGTCACGGGACAATACAATTAGATGCATATGATCTTGACAACACTATGACAAGTTTTGGGATCTACTCACATGCTCCACATGTGACAACACAGCTAGACTTCACAATTGGCAGGACATTTCTTGTCTTCGACCCAGGCGGAAGGGACGAAGCAACCCATTTTTTGTTTGAGGGAGCTATTCCGCAGCATTTTCTTACATCTACATCTCCAATCAATCACCGCTCATTGATTACATTCATCATTTGGGTCTTTGATCCAAGTGTGCGTAATTGTTGAGATCACCGTTCAAAATGACTTTACCAAAATCCACATATGGCTATATTTTTTTAGGAATAAACGATGAGGTCGTCGTTTGGTGAGCGGGGCAGGAATGTAACAGATCTAGGTAGTTAATGTAACCGGACTCTATAAATAGACCTTCATTGTAATACTTTAAGGCATGAATAAGAATGTTATTTTTGGTTTCTCTTTCTAGCCTAGAGTAGGAGTAGTTATAGTTTCAGAGCTAGGGAGGCCCGGCCCTCCCCTCTTCCGACGCCGGCAATCTTGTAACGGTTCAGACTGTTACAATCTGCCTCAAATTCCAAACACCAAAAAGAAGCGAGAAAATTCGCTAAGTTAATACACTAGCGTGCAGAAATAAACTGCACCAACTAAATCAATAAAAGACGTAATATGTGATTAACTGATCAAAATCACAAGTATTACTACCAAAAAAGGGCTAATTTTTAGGTCAGGACTCCTGACCTAAAGAAAGGTCAGGACAATTAATGAGGAGCTAGAAATTGCATGGGTCCCGCGCAAAAGTGTATGACACAAGTCACTAGTATGTGGGGCCCACCTCCATTGCAAGCTCCTCATTGGTGGAGGATCATGAGCATCGTCAGGAGTCCTGACCTAAATATTGCTCCAAAAAAAGACTTCTTAAAACCACTGACAACTGAATCTTGTGTCATTTCAAAGACAATTGATTAGAGAGTGAGAAAATAAAGAATCACAAATTACAAATAAATATACAAATCATAGAAGCAAAACCTAGCAGTAAAGAAACTCAATTCCTTCCTTCAAAACTAAAAAGTGAATCCACAGTACACACCTTGCACGGTCTTCCCTTGATCACTATATAACCGTTCTTCCGAATGGTCCCAGCCTGCTGGGGATAAGTCTTCGAAGCCCCGGCATCAGCTTTTGATTCAAAATGATGCTCCTCGTCAGACATATCTCAGATATCTGGAGAAAACAACAGATACACCTATTATTAAATCGCGCACTGAAAGTATCCAGAGTAAGGGAGAATTACAGGTCGATCCAAGCCGGGAACACCCAATTGATCCAGGAGAATGGAAGAACTATAAGTGGGTTGAAGACGGACCCAAATTGATTGAAACAAAGCTGAATAGAACCTGATCAAATCAATTCGGAGAATATCGGATAATATGCGGGACAGGGAAAGAGACGGAGCAAGCTGCGGCGCGAAAAAGCGGCCCGGATTCCACCGCGAGTTAGGGTTTTGCAGAAACACGATATATAAAAGAGTTCACGTCCGGGTTCGCATGTAGCAGCCCTTCAATTGTCCGCCACGTGGTCTACAAGATTAGCTTCACCCCGGTGAGTGTACGCGCGGCGTGAGAGCGAAGTCCGGGAGGTGATCCGAATTACTGTTGCAACTTGCAAGTTGCAACTCAGAGTCTCAGGCTAGTAGGCGCTGTTATTAGGGTTTGTTTTTCGTACTTCCGACCCACAAAAGCTATGGCGTCCGACGCAATTCCAGCCATTAATCGGCTGTTTTTTTTAAACTTTTCTTACAGGTGCCTTTTTAAAGCCCTTAGATCAACAATCCGGCAGATTAGGTGGTCTGTGCATGTACCTCCATCTGCACACGTGCATCAAAAAAACTATCCTGCTATTTACATACCAAATTCAATTATGGGCAACTCATTATTAATGACAGATAAAAAAAAACACAAAGACTTGCTAATTCATCATCGTTAAAGAACCGTTAGTTGGTTGGGCAGTTGAAATTGTTGAAGTAGGAGTAAAGTGGAGCTTGGCGGTTAGACTTGTCAAACCTCACAGACCGCAGAGTCCGCCGTGATCTGGCGGACAACATTGGCGGATAGCCTTTGGCGGGTTACCGGTAGGTCTTGCAGTCTGTGTCAACAAGCATCCTTGTTAACCGGGCGGTTAGGATTGTCTAACTGCGGTTGTGGCAGACTCTTTTGGAGTTCGCCAGTGTCCGGCATGGTTATGTGGTTGCGGTATGAATGTTATATCGTGGAGGACGGCACAGGTGCGTGGACTAGATTACCTGAAGATCGCACGATCTGATTGAATAGTCCGCAAGGTGGCGGACTGGAGTTGTTCAGTATGAGCAATCTTGGTATCAGATGGCGCGGTTACTTGGAGACCGCGGAGCTTATGGTGGACTTGGTCTATGGCACTAAGTCCAGCTTATTGCTTAGCTCGCCGAGTTCGCCTGTTCGCGGACTGCTTCTGGTGTTCGCCGAGTTCGCCTGTTCGCGGACTGCTTCTGGTGTTCGCCGAGTTCGACAGATCGACTAGGCACGGATTTCGTTCTAGTCGCGAGCTGCAGTTTTGCGCATATTGGAAGAAGTGTCTGCGGGGTTGTGCAGTTTGGTGTCGGTGTTCGGCAGTCCGCCTATGTTGTGTTTGTCATGTTTGCGGTTTGATGCAAGGCATGGCGGACTGATCGATCTATCCAGCTTTATTGATTGTTGCGACCTGGACGAACTAATGTTGGTATCCGCACTGTGCGGATACATGGTGTTAGCCGTCAGGTTTGACGAGCGGTTATCCTATCGTTATGGGTGGTGATGGCACTCCTCCCCGTACCTATATATAGGAGTCATCGGCTCGTTATAGATAGCAGTGAACAGTAAGCGCTAGCTCGCGCTTGATTTTTGTAGTTACAGTTTTCTAACTGTTGCGACTAAGAAAGTTGAATTTGTGCACGTCGTGCGGCTAACATCAGGCTGTTAAGCAACTAGTGGAAGCTTTGTGTGTAATAGTTTGTGGATAGCAATCAACGGATAGCAGCTAGTCGCGGACTCAACGACGAGATCTCTTCCTCAGAGTTGCGGATAAGCAGAGCAGTTCGCCTGGTCTATCAGCGGGTTATGTTTGTGTTCCTTTAGCATTTCAATAACAGTATCATACGTGGTTAGTCGCGGATAGGCGGCTTCGGCGGTCTCGACGGACACAGCAGGCAGTTAGGCGACTTGTGCGGTTACAGGGTTCTGTCCGCACGATTAACTTTTTGTGATAGTTTTTTTTCTTGTTTGCATTGTAATCATGTCTTATAATGTATACATCGGCTTGTAAAGAAGTTAATTTCAATTGGAAACTCTTGTGCTTTTGTTGTTGTTGATTTTTACTTGTCTTCGGTTTTGGTTGAGTGTTCATGCGACCTCGTTTATGGCTTCCCATAAATTTTAACATGGTATCAGAGGGAGGTTGAATAGTAGCATTTCACCAATCTTTGGTTGATATACCTTCGTGAAGACCAGGTGTTTCAGTTGTTTGCAATGGAGGCCAGTTTTAAAAAAGGGATTGGAATTGAACTTTTGACACAGACCAACTTCAAACGATGGAGGTCGTGCATGAAGAGTTATCTTATTAGCAAGGATCTCTGAGAAGTTGTCAGTGGTGACAACCGACAAGAAGTGGTCGCTGCCGGGGGAAATGTTGAATCGATGAAAGCATGGAAGAGAACTGATGTAAAGGTTGCATTCGCTCTGAAGTGTGTGGCTTCACCGGAGCTATTTGACCACATCATTGAATGTCGGTCAAAAGCTAAAATCTGGATAGCCTTAGATGGCCTGCTGAACAAGAAAATATAGTTCGACAACAGTTCTCAGAAAATGAGTTGGTGAAGGTCACTCAAGGTGAGATATATGTTTCTTCTTTCTTCTTGAATATGAAGAACATCTGCTCTGAGATTACAACATTGGACCCGGAAGAGCCGATCTCAGAGTTGAAGCTTAATAGTCACATCATCTGCGGCTTGTGGAAGGAGTATGCTGCTTTCGTGACATCTATACAAGGTTGAGCCAATCAGCCATCACTGCTCGAGCTGGAGAATCTATTCGTTTCATAGGAATGCTCGGCGAAGTAGATGGCTGGAGTCTCAATCTTAGGAGGAGATGGTGAGGCTCTCTTATCTGGCAATAATAAGAAGTGAGACAAGAAGAAAAAGATATTTGTTAGCGATGGTCCATCTTCTTCATCACAGCAGGATAGGAGCAAGCCTCCTAAGGTTGATGACTGGAAGAAATGGGGCGGACCTCGGTGCTACAAATGCAATAAGTTTGGTCTCATCCGCAGAGATTGCAGGGTAAATCTTCAGTCGGGGCATGTTGTAGGGAAGGAAGAAGTTGAGTCCAAGACTGAGGAAGGAGGATGGGGGAGTGCCTTCATAACGGGCACTTGTGTTCGGACACTCTCTTCCATCAACTATCAGGAGGACTGGATCGTGGACTCCGGGTGTGGTCATCACCCCACCGGAGACGAGTTCAAATTCTCTTCTTTGCAATAATATAAAGATAATGATGTCATTATTATTGCTGATGATATTGTACATGCGGTAGAGAAGGAGGGGTCGGTTTAATTAGGCAGTGATCATAGGCCACTCACTTTGTGGAGTGTGCATCACATGTCCGGGATGAAGAAAAATCTCTTCTCGGTGACCAACGCGGTTGATGGTGGGTATCACGTTCTGTTCGGCCCGACAAAAGTGAAGTTTCTCGGGAACGTGTCAGTTATGAAAACTGACATCACTTATATTGGTAGGAGGGTGAAAGACTTGTTCGTTTTGACGACAAGTTCCTATGTTGACAAGACGAGAGCTAGTGATAGCGCTGTTATTTGACGTAAGAGACTTGAGCATGTCGGGATGGACAAGCTGAAGGCTTTGACGGTGAGAGACCTGGTGCATGACATGTCTAGTCTTTCATCTTATGGTGACAGTCATGTCTGTGCGGGTTGTTAGTATGAAAAAACATATCGCCTTCCATCTGACATATCACAAACTAGGTGTAGAGCACCGCTAGAATGCATCCATAGTTACCTAACGGAACCTACCGTCACTCCCAGTCTCATCGGTAGCAGGTATATGTTTGTTCTTGTTGATGACTTCTCCAGGTATATTTGAGCATACTTCTTAAAAGAGAAGTCAGAGGAGTTCAGGATGTTCGTAGAGTTCAAGGAGCCTGTAGAAAGTCGGCTCGGTCTGCAGATAAAGAAGTTGAGAACTAACAATAGCGGAAAGTTCAATTCGCATGAGTTCTCTAACTTCTGCAAAAAGTTCAGTATTCAATGGGAGATTACTTGTGCTCACACTCCACAATAGAACAGAATTACAAAATGGAAGATCCGTCGTCTAACGGAAACCTACAAGTGTTGCCTTCGCGCCAAAAGCATTCACATGGCATTCTGGGCAGAGAGGATGACTTGTGCGGCGTAAGTCATCAATAGGATGCATCTTAGTCCGAACAACATGCAGTCGCCTTATGAGTTGATGTTCAAACAGAAGCCCAGTGTCGAACATCTTCGGGTGTTCGGATTTACCTGCTACGTGCATGTTCCGGACGCTCTCAGGATAATGTTAGATGTAAAAGCACGGAAGCTAGTCTTTGTTGGGTATAATGAGCGAAAAAAGGGATAGAAGTGCATGGATCCTGTAACGAAGAAGTTCGTCTTCTCTAGAGACGTTATCTTTGACGAACTTACATCGTACCAGGGTAGCTCATTTGTGGAGCTACAGGAGAGCAGGTCAGACGAGGGGCAAGGAAAAGTTACTCGGGATCTTCTAATGGAGTTGTCTGTGTCACCAGGTGCTCCAGTAACGTCTAGCTCTGGGACAGATGCTTTTAGATCTGGAAGCAGGGGGAGCGATGCTCCTGGGTGCCCGAGATCAGAGTTAGTATAGAAGAAGTAGCGGGAGTGGTGGATTAGGGTCAAGCTCTATGGAGGTCCAATAGGATAATTGTTCTACTAGTTTGGTATATTGACGAGAACATGGTGAGTTTTATCTCGTTTATTTGCAAGACTCTTAGATGAACGTGATCCTTCTTTCTTTTAGAATGTCGTTGGAGTTATGGAGTGGGATGATGTCATGAATGAGGAGATGACCACTCTCGGGAATAATAAAACTTGGGATCTTGTGCCCATAGTCGATGAAATCACTCTTGTGCCATGCAAGTGAGTTTATAAGTTGAAGAAGAAGGTTGACGGAAGCATCGATCGGTATAAGGCTCGTCTTGTAGCTCGGGGGTTCTCACAACAGTATGTGGAGGATTACGAGGAGACATTTAGTACAGTGGACAAGATGACTTCAGTTCAGGTGGTGGCTGTCTTGGCGGCTTGCCAATGGTGGAAGATTTGGCAACTCGACGTGAAGAATGTGTTTCTTTACGACAAGATTTACAAGGACATTTTTATGGTGCAGCCACCATGTTATGTATCTGAAGAACATATTGGGCATGTCTGCAAGTTAAAGAAAACCCTCTATGGTCTGAAGCAAGCGCATCGCGTGTGGTATTAGAAGATCACAGAATATCTCCAGTTATGCAGTTACTTTGCTTCAGACTCAGATTCTAGTCTGTTCGTTAAGAAGTAGGGGTGTTTTAGGTCCTCGTTTTATTATACGTTGATGATATGATCGTCACGGAGAACTCAGAGGAGGAAGAAGACATGCTCAGGGCTGAGTTAGCTATTCGGTTTAAGATGAAGGATCTGGGTGAGCTCTACCGTTTCCTTGAACTCGAGGTGGAGAGGCAGAAGAACGATATTTTTGTTTCCCAGAAGGGCTATGGGGAGAGAATCGTCAAGCGGTTCGACATGCAGGAAGGGAAGAGCATTTCGACTTCTCTAGAAATCGTGTTGAAACTTCGGCGGGATGAGAGAAGGGTTTTAGTAGACCCTTTGGTGTTTCGGGATCTCGTGGGGAGTCTTATATATCTGACTATTACTAGTGAAAGAGAAGGGATAGATACTACTCTAGAGGGGGGGTGAATAGAGTTATCAAATTTTGCACTAGACAAAACTTAATGGTCTACCCAACTCCCTTGGAGTGAAGTGCAGAAGGAAAAGATTATAGATATAGAATTAACCATATAGCCTAACACAAGTGATGTGCACAAACTCAAGCTAACTGTAATTACAGTTAAGGCTTGGAAAACCTAATCAGCAACTAGCAATCCTAGTTATATCTATTCACAACCACAATGCAGGAATTAAACAAGGGAATCCAGACGACACAAGGAAATTTATAGTGGTTCCCCAAACAACTTGGGTACGTCCACTCTTCTACCCACACGGTAGGAATCCACTCAGGTTTTTGATCAGGTGCCCTGCCACCAACAGGATCTGCTTCAGGTAGATCCAGAAACCCTTTAGACTTTTGATCAGGTGTCTAAAAACCAAGCACAGGTTTTTGATCAGGTGCCCTGCCACCAAGGGATACTTTTGAAGGGAGTAATAACCCTGTACAGGAGGGGGAAGAAGGTTAAGATGTCTTCTCTATTTTACAATAGATTAGAGAAGCACAAAAACTTGCACTGAGCTAGAAAGCTCTAAAGAATCAAGGCTCCCCCTGGCTCAAAGATGTCCAGGTGAAGTCTTGCTTCAGTGCAGAAAACTCTTCAGAAAGCTCTGAAGGAAAAACTACAAGAAGATAATAAATAATAAAATTAAAGATCTTCAAGCAGTTATCTTCTTCTTCTTATTCTTCAAAAGAACTCTGAGTTTGAACTTTCTGAAAGCAGGAGAACTCAGGTTGAAGAAGAGTAGAAGATCTTAACACTTCTCAGTTAGATGAGTATTGCTGAGAGCAGAAGACTTGATCTTGATGAAGGCTTGAATGCTTAAGTGAACAACTAGTTAGCTATTAGCTCTCCTGAATCCTTCTTCAAAGGATCCTTTTTATACCAGCAACAAGCAACGGCTCTCTTCAATTTGAATTACTTGTCTTCTTCTGAAACTTGAGATCTGAGCTGTAAATATCAAGAAGACAAAACAATCTCTGCAGCAGAAACATTCTATAAAAGGAATAAACCTTTTTCTAGGAAGCTGCAGGAAGCAATCTGATAATAAAGTACTAAATAAAGTCATATCAGAAACAAACTCTTTATAGCAAAAAGAAGACTTTTCAGTCTAACGGCTATAAAGGGCTGACAGCAGATAAAGTAAAATATAATGTCAGCTAATAAGACAAACAACTTTATCTAAAAAGATTTGACTCAGGCAAAAGGGATGGAGCAAATATTGCCTGGTAATTTTATCATAAAACAACTAAAACAACGTGCCAGAAAATGTATTGATTAATTGAATATAATAAATAAATACAAAATATAAAGGTAGACAGAAAACGTCGAACGACCCTCGGAGATCGTCGACCGACGCACGGAGATCGTCGAACTATCGGGCAGATAGTCGAACGATCCAAATAGTCGACCTATCGAAGAAGATAGTCGAACTACCCCGGCAGATAGTCGACCTATCAGAGCAGATAGTCGAACTATCATATAGTCGATCTATCTGGACAGATAGTCGAACTATCAAGCACAAACAGATAGTCGACCTATCAAGCAGATAGTCGACCTACCTCAGAAAACAGATAGTCGACCTATCAACAGATAGTCGACCTATCAAAGCACACATATAGTCGAACTATCAACCGATAGTCGAACTATCCACGTAGACTGAAAGTCGAACAACTGATAGACGATCGTCGAACAATTAGTCGACGATAGTCGAGCGGCGTTCGACGATAGTCGAACGAACAAACTACTTAACCAAATTCTCAATCTGGAAAAGTGAGGACTCTACAGCTAGACTACTAACCATTGACCATAGATATTTCTTGGGTCAAGGGACTAAAAAGACAAGACTAAACTCAAATCAAACTGGGGTACCAACAATCTCCCCATATTTGAGTTAAGCCTCTCAAAAAACAAAAATATACAGCTAGCTAAGGAGCAATAAAATTAATACAGGAAATAGTTAACAATTAACTAGCAGTTATCAAACAGATAGATAATAGACAAATATAACACAGCAGTCAATCAAACTATTAAGAGTCTACAGAATCTGGCAAAGGGTCAGAGGAACTAGGAACAAAAGAAATTTTCCTTAGAGGATCATCAGCTTCTTTCTTTGACAGCTTCAAGTCCTGCACACCAATGATCTTCAATTCTGCAGCCCTAGGAACAACTGCTTCAGGGTGCTTTTCCATATATTTTGAGGGGTCAAATACATAAGGATTAACCTGGAACTTTTCAAACTCTTTCTTTCTAAATGCAGACATGGTGGTTAAACCAGTAGTATCTTTTCCTTCTGCTTTTGCTTTTCTTATTTGAGCTGCTCCAACCAATTCGTGAAAATGAGTCATCCTAAAGTTAGGATCAAGCTCAGGACTTTCATAAACAGACTCAGGAGGAGCAGCATCTGATTCTTTATCTTGATTAACTAGATAAGACATGGGAGCAGACTTAGCAAAAGGTTCTTGCTAGAATTTTAAAACAAAATAAACTACTTACCTTTTGAAACAACTTTCTCAGACTGTACTGGTATTAGAGATGGAACTCTTTTCTTTGGAGAAGGAGGAGGGGAAAAAGTTGGTCTTTGAAACACGACCTCCTTCACTTGTCTTTGAGAACCAGAATACGATCTGCCTTGCGAACTTTGATAGCTTTTCCTTGGCTGAGGCTGAAAAGATGCAGATTTTCCAGAAGAGGCAGATGGATTAGCAGATAGGTTCCCAGAGGCTCCTGCACTGGGAGGTGGAGGAGGAGGACCTCTGGGAGTCCATCTTGAAACAGGACTATCATACCTCTTAGATCTTTTTCTCTCTTTCTGCTGGTTCTTGGAGAACCACATCCAATGTTGAAATTCTTTCGATTTGGGGTCAATTCCTTTAAGAATATAGTATGGAGTATCATTGTCTCGGCTGGGAGGAGGAGGAGCAATTGCTTTCCTTTTCTTTTGAGCAGCTTTCTTTTTCTTAGCATTCTCAGATAAATCAGAATCATCTCCATCATCAGAGTGAGATGATGGAGGATTATCATAAGGATCATAGGCTTCAGAAACAGCCTTTTCTTTTAACTTCAGATCAGATTTCTCTCTTTCCTCTTCTATGGCATCCTGAGTCAGAAGGAAATCTAAATCCAACCCTGGTGAATCATCCCAAATAGTTGACTTTTCAACTTGCAACTCTTTTTCTTTCTCTTTTAAAGAATCTTGTACTCTTTGATTCCAGGCAGCTCTTGCTTTTTCTTCTTCCACACTCAAAACAGGAGTGTCATCTTTGATTTCATCTTGATTTTCAGACTCATCTTCTCTATCATCTAAAAATGAATCCAGTTCTGGATCTACTTGAATATCAGGAACATTTGGGGCAGCTTCTGAAACAATTACTATGATCTGAGCAGCTAAATCTTCTCTAATATAATCTGTAAAATTATGAACACAGATCTGCTAAATAAGCAAAAATCATTCCTTCTAGGTATTCGCTAGCTAGCAAATTAATTGACTCGTCAATAAAGCGAATGAGTGAATTACCTTCATATTTGACCAACTCCCAAGACTCATCTAGGTAGGATGTAATAATCCCTTCTAGGAAATTTGCAACCACGGGAGAGGTGAGATCTTCTAAGCAAACTTTCACAACAAATTCAGATAACATAATAGCATCAGATATTTCCTTTTCCGATAACACAGAGGCTGATTCTTTTTCAGCTGGAGCAGACACTACTTGAACTGTCATCACAGTATCTGTTACTGCTGGAAGGGAGGCAGGAGGATCTGAGGCATCTTCACAGAACATCTCCCCCTGCCTGATTTCAGTGGAAACTGAAACCAGGCCCCTTGAGGAAGAGGGCTCAGCAGATTTGGAAAGTGATTTGATGGTAGCGGTTAAGGTATCAATGGAGGAGGCAAGTGGAGCGATTGCCTCTTCAATCATAATTTTGATTGAAGGGGTAATCAACTCCAAAATGCTGGAGATGAGTTCAGGGGTTATCTCAAAAGAAGATGGAAGTGCAGTGGATGGAGATGCAACAGATATGGTTGTAGTGCTGGGATGAAGAATGGTGTGGACTGGAGATTGAATTGGAGATAGAGCTGGAGAGTTAATAGGAGTGTTAACTGGAGAATGAATGGGAGACTGAGGAGGTGTTGGAATCCTCTCAGATCCTAACAAATCAAAACTAGGAGCAGATATCCTAGCCTGATGAGAAGGAAGAGGAGAAGCTGGAGGGGAAGGAAGAACAACCGTGGTTGTTTCTCTAACAGGAGAAGGGGAAAATCGTACTTCAGCTGAAGTTGATGGAACTTCAACTGAGGCAGACTGCATAGCAGAAGAAGAGGGAAGGGAAAGAGCTGAGCCAGCTTCTACAGGGTGAGGAGCGACCGAATCAGTCCTGGTGCTCTCTGATGTCGCTGGAGCAACCCCTGTGAGAGCGGGTTTCACAAAGGTTCTCTTCCACTTGGAGAACAAGTTTGGGTCCATCTTCTTGCTTGCATTTATTGTTGTTGCGGCGGAGACCAGCAGTTGGGGATACTTTTCCTTTAGGAAAATTCCAATAACCCTTCCGAGGGTAACTTCCTTCTTACTATTCTTTTTTCTTATCAAATCAAACATTACTCCTGCCCAATCAATCTTTTTCTGATTAACAATTGCACACATCAGTGCAAATTGTTGCCTTGTTATATTGTCATGAGCAGAGTGCTTACCGAGGAGCACTTTTCCGACCAACTCAGCAAGAAACTTAATCTTGAAAGGGAAATTTACCTTGAGCAGCTTCGTGGGAATGCCCTCTGCATGTCCCAGCTCAACTAACATTCTTCCAAATTCTTGAGCATCTTGCTCATAATCTTCTTCACCATTTATCAAACCAAAAATATCAGTCAGAACGGCCAGAGTTAAAATTACCTCTTCTCCGCCGATGGTGCCAGTCATCGAATCGTCGGTGGAGGACGACGTGAAAGCCCATTCCTTGATCTCGGGTATATTTAACTTAATCCTTGATGACATTAATCTCTCTAGTCCTTGATCCCGGCACAACTGAAGAACTTCCACGATCCCTGCTTCGCAGCTACTGAAGGCGTCAAAATCAACGCTGAAGCCTGCATCGAACTTCACAACTGCTAGTACTGCTGGAGAGACCGCCATGGAATTGCTGGAGAAAGCGCTAGAAAGACGGAGAAGACGAAGGAGATGAAGCGGCAGAAAATCGCAAGCGGGAAGACAGAATGCGAAAAGTCACGCTCCGTCGACGATAAAGCAAAAGATCTTTTAACCTAGATCGACTATCGACTTTATATTAGACCGGAGATAGTCGATCTATTAAAAAGATACTAGACCCGATGGTCGAACGGTCGTTCGACGATCGGTCCAGAAGCAGAGTAGTCGGACCATCGTTCGACTATTTCTGGCTTCTCAAACAACAAGCTGTCGTCATCCAGAGATCGACGATGAGCTCGACTTGTTCGACTATGGTCGAACGCCGGTCAACGATCTTCAATCAGACAAACTTTCATCAACCATAGGTCGACGATGGGCTTGACCCGATCGACTATCTTCGAACGTCGTTCGACTATCTTCAAACAAGTTTCAACATTGGCAGATATAGTCACACTTAGTCTCGTCCATTGATCATGCCTAGTTGAACTAAAAAGAACAGATGCTTCTGTTCATCTAAAGGCTTGGTGAATATATCACCTCTCTGAAACTCAGTGGATATGAACTCAAGACAAATCTTGTTCTTTTCCACACAATCTCTCAGGAAATGGTGTCGAATCTCAATGTGCTTCGTTCTAGAGTGGTGCACTGGATTTTGTGCAATTGAGATAGCACTGGTACTATCACACATGATTTTGGTGTTCTTGTGTGAGTAACCATAATCCACAAGCTGGTTTTGAATCCACGGGATCTGTGAACAACAACTGGCAGCTGCTATATATTCAGCCTCTGCAGTTGAGGTTGAGACAGAAGCCTGCTTCTTACAGAACCAAGAGACCAATCTCTCTCCCAGGAACTGGCAAGTTCCTGAGGTGCTCTTCCTGTCAACTCTGCAACCAGCATAATCAGAATCAGAATATCCAATTAATTCAAATTCTGACTCAGCTGGGTACTAAAGTCCTAGATTTGGGCATCCCTTCAGGTATCTCAGGATTCTCTTTAGAAGAATCAGATGAGATTCCTTGGGGTTGACCTGGAATCTAGCACAAAGGCATGTAGCAAACATTATATCAGGCCTACTTGCAGTTAGATATAATAGGGAACCAACAATGGCCCTATAATTCTTTTGATCAACTGGCTTGCCGTGATCATCAGAATCAATAACTACATTAGTAGCCATAGGTATAGGCATTGCTGAAGCATCAGCCATCCTAAATTTCTTTACCAATTCCTTGGCATATTTGGATTGGGAGATGAAGATACCATCAGCATCTTGCTTAACTTGGAGACCAAGAAAGTAAGACAGCACACCCATATTACTCATCTCAAACTTAGAGTGCATCAGGTCAGAGAACCTTTTGCAAAGTTTGGGATCAGTGGAGCCAAATATAATATCATCTACATACACCTGAACTAACAGGATTGTGTCCTTGTGATGCTTGACGAAAAGGGTTCTATCAACTACTCCCCTAGTAAAGTTGTGCTCTAAAAGGAAACTAGCTAGAGTCTCATACCAGGCTCTGGGAGCTTGCTTTAGTCCATATAGAGCTTTCTGTAACTTAAACACATGTGAGGGCTGAGTTGAAGAAACAAACCCTGGTGGTTGTTCAACAAACACCTCTTCCTTAAGCTCACCATTTAGGAATGCACTTTTGACATCCATTTGGAACACCTTAAACTTCATGAAGGCTGCATAGGCCAAGAAGATCCTTATTGCTTCTAGCCTTGCAACAGGAGCAAAGGTTTGGTCATAGTCTATACCTTCCTCCTGTCTGTAGCCCTGAGCTACAAGCCTAGCTTTATTCCTTACTATAATTCCATTTGCATCCAACTTGTTTCTATACACCCACTTGGTGCCTATGATCAGTTGGCCTTTAGGTCTTGGAACCAAAGTCCAAACTTTACATCTCTCAAACTGATTGAGTTCCTCTTGCATAGCAATGATCCAGTGGGGATCTAGCTCTGCATCTTTAAAGGTGAGGGGCTCAACCTGTGAGAGGAAACAAGCATGCATCACATCCTGTCTTAATTGGTGTCTTGTTTGCACACCAGCTGATATGTCTCCAATTACTTGAGATGTGGGGTGATCTCTAAGTGTGACAATATCAGCAGGTGGGATGTGATCTTCAGCAACAGTTGGGATTAATTCCTCAGGAGAAATTTGATCTACTGTTGGTGGTACAACAACAGCTTCAGCAAGAAACTTAATCTTGAAAGGGAAATTTACCTTGAGCAGCTTCGTGGGAATGCCCTCTGCATGTCCCAGCTCAACTAACATTCTTCCAAATTCTTGAGCATCTTGCTCATAATCTTCTTCACCATTTATCAAACCAAAAATATCAGTCAGAACGGCCAGAGTTAAAATTACCTCTTCTCCGCCGATGGTGCCAGTCATCGAATCGTCGGTGGAGGACGACGTGAAAGCCCATTCCTTGATCTCGGGTATATTTAACTTAATCCTTGATGACATTAATCTCTCTAGTCCTTGATCCCGGCACAACTGAAGAACTTCCACGATCCCTGCTTCGCAGCTACTGAAGGCGTCAAAATCAACGCTGAAGCCTGCATCGAACTTCACAACTGCTAGTACTGCTGGAGAGACCGCCATGGAATTGCTGGAGAAAGCGCTAGAAAGACGGAGAAGACGAAGGAGATGAAGCGGCAGAAAATCGCAAGCGGGAAGACAGAATGCGAAAAGTCACGCTCCGTCGACGATAAAGCAAAAGATCTTTTAACCTAGATCGACTATCGACTTTATATTAGACCGGAGATAGTCGATCTATTAAAAAGATACTAGACCCGATGGTCGAACGGTCGTTCGACGATCGGTCCAGAAGCAGAGTAGTCGGACCATCGTTCGACTATTTCTGGCTTCTCAAACAACAAGCTGTCGTCATCCAGAGATCGACGATGAGCTCGACTTGTTCGACTATGGTCGAACGCCGGTCAACGATCTTCAATCAGACAAACTTTCATCAACCATAGGTCGACGATGGGCTTGACCCGATCGACTATCTTCGAACGTCGTTCGACTATCTTCAAACAAGTTTCAACATTGGCAGATATAGTCACACTTAGTCTCGTCCATTGATCATGCCTAGTTGAACTAAAAAGAACAGATGCTTCTGTTCATCTAAAGGCTTGGTGAATATATCACCTCTCTGAAACTCAGTGGATATGAACTCAAGACAAATCTTGTTCTTTTCCACACAATCTCTCAGGAAATGGTGTCGAATCTCAATGTGCTTCGTTCTAGAGTGGTGCACTGGATTTTGTGCAATTGAGATAGCACTGGTACTATCACACATGATTTTGGTGTTCTTGTGTGAGTAACCATAATCCACAAGCTGGTTTTGAATCCACGGGATCTGTGAACAACAACTGGCAGCTGCTATATATTCAGCCTCTGCAGTTGAGGTTGAGACAGAAGCCTGCTTCTTACAGAACCAAGAGACCAATCTCTCTCCCAGGAACTGGCAAGTTCCTGAGGTGCTCTTCCTGTCAACTCTGCAACCAGCATAATCAGAATCAGAATATCCAATTAATTCAAATTCTGACTCAGCTGGGTACTAAAGTCCTAGATTTGGGCATCCCTTCAGGTATCTCAGGATTCTCTTTAGAAGAATCAGATGAGATTCCTTGGGGTTGACCTGGAATCTAGCACAAAGGCATGTAGCAAACATTATATCAGGCCTACTTGCAGTTAGATATAATAGGGAACCAACAATGGCCCTATAATTCTTTTGATCAACTGGCTTGCCGTGATCATCAGAATCAATAACTACATTAGTAGCCATAGGTATAGGCATTGCTGAAGCATCAGCCATCCTAAATTTCTTTACCAATTCCTTGGCATATTTGGATTGGGAGATGAAGATACCATCAGCATCTTGCTTAACTTGGAGACCAAGAAAGTAAGACAGCACACCCATATTACTCATCTCAAACTTAGAGTGCATCAGGTCAGAGAACCTTTTGCAAAGTTTGGGATCAGTGGAGCCAAATATAATATCATCTACATACACCTGAACTAACAGGATTGTGTCCTTGTGATGCTTGACGAAAAGGGTTCTATCAACTACTCCCCTAGTAAAGTTGTGCTCTAAAAGGAAACTAGATAGAGTCTCATACCAGGCTCTGGGAGCTTGCTTTAGTCCATATAGAGCTTTCTGTAACTTAAACACATGTGAGGGCTGAGTTGAAGAAACAAACCCTGGTGGTTGTTCAACAAACACCTCTTCCTTAAGCTCACCATTCAGGAATGCACTTTTGACATCCATTTGGAACACCTTAAACTTCATGAAGGCTGCATAGGCCAAGAAGATCCTTATTGCTTTTAGCCTTGCAACAGGAGCAAAGGTTTGGTCATAGTCTATACCTTCCTCCTGTCTGTAGCCCTGAGCTACAAGCCTAGCTTTATTCCTTACTATAATTCCATTTGCATCCAACTTGTTTCTATACACCCACTTGGTGCCTATGATCAGTTGGCCTTTAGGTCTTGGAACCAAAGTCCAAACTTTACATCTCTCAAACTGATTGAGTTCCTCTTACATAGCAATGATCCAGTGGGGATCTAGCTCTGCATCTTTAAAGGTGAGGGGCTCAACCTGTGAGAGAAAACAAGCATGCATCACATCCTGTCTTAATTGGTGTCTTGTTTGCACACCAGCTGATATGTCTCCAATCACTTGAGATGTGGGGTGATCTCTAAGTGTGACAATATCAGCAGGTGGGATGTGATCTTCAGCAACAGTTGGGATTAATTCCTCAGGAGAAATTTGATCTACTGTTGGTGGTACAACAACAGCTTCAGCAATGTCTTCATCACTGTCTGATTCAGTGATCTGAAGAGTTGATAGTTGAAGAATTTCTTGAGGGGCATCAGGTACCTGCAATGAACTGGAGGAAGGAGAGTTTTCCTTCTCTTTGTAAAACATCTGAGACTCATCAAAAGACACATGCACAGATTCTTCAATTTTACAGGTTGATTTGTTATAAACCCTATAAGCTTTGCTTACTTGGGAATATCCAAGCATGATTCCCATTGAAGCTTTTGCTTCAAATTTTCTAATATATTCTTTATTATTATTATGAATATAAACAATACAACCAAATACTCTAAAATAATTAATTTTAGGTTTCTTTCCCTTAAGCAACTCATAAGGAGTTTTACACTTAAGCTTGTGTATCAAACTTCTATTCAAGACATAATTGGTTGTACTAACAGCTTCTGCCCAATAGGAGAGAGGCATGTTAGCATCTGCCAACAATATACTAGCAGCTTCAATGAGTGTTCTATTCTTCCTTTCAACTATCCCATTTTGTTGGGGAGTTCTAGGAGCTGAGAAACTATGTTTGATACCTTCTCTCTCACAGAATTCTTGCATGAGAAGAGAGTCAAACTCAGTACCATGATCACTTCTGATCAAGACCACATGAGTAGAGTACTCAGTCTGCACACATAGTAGAAAGTCTGTAAGGGCTTTGAAGTTATCAGACTTAGTTCTCAAAAAGAAAACCCAACTGAACCTAGAGAAGTCATCTACAATTACTAAGGTGTAATACTTCCCTCCTAAACTCTGTACATTTATTGGGCCAAAAAGGTCCAAATGTAATAGATATAGGATTCTAGGAGAATCACTTTTATTTACAGATTTAAAAGAATTTTTGGTTTGCTTGCCTAGCTGACAAGCCTTGCATAGGCTCTCCTTCTTGTAGGGGCAAGAAGGTAAACCTCTAACAAGGTTGTGTTTGGATAACCTAGATATATTTTTAAGGTTAACATGACTAAGCATCTTATGCCACAAAGAATTATTATTAAGTGTTACTTCATTAAACAGGCAAATTTCAGAATGAGATGAATTGAAATCTACTAAATAAATATTACCTATTCTAATGCCTACTAAAACAATATTATTATTTAAAGTAATATTGCAAGAGAAGTTAGAAAATGAAACCTGGTAGCCAACATCACATAGCTGGCTGACTGAGATCAAATTGTGCTTCAGTCCTGTCACATATGCAACTCTCTTGAAAGTGACATCTCCAATTGTGATCCTGTCATAGCCTTCTGTCTGACCACAGCTGGAATCTCCAAAGATAACCTTTGGGCCGAGCTTAGCTTTGAATTTTGACAGATGATTTTTATTTCCTGTCATATGCTTGGAGCATCCACTATCCAAATACCACTTATTTTGAGTGATTGGATAGGCCTTCACCTGCAAGACATTTATTTAAACAGTGTGGACCCAGGTAACCTTGGGTCCCTTGTTTTTCATGTAAGAAAAACTGGAAATATATGAAAATGCAGGCTGAGGGTGATAACCTAGTGGGTGAGATCTCCTAGGTGGGATTCTCCATGCAGATGATGGGTCAACAAACCTAGGGTTTCTATTTTCATTTAGGTTTCTATGGTACTGATTATGATTTTGAAAATCATATTGAAAACGTCGATCGACGTTCGACGATGGGTGCTCAGATCGTCGACCTTCGTTCGACCATTGAGCTTCCGATCGTCGAGCGGCGTTCGACGCTCTTTGCATTTCTTTAAAAAATTTCTTTCTCTTTTCTCTCTTAGCTTTATTTAAGGTTTTATTAACTAGATTTACTTGCTCAGTATTCTTCATTCCACTAGCTGAAATGATGTTCACTGGAGTTGAAAGATTGTTTTTAAGAAGAACTGGGGGTTCACTGGGAGAAGCTCCTAAGCCTAGTTTGTTATTAGCTGACCTAGTGTTAGTCATGCTGGTAATTTCTAACAACTTAAGGCTTCTACCATTAAGTGATTCTTCTAACCTCTTAGACTTAGCTAATTCCATTTTAAGAAATTTAATTTCTTCACTACAAGTAGTGAGATCTTCCTTTAACCTAATATTTTCTGTAGTAATTACTTCTGAGTCAGCTAACTTATTTCTAAGTTCTTTTATCTCCTTTTCTGAGCTAATCAAATCTAAGCATAAGGATTTAAAATCTAATTTAAATTCTTCTGAAGTGAAGTCATAAGAAGAGAGTACCTCATCTTCTGTTGGCATCTCTTCATCTGAATCTGAACTCTCTGCAGCTGAGTGGTTGCTGCAGGCATCTATTGCCATGAGGCAAACTTCTTTTGCCTTCTTCTCTTCCTCATCCTCACTGGAGCTTGAGGAGGAAGATTCTTCATCAGAATCACACCAGGTTTCAGCAATGAAACCTCTCTCCTTTTTCTTGTTCTTGTAGGAAGATGGCTTGGAGTGCTTCCTGTGTTGTTCTTTTTCTTTCCTCTTGTCTTTGTTTTTCTCCTCTGGACACTCTGGCAAGATATGTCCAGGCTTCATGCATCCATAACAAATAATTTCTTTAGTAGGAGAACGATCATACCTTGGTTTGTCTTCATAGCGTGAAGACTTCTTTCTGAACTCCTTTCTCCCCATCTTGAGAAACCTCTTGGCAAATAATGCCATTAGTTCCTCATTTGATTGGCTGCCTTCAGAAGCATCAGCAGCCTTAAGAGCTAGAGATTGCTCTTTTCTTGTTGGAGTGGGGGTCTTTGCTTCAGCTTCTGCTTCCCTTGTCTTCAGCACTTGCTCAAAAGACTTGAGCTTGCCGAGAAGGGCCTCTGTTGAAATCTCATTTGTACTTCTGGATTTCTTGATGGGCCAGATCCTTAGATCCCATGTGCTAGGGAAGCACATAAGAATCTTATCATTGACCTCTGTCAATGATATGTCCTTGTCCAGGGTCCTCAGCTCATTGATGATTGAGCTGAGCCTGGTGTACATGGCTTCAACTGATTCAGCATCAGTTTTCTTGAAGTTCTCATACTGTGAGATCAGGTTGGACCTTCTGTCCTTCCTTTCATCAGCTGAACCAGCTACAATCTGGTTCAGTGTATCCCACATGGCTTTTGCTGAGGAGCAATCAGCAACCTTCTGGAATACCTCATCAGACATTGTCTGAGCCAGAATGTTCATCGCCTTGGCATCTGCAATCTTTGCCTTCTTGTACTCATCGTTGTTATCTGGAGGAGGCACTGCACTCATATCAGATGATGAGGCAGTAGCAGCAGCAGGTGCTCTTGGGGGTCCTGACAAAATAGAAGCAAAGATGTTTTCATCAATAGAATTCATATATAATTTTATCCTTGCCTTCCAGATGCCAAACTTAGCTAAGTTGCATGCTGGAGGTCTGGTGCTAGAATAATCCTTGGACTGGGCCATGATAGTGAATATCTATAAGCTTTGGTATCTATCAGGATCTTGTGACTTAGGTGTTAGCCTATTCAGTCAGTCAACCTCCCTCTAATACCAATTGAAAGAGAAGGGATAGATACTACTCTAGAGGGGGGGTGAATAGAGTTATCAAATTTTGCACTAGACAAAACTTAATGGTCTACCCAACTCCCTTAGAGTGAAGTGCGGAAGGAAAAGATTATAGATATAGAATTAACCCTATAGCCTAACACAAGTGATGTGCACAAACTCAAGCTAACTGTAATTACAGTTAAGGCTTGGAAAACCTAATCAGCAACTAGCAATCCTAGTTATATCTATTCACAGCCACAATGCAGGAATTAAATAAGGGAATCCAGACGACACAAGGAAATTTATAGTGGTTCCCCAAACAACTTGGGTACGTCCACTCTTCTACCCACACGGTAGGAATCCACTCAGGTTTTTGATCAGGTGCCCTGCCACCAACAGGATCTGCTTCAGGTAGATCCAGAAACCCTTTAGACTTTTGATCAGGTGTCTAAAAACTAAGCACAGGTTTTTGATCAGGTGCCCTGCCACCAAGGGATACTTTTGAAGGGAGTAATAACCCTGTACAGGAGGGGGAAGAAGGTTAAGATGTCTTCTCTATTTTATAATAGATTAGAGAAGCACAAAAACTTGCACTAAGCTAGAAAGCTCTAAAGAATCAAGGCTCCCCCTGGCTCAAAGATGTCCAGGTGAAGTCTTGCTTCAGTGCAGAAAACTCTTCAGAAAGCTTTGAAGGAAAAACTACAAGAAGATAATAAATAATAAAATTAAAGATCTTCAAGCAGCTATCTTCTTCTTCTTCTTCTTCAAAAGAACTCTGAGTTTGAACTTCCTGAAAGCAGGAGAACTCAGGTTGAAGAAGAGTAGAAGATCTTAACACTTCTCAGTTAGATGAGTATTGCTGAGAGCAGAAGACTTGATCTTGATGAAGGCTTGAATGCTTAAGTGAACAACTGGTTAGCTATTAGCTCTCCTGAATCCTTCTTCAAAGGATCCTTTTTATACCAGCAACAAGCAACGGCTCTCTTCAATTTGAATTACTTGTCTTCTTCTGAAACTTGAGACCTGGGCTGTAAATATCAAGAAGACAAAACAATCTCTGCAGCAGAAACATTCTATAAAAGGAATAAACCTTTTTCTAGGAAGCTGCAGGAAGCAATCTGATAATAAAGTACTAAATAAAGTCATATCAGAAATAAACTCTTTATAGCAAAAAAAAGACTTTTCAGTCTAACGGCTATAAAGGGCTGACAGCAGATAAAGTAAAATATAATGTCAGCTAATAAGACAAACAACTTTATCTAAAAAGATTTGACTCAGGCAAAAGGGATGGAGCAAATATTGCCTGGTAATTTTATCATAAAACAACTAAAACAACGTGCCAGAAAATGTATTGATTAATTGAATATAATAAATAAATACAAAATATAAAGGCAGACAGAAAACGTCGAACGACCCTCGGAGATCGTCGACCGACGCACGGAGATCGTCGAACTATCGGGCAGATAGTCGAACGATCCAGATAGTCGACCTATCGAAGAAGATAGTCGAACTACCCCGGCAGATAGTCGACCTATCAGAGCAGATAGTCGAACTATCAGATAGTCGATCTATCTGGACAGATAGTCGAACTATCAAGCACAAACAGATAGTCGACCTATCAAGCAGATAGTCGACCTACCTCAAAAAACAGATAGTCGACCTATCAACAGATAGTCGACCTATCAAAGCACACATATAGTCGAACTATCAACCGATAGTCGAACTATCCACGCAGACTGAAAGTCGAACAACTGATAGACGATCGTCGAACAGTTAGTCGACGATAGTCGAGCGGCGTTCGACGATAGTCGAACGAACAAACTACTTAACCAAATTCTCAATCTGGAAAAGTGAGGACTCTACAGCTAGACTACTAACCATTGACCATAGATATTTCTTGGGTCAAGGGACTAAAAAGACAAGACTAAACTCAAATCAAACTGGGGTACCAACAACTAGGCTGGATATTGCTTATGCGGTTGGTCGGGTTAGTCAGTATATGACGGAGCTACGAAAACCTCATTTGGTGGCGACTAAAGGAATTCTGAAGTATGTCAAGCCTACCTCAGATGTGAGACTCTTTTATAAGAGAGACACGAGCTTCATTCTGTACGGTTATATGGATGATGATTATAGAGGATATGCATATGATCGGAATTCAACATCTGGTTACGTCTTCTTCACGGGATCGGAGGCTATTTCTTGGTGTAGTACGAAGGGGGATTCAGTGTTTGTCTTCACTACCTCGTCTTGTAAAGAAGTTAATTTCAATTAGAAACTCTTGTGTTGTCGTTGATGCTGATTTTTACTTATTTTCGGTTGTGATTGAGTGTTCCTGCAACCACATTTTCAGCTTCTCATAAATTTTAGCACGGGCTTCTATACCGCGTTGGGTGCTAATGTGTGTTGCGCAACTATATGGTGAGCAGGTGCGGCCGCGCGGCCCTGCTATCGCGCGGACCTGCGGCCGCACAGGTTGCCCGCGTGGGTTGGTCGCGTCCGATCACAGAGCCTGGCTGCATGCAACCACGTGCATGTTGTGTCCGCGCGAAAGCCGAGCGCATGTAGGTCGCGCGTGTAGGCATGTTGTGCGTGTGCGCGGGTTCGGCCTTCCTCTTGGGCATTTTTGGGACTTCCAGCTTTGCGTGGGACGGTCTTGGCCGGGTTTACTTACCCCCATATCCTTGGTCGAAAGCCTTCTCAGTTTAACTTAAAAAATTCAGGGGAACTCCATCAACTATCTGTCATAAAAACACTAGAATTAATTTGCGGAGTTGATCCTGAAATAGCTTATTCATTAGACAATGTAATGTTGAAGGATCATTAGTAAAGACGAATGACATGACCAAAATCTCGCAGTGGCCTTGTATAACCCATAATTCGTCGAGATCAGAAGTACTCATGCAGATGGCTATTCGCAGACCATTGGGCCAGCAGAGGCAAATTTGGGCGAGCAGATGCGAGCTTGGGCGAGCAGATGCGAGCTTGGGCGAGCAGATGAAAGCTTGGGCGAGCAGAGACGAGCTTTGGCGAGCAGAGACGAGCTTTGGCGAGCAGAGACGAGCTTTGGCGAGCATATGCGATCTTGGGCGAGCAGAGGCGAGTACCTCGCAAGTATGTGCGAGTAGACTCTTGGAACTCGCTGGTATAAGCCGGATACTCGCCTATACCCCCTAAGATTTCTCTAAAAACAACTCCCAATTGATACTAGAAATGACACTTTTGGAAGAGTTTGAGGTCCCCCCAAGTGGATACTCGCCAAGATCATGTCTGCCTAGTACCTCGCCCAGCGTTTGGTTACAGAGGGGAAGTATCTCCCAAACTTCTGGGTACGTTATGGGACCTCCCTGCTGGAGCACTTGGGGTGTGCTTATAGATTAGTTTTCTCTCTCCCGCGATAATCATTTGAATTGCGGCGTCAGATCGCAGAATCAATAACCTTAGTCTGCATTGATCCAAATTTTGGAGTAGGGATTTCCCCGACTTCAACAGGCCTTGATGGGTGCAAAAGACGTTTTTGTGTACATCCGACTCGACATTCTGACTTAACGATATTCCGCCCGAAGATCTCACTTGGGAAATAATTATGTGTCATATAACTCGTCAAACAACTCTTTGATGGTAGGAATAGGAAACTTATCATTCATCGTATGTGTATTGAGATGGTTGTACTTGATGCATAATCTTCATGTATCGTCAGCCTTCTTCACTAGTGTTGAAGCCAAGAAAATTCCCGACCTCAGAAATAGGATCAAGACAGCCTAAGGTTACTGATTCTACGGTCCAACGTCACAATTCAAGTGGCTAGCGAGAGAAAGAAAGGAAACTATCTATAAGCACACCCCAAGTGCTCCAGCGGGGAGGTCCCACCACGTACCTGAAAGCTTAGAAGAAGCTTCCCCTCCGCAACCAAAAGGCTGGGCGAGGTACTAAGCTGGCATGGACTTGGCGAGTATCTACTTGGGGGGGACCTCGCCTCTTCCAAAAAGTGTCATCTCCAGTACCCTTGGGGGTCTATTTATAGAGAAATCCTGGGGGGAGGCGAGTATCCAGCCTCTGCGAGTGAGTATCTAGGGCTACTCGCGAGATACTCGCTCAAACTCGCCTCTGCTCGCCACAGCTCGCCTCTGCTCGCCAAAGATCGCCCAATGGTCTGCGAATAGCCATCTGCTCGAGTACTTCTGATCTCGACGAATTACGGGTTATACAACTAGCACCACCAGTGAGGCATAAGGGCCCAAACTATGTCGGATTACCCCCATTTGCAATATTTCATTCACCAAATGCTCAATCACGGTCTTCTGTAGTGACAAGTATTTATAGGACCGTAAGTTGATATCCACATTTTTCTCCTTCAACGCGATGCGATGTTTGTGCTCACAGATACGTAGCAGCCCCATAGGATCCACTAACAGATCCTGAAAGTTCTCCATCAGCGCTCGCAATTGTTGGCCCTTGAATGCATCCAATTGGGCATTGTGTTGTGTTATTTAAAGTTATGGTTTCCTGTAATTAGGATGCAGGTTCTGTTCCATTGCCCTCTTTGATGGACTGCACTTAACATTAAGCCAACATATGTAGTTGCCCATGACTTACCCATCTGGATTCGTTGTGTTTATATTGCATCCAAGTTCCATCCACGCTCATGGAGCGTTGCAAGGAGATTTTCTTTCCTCGACATGAGTAATCAATCCTCAAATTTTTGAATCCCAATGAACAACACCCAACATTATGAGCCATTGCACACCAAGTGTAACAACCTAAGACCGGCTCACACTAGATCACTATGTAGCTTCACCTGGCATTGTCCGGGTTGCAGCTAATGCAACCTCAACCTCTCTTTATGCATGTCACTCAGTCGCGATGAGTTATTAAGACTGGGTATCAAACCCAAGACCTTCTTGATAAGGAGTCTTTAAACCACCCCTCATGACTAATTGAGTTGTCGCAGCTGAGAAACAAGTGCGAAGAGGGTTGGGTTGCATGGGATGCAACACAGATAATGTCAGGTGAGTATACATGGTGATCCAGCGTGGGCCGGCCCTGGGTTGTTACAAAATTGCACTTTTTCTTGTGACGTCCCCTCACCCCAGCTCTCTGGCCAGGTCAGGCTCTAGTTACCGGGCCACAACCTAAGCACCTCAAACCCTCTCCATGGACTTCTAGGGTGCGGAAGGGTGCAGCATCCCTTCGATGAAGGAAATTCTATAGTTAAGTGGTCTGCATGGGGTTAGACCGGTCGTTACACCAAGTACCATTTCACATCTGCATAGTGGTAGAACCAAAATATCCGGCGTGAAAAGACTTCTTGCATTATCCATATGGAGCTCTTCACCTCATGTAAACTATACATTAATTTGTCGTTAACAACTGCCACCTTGAACATGGGGATTGGTGTTAGCTTGCATTGTGTAACACCCCAAAATATTGTAGGAGCGACGGGGATCGATTTTGGCCAAGACAGGTTTTTTGGTGCAGGTGACACGGGCCCCGACACGGGCGTGTCGGAGGCCGTGTCGGGCGTGTCGAGCTCGGGCCGTCGATCTGGCCGTGTAGTCGACCAGTTCAGGTCGACGATGGTCGTGTGGTGGAACACGGCCTAGGACACGGGCGTGTCCCAGGCCGTGTCACACCTGGGTTGTGTGGTTGGGTACACGGGTAATGACACGGGCACGAACACGGGCGTGTCTAGTTTGACGCGGGCGTGTCTGATGCCGTGTCACCAAGCCGTGTACCTCTCTGACTGCGAAGTGTTGATAAATTGCATACGGGGGGGGGGGGGGTGACACGGGTCCCGACACGGGCGTGTCGCCGGCGACACGGGCGTGTCGGAGGCCGTGTCACATGCCGTGTTGCTGGTTTTCAATTTTGGTCGAGACGGCGAATGAGCTACACGGCCAGGCACACGGCCGTGTGCCAACCCGTGTTCGGCCCAGATTTTATGATTTTGGATTTAATCCGGGCCGTTCGTTTCCTTGGCTTTGGATCCGACGGTGGGGGGCTGCTCCTGGGTGGTTATAGTCGGGAAATAGGGTTTAGAAACTCATTTTCCATTGGCCAATCTCTCTCTAAAAGTTAGAGAGAAGGGAGAGCAAGGAGGAAGGAGGAGTCCAAGATTCGGCCGTCGGAGGAGCTTCGGAGCTCCGAATCGCGATCCGAGTCCAGATCCGCGGAGGTGACGCCGTTGCGGTGCTTTCCAACCGCATAGTTTTCGATGGCGCCGCGGAAAAGCGAAAGGGTAACGATTCTCTTCTTGAGCATGTGAAGCTCTTCTTCCTTTGCATGGGAAAACCCCTCTCCCGCGAGTGTGCGGCGAGATCGTGGTATTCCTTGGGGTAGATATGTAAAGTCCCCCTTGTTAGAGTCCGGAATCGTAGTACGGACATAGGCATGGTGTGTGAAGCCTACCCGGACGTGTTTTTCCGGATCGGTGATGTTTTGCTATGCATATTTTTAGCCGGAGAAGACTCCGAGCGTTGTGGTTGTTTTCGGGTTGCTATGCGGTAGAATGCATCAGGGAATCTTGGGGATTAACCCCGAGGTGCACCCGAAAATCTGGGCGGAAACGAAGTTCTGCCATCTCGGTGGCCTAGGCGCCAGCCGGGAACATAGCGGGGCTATGTATCATGTTTTGATTGCAGCAGGGAGCCTTGGGAATGAAACCCGAGGTGCACCCGGAAATTTTGGACTAAAATGCAGTTCCGTCATAGCGGTGGCCTGGGAGCCAACCGGGTACTTAGCGGGGCTATGCACCGTGTTTGATCGTTATTTGGGACTGGGGAAAGCTTAGTCCGCGCCAAAGGGCCGAATGACAGTGGCGGAGTGAGCAACGGACTAGTAGCCCCCCTACCCGCTTCACCTGCTCGGTTAAAGCGACCTAAAGTTTTACGTGGGACTTACCGAGGTTTGGAGATCGAGTCTAGGCTACGGCTGAGAAGACTAAATGCTCACAAAGATTGCCACCCTGGGGGTGGTGGTGGAGTCGAGGACCGGACGGGGTTCGGACTGGCTTTGCCGAGTAAGTGCCCTGAGAGCACGGGGTGTACGGCCGTGAGAGCGTGCACCTATGATGAGATGCTTGTTTTACTGTGTTGCTTGTTTTGCTAACAAGTGCAGGGAAGAAGCTTTGCCGCCCCGGTTTGGGGGCGGAATCGTTATAATTTGGTCAACATTGTTGACCGTTGCTATTATTCGCCACCGGGCGGTGGTTTGTGGCTTGCAGGTACTGCGGAGCAGAGCGGGAAATAGCGGGCTAAAGCCCTTGTTGCTGTGCCGGCCCTCGAAGGCCTAATTGCTTATGTTTCTTTCCCGTTTTTCATGTATGGCCGGCCTGCGAGCCGAAGTATGAAAACACTACTTTTGTTAAGTGAACAGTGTAAGGCCTTAAGGCCTTTTCTCTTTTGGTGTATGTTTACATTCCTGAGTTTGTAGTGGACATTCATGCTGTTGTGGCTGGGTTCTTATTTCTTTTGCAACCTAATAAATTGCTTCCGCTAGGTATTGTGTAGGACGTTGTGATTGGTTGAATGGTTTCAACGCGTAACCAACCGGTCTGTCCGTAGTATATGGCGTCGGGCCCCGACCGGACCTACTGCTATATGCTATGCGACGGATAGAGGTGTTATAAATTGGTATCAGACTACTAGTTTCGGTCAAGCTTAAATGAATTCGTGGGCGAATTCACTTTAAGGGGTGGTGAACACATGTATGTGCGTCATCGTTATAACATGAAAAGAACCCATGAATGTCCACTTAGGAATGAAAATACACATGTTTGGGGAACCTGCGTGTTCCTATAATTGCTTTTTGCAATTTTGTTCGGTCCCTTATTGGTGTTCTGTACGATTGTAGGTGTCCGAGAGTGGCGCGTGGCAGTCTGAATGCGCACTTTCTGAGAAAAGTAATGTACCCAGCGACGTGCTGGAGACCCCTACGTCTTTGGAAACCATAAGAAGGGTGGGTGAAGTGGTGTTCGCTGTGACCAACGCACATCATGGGAGTAATGTGCAACCATTTGTCCCTGAGTTGGCCCCAACATCGGGTGGTATGTTGGAGCAAAGGGCATTTGGGGGTCAAGTAGAGCAGCAGAGGAGCATGACTGTGGCGCAGGGAGCGCATTCGGTGGACGCATATTTGCAGACGTTCCTTTTGGTAAGGCGCTACCTAGGCTTTGAATGGGAAAGCGAATAATCTATAGTGGATAGATTTTATAACGGTCTGCGCAGCGAGTTGCGTATCCTACTGCTAGGACCAAAGTTATTGGGATTCCGAGCTTTGGTGGAATCGGCCAGAGCGTTGGAAGTGGAGTTGGGGGAAACTCACCGAGTACCGGTGAATAGGGTACCAAACCTTACAGATCCTATAAGGACTGCTTATCGAAAGATGCCGAGAGAAGAGGCTGGGTCATCTACTACCCAAACTACCGTCAAATGTTATTCTTGTGGCAAGAAAGGGCACCTCGCCAGAGAGTGTTGGGAGAGTGCTCAGAAGACAAGGAAAGTTTTGGCAGGAACAGTCGGAGATTCTGTGGCAAAAGATTCGGTGGTCAAACGGACAACCTCAAAATCTGGGTACCGTAGGTGGTACAAGAAGGCCAGGAGGTCGGGTCTAGTCCCTTCCTCTAGCACATCTGATCCGGAGCGACTACAGTCCAAACCCTGGATGAATGCTTTGTTTGTGGAAAGCCGGGGCACTATGCCCGGGATTGTTGGTTTGGACGCCCAATGTCCAAAAAGAAGTCGGGGGCAATTTTTGAGGAGAAAGGAAAGACGGTGGCGTCTACCGCACCGCTATTTACTCCGGCACAACTGGGAATGGACATCCTTGGCCAGCAGGAGGCCTTGTGACCGACTGTCGGGAAGACAGGTATGGTTTAATTGTTAGCAATTTAGCTTCTTATACCTGTTACCTTTTGCGTGTTAGCTTAGGACTGGATGTTCTAGGCTTTGTTTGGATTATTGGCAATCCGGCGAGAGCATTGTTCGATACGGGAGCTTCGCGCACCTTTTGTCCAAGGAGTTTATATCATGTATTGAAGTACCTTATTCGATGGCAAAGGACAAATTGGATGCGTTGTGGCGTTACGAATGTTCAATGCGCGCGAAAAGAGATTCTGTATTGCAAGGTTACGGTTTAGGGGTCAGGGATTCGACGTGTAAGCGTCGTTACTGCCACCATGGGAGGCTTTGAAGCCTAAGCCTACATTGGGTAGTATCTCGGGTGTATCCGAATATCCTGATGTGTTTCCCTGGAGTCCCTCCGTAGCGAGCGATCGATTTCGCGAGTGAGCTGGCGCCAGGTGCCAAATCTGGGTCATACTCTCCTTATAGGCTAACGCCTAATGAGTTGGCAGAACTTAAAGTTCAATTTGAAGAGCGTATGGATCAAGGTCTTGTGCGTCCAAGTTTGTCGTCTTGGAGCACACCGGCCCTCTTCGTGTAGAAGAAGGACGGGAGTTTGCAGCTCTGAATCGTTTGTGAAAAACTGAGCAAGTCGATAAAAGAGATCAAGTACCCGATCCCAAGGATTGGCGATCTGTTTGATCAATTGGTTGGGTCGTCGGTGTACTTAAAGTTGAATATTAAGTCTGGTTACTATCAGATGAGAATCAAGGAAAGTGTTATCCCAAAGATAGCGTTCAACACAAGATATGGGCATTTCGAGTTTACGGTCATGTCGTTCGGGCTGACTAATGCGCCATCGGTGTTCATGGACCTGATGAACAGAACGTTCAGGGAGTACTTAGACCATGTTGTGATCGTCTTTATTGACAACCTATCGGTGTGCTCGCAGTGCGAAGAAGATCGCTTCAAGCATCAGCGTTTGGTTTTGGGGACGCTAAGGAGGAACGAGCTATATGCAAAGTTCTCCAAAGGCGAGCCTTGGTTATCTTCAGTGACGTTCCTTGGTCACTTAGTCAGTAGGGAAGAGTTGCGGTGGATCCGGCGTAGACTGTTACAATACGAAAGTGGCCTGTATTGTCTTCGGTAGCGGGAGTCCGGAGTTTGCTGGGGCTTGCCGGCTTTTACAGGCACTTTGTGGAGAACTTCTCGCGGATAGCGCTACCTCTCACGACTTTGACAAGGAAAGATCAGAGTTTTGTGTGGGCGCATGAGTGTGCGCAAGCTTTTGAAGAGCTGAAGAGTCGGTTGACCACGACGTCAGTGCTTAGTTCGTCGAGTGGGACCGAGGGCTTCGAGGTTTTTTAGTGACGCTTCGGATAGTGGTTTGGGCTGCGTGCTAGTGCAGCATGGGAACTTGATAGCCTATGGTTCGCGTCAGCTAAAAGTGCATGAAAGGAATTCTTCGGTCCGCGACTGGGAGTTGGCGGCCGTGATATTTGCGCTTAAGCTGTGGAGGCGCTACTCGTACGACGTTAGGTCGATATTCATACCGACCTTAAGAGCCTGAAATATCTGTTGGATCAATAGGACCTGAACTTGAGGCAGCGGAGATGAAAGGAGTTCCTGGGGGACTATACGTTCAAGATTCATCATGCAACCGGCGAAGGCAACGCAGTGTGGATGCGTTGAGTCGCAGGGCTCCCGCCCAAGTCAAATGGTTGTTGGTACATGTTGAGAGGCTAGTTCAGGAATTGGAAGCGTTAGAGATCCGTTGTGTTGACAAGCAGACTAGCGCCGAAGCATTGTTGAACTGGACGGAAGTTCAGTATGACCTGGCTGATCGTATTTGGCAGACCATGGTTTGTGTAGCTGCATGAAGGAAATCATGGGTGCGGCTCGATGGGTCAAAATCCCAAATCGACGGTTGTAGGTGGGCTACCAAGGAAAGACCATTGTTTGTGCGGCCCAAGCATGGGTAATCTATGGGTGGAGTTGTGATACGTTATATCAAGTACTCAACTCGCTTAAGAGGCACGAAGTTGTGCCGATATCTGAAGAAGTGCTCTGGTGGCCAGAACTTTAGAAGGTCGTGGCACCATATGTGGCAAAGTGCCAGCCTTGCGCCTTAGTGAAGGCAGAGTGCCAAGTGCCGGGGGATTCTTGAATCCATGCCTAGTTCAGAATAGAAGTTCGACTGGACTGTGGGCATGGTTTGCCAAAGTCACAGTGAATTAACGACGCCGTTTGTGTGATCGTAGTTATGGTGTCACTAGTGTCGCACTTCATTCCGCATAGGAAGGATGACTCGGTGGAGAAGTTGGCAAAGTTGTATGTTGACAATATCGTTAGGCTGCATGGTATGCCTCGTAGCATTGTGAGTGATCGCGATGGGCGGTTCACGTCAAATGATTGGAAGTGGTTGCAGAAAGTGCTGGAGGTTAAGATGAAGTTTAGTCCAGTCTTACAACCGCGGACGGATGAGCAGACCGAGAGAGTCAATAGAACAATGGAGGGCATGCTCCGCATGTGTGTTCTAGACTTCGGGGAGCTTTGGGAAGACCACCTATATTTGGTGGAGTTCGCGTACAACAACAGCTACCAAGCGAGTATCCAAATGACGCCCTTTGAGGCCCTATATGGTAGGAAGTGTCGCACGCCGCTATCGTGGCTTGAAACGGGTGAGGCAAGGTTGTACAAGAAGCAGGAGGTGGAGAGTGCTACCTCGTTAGAGCGGATCATTCGGGAGCGCTTGTTGATCGCTCAGGACCGGCAGGAGAAGTATTACAATGCCAAGCACCGGAACGTGGAGTTCGCGGTAGGCGATTGGGTATACCTGAAAGTGAAGCCGTTCAAGGGGGTTTCGCGGGTGAGACGCTTGAAGAAGCTGAGCCCAAGATACCTTGGACCTTTTGAGGTTCTGGAGCGAGTCGGCGAAGCTGCATACCGTTTGAAGCTATCGGTGGAGTTGAGTGGGTTACACGATGTGTTCCACATTTCTGTGTTGCGGAAGGCGGTGCAGGAGCCTTCGCAGGCGATCGCAGCTGAGCAAGTGCCGGTGGACGAAGGGTTGACGACCAGGGTCAAGCCCATTCGTATCGAAGATGCTGAGGTCAAGAGACTCCGTGACAAGGAGATCCGGATGGTTAAGGTCCGGTGGGATAATTGCGGGCGTGAGGAGCTCTCTTGGGAACGGGAGCAGACTATGCTCGAGGAGTACTCGGAATTGTTCCACTCAGGTACTGTTTTACGTTAAGCCCTGTTTTTCCTTTATTAATTTCGTGGGCAAAATTCTTTAAGGGGGGTAGAATTGTAACACCCCAAAATGTTGTAGGAGCGACGGGGATCGATTTTGGCCAAGACAGATTTTTTTGGTGCAGGTGACACGGGCCCCGACACGGGCGTGTCGGAGGCCATGTCGGGCGTGTCGAGCTCGGGTCGTCGAGCTGGTCGTGTAGTCGACCAGTTCAGGTCGACGATGGTCGTGTAGTGGAACACGGCCTAGGACACGGGCGTGTCCCAGGCCGTGTCACACCTGGGCTGTGCGGTTGGGTACACGGGTAATGACACGGGCATGAACACGGGCGTGTATAGTTTGACACGGGCGTGTCTGATGCCGTGTCACCAAGCCGTGTACCTCTCTGACTGCGAAGTGTTGATAAATTGCACACGGGGGGCGTGACACGGGTCCCGACACGGGCGTGTCGCCGGTGACACGGGCGTGTCGGAGGCCGTGTCACATGCCGTGTTGCTGGTTTTCAATTTTGGTCGAGATGGCGAATGAGCTACACGGCCAGGCACACGGCCGTGTGCCAACCCGTGTTTGGCCCAGATTTTATGATTTTGGATTTAATCCGGGCCGTTCGTTTCCTTGGCTTTGGATCCGACGGTGGGGGGCTGCTCCTGGGTGGTTATAGTCGGGAAATAGGGTTTAGAAACCCATTTTCCATTGGCCAATCTCTCTTTAAAAGTTAGAGAGAAGGGAGAGCAAGGAGGAAGGAGGAGTCCAAGATCCGGCCGCCGGAGGAGCTTCGGAGCTCCGAATCGCGATCCGAGTCCAGATCCGCGGAGGTGACGCCGTTGCGGTGCTTTCCAACCATATAGTTTTTGATGGCGCCGCAGAAAAGCAAAAGGGTAACGATTCTCTTCTTGAGCATGTGAAGCTCTTCTTCCTTTGCATGGGAAAACCCCTCTCCCGCGAGTGTGCGGCGAGATCGTGGTATTCCTTGGGGTAGATATGTAAAGTCCCTCTTGTTAGAGTCCGGAATCGTAGTACGGACATAGGTATGGTGTGTGAAGCCTACCCGGACGTGTTTTTCTAGATCGGTGATGTTTTGCTATGCATATTTTTAGCCGGAGAAGACTCCGAGCGTTGTAGTTGTTTTCGGGTTGCTATGCGGTAGAATGCATCAGGGAATCTTGGGGATTAACCCCGAGGTGCACCCGGAAATCTGGGCAGAAACGAAGTTCTGCCATCTCGGTGGCCTGGGCGCCAGCCGGGAACATAGCGGGGCTATGTATCATGTTTTGATTGCAGCAGGGAGCCTTGGGGATGAAACCCGAGGTGCACCCGGAAATTTTGGACGGAAATGCAGTTCCGTCATAGCGGTGGCCTGGGAGCCAACCGGGTACTTAGCGGGGCTATGTACCGTGTTTGATCGTTATTTGGGACTGGGGAAAGCTTAGTCCGCACCAAAGGGCCGAATGGCAGTGGCGGAGTGAGCAACGGACTAGTAGCCCCCTACCCGCTCCACCTGCTAGGTTAAAGCGACCTAAAGTTTTACGTGGGACTTACCGAGGTTTGGAGATCGAGTCTAGGCTACGGCTGAGAAGACTAAATGCTCACAAAGATTGCCACCCTGGGGGTGGTGGTGGAGTCGAGGACCGGACGGGGTTCGGACTGGCTTTGCCGAGTAAGTGCCCTGAGAGCACGGGGTGTACGGCCGTGAGAGCGTGCACCTATGATGAGATGCTTGTTTTACTGTGTTGCTTGTTTTGCTAACAAGTGCAGGGAAGAAGCTTTGCCGCCCCGGTTTGGGGTCAGAATCGTTATAATTTGGTCAGCATTGCTGACCGTTGCTATTGTTCGCCACCGGGCGGTGGTTTGTGGCTTGCAAGTACTGCGGAGCAGAGCGGGAAATAGCGGGCTAAAGCCCTTGTTGCTGTGCCGGCCCTCGAAAGCCTAATTGCTTATGTTTCTTTCCCGTTTTTCATGTATGGCCGGCCTGCGAGCCGAAGTATGAAAACACTACTTTTGTTAAGTGAACAGTGTAAGGCCTTAAGGCCTTTTCTCTTTTGGTGTATGTTTACATTCCTGAGTTTGTAGTGGACATTCATGCTGTTGTGGCTGGGTTCTTATTTCTTTTGCAACCTAATAAATTGCTTCCGCTAGGTGTTGTGTAGGACGTTGTGATTGGTTGAATGGTTTCAACGCGTAACCAACCGGTCTATCCGTAGTATATGGCGTCGGGCCCCGGCCGGACCTACTGCTATATGCTATGCGACGGATAGGGGTGTTATACATTGCAACTGGTTGCAGTTTTGCTGTCCAAAAAATTATGAGTACTCCCCGAGTCCACTAATATATGAATTGACCAACAGTTATAAGATGTTGTCACTCACATCATGTATAAATGGGGGGGGGGGGTTATAAGTGCATGTATAGACACTTGTCAGATCCCTTGTGTCTCTATCTCCTTCAGTTTTAAACCGGCAACCACATCCTCCTATATGATTTATAGAATGTCTTCTTCCAATTCCGAAATTAATTCGATGGCCTGGGAGTGTCGTCATCTCAAATAGTGATGCCCTGAGACACACTTCTCATCAAAAAGTCCTTTATTATGTTTGTCCTCCAACTTTGTTGGGGCACCTGGGTTGCAATGCTGAACTAAAGGTAGATATAGGGGGTTGACACCTCACAGGAGCCGAGCTTAACTGGAGGTGGAGAAGAGGTCAATACCTCGCAGAAGCCGAGCTCAACTGGAGGTGGATAGAAGGTTGACATTTTGCGGGAGAAGAGCTCAACTGGAGGTGGAAAAGACTCGACACAGGAGCCGAGCTCAAATAGAGGCGGATAAGAGGTTGACACCTCGCATAAGCCATACATAACTGGAGGTGGAGAGAAGGTCGACAACTCGTATGAATTGAGCTCAACTGGAGGTGGAGAGAAGGTTGACACCTCGTAGGAGAAGAGTTCAACTGGTGGTGGAGAAGACTCGATACCTCATAGGAGCCGAGCTCAATTGGAGGCGGAGAAGAGGTCAACACCTCGCATGAGACAAGCTTAATTGGAGGTGGAGAAAATGTGAACACCTCGTAGGATCTGAGCTCAACTAAAAGTGGAGAGAAGGTAGACACCTCGTACAAGAAGATCTTAAATAGAGGTAGAGAATACTCGACACCTCGTAGGATCCGAGCTTAATTGAAGGTGGATAAGACTCGACGCCTCACAAGAGTCGAGCTCAACTATAGGTGGTGAAGAAATCAGCATCCCGCAGGAGTCGTGCTCAACTAGAGGTGGAGAGAAGAGGTCGACACCTCGTAGGAGCCAAACTCAACTAGAGGAATATATCGACACCTCGCAGGAGAGGATCTAAAGGCGGAGAAGACACAAAACCTCATAGGAGCCGAGCTCAAATGGAGGTGGAGAAGATTTGACACCTTATAGGAGTCAAACTCAACTAGAAGTGGAGAAGAGGTCGACACCTCGCTGAATCCAAGCTCAATTTGGAGTTGGAGAGAAGGGTCGACACCTTGCAAGAGCCGAACTCAACTAGAGGTGGAGAAGAGGTTGACACTTCGCGGGAGAAGTGCTCAATTGAAGGTGGAGATAAGGTTGACATCTCGTAGGAGAAGAGCTCAACTGAAGGCGAAGAAGACTCGACGCCTCACAAGAGCCGAGCTCAACTAGAGGTGGAGAAAAGGTCAACACCTCGTAGGAGCCGAGCTCAACTGAAGGTGGAGAGAATATCAACACCATGGAGGAGCCGAGCTGAACTGGAGTTGGAGAGAAGCTCGACACCTCGCAGGGGAAGAGCTCAATTGGAGGTGAAGAGGACTCGACACCTCACAGGAGCCAAGCTCAGCTAGAGGTGGAGAAGAATCAACACATCACAAGAGTCGAGCTCAACTAAAGGTGGAGAAGTGGCTGACACCTCGTAGGAGTCAAACTCAACTGGAGGTGGAGAGAAGGGGTCGACACCTCGCAGGAAATGAGCTCAAATGGAGGTGGAGAAGAATCGAAATCTTACAGGAGCCAAGCTCAAATGGAGGTAGAGAAGACTCGACACCTCATTGGAGCCGAGCTCAATTGGAGGTGGAGAAGTCTCGACACCTCACAAGAGACAAGATCCATTGGAGGTGAAGAAGAGGTTGACACCGTGCAGGACCCGAGATCAACTGGATGCGGAGAGAAGGTCGATATCTCGTAGGAGCCGAGCTCAATTGGAGGTGGAGAGAAAGTCGACACCTCGCAGGAGAAGAAATCAATTAGAGGTGGAGAAAACTCGACACCTCACAGGATCCGAGTTCAAATGGAGGTGGAAGAGGTCGACAACTCGCAAAAGCCAAGCTCAACTGTAGGTGGAGAAATCTCAACACCTCCTAGGATCCAAACTCAACTAGAGGTGGAGAAAGCTCGACACCTCCCAGAAGCCGAGCTCAACTATAGGTGGAGAAAAGTCACATTCGAGGGTAAGTAGCCAGCGTGTCGGAGAGGAGCTCGAGCAGAAGCTTGGACTAGGGCAACACCACAATTGAGGACTTCTGCTTACTCAAGCGGGCAAGTAGCCAACATACTGGAAAGGATCTCAAGCAGAGGCCTCGACTACAACAACACCACACTCGAGGAATTCTACTCACTAGAGGGAGCAAGTAGCCAGCGTGCTGGAGAGGAGCTCAAGCAGAGGCCTCGACTACAATAACACCATACTCGAGGACTTTCCACCAATGCTGAGATCACTTGTCATATTACTTAAGAAATCAACAAAGAGTTAATGACACTGATTTATTTATTGAAAAAGGATCCTTCTTTAAGGAAGAGACGGTATTTTTCTCGTCGAGTAGAGACGTCTACCTTTGGCTCTCTCCTGATAACCTCTACAGCCAAATGAGAAGTACGGTTGGGGGGGGACAACGACCTACATGCAAGGGGAGAGCTAATCTCGATCGTTAGTGCATAGGCTTTAACTTTGGAGAACTCATTACATTACTTGAGACACTGTCATATAATCCGTTCTGAGTGTAATGAGAGTTGAGCTGAAGGCTCATTTCTTGACTCGATCATAGCTAGAGACTGATCCTCTACCTCTATTAATTCTCGCTATGTTGCATGACTATAATGGTCGAGGCATTAGTAAGGGGAAGTGGCTCCCGGGAGTTCTAATAAGACGCACACACCCGAGGCCTCCATCCTAAAATTGGCATGGATGTCGAATAACCTTGGGGCGGGAAGGATGCTCGAGAGGTCTATTAGGACCACCATGCAAGAGGGGAGCGGATCTCGACCAACTTATAGAGAAATGATCTTAGGTCGTCCTGCCACTAAATAATCAAAAGAGAGTTAACCGCACCGGCTCTCATAAACAAAAAATGACTCTAAGCTTCAGACTTAAGAAAGTTATGATCTCACGCTGAGCTTCTAGCTCTTTTGAGGTTAATGACATCTTCGATGACGAAGGGTATTTCTTAGAGCAAAAAAAATGATCCTCTCTTCATCGAGTTGGGAGGTCGACTCCAAACTCTCTTTTAATAACATTTGCAGTCAGCTGAGAAGTGCAATCGAGGGATCATCGACCAACATGTCAGGAGGGAGCTGATCTTGACCGTCAATATAGAGGCCTGGACTTAAGAGGAAGCAAGCCCCAATGCACCGTCCCATCATCCGCTCTGAGTATCATGAGAGCCAAGCCAAGGCTCATTTCCCAACCCAATCGTGAGAATTGACTCTAACTCCACAAATAATTTATCTCTTACAAGGCAATATGGAGTATGACTTTGGACTCCCTTCTAATAACTCTACAGGTGGATGAGAAGTTTACTCGAGGGATCATCGACTATCATGCAAGGGGGAACTGATCTTGGTCGTCAATGCATAGGCTTGGTCTTGGGAGGACGCGTTATCGTCTGACGTCACTGTCCCATCACCTAACTTAGGGTTTACAAGAGTTTGGTTAGAGATTCACATTCTAAACTACTAGCAAAGACGGGTTTCCTCCCTTATATTACTTCGAGCTTCATTAATTTTTTAAGATAGAACACATGCACAGTCTTGTTGATTAGTTGGACGACATAACCTGTTGAGCGTTTGCCCTTCTTACATCATCTATAAGGGTGGAGTTACACTCAAATCATCTCTGCTTCAAGTGTTCATGAAGAGTTATCGATCATAGACCCGAACGAGTTTGAGAGTTTGTTGCGTTCCTGGCTTATGTGGTATACAGGTATGCTCGCCCAGCTTGTTGATCCGCCTACTTGCCATGTACTAAATGTGCATGTACCAGGGGAGGGAAATGACACTTGAGGGGTCCTATCGGACTCACGCACTCGAGGCATACATCCTCCTTTCCCTTGTTCTACTCCCGGAGTTCTTTCACCTTAATACTTACCTTCCCTTCTAGGGGTAAAACCTTTTTAGGTCATCACCGCTCCAAGTTCTTCCGAGCTATTCCACATCGAGTAAGATTTCTTTTGAACCTCAAAGATGAGTAGTTGAAGACATCCTTGCTAGTACGAGTCGTTGAAGAGATTAAATGAATAGCATAGTTGTGTAGTTGCTGAAGCGATGACCTCAGAAGCATGAACTCACAAACTTGAATAGAATGTCTGATAAGCGTGGTGATCATCATGTGTAGGAGCCCGTGGAGTATCAGTTGAAAGACATCACGAGTAAGCATTATCGTGGAGGGTACACCCTTGATGAAGATCATTGTGAGGAGGAGCTCATGGAATACCGGCTTGAAGACGTCATAAGTAACCTATCGCATGGAATGCTAGTTCTTGGTGAAGATCATCAAACGTGGGAGCTTGCAGAACACCTTATATGTTTTCCCCTGGTGGTGAACTCGTCGTGAATCACCCTGCTTATTAGTCATACAAAAGCACTCACAGACTTTACCAAAACACCCGTGAGTACGAACATGTATGAAAAACACTATTATTAAAGGAGGAAAATAAGCCAGGGGTGAGTGTCACTTTTGACATTATAACCCTCACGCAAAGTTTTTGGGGTCCCAAAATTTGAGCTCTCCCGACCTTGCGAGTAGGTCACCCGCATGAACTTGGCTATGAGCGAGTAACAAGGATTCTCGCCTCTTTGATGTCGCAAATCCCGCCTATACTCGCTTATGGGCGAGTAACAAGGAAGCTCGTCTCTTTGAAGTCGACAATCTTGATGTCACCGGCTGGAATTCGCTAACTGGAACTCGCCAACTGGAACTCACCAACTGGAACTCGCCTGCATATACTCGGTTATGGGCAAGTAATAAAGAAGCTCGCCTCTTCGAAGTCGCCAAGCATGAAGAAGTCGCCAACATGAAGTCGCGTACTGACAAGAAAAATCTAGCCTAACTTGTCGAGTTGTCGCGAGTTGTCGCCTTTGGTCACTTACTCGATCCACGCACACCACACCAAAGTGTTGAAGCCAAGAAAATCCCGATTCCAAATTTTCCGGATCAATGCAGCATGAGGTTACTGATTCTATGGTCGAACACCAGAACTCAGATAACACAAGAGTGGGAGAGAGAAATGCCTACAATCACACCCCAGGTGCCTCAGCAGGGAGCCAGGGAGGTCACACAATGTACCCGAAAGTTCCGAAGAAACTTCCCCGCAACAACCAAAAGGCTAGGCGAGGTATGAGAAAGACACGAACTTGGCGAGTATCTAACTCGGGGAGATATCAACATCTTCCAAAAGTGTAGTTCCTAGCATCCCTGAGGGTCTATTTATAGACAAATTCCAGGGGGGACTGTGGAGTATGTTGACGAGTATCCAGCCTCTACTAGCGAGTTACCCGAGCTACTCGCCCATGCCTGCGAGGTACTTGCCCACACTCACCCAAGCTCGCCTCTGCCCGCCCAAGCTCGCCTATGCCCGCCCAAGCCCGACTCTGCCCGCCCAAGCTCGCCTATGCCCGCCCAAGCCCGACTCTGCCCGCCCAAGCCCGTATATGCCCACCCAAGCCCGACTCTGCCCACCCAAGCCCACCTCTGCCCGCCCAAGCGCACCCTGCCCGCCCAAGCCCGCTTCTGCCCGCCCAAGCTCGCCTCTGCTCGTGACTAGGTTCGCGAATATGCGTCTTTTAAGGCATTTATGATCTCGATGAATTACGAATTATACAAGCGTCATCACCCACTATAGGTCGAGAGCTCCGATACCTTGTTGCATTCCAACAAAGGATTAACCAAAAACCTCGATAGATAAAAGGCGAACAACACTCAAATCCTTCCTAAGAGCTCTAGCTCTGAATAGAAGATAACAAAGGTAGAGACATGGAACTTCCCCCTTTGCCGTCCTTATCTCAGACAACAAAAAGAGCATACAAGATTCATCAAACCAAACCTAGACCCCTTCCAACTATTTATATTGGGCAATTGATATACGCACATCATAATTAGATATACGTAGCCCTTTGATATACGAAATCTCTAAACCGATATTTGTACACTTCTTGATATTCGTAGCCCAAAAAAATCTACTCATTTAAATTTCTAAAATTTGCCTACCAATAGGCATGATGGTTTAGCCTGTTTAGTGTTTTCTTTTGATTTTCTTGATCCGTGAAAGGATATAGAAATTTTTCTACAATTGATCTCTTAAGTGTATCCATTTCACCACTTTGATCATGAGTTTATCAGGTGATCATGGAACCAATATTCCAAGCAGGAAATCAGTCAAAAAAAAAAATAATTTTTAGCTTTAAGAAATACCAAGCTATTGCTCTTTTTTTGACATTCTTTGCATATACTAGCTACCATGCAACAAGAAAAACCATGAGCATCGTCGAAAATGTTCTTGATTCTCGCACGAATGCAATGCCATTTGTGTTCATAAGATTAAAATTCTCATGACCTTACTCCTATAACATTAAAAGCGGTAGCATCTCTCTGCATCAATTTACCAAACACCTGACGTGCATGGTCTTTGAATTAGAGGTAGGCATGAGTGAGGCGTGTGAAGAGGGAAGGACAGATGGAGAAGTGTGATTTGATGAGTTTAGCAGGTGGACTTGGCAGGAGATTGGTGGGTTTTGGGCGGGAAAACTTGGGATTTTGGGAAAAGTTTGTGGGCAGATGGTCGATTTATCTGAGAAGGCTACAACGCCTAGAGGCGGCGGTCCCAGCGCGGAGGAAGGAAGGCTGGCGGCAAAGGGCTCTCCGGCGAGGTCGATTGGCTACGGGCGAGGAATTTTTTCGTCTGGAACCTGTTTTCAAAATTTTCCATGCGGGACCAATGAGAAGTCTGAAATTGCACGCGGGACCCACGTATTTCTGATGTCTGACATGCACTTTTGCGCGGAACTCACAAATTCGTGACTTCTCATTGGTCCCGGTTCCATCTAGGTACGAGACAAAAAATTAGGAAGTTCGGGCAGGAGGATGGTAAAAGAAGAGGAGGCGGAGATTAGAGAGGGGAGAGAGCTTTCTATTTTTAATATTAAGTTTAAATTTTTGTTGCTGGAATAATAGTTTTGGGTGTGCGTATATCATTCACATCATACTGAGGCTGGATATTACAAGATTAGTCCCCGACACACATTAATATTAGCAACAAAAAACAAACGCAATTGCTATTGACACTACAAATTTCGCTATCCCCATTCGTATTTAAATATTTTTTAAGACGTTTCAGAAGGGCTAACCGTACGGCAGTCATTTTTCCAGCTGCTTATCTTGTTCCAGAGCATCAATTTCAGATGAATATGTGTGGACAAAAAAACATTCAGTGTGCACCCTCTGCTCCACAAGTAATTTTTACGTGCGGGTAGCGTTCCGTTTTTTGGAAGCAGGTGAGATCCAAGCAGCCTAATTTTAAATCCAACGTCAGTCGTCAGTCAAAATAAAAAAATAAAGAATGCAAGCAAAACATCTTTTTTAAAGACCCTTCAGACGGCTCATGCAGTAGCCGCGCTCCTTTCTCTGCGAGCGGGTAGCCCATAAATTTTTTTTTGGTTGCTCCACATGTCTCCGAAGACTGTCTTCATAGATTCACACTTATCAGCTCGGCTGCATATGTGAATATGATCAGAGAATTCTATGACATTGCTCAACGATGATCAGAGAATTCTATGACATTGCTCAACGATGATCAGAGAATTCTATGACATTGTTCAATCCAACGCGCGAAAGCAATTAATCTCGTCAATCCTATTGCAAAATAAATGCAGACGCAAAAAAAAGAGAGAGTAAAAAGTAATAAAAAAATAAAAAAAAACGGAAAATCTCTCTCCAACGCGCCACATGAATTGAACTTCACCCTGAAATTTTGCTCATTGTCCGGAGTCTCCGGAACCGGTTGAGAAATCTCTCTCCGTGAGCTATAATAAGTATTTGTCACGTGGAAACAGCTAAGCGAGGAAGCAATGGCGGGCAGAGCCCTTCTCTCCAGTCACAACAGTCTACGCGCCATCACTACCTTCTCATCCGTCTGCCGTCCAACGAACCGCCTAGCCCCATACCGTTTCCGCCGCCTCCGCCGCTCGTTTCTTCCAGCGCCGCCAGCCATCTCGACCGCCACCTGCTGCCGGAACAATCCCCGAACCGATGGAGAGAGCGAAAACCCTAGCAAGGCGGAGCCCTTCGTGCTGACGACACCTCTATACTACGTTAACGCCCCTCCGCACATGGGCAGCGCCTATACAACCATTGCAGCCGACGCCATTGCTAGGTTTCAGGTTCAGTATTGCTCCTAACCCTCTACTAATTTTATATTGTCCCTTTGTAACAATGATAATTTTGTTGCTGTTTGTGTCAGTTTGAGCTTGTTAACCATTGCGCTATCCGCTGGTGTTCACACTGTTAATTCTTATCTCTGGTAATGGGGGCCAAAAATATTACGCTGTTCTTCAGCTGGAACTATAGGGTCACAATTGTTCAAATATTTGAGTGCTATATCTTGTGAAATCTGGGATGCATTTCTATTCTTTTCCGAACTCTTCACTGTCACCATCCCCAGCCCCTCCCATTTGAAGATGCAAAGCTTCTCCAACAGGGGCTGGGCTCCTTGGGAACTTAACCAAACACCTTATAGATAAAAATGACGTTTGAATTGAAAATGATCTACTGAATGCAAGTTATTCGCACTGAATCAGATAGGTTATTTCCAGGATGGCTATTTGGTCCTCTTTTAATGTCATTGTTAAAATGTTTTTGACAGTAGAAACTCTAATGTGCCATAATGAATTGAAAAAAAGAAAAGATTTGTAGAAGCTTACAATTTATATTTTCCATCACCACTTGAGGGAAATCATTAGGTAAGAAGGTATTAGATAGTTGGGATTGGTTGGTTAAAGAGACTCTCCACCCAAAATATATATTTGTTCTTCTGAATGCACGGAGAAAATATCTCACTGGTGTACCCATATGGTTTATTATATTGGTAGACAAGCTATCTGAAGGGAATTATTTCTCTCAAAAACAAAATGAGTACATTCCTTGCAATCTTAAGGGTCCATAGCCAAGCTTATGGCTCCTCAATAAACATTGTATGATTAGTTTTATACATGTAAAATATATATGAACTGCGCAATGGCATTCACAGTACAACACAAACACCCTATTTTCTTAAACAAATAAACCCATCTGAGTTTCTTCACCCACCTTAAGTGGAAGAAAGCAATTTTTGTTAGCCCAAGATAATAACTGCAAATACCCTTGCAGATCCAATCAACTACTCTTTGTGCCTTGAATACATACACGTATATGTGCGAACTACACTTTTATTTCTTCATGCGACTTATGTTATTATAAAAGTAAGTTTTGCTGATGAAGGATAGTGATGCAGGATAAATCTGTAGGTGACGGATTAACGATGCCCTAACCCTACAGGCAATGCAAATGAGCACTTGACAAATGCAATGAACCTAAACAACGTATAATAAGGGTTAAAGGATTCATATGCGACTACTAGAATGCAACCTTAACGTGACTACTAGAATGCAACCTTAACGTGACATGCAAGAGATAATTTTATTACACACATGAACTCGATATGAACGCATTGACATGAACCAACGACAAAATCAAAATAGAGCAATAAATGATTAAATCACACACATAATTTTAGCAAAAACAAAATAATTCTTTTAGGCAAAACAAACATAAATTTTCCTCTGCGTGGAGAGCCAAAATAAGAGCGCGCGACGAATAATTTCTTCCCTCAAATCACACGTGAATCTATAACAAAATACTACAATGCTATAGATCCAACTGAACATAAGCAAAATACCATATAACAATGTTGGAATTCAAAATTCCATAACAAAATAAACTCACAAAGTAAGGGGGCCGCTTGAGGAGGAGATCCGGTAATTCAATGCGAGTGGCGGCTTCCCGGAGGTGGAAGGGGTGCTGTAGGGTGCTGTACTGTGGCTGGAATCATGGCACTGTATGTGGGGAAGGTTGGTTTTGGGAGTTGGAGGGAAGACATTAATAAGGGAGGGAAGAAAAGAAAGATCAGCTGGTGTTTTAGAAGTCAACGAAAGTGCCTGTAGTAGACGGATCAGGCACATATAATAGGCAGACTTTTGGTAGTAAAATTGGACTTAAATAAGGATTTTATTTAGGGAATACAAGGGTTTCTATTGATCTGGGAAGGGGCTATGGGAGGAGAAACATGGATCAATTATTTTTTCTATCAGGCGAGGAAAAAGGGTGGGAAGGGGCTTAGGATATGGGCAGAAAATAACAGTTTTTCAGGACTGTAATAGAGGACAAGGATTAGGTTTACTGACCATAAATAATGGTTGTTCGGGGCTGCACCGAGGGGCGGGGGAAACCTGGACTGTGGGCGTCGGTGGGGGCAGGGGCGGACCTACCATAGGCCGAGTGTGGGCAGACACCCACAATGAAATATAATTTTTTTTTTTGTAGTAGTTGCCACGGTTTTTAACTGTGGAAAATACAAAACGGTCCTAAATCGTGACAAATACTCCGGAATCCAATAAAAAAACATCGTGCGATTAATCTCTCTCGTGTCCCGTTCTGTATTTCGCTGCGCCCTAATCCCTCCCGTGTAGGCGACCGCTTGCCCGCCCTAATATTTCACTGCGTCTTCATCTCCCCAGTCTCTCGACTCCCCTTCTCCTTCGATTTCCTCGTTGACGGCGTTGTCTACAGTCTACTCATCCTTAACATTTTTGTCCCAGAGTAGAAACCAGTAGCCATTAGGTATGTAAATGTTCTTCTCCGCCCGGGCCCTGCTTTTTTCAATTTCATATTTCTTTGATTTCGATGAATCTTCTTTTTCCGAGTAGGATTCGTCTCCACCCCTCTCCTTCTGCTTCGATTGGATGAATGTTTGTTTAGTAACATATATTGAAAAAGATGTCTTCTCTACTATCGATAACAAAGTTATCATGGAATGTTTCCAGAGCATGAAGCATCGAAAAAGAGTATTATAATCAAGTATGTAATCTTATTTTATTAATAAAAAGATGTCATAATATAGATTGTTTTTTTTGCAAAATTGTAGTCATTTTTATCATATGCATCGATATTTTTCGTCGTTATTTTATTGAATGCCCTCGCCCCCACTAAAAAATTCCGCTGGGCCCGCCCCTGGGTGGGGGGAATTTGAGGGTGGAGGAAGGTGGCTAGGGATATGGGTTATCTTTGGGAAGCAGATTTGCATGTTCTCACGATTGTGGGATTATATGTGGTACTTGGTAATGCTTGGTTGAGAAGCATTGAGAGGGTGTTGAATGATTATGAGGCCATGACCATGGAGTTCAAATTGGGCGGAAAAAAGAGACTGTGAAAAGCAATAACTTCCACCAGAATTCAACCGTGTGCAGCCAATGCGATGGAGTGGCTTTGGAAGGGTGGTGCGAGCTGTTTTGTTGTGGTCCTAGCAGGTGTAAACTAAGAGAAGGCGTGTAGGAGGTAGGGAGAGGAGACACTTGAAGAAAAATTGCAGCATCTGCCCCCATCTGTTCGGTGTGTAGTGGAGGAGCACAAACATGTGTTGGAGATGCCGAAGGGGTTGCCACCCCCACGCCCGTTCGATCATCGGATTGTACTTCATGATGCGGCAAGACTAGTGAATGTACCTCCCTACCAATATGCTCATTGTCAGAAAGAGGAGATTGAACGGCAAGTGGATGAGATGTTGTCCTAAGGGTTGATACGAACCAGCACGAACCCATTCTCTTCCCCAGTGTTGTTAGTAAGAAAGAAAGATGACTCTTGGAGATTCTGTACGGACTACCGAGCCTTGAATGAAGCTACTATCAAAGATCGTTTTCCCATTCCAATGATTGATGAAATGTTGGATGAGTTGCATGGTGCGACAGTGTTTACCAAGCTTGACTTAAGGGCGGGCTATCATCAAATCAAAAGGAAGGAGGAAGACGTGCACAATACTGTCTTTAGGACACACTCAGGACATTACGAGTACTTGGTTATGCCGTTTGGGTTGTGCAACGCTCCCTCCACATTCCAAGCTGCCATGAACCCCATATTCAAGCCCTTTCTCCGCAAGTTCTTGTTGGTGTTTTTCGGTGACATTCTTGCGTATTCCACGTCAATGGAGGAGCACATTGGACAACTCAGGGTAGTGTTGGAACTGCTGGAACAACACCACTTTTTCATCAAGCTATCGAAGTATGAGTTTGTACAAATAAAGTTGGAATACTTGGGTCATATCGTTTCAGGGGAAGGGGTGAAGGTGGATTCGAGGAAGATTGAAGCCATGGTGGATTGGACCTTACCGACCAACATTACCGCTTTGAGAGGTTTTTTGGGGTTAACCGGCTACTATAGGCGTTTCGTGAAGAATTACGGATTGATTGCCAAGCCATTGACCTTCATGTTGGGGAAAGATACTCTTGAATGGAATGATAGGGCAAGGAGAGCCTTTGAAGAATTGAAGAGGGCAACTACGCAAACTCCGGTGCTTTCCTTACCAAAATTTGAGAAGCCTTTTGAAGTCTACACAGATGCCAGTGGGGAAGGTATAAGAGCCGTGTTGGTGCAAGAGAAGAGGCCATTAGCTTTTGTTTCCAAAGCATTGGAGCCTATGAAGAAGACTTGGAGCACGTATGCCCGTGAGATGTTAGTGATCATACATGCGGTAAAGGTATGGCGACCCTATCTTTTGGGCCGCAGCTTCACCATTGTGACCGACCAACAACTATTGAGGCACCTATTGAAGCAAAAAATTGTCATCTCGGAGTAACAAAAGTTCATTGTGAAATTGCTTGGGTTTGAGTATGACAGCCTACCAACCAGGAAAGGAGAACAAGGTGGCCGATGCACTTTCTAGAAAGGATGGGAGCTCGATGCTATGGACGGTTTATGATGAGACAGAGGCTGGAACACAAGCTTTGAGTAGTGTCGAGTGAAAAATCTGGGATAAAATATGTGGGGAGGTCAAGCTTGACAAAAGTGCATTGGAGATTTGTGCAAAGTTAGAGAAATAGGAGGAGAGGGTGGAAGGCTGCAACATGAGCGAAGGCTTAATCCACTATAAGAATGGAGTATACGTGCCAAGAGTACCGATACTGTGCAAAGAGCTTTTGGGCCACTTCTATAACAACAAGGAAGGAGGACATTCCGGGTGAATGCGGACATATATCAAGGTGAAACACTTATTTTATTAGGAAGGCTTGAAGAATGAGGTGAAGGAATGGGTAGCCCGATGTGACATATGCCAAAAAATAAAGTACGATCAAAGAACTCCTATGGGGTTGCTTTAGCCGCGGCCAACCCCGGTAGGAATTTGGGAAGACCTATCCATGCATTTTTTGGAAGGCTTACCTACAAGCAAGTGGTTCGATGCGATATTGGTGGTGGTAGATAGATTGAGCAAGGGGGCTCATTTCATGCCTCTCCGACACCCTTTCACAGCAAGTAGCGTGGCCAAGATATTTGAGGAGATTGTGGTAAGGCTGCACGAAATACCAAGGAGCATCGTGACGGACCGGGGTATGTTGTTCATGAGTTCGTATTGGTACAACACCTCGTATCATGCTTCAATCGATACAAGCCCTTTTGAGGTGACTTATGGGAGAAGTCCACCTATGTTGAGCAGCTATAAGAAAGGGACGACCAAGGATGAAGAGGTGGAAAAGGAGTTACTAACCCGGGACAAAATCATCATTAAGGCAAAGAAGGCATTATGTAAGGCGCAAGGGAGGATGAAGAGATACTATGATCAGAGGAGGAGAGACGCAAGCTTTGAGCTGGGAGACTACGTGTACCTCAAGTTACAACCTTACCGACAAAGGTCATTGAAGAAAAAATATAACTCTTAAATTTTCTCAGAGGTACTGTGTACCCTTCATGGTGTTGGAGCGCGTGGGAGAGGTGGCATACAAACTTAAATTACCCGCTTCCTTCCTTTTGCACCCGGTGTTCCATTTCACCGCCTTGAAGAAGAGGATTGGGGAACCGAAGCAAGTGATAGATGAACTGCAGAATTTTGATGATGAAGGGAACGTGATGCTGAAGCCTAAATAAGCTCTCCGCTACCGGCAAGGAAAGAAGGGTAAAGTGGACAATGGGTATGACAAGTGTTAGTACGTTGGCAAGGGTTACCGTTGGAGGAGGCAACGTGGGGGGAATATGAGGAAATGAAGACTACTTTTCCAAATCTCACCCTTGAGGACAAGGGAGTTCTTGAAGGAGAGGGGAATGGTGAAGTTCCGCTAAGGAGAAACATTCGAGTTTGGAAACCAAACCGACGACACAGTCTTGGGGGCGCGTGACAGGGGGGGTCGGGCTCGGGTGAGGTCGAATCTGGTTTTGGTTTTTGTTTGGACCGTGGGTTTTTTCTTTTGTTTTGGACTTTTGTTTAGTGTTTTTTGTTCTGTCAAGTTTAGAGTGGGCTATGACCCAAGGGTATTTTGGGGAAAAATTAGTGAGACAAATATGAGGGGGCAGGTTAGGACGTAAGAGGGGGTATCCGCTATTTGGAAGAAATTCCCGTGAGCTCTTTCAGAGAGCTATTGTTGCGGCGAACTGGAAGGTTGATTCCAGCGAGCTTGGGAGACGGTGTGCGGCGATCCGGTTGGCGCTCACTTGGGCTAGCTGGGAGGCGAGTGAATCTCAAGCTATAGAGGCCTATCCGCGGTTCTGGGCGGGTGGACAACAACATCCTAGGCGGGCGAACTGCATTATCCAGGGTTTCGCAAGCTAGGGAAGTATTGGAATTTCTAGATTTGTCCTGTTTGATATTTCTGCAGTGGATGTTTCTTGTTTGTTTGGTCTGGGCTGGAGCCGAAAGTTTTCTCCTGTTTGATGATATTTTTTTGGTGCATGAAATCATCTTAATCGGATGTGTTTGCTGGATGAATGAAGCTATAAGTCCTGTAAGATCCATATGTCTGTTTTAGTTCTGTGTGTTAAGGATGCGAAAAACTGAATGGCGCGAGGTGGTGTTGACGGTATGCTCAAGAGATAAAGAGCTTGGAGCACTTCGTGTGTTCGGTGGATTGCCAGAACCAGTTCTGTTCATTTGGGGGTGGTTTGGGGCGTGTTGTTGGACCCGATCTGCGGGTTCTCAACAAACTGCTATTTCGTGATCAAAGGTGGAGTAGTGCTTTTAGCGGTGACTATTTCATTTTTTGTGCTAACAATCCAAAGATGGTCAAAAGAATAATCTCGATTTCACAGAGCTTCCGTGTACCTATAAGTTCCATTGGACCCATTGAGAATGCGGAAGAGTTTTTTTTTGTTTTCCAATAAAAATTGGTTGAATTTTTTTCCTGTATCTTCTGATGGGAAAAAGATTTATGAGATTTGTTTCAAGGATCCCAAGGGAAGAGTTGTTTCTCCATGTAAAGAAAATGTGTGCAATACCTGTATGTAACCAAGATTTTCTGTAGTAATTATTTGAATTGGAAAAAAGGGATTACAATGGAAATGATGGAATGCCCACATTGGATTTAGCTAAATACATTTTAAGGGAGTTTGTTGGTTCATTAATCAGCACCTGAGTTGATCAAATATGACGATGCTTGCATGCTAGCATATATTTTTGTTGTACCTAGGTCCAATGACTAGATTTTACAATTTGTTAAAGTTACAACCATATAAACATCGACATCTTTGGCATGTAAGTCGTTTATCTACCTGCTTCTTGATGCGGATCCGCGGATGCGTCCGGATCCGCATTCCGATCTTTTTCATATATATATATATAGCTTTATTATTTTCGGACATCATTTCGTGTATTTATGGCCCCAAAACCATCGACCAATCATAACCGTTGATTCTGAGTGCCCTAATTTTTAATCTCTTATAAATAGATGTTAAGGATGCTCTTTCATGGTATTGTTGAAATTTGGAGTCTTCTTCCTCATTTCCAGTGATACCCTCCACGGTGCCGACTCCGTGGAGCCCCTTGGTGACGACTCATTGGGTAAGTTTGTATCTTTTGATTTTTCTCTCCATCTACACCTCCCTCCCTGCCCTGTCCGGTCGTCGACCATCTTCAGGACCCCATCCAGCCACCCTTTTCTTGCTGTCCAGCCGCCGGCCACCATCAGGCCCCTCATCCAGCCACCCCTCCTTAAGCCACCCCCTCTGTTACTCCCTCCAACCGCGCCACCTCAGGCCGCCGCCCCTCAACCCGCAGGTCGCCTTTGTTCCCCTACAGGCTGCCAGCCCTAGCCCCTCCAGAACCCACCCAAAGCCTCCTCCCCTCCCTGTTCAACCCTGCCGCCACTCCCCCCTATAGCCGGCCCCTGCTTCTACTGGCCTCCGCCCCTTGAAAGCCTCAGATCCAGTCCCCACTCCTTCCCCCAACTGCCACCACCCCTCCCCACGGCTTGGAGCCACCTCTAAACAGCCACCCACATCAGATTTGCATAGATCTGGGCAAACCAACCCAGATCCAACCTCTATCCTCCCCGATCCAGCCCTGCCAACCCCCGGACCAACCTTCCCCTTACCCGTTCTAATCCACCCACCACCGGAATCCTGCTTTGAGTCCTCCAACGTTCAGATCTATTTTATTTACAACAGTCCTAATATTTGTGTTGTGTATTTGTATTGATTTTTTGGTTGGAAACATTGTTATGATTTGGATATTTTGTGCTTGCTTGAGATTATAGTTTATTATGATATTTACTCTTTAAAAATCTCTAACTGCAGGAAGGACCGATTCGCCGCGAGTTCTTGCTTTGACCCTCCACGCGGAGGAAAATCAAAACTTGTCTGCTTAAATGAATTATTTTGCTTTACTTTGAAATATTTGCGCCAGATTTAATTATTTATTATTTCGTTTGAATTCACACCGTTCGATTTGCATGACATGTAGGGTTATGTCACCGTTTATCCGCTGTCTATAGATTCGTCCTGCCTCAATTCTTCTTACTAATATAACTTTGGATTTTCTTGCTTTATCTGATAGAACCAAAGAATCCTTTTCTCCTATTGTCTTACACCAGAGACTGCTTGGAAAGAATGTAATATTCATCACTGGAACAGATGAGCATGGAGAGAAAATTGCTACTGCTGCAGAAGCCAATGGTAGAAACCCCAAAGAGCACTGTGATGCAGTTTCAGATGCCTATAAAATGCTCTGGAAAGAGGTAACCTACTATTTTTCTTTAGCTTTGTCAACATGCATATTTTTTGAACATGGCTACCAATGATGGTCTGTCAACATGCATATGTGTTGTCTCATGCAAGGTTTTCACATTATAATTTTTATTGATTCTTCTCATCATGAAATACAAACTGAGTAAGCCTTAAATAATTTGTCTTAATTTTATTAATCACAGCTAGATGTAGCGTATGATAAGTTCATCCGCACTACTGATCCAAGACATGAAGGGATTGTGGAGGAATTCTACTTAAGAGTATTTAGCAATGGTGACATATATCGAGCTGACTATGAGGGGCTCTATTGTATAAATTGTGAGGAGTACAAGGTAATTCTCCATTTTAGAGGTAACTATGACTATTTATTGTTTAATTTCTGTACAACACTCAACAACACTCAAGCCTTTATCCCACTATAGTTGGGTCGGCCCAATGAGTGTCCGGAGAAGGGTCCCACCACAAGGGTGAAATGTAGGCAAACCTTACCCTGCATTTTTGCAAGAGGCTGCTTCCAGGACTCGAACCCGGGACCTCAAGGTCACATGACAACACCTTAACGAGTGCGCCAAGGCTCCCCTTCATATTGTTTAATTTCTGTAAGTAAAATATTGCCTTTTTTCATATAGTCCTATAATTAATTAATTGAGGTTAGGTTGACAAAAAGAGAGAGGAACATTAGTGTATTTCCCTTACAACATGGCACTTTGAATCTCACTATTCTTGTCAACAAATTTCCAAGTTCTTATTTTCCCTAGTTTTTTCGTCACTTAATGATTTTTTTTATATATGTTTTCTAATTATTCTTTGTTAAATATTGTAGGATGAGAAAGAGTTACTTGAAAATAATTGCTGTCCCATGCACTTAAAGCCTTGCGCTCTCCGCAAAGAGGATAATTATTTTTTTGCCTTATCAAAGTATCAAAAACTGTTGGAAGAGCACTTGATGAATAATTCAAACTTTGTGAAGCCTACATTTCGTTTGAATGAGGTGAGATTTTAGGAGTCTCTCATTTCCTTTAGTTTGTAATTGTTGCTTGTGTTCTTTTTTCCTTTTTAGTAATTTAACCATAACACAACCCAAATTAATCCTAATTGAAAATTTTCTGTACTGACAAACATCAAAATTTAAATCCAACTTTTGAACAACACGATTTACTTGTATATTCATTGCTATAATTATTAAGCGTTTGCTTGAGCGTTTTTTAGTTCTATTTTATACCTGCTTTTTTATGGTTCTTGTTTTCAGGTAAAACAAAAGATGTATGCGTATTTATTTCTGGTTTCTATAAACCTTAAAAAATGTATTTAAAAAGTTGCAACTATCTCAATATATAGTTAACTTTATTTAATATCCAGCCCCATCATCATTTTTCTAGTCATCTTTATCATCATATCCTTCCCCAATTATTTGAGGTTGGCTTTATGATTCCTTATATTTCATTTCTTCCCATCGTGCACTGTCTGAAGTGTTAAACTAAGAGTGCACACACCAGTTTGATTGACTTTCATCTATGTTAACTTGGGTCCGCCCTTTCTCTTACCAAATCCTGCTATCCTATCTCTATATACTTGTTTACCTGGTGCATTCTCTTTTTTTCCTTATATATGTTCAAATCGCTCAAGTATTTTCTAATCATCTTATCTTTGATAAATATCACTCCCAATGTTTCTTTAATGTAATCATTTCTTAATTTTTCCTTCTTGTTTTGCCACACCTACATGGCATTCACATTTATATTGCACTCAACTTTGACATAATTGCTGAATAATTAGATCCATACAACATCGTTTGTGTAATAGCAATTTCATAAAAAATAACCTTTAAATCGCCAAAGTGTTATCTTATCGCATAGTACTTTCGAGACACTTCTCCATTTTAACTTTAGAGATAGGATTCTCATCCCCATCGTTCTTGAGGATAATTGATTCATGATAACATCTCACACCCATTTGTTTCTTTATTTTCTATTAAGATATTGATAATTATCAATGTCACCTAACTAAAATTGCATATCACATATTCTTTCTTTGTCTTGCTAATTATAAGCTTTTATCTTTTAAGCAATATTTCCATTGTTATAATTTTCATTTAACTCAATAGAAGCCTCACCGAATAGAACTATGTCGTAAGCCAAAGATATGCATCATTGCACCTGACTTTGGATATCTTTTGTAAACATCTTCATTGCTATTATAAAAACAAGGACTTTGTATATATAAAATTTTTCCCAACATGCCACATCGACAAGGAATGTCAACTCAAAACGCATGAAGATGAATTCTTACATCAACATCCGATCGACAACCTAGGCGGGCCTACTAGACTAATACAATTCTTATTAGTGGAAATTAGATCACAATGCCTCATGCATTGGATCCCTATCTGCACTTGCCTATCAGAGGAGCTAATTGTGAGAAACTACCCGCAAATTCTACCCGTCAGGTCTTACTTGGAAGATGCTAATGCTTTTGAAGATAGCTTGCTGTCCAAGAGTGGTGTTTCTGTTAAGACTGAAATTCGTTAAAATTGGATAAAAGGCAGGTCACTCCTTTATATATAATAAATTAATGTATTCAAGAATACTAACACTCCTCAAGTTGTATGACAACAAGACAACTATCAGTATTGCTCATAATCATGTTCAGGTGTTCGCGAACACCTCCCCTTCAATAGTGGTTGCGAACCTGTTCTGGTGTCTGCGAACACCTCCTCTTCAGGAGGGGTCACAGACATGTTCCGGTGTCCGTGAACATCTCCCCTTCAGGAGTGGTCGCAAACACGTTCTGGTGCCTGCGAACACCTCCCATTCAGGAGTGGTTGTGGACACATTCTGGTGTCTGCGAACACCTCTCCTTCAGGAGTGTCCGCGAATACGTTATGGTGTCCGCTGAGACCGCGCAACCTGCCATCCGAGAGTTCACACAGACTCGCTTTTAGTGATCGCTCGACTCCCTTGCAGGCAACCCGAGATTCCTGATCGTGCCCGTTCGAGCAGCTCCTTATTTCCATAAATAGTGGACAAATGTATATCAAAGAGAGGCAAAGACAAAGGGGCAGTGGAGCTGGTGAGCTCTCAAGAGTAGGTGTGAATTCTCCGCAAGAGTGTGGGCGAACACTCCATTTAAGGCCACGAACACAGCTCAAGCGACTTCTCTTCGGTGACCGCGACCTCATCAACAGGGCTACCTTTTTACTGCTTTATTCATGTAACCTGGATGTAGTCCTAACTTGATGTAATTTGAGTATTAATCAATAAAATCACCTGCAAAAATGAGTTGCAGTTGCATGATGTCTTGGTCTTGCCGTTCGCGGCACCCCCTTTCCCGCTTGTTTATTCGTGACCCGAAGTAAGTGTCCACTCAACAACACCCTCTACCCTTCAGTTCGAGCGACGTGGAATTGGTGGCATTTTTGGTATCAACAGTTATAAAATAAGTTTATCTGATTGTCTTCAAGAAATACGATCTCCAACAGTAATGCACAATGCCATGTTTCTTCACATATTTTATGAACCATGGCTCTGCAATCAACCTCTGCACTGTATCGAACCACCGCATGTTGCTTCTTGCTTCTCCACGTGACAAGTTTTACCCTAACAAATGAGCGTAAATCGTCTATCATCAACTGATCCAGCCCAGTCGACATCGTATAGGCCTCAATCTTCAATCTCTCATTATGGGTGAATAAGATAATCTTTCCTAGTGACATCTTAAGATAGCGCAAGATTCTATGTACAACATCCAAGTGTTTAGTTTTTGGTGTGCGCATAAACTGACTAACCACTTCCACGACATATGCCACATCTAGACAGTATGAGAGACATGGATCAATCATGCAAAAAGTCTCTGGTACCCATCCACATATTCTATAAGCTCTCCATTATCCTTTGCAAGCACAAAATTGACTTCAACCAATGTAGTTGAAGGTTTGCACCAACTTATACCTGACTGTTCTAATAGATCTAATACATATTTCCTTTGTAAAATAAATATGTCATGCTTTGACCTTACAACTTCAATGCTTTGGAAATGTTTTAGTTTTTCTAGATATTTTACCTTAACTCTTTTGCAAGCTTCCCTTCAAGGATATTAATCTCTTTGGTATCATCCCCAATATCACAATATCATCCACATATACAATAAGCGATGTCAGCTTTCCCTGCCTTCGTCTAATAAATAAAGTGTGATCGACATTATTCTGAGTATACCCAAAAGAGATCATCACCTTGTGGAATATACCAAACAATGTTCTCGGGGATTGTTTCAATCCATATAGAGTATTGATTAGTTTGCATTTGACATTCCAAGAGGTATAGACATATAAATCACCTCTTCCAGTTCGCAATGGAGGAACACATTTTTTACATCCAACTATTGGAGGTTCCACCCTTTACATGCAGTACATGATAATAGAACCCGTACTCAGTTCATCTTAGCCACAATGGCAAATATCTCTTGATAATCAATCCCATAGGCGTGGGCATACCCTTTCACCACCAATCGTACTTTATAGTGTTCCACCATCCCTTCAACATTTTGTTTTATTGCAAATACTCATTTGCACTCCACCGGTCTTTTCCCATTTGGAAGATCCACCAGTTCCTGTGTACTATTTTTTTCTAGAACCTGCATTTCCTCTGCCATAACATTCTTCCACTTTGTATGTTGGAGTGCCTCATGTCATGTAATAGGAATCACGATAGAGGATGATGTGAAAATGAATGTTTGATGCAATGAGGTTAAGGGGGCATATGAAACATATTTAGACAATGGGTGCTTGGTAATCTTACCTTTACATAGGTCAATAGGTAACTTCACAAGAGCTTAAGACGAAGTCATGATTGGTTCTGATACGGGTGGATGGGCCGTCGAGTCCATCTCTTAATATAAACCTGTAGAGGAGTTGTCTTCAGTGGAGGAGATCTAGTCTCCCATTGGATAGGAATATTGTGAGATGGCATGATATACAGTGGCGGGACCAGCAAAGCGAGAGTATGTCTTAATTCCAATGTAGGTGAAGACTCCCCCTGAAGAGAGGCCTTATAGTAAGGATCTTCCTTCCGAAATGTGAATGTTATGGGCTTCTCCCATAACAACAGTTACGTCGCTGAAGAATGGCCGGAGGTGGGGATGGCGATGACGAGGATATAATGGAGCCGAAACTGTGGTTGACTAGGCGGGGTGTGCTCGGGAGGAGAGAGCTACCACAATCTATTCAAAGGGGAAAGGAATAGACTAAATTCTTGCTTTCTCCCTTTCATAAAATCCACACCTTTAAATAGACTTCCAAAACACAAGACTCATAAATGATAACTCCTATTTTCTAACTCCCAACCACTAAATAATGACAACACTAAAAGATAAGATAATGATTATTAAAGGACAACACTACCAAACACGATAATAATAATAAAGGACAACACTAATGATAACCTCTAGTCACTAATAAAAGACAACCATAAAGATAATAATAACTGATTAGGCCTGTCGCTCCAGGCCTATGACATCGCCTATGACATCTCGCCCATCCTTCAAATCGTGCTTGTCCTCAAGCTCGAAGGAAGCTCGATCGACTTGTTCATCAGACTCCTTTATTTCACGCCAAATCAACGCCTTGCGGTGTGTCACTGTAGCGAGGGCTGCAAAGAGCAACAAGCCCGCTTCGTGCTCACCGATGACACGGATGATGGTGATGTAGTCGGTGGGTCGTAGCATGTGTGGCGATATGATGGAAGAGGAGGCCGCAACATGAGATTGAAAAGATTGAAGTAGTGGCGGGGAATAATTCGCCGATGCCCGAGGACTACTCAGAACCATATCAATTTTCATGGAGGTGAGAGGAGTGTCATCGACGATCTTTCCACAATCACTGTATGACAACAATGTGTCCTTGTGAACAAGGACACCACTAGGTGCCGGTTACTGGGGGACCGATGGACTGGCCAAAATATCAACAATCTGCACCTAGTTGGGTAGAGACGTCGATCATGTGGTGAGCAGTTGTTTATGTTTGCGTGCATCGATCATGTCGTCAAATATGATGATTATTGCGACAACACAACTTGCCATTGTCAAGGCGTGAGAGGCCATCGTGGCCTGTTACAGACTGCGTATTATGTTACAGGCTGTTATGCGAAGTTATGGGGTCTCGAGCACCGAGTCCTTTTTATCTTTATTATTATGTTTGTCGTATTAGGTTGAGAGTTGTAAGAGTCATCTTGTAGCCTATATAAAAGCATGAGTATTGTATGTTTGAAGGTATGAAATGAAGTCTAGTTCTTCCTTGTCCCCTGTGTGAGATTCTGGTGGCTCTCTCCTCCAACGAGCAACCTCGCTTAGGCAGCCGCGATTAAGGGTTCCGTTGTATCCCCTCAACACCGCCATCTCCCTCTCCGATCAACACTCCGGCGAGTTACCGTTGTTACGAAAGTAAACCCATAACAACTTGGTATCAGAGCCTTTCCTTCCTCAGCTCGGTCCTTCCGCTGCTTGCCTTTTTCCACTGCACGCCATCCTCGCGGGATCATCTTCTCCGCTGATTCAACCACTGTACCTCATCTCCCCGCACCTTCCAAGTCCGCCGATCCTTCCCACAACTCGCACAACGCTCCTTTTCCTTGTCGTCCACCTCCACGGACTCCTCCCGCACCGCTCATTTCAAAAATTTCCGGTCGCCTGCTTCAGCTATTTCCACAAGCCTGAAGACTCCAATCTTGCATCGTTCTGGCCGCCTGCTTCGGCGCCACTTCCGGTCGCCTTGCTCGCCGAAGGAAGGATCGCACGCTATCGCCGCCTTTCCCGCGCTCTGTCTCTTCCATCGTCGCCTTCATCCCTGGTTTTCGAGCCCCGCGCACCTCTGCTCGCTTTGAGCCCCGCGCGCCGCTCTGCGTTGCCCATCTTCATCCAATCGAAGAAGACCAGCCGCGGAAATTCCTCGAGCCCCCCGCACTGCTTTATCTTATTATTACTTCTCTTTTTCCCATCCATCGAGCCACACACCATTCTCTTTCCGTATTCCTACATCTCCACAGCCAACCCCCGCCTACTTGAACACCACACACGCCTAATTCAAGCTCACATAGAGCCCACGCCAATTTATTTTTACATTCTCACACAAGCACCCACACCTCTTCCATATTTCAACTTTTATTTCTATTTAAAACACCCCCTAGTCGCAACTTTATGTTCTTAGATCACCGCCCATTTCAAATGTTTAATTAATGCTATTACATATTCCTAAGTCCCTAATTTTTTTCCAAGTTCGGTTCAGCAGCCCCCCCCACCAAACTCGTTCCTTTCTTTTTTTTCCTTTTTCCCCACTACCCTCTTTGTCTTAATCATTGGGCGCCACCGCGGCTCCCGTGGCCACTCCCTCTCCTCCGACTCGACGCAATCCAACCGACCGGTCACCTGCTCCTCTTTTCGCTCCTCATCCCGCACTATGGGTGACTCCTCAGACCAATTAAGTCAGATTATGACCATGCTCTAGGCCATCATGATGCAACAATCTGCGCACACTGCTCTCGCGGACCGTCATCAGGAGGCCATTCTTGCGCTCTCCAAGCGCATCGATGATCTGTCTACCGCCCCACACGCGATCATGCCAGCAACAGTCAGGCACAACCACTTCTCCGCACTGCCCCGCCGCCTCTGACCGTTCACGAGCTGCCGCCGCCAATCCTCGCGCACCCTGACGCAACGATTGTACCACACTATACCAGATTGGAATTTCCAACCTATGATGGGAAAAGTGATCCCTTGAGTTGGCTCACCAAGTGTGTGCAATTCTTCGGCCACCAGCAAACTCCAGCAGCAGATCAGATTCATTTAGCATCTTTTTATATGCTCGACTCCGCTGTTTTATGGGCTTCTCGACTTCTCACCGACCGACAGAATCTGCTTTGGGACGACTTCAAGCGACTCTGCAACTTACGTTTTAGACCTCTTATCCGCAGTAACTCCCTCGGCGCACTCACATCTCTACGCCAAACTGGTACCGTGGACGAGTACCTGAAACAATTTCAGCTTCTCTTAGCGCATGACTCAGTTGGTGATGTGAGCTAGCGTTAAGAGCTGACATCAAGGGGGTAAAGGGTTCGAGACCCGACCTCAACACCCCGCCGCACCGAGAACACGTACGGAGAAGGTTTGGGTGTGCCGTGCCACGGCCCATGTTGTGGGCTCGACCGGCGGGATTAGGCCCGTGAATGGGCGATCCATAACACCAAAATGCGCATTTTGATGTTATGTACCGCCCATTCACGGGCCTAATCCCGCCGGTCGAGCCCACAACATGGGCCGCGGTACGGCACACCCAACCCTTCTCCGCACGTGTTCTCGGTGCGGCGGGGTGTTGAGGCCGGGTCTCGAACCCTTTACCCCCTTGATGTCAGCTCTTAACGCTAGCTCACATCACCAACTGATCTACACAATTCACTGCCCAATACTCAGAACCATAGAGCATCGCAGGTCTAATTGCAGCACGGTAAAATTTGCCCTTGTAGTTTTAGTGGTACTTTACGATTACATAAGATCCCTGATGCGCCTTTCCACTTCAACCAACCCGCTTGGATTCTATATGTCACATCTTTATCAATACCTCCGTCTTTTTTAACTATCGATCCAAGATATTTAAAACACTCACTACAAGAAATATCTTGATCACCCAACTTAATAATAAAGTCATCTGTCCTTCTTGTACTCCTAGATTTAAGCTCCATATACCCCGTCTTTGCCCTGCCCAACCTAAAACCCTTCTTTTCTAAAGTATCTCGCCAAGATTCAAGTTTTGCGTTTGCACCCAACGATATCATCCAGAAACAATAAACACCAAGGTATTGCTTGTTTGATATGTCTAGTGAGCTTATCTAAGATAAGGGTAGAAAGATAAGGGCTTAAAGCTGAACCTTGATGTAAGCCAACGGTAATAGGGATTTCCTGTGTTAATCCTCCAAGATGTCCTCACCCTTATCACTGAATTTGTATACTTATCTTTGATTGTGTCAATATATGATATATTTACACCTTTCTTTTCTAAGACTCTCCATAAGATCTCTCTTGGAACTCTATCATAAGCCTTCTCAAGATCGATAAACAACATATGCAAATCTTATTTTCTTTCTCGATAGTTGTCAATGAGTCTCCTCAAGAGATGTATAGCTTCCATGGTCGACCTCCCTGGCATAAATCAAAATTGATTCTCCGAGATGTTAGTCTCTCGTTTTAATCTTCTTTTTATTACTCGTTCTCATAGTTTCATGGTATGACTCATCAATTTAATTCATCTGTAATTAACACAATTTTGTATATCCCCTTTTATTCTTATACAAAGGTATAAAGATTCTTTCTCTCCATTGGTCTGACATTATCTTTGACTTCAGTGTCTTATTGAAAAAATATATAAGCCACAAATTTTTTTCATTTCCTAAATATTTCCATATTTCGATGGGTATATTGTCTGACCCAACCGCCTTTCCATTTTTCATCTTATTTAGAGCATCTTTTACCTCTGATACTTGAATTTTACGATAAAACATTATGTTTTTATACTTTTCTGATTTACTTAACTCTTCCATGTTCAATTCATTGTCCTTTGTTTCATTATAGAGTTGATAAAAGTATCTTTTCTATCGCTCTTTAATATCCACATCAACCGTCAAAACTGTATCTGTCTCATCCTTTATGCATTTTACTTGACTTAAATCTCTTGTCTTTCTTTCTCTAGCTCGAGTAATTTTATATATGTCACGCTCTCCATCTTTGGTATCTAGTCGCTTATAAAATTCTTCATAAGCTTGACTTCTTGCTTTACTTACTGTCTGTTTAGCTTCTTTTTTGACGACTTTATACCTGACTAAGTTTTCATCATTCCTACAAGCGTAGAGTGATTTATAGCTGATTCTCTTTGCCCTCATTTAGTCTTGTACTTTCGCTTTCCACCACCAAGATTCTTTATTTGAGGGTGCAAGACCTTTTGATACTCCAAGTACGTTTTTTCCACTTATCCTTAAATGTGAAGACATAACTTCCCATGAGACATTACGATCAACATAAGGGTCATCAACTAGTCGTTCCATAACTGTCTTCTTAAAAACAATCTGCTTTTCCATCTTCAAGTTCCACCACTGAATTTTTTGAGCATTTTTGTTCTTGTCTTAAATTTATTATATTTAATTTGTACATCTAATACCACTAACCTATGTTGTGTTGTCAAACTTTCTCCTGGTATGACTTTGCAATCCTTACAAATCATTTTATTCCTTTGACATGTCATAAATTAATTGATTAATTCATCATTACTGGTTTTGGAGTTATAAAACATTTTATCCATAAATTAATTGATTAATTCATCATAACTGATTTTGCGAGTCATAAATCATTTTATCCATTTTGCGAATCATTTATCAATTAATTGATTAATCAATTTAAATCAATTCATTACTGGTTTTGGAGTTCGTGGGAGGAAAAAAAGCACGGGTATTGATGGAGGCGTGTGGCTCAAAAACCATAGCCAGGAGGTGCTTTCTGTGTGAACTCAACAATCAACAAGAAAGAGCGAGGGGCTCGATGTAGAAGCCCGCTAGCTTGATGGAAGAGGCCCACAAGGAAGAGGGTAGAGAACGAATGCTATGACCAGAGCTCGACGAAGCACAGTGGGTTCCAAGCGGGATCAACATGGATGAGGATTCGATCAATGTGTTTCATTGTAGTCGACAGAGCTGGAGGCACAGGCGGCGTGTGGGTCGACATGGCTATATGTCAAAGTTGATGACGACGTTCCCGAACCAGCAGGTCGTCATTTTTCTTTTTTAGGAGAGTTGCGATTTTTAGCTTAAGTAGGGTCTGCAGTCAGCTTTTGTGTTGTGCGTGCTTGAGGAAGGTGCCAGTGATGGATGTAGTGAGATAGAAGCTGTCAGAGGTGGAAGGGCTGCAACTTCTCATTTTTTCTTTTGGTGCAGATATGTTACTGACTTACTGGATCAGACGGAAGTGAGGAGGACCGTTGACTTTGATACCAATTTGTTATGAGCTTCTCTTGTGAGAGCAGTATCATCGCCGGAGGATGGCCCAAGGCGGGGATGACATCCGCAAAGATACAATAGAGCCAGAACCGCGACTACCTAGGCAGGGTGTGCTCGGGAGGAGAGAGCTACCACAATCTCTTCAAAGGCAAAATGAATAAGCTAACTTCTTACTTTCTCCATTTCACACAATTCACGCTTTTAAATGGGCTTACAAGACACATGGCTCATAAATGATAACTCTTAACTTCTAACCCCAACTGCTAAATAAAGACAACACTAAAAGATAAGACAATAATAATAAAGGCAACACTAATGATAACCTCTGATCACTAATAAAAGACAACCATAAAGAAAACAATAACTAAATAGGCCCATTGCTCAGGGCTCATAACAGTGACATCCATAGAAAAAAGAATTCTCTTAGTTGGAGAATGATACCATTTATAGCCCTTTTAAGTACGAGAGTATTCAATGAAGACAAACCAGAGGGCACATGGATTAAGTTTTAGCGTACAATATTATGGACATGAACAAAGCACATTCATTGATCAAAGAATTTTAATTTTTTATTTGTAATTTTTCTGAATTTTATTTATGTGAGTTTAGGAGATCACAATGATCGAAGAATCATGATCGCTCATTGCTCCTCACCGGTGCGAAATCAGAGTCCAAGTGCGACGCTTGGATAATATTTCCCATCCCATCTTCCCTTGGCCCTCATAATCCCCGCACCACCTTAGTCGTCCCTCCACAAATTTTACCCATTCCATTTCAGTTTTCTGGCGGCTCCCCCACCTCGGGCCATGGGCCACCACCACCTACTCCCTTGACCCCACTGCCGACCACACCTCCTGAACTCTCATTCCCATCCATTCAGTTTTCAATCCACCACCACCTCCGACACCCCCATCACCTCCGGCGACCACCACTAGCCACCCTTGGACAATCTCTCCTGCTCATCCCAGGACTTCCATGACTCCCTCAACCCACCACATCATAACTCCTAAGTTAATCACCCACTACTCCCTTGTCGATCACTTATCCCCCTCACACCTCTCTTCAAAATATAGCCCACTACCTTTTTAATTTCATCTCATTCTACATATGGAATCCCCCTCTTTTTTCCTATAACCAAATACCCACCTCATCCTATTCCACATTAGGAATTCCCTCCCCACACGCCACGACTTCACCACAAACTCCACTCATGCCTCACTTCCTATACTCCTACATCATTCCCTCTCCCCCCCACACCCAAATAGGTAGCCCCTTCCATTCTGCAATCCCCCATCTAACCCATCCCTGTCCAGTCATCCCTGCAACCATCTTCCATCCCCAGAGCTCCCTCCATTACCGATAACCCTTCTAGATCCGCCTTTCCAACTCCACCACCCTTCCAGCTGTCCTTTGCTGTATTCCGCCTCTCAGGGATTAGCACCACCATCAACAACCATTCCGCAGTTCCCCTACACTGCCAATGGACCCACATTTTTCCCCACCTCTTGACATACTGCCCAACCCTGGAAAGCCTCCTTTCAACAATCTTTATTAGAATAGCTCCTTGTTTCCCAACCCCGACAAACCATCAGATACTCACCGAGCCTTTAACCCTGTAAGAAGGGGATAGTTTGTTACTACTATAGGTAGAGCGACCACATCAGGGGAAATTATCAGTAACGTGCGTAGAGTTCTGCGGACACCCATAATGCGGGCAAGATGAAGCTAGACCTAGGAGCGGAGAGCGATGATGCTTTTACCATCACCGAGAGTCGCTGCGACTCTAATAGATGGATATTGGATTTTGATGCTTCACAACACATGCTCGGATGCGGCGATGTTCACTGGACGTGACGGTTGGTTTAGCCTTTCTGGGTGACGGTTAAACTTGTAAGGTCACCGGGACAATGACAGTGGTCATTTAGACACATGACAGAGTAGTGCGTAGGCTTGGGAAGGTACATCTGGTACCCAAGTTGCGTTGATATTTGATATATTTGGGCAGACATGACTCATGGGGATATAATTTTGCAGTGAGAAATGAAGTTTTGACAGTGATACAAGGGTGCACTGTGTTCATGTGAGATATATAGTTCAGTAGCCCGCACGAACTGATTGGGGACCACGGTGATAGGGAAAATGGAGGGGTTCAAATAGGCTGGAAGAGGCAGATTAGGGGTGGTTGTTGCTGGAATAGAGATTCAAGGCAATTTTGGGCGGTTACTTAGTGGGGGAGTTTACAAGGTAGTTATACAATAGTTGTGAGTGGTGGGAGGGAGTTATGGTGGATTGGGAGAGTGGATGCAATTGTTATGGGCAGTTTTGGGTTGTTACTTGGTAATTATTGAGTGATAGGGAGAAGTTATGGTAGTTGTAGGGAATGTGAAGGTAGTTAGTGGAATGATGGGAAAAGGTAGTTACCTGGTTGTTTTGAGAAATTGTTGTTGGAATGAGGGACTGAGCAGTTACAACGATATGTGTTAGCAATTAGTGGTGGTTGTGAGTGGGTTTGGGCAGTTATAAGTGGAGATGAGTAGATATATGGAAGAGGAGGTGGTTTCCTTAACTTTGGCACCAAGGATCCACTGAATCGTGTATCGTGGGATGACCGTGATAGCCCGAAATTTCTGCCCAAAATCTTCGATGCCTGAGAATCAGTTTCTAGACTCTTATTTATAGACTTAGGGCCCGCTATGAACTGCCACGATTGCCCAACACATAAAACAACAAAATTTACATTAAATAAAAATGCATAAAAATATGTCATCGTCTCTCTAAACACAAGTACTAGTTCAGATCGTCTATTCGACGATCCTATTTCCGCCTCTGGTGGATGTAGGCTTGTGCGGGATTCGATAAGTGTCGGGATTGTCGTCCCTCACTCAATTCGCGATCCCCATTAGAGGGGCCATGACGGTCATGATTCTCCAATCATGATAACCTCCAAAAATGCATAAAATTAATTCAGAAAACACAAAATAAATCCTCAGATTCTATGGTCGATGATATGCTTGAGATGAGAGGCCATGATCATCACTGGGGGTTTCTTGGTTGGTGCATATAGACCCTTATGGGTCGTGGGCCATGATCCCTATCAACGTTGTTCATATATTGTTAAAACTACACAATTCACCTTGAATAACTTTTATTCGTGTTACTTTGACTCTTCAATAATTAACTTAATCTTGAACATCTTCTTTGTTCTTAGATATTGGCAGCATAATATTTCTTCTCTAGTCAACTTCTATCCCCTCATGTCTTTAAATTTTTATTGAAAAATCTTGTCAACTAGACCATTATAATATCCCACATAACTCTCCCAATCTCAAGTAGCTCATTAGGAACTTAAACTTTACGTTTATGCATTTTATTAACAATTAATTCCTCATTCCCTAAAGCTCTTATTTTAGATTATGAAAATCTAAGAAATATTACTACAATGTTATAGTTTGGAGCTTTATGCACTTTAGATGATAACATCCTTTGCATTGCCTATCGTAAGGGTTTCATGCTTCATTCTTCCATGTCTTTGCTTGGCCATCATCTGGCCCCTATGATGCACCGATACTTCCTTAAGTGTCGCGTACCCGCACCGGATACGTACCCAATACTCGGCGGATACACATGTTACTCTAGTCTGTAGATACACTTGGACTTGACAGATCATTCTACATATTGTGATAGAAGTGTGTTTTTCAAAACTAAACAAAAGATTTTTAAGTGTCTTTTAGAAAGAAAAATTGTGGCTCATAAATACAACTAGCAGTGTTTGTTTATTATAGTAACAAAATGTGCTTCAAATTTAAGTTTTTTTTTGGTTAAAACTCTAAAGAATTTGATTTAAATGGGAGTTGCGGAGATGAGAATGCTTATGTGGATGTGTGCACACGAGGCTGGATAAAATTAGGAATGAATGTATCTGGGATAAGACAGGAGTGGCACCAATTGCATAGAAGGTCGACTAAGATGGTTTGGATACGTACAAAGGAGGCAGTTAGAGGCACCTAGTTTAATCACTAGGCATGTTAAACGGGGAAGGGTAGACCAATAAAAATTTGGAATGAAACTATAAGGAACGACATGATGTACTTAGGCATTAGTGAGATTATGACTAAAGATAGGGCACAATGGCGACAAAGGATCCATATAGCCGACCCTACTATAGTGGGATAAAGTCTCGAGTGTTGTTTTTTTTACTATATACATTTGCATATATATAAATGCATGAACATGCATATGTATATGTGCATGTATGTACATGGACATATTGCATGTGTATTTATATAAGTCAATTTTAATTACGTCGTACCCCAAACGTGGCAACATCTTTATTTTTTTTTATTTTCCCATACCACCATACTGGATACATATTGTACATGATACTCGTACCCTTATCAGTGCTTCATAGTCTGGTGTGTTATCTTGTTACATCTCATGTGGCTGATTTTTTTTAATGGCTTGTCCGCGTTTTAGGTGCAAGGCTGGATAAAGAGCGGCTTGAAAGATTTTTCTATATCACGCTCCTCAGTTGAATGGGGAATACCTGTGCCAAATGATGAAAAACAGACTATCTATGTTTGGTTTGATGCTTTACTAGGGTAAGGGTCTTGTTTAATTATCTCAAAACATTAATGGCAATGATTATAATGTCTGCTTGCTCTATAACTCTTACATTATCATCATCATGCATATCGTCTCCACATCCTTATCATTATTGACTATATTAAGATTATCTTTGGAGGCTTCATGAATCTTCTTACACATGTGTATTGAGTGCTAATGACATTACTTGCATTTGTCTATCCATGTAATCTCTGCTCTATGTATTCTCTCCTATTATGTTCATATTGATTATATCTACATGCCTTGTTTGTGATACATGAGCCCGTGACATTGAAATTACTGAAAAGGGTATCGGGTCCCGATATGATTTTCGATACGAAGGCTTCTAAGCTTTTTCAGCAGGCCTATCGGAGTTTGATAGGTCCAATTGTGATTCTTATTAAATACAGAGAGCTCAGGTCTTGCAGAATTAATTGTAGCGGGACTCAATACCCAATTGAATTCCCTATATGAGTTGGACTGGCCTAATTATCAGCATTTTTAATTTCATTTTTAGGGGTTGGGTATAAATACCTCCGTATTGTATTTTTAATTTTTTATACTATTGAAATTTTGTTCAACTTTATTCTTGGTATTGAAACCCTACCCGTCTTTTGGCGTGTATTCTTCCGAAGATCCCATGTGATAAAGTCTCATCTTTACTATTCTTCTTCATGAAATGGTATGACTTAGTCCAATGACCAATGCCAATCAATCTTGAAGAGTGAACATAGTGCAGGGAACGATGAGGAACATTAATATTCTTGGGTTAGCAGTGGGTCCTCAAATACCCTATGTTATCGCTTCAAGTAAGGTCTTGGCTTACTTAACCCCAAGAACAAATCGGGTTTCAACATCCGGCGTCCCCGATTGGGTCTAAAATTGTTCCCTCCAAGCCGAGATTACTTCACTTGCAGATTCACTGTGACCATCATTATGTCTAAGTACTTAACTGCAGCGTTCAAATTGAGTAAATTGTCGATGTTGAGATTTCCACTTGAGAATGACAGATCAGCTTGAATCTTAGGATAATATTCGTTATTCTGACATACAAACTCCTCTTCGTCGGATTCAAAGTCCGTGTTGTAGATCCTACCAGCCTACAAGCCTACCAAGTGGAGTCAGAAGGTTGGCTCCATCTCCAACATTTCCTCCCAGAAGATGGCCCTAGGTCTAAGATTTGGTCCAACATGTATAGCCTGCAATGTTTTCTTCATTTTCGTGTGTTGGAGTTGGGACTCCTCACATTGATGTCACATATTTCTTTGCATTATCAAGAGGGTTTGAACGAGAGCGTTGTTGGCAGTGGGGTTGGAGTTTTCATTGGCCATTGGAACAAGGAAGAAAACACCTTGCTCTCAAACCATTTGATGCAGTGGTTTAGTGCTATTCTACTGGCATTAGGAAAGAGGAGTGTGCGGACGTGCAACACGTGAAGTGGACTGGGACGGCTAATGCGGAGCACGCGGGCGGTGTGAATAGGGTAAAATATACACGACAACAATTTTGCGTTGGTAATGTGCATGATTGCATTGACATCCCTTCGCTCCCCACACTTCTGTTTTGAGTAGTTATTATACTAACATTAGACCTTTGCAGGCTTGCTTGCTTCCATTAGAGAGTTGATTGTCTGCATCTATTTATCGCCCGAGTTCTGAAAATTATTGAAGAACTATTATGGGCCACGGGCCACGGGTATGGGCCACAGTTGATGGACCCAATTATTGTATTTTAGTGTCTTTTATTATTATTAGCTGTGCTTAGTTGTTAGATGGTTAGGGTTTGCATTTTAATAGTGGATGAAGGTATGAAAGAAATTATTTCCTATTCGCTTGTCTTGATTAAAAGATTTTGATAACTCTCACCTCTCGGGCAAGCCCTGCCTAGGCAGTCACGTTTTCTGTTCCAAAGTATCCCCTCTGCCTTCGACCATTACTCCGACGAGCACACGACAACTTGATATCAGAGCGAGGTTTCCTCCCCGCACACGCAAACTCTCTCGGGTTCAGTCTGCGCCCTAGGATAACTGCAACATGCTCTCGTTAACGAACCGTTATTGACGACGTCCCCCCGCCTCACTATTTTGCCTTGCCATGCATTCATGCTTCCTCATCAGCGCCCTCCATTCTTGACCTCTCCAGGCGCTGTAAAGCAGATTTGACCCCGTACCTTCTTCCTCGACCAGATCATCTCGTCCGACGTCGATCTGCAACCCTTCTGAAGCAGACACCGCCGACCTAGGTTCTTCTGCTCGACACGCCCTACGCGGACGCTCCAGCAACGTCGTTTGTGACAACCTTCCCATTGAGCCCAGTGACGTGTAGTCCATAGCCTGCCCGAGCAACAACATCCACAACCCCTCATTTTCATCATGCTCGGCACGCACCCGACTTCCATTCCACAACAGTTGCCTCTTTTCTCCAGCCTGACGCCTCTCTGCACAATCGAGCACTGTCATCCTCTTGTGAAGCTCTAGCGACCACTGTTGTCCAGTCGTGTGTGATCCATCATCGTCGACTCTCTGCGCAACTCGATCCTCCCACCTTCTTCTTTGGGAAGACAATGGACATCGCTTTTTCGAGCCTCTTGCATCTATAACTATTGAGTATCATGGTTTTCACCTCGAGCCTAGTGCCTTCCAAATTAAATTTCAATTAAATATCACCTCACTAATTTATATGCTGAAATATGGGGACTCATCCGATCCAATGAGATACTAAGGAACATGATGCACACGTTCCCGACATCCCTAGAAGCATGCTTTCAAGAAGCCGACGCACGTTGCCAGGAAGACATTGTCACCCTCTCCAATAAGCTCAATGATCTTACAACCTCCATTGTTCTAATCCATGACCAAGCTAGTAGCAGTCAAACACCTCCACCGCCACTTATACGCATTGATCAACCGAACCCAACTGATATCCTGGCTAGTTCCACAATCCTCTAGCAACCAATGCCTAGTGTGGTGCTCTTTCAGATGGACTCCCCGCTGCCATACATTGACTATGCAAAGATCGTTGTGGTCACTCCTCTCACTCACATGAAATTTGCGACGATTCAGAGTAGTTCTTGGGCATCTGCGGATTATTCTCCACCACTACTTCTATCATTTCAAGATCATGTTGCGGGCTAATCTTTGGTCCTATCTCCACCCACATTACGACCTACCGACATCATCACCATCATCCTTGAGGTTGGTGAGTACGAAGAAGGCTTGTCTCTCTCTGCAGCCCTTGCTACAATGACGCACTACAATGAGCTATTTTGGCACAAAATAAAGTATTTCGATGATCAATTTTGTCAACCTTTGTTCGAGCTTGAGGACAAGCTCAATTTGAAGTTCATGTATGTTATGGGCCATGGGCCATAGGTGACATGCCATGGGTTAAGGGGCCAGTTATTGTATCTTTAATGTCTATTATTATTATTAGTTATGCTTAGTTGTTAGATGGTTAGGGTTTACATTTTTAATAATCTTGTAGCCTATTTAAATGCATTTAGGGTTTGGATGAAGGCATGAAAGAACTTATTTCCTATTCTCTTGTCTTAAGTTAGAGATTTTGGTAGCTCTCTTCTCCCGAGCAAGCCCCGTCTAGGTAGCCGCGGTTCCGGCTCCAAAGTACCCCCTCCGCTTCTGACCACTACTTCGTCGATCACACAAGGATTTGTAGGTTAGGAGAATTTGAGAGTTCCTAATGCATTTGAATTCACCTCTAATTATAGTTCAACCTTTCACTCCATGTGATCAAGGACATAGGTGCTCTTCCCCAAATCGCATAAATCCTATGTCTCCTAACATTATTTTCTGCATTTTTTCCTCTCGTTCTCTTGGCCAGTGATTGCTCTTTTATCCAATTTTTTCCAACATAGAATTCAATTGTAAAGGGGGCAAAGGCGAATTAATATGTTGAGAAGAAGTCGAAGGCTTAAACGTGATAAGGAGGACTCATACAGAGTAAACTAAGGATATACAAAGAAGCCTAGTGGGGGTTAGAGTAAGTTATTTGCCATTTGTTCCTTAAAAGAAAAGGAAAACAGCTGACATTATTTTGTAACTTAGAAATCCTATTGCTCTTTTCTCAAATTCTACCTTACCTTTTTCAAGGCCCAATACTCCACAACAACAACAACACTCAAGCCTTTATCCCACTGTAGAGGGGTAAATTAAAAATAAAATTTGCAATTCAAGGCCCAATACTCCATTAAATTTAAAATAAAATTTGCAATTCAAGGATATAGTTATACATTATACTGAATTTAAGAGGAACGTTAATGTTAATAATGGAAATTGGTCTCCACAAAGATACTTAATTTACTGTGTTAAGGACCAAAATGAAGTATTTTAAAAAAATATGGACCAATGTGAAGCGCCTCTTAATATCAAGGTGATTTGCTTACAATAACCTTTTTTTTATGCATTAACAGATTTAATTTCTTATCAGGAAACATAATTACAAGTAATATCTGACTGTACAATTTTTTCAGCTATTCCTACTACATAGAAGCCTGTGTACTTTTTCCTGTAGTTGTACTCTAATATCGTAGATCCATAGGCTCCTGATGCAGGATGAATGTGAAGTGAGTGTGTATGTGCTCTAAGGGAACTCTAATGAATGAGTGTAAGTGTAGTGTCGTGGATAAATTAAAATGTTTTGATGTACATACAATTGTCCAACAATTAAATGCCAATAAATTTTGAATTTAATAAAGAAATACGCATACAATCACAATTGATATTAGAGTATTAGATAAATGAATAATTGCTGGTCAAACTAAAGTTAAGAGTGTTTTAATTAAATGGTAAGCGAATTGGTCTTGCAAGTAGAATAATTGATGAGCAAATTAGTATGAATTAATATCATAAATAATATCATTATTCACCAAATATTTCAACTATAAGTAATAAAGACTTCATACATTAACTTACACAAGTGATAAGAGTCCAGAACGCTTGAACTGTGGAAAATTTGGGACCAGACAACAACTTTGGTGGCGATTCCCTGCAAATTTCAGGACTGGTTGGGCCTTGGTGGTGGTGGTGGTGGGGGGTTTCCGTGCCCATAACAGGGGGTTGTGGAGTTGGTAAGTGAAATTGGGGTGGAATCAGACCTGAGCAGGATTTTTGAGGGTGTTCTGGTGTTGTACTGCAGGGTAGAGGCATGACTATGAAATCTTGGGGGTGGGGGAGGCGTGCCTGTGAGCAGTAAATGAAGTTCCTGGTTGCTGGAAGGGCTTGGAGGCTGGGCAGTTGCAATTTGGGCACATGAAGAGAAAACAGTGGAATTAGGTGCCTGGCCAGCAGCAGGTCTTGGTTTTGGGAGTGGACAACAGTGGATAGGGGACCTGGAAAGTGGTCTGGAAGGGGAATTCTGGCTGGGTAGTGTGGCAGTTAGACAGTTACAGCCACTGGAGGTGGCTGGCTAGTGGAATTAGGCCAGGGAATGGGGCAGTTATATGCTGTAGGTAGTGGACTGCAGTGGTTGTAGGAAGTTTGGTAGTTATTGAGTGGTGGGGGGAAGTTATGACAGTTTTATAGAGTGGGGAAGTAGTTATGGAAGAGGGGGCAGTGGAGAAAAAGTAATTACCTTGGCTTCGACACAAATGGTCTATGGGAATATGCACTGCGGATGTTCGCGAGAGCTTGAAAAATCTTTTCAAATTCTTGATCTCTGAAAATTAGCCCGTAGACTGCTATTTATACATTTAGAGGCCACTATGGGCGGTCTAGATAGTCGGGAACTTTAACACTTAATAATACATGAAATAAAAGTAAACAAAAAAAATACATAAAACTATCAAGTTGCCGCTTTGAATACGACACAAGATCGGATTGTCCATAAGACGATCGTAACTTGGCCTCCTGCATACGTCGACCCGTGCAAATTCTGATATGGGTCAGTCCGCTTGAGATTCCTGATCCCCATCAATTCCACTTCTTAATCATCCTTGGCATAGAAATTGAGTAGTGCTACTGGTTCAGGATCTTGCATGAACTACCTTGTTTTTTTCCTTCCATCCATTCATTCTTTTGAGCAATCTAATATGGCAAATGATGGTAACGAAACTTTAAAGCCCCAGACCTTCCTTCTTTACACTGTGTAGATATGTTTCAGCATTACTTGATGAAGATGCACATCCAAGTCTAGAAAAAGCTGTAGATGCTGGTTGGCCTGCTTCATTACATCTGATAGGGAAGGTACGAGACTTCCACTTGATTCACATGAATTTTTCATTAATTTTTCTCACTACTGGTATAGTCGGCTGGACTATATGCATCAAATCAAATTTGTATTTCTGAGCCTGCAATCCACATCAAGTATTTTTTTGTAAGAGAGATGCCTACACTGTATTCATTTAGTAAATGATATTAAGATTCTTATTTTCATTTTTTCAGCTTTTTTTCGTGTTTGTATGCTCATTAGATGAGCATGTATTAGAAAAATGTGGAAAACCAATATGAATCTGATTTTTTGTACCAACTCTTTTTCATTCAATATTTGATTTATGCAAATTATACCGTCCTTGGAAATTTAAATTTTTTAATATTTCCCATCATTTAATTGTTTATGATAATTTTCACTGTTGAGAACAGTCTTTAGTACACATGGTTTTGAGGATTAGGATAAACTTAGAAGACATAATCTTGATCTGACCCTTAACGTTATAGTCAAATTCCATGATAATGGATTATATAAGATATGAAAATGGATTCTTAAATCTTTTTAGTGTCACTTAGGTCTAAAACTAAAATGAAAGAGTACCTTGATGTTTTTTTTCTACTAATCCATGCGGCTGCTCCATTCAGATGCCCTGATTAGTGATTACTCAACCAAGCTCCTTGCTGAATGGTATAGCTGTTCATATTTCCTCACCCTTTTATCTCTCTTTAAAATTGCCTAATTATTGATCTGTCTTATCCCATAAACTCATATGATATTTTCTTTAATCTTGTTAGAAGTGTTAAAAGAAAATCATGTAAAGGCCAAAGAAAGGCCCATCAAAGGCCTTCCTCCTCCTTATGTATTTGTTTCACATCTTGAAAGGGGATTCCTCTCTCTTTCTCTCTCCATATAAGTGTACTCATATTTGTATTTTAGAGATATAAAAAGATTAATAAAGTTTATGGATTTTTTCCCAATATTCTGAGTGTTTTTCTACATGGTATCGGAGCCAATCGGTCTTCTGATTTTTGGGTTTCTCGGATCTCTTTGCGGTCTGTCTTTTTCTAATCGCCCCTGGTGTGCGGTCTAGTCCTGTGCAACCTCTGTTCTCTATCCGCGATCCCTTGAGAGGTCATGTGCTTGGGCTTGTGCCCATGTGTGGCCTCATGCCTTGAGTGGCTTTTATAGCCTTTTCCAGTGGGTCCCACCTGCTTGCCTGTGTGCGCCCTGGTGTTCTCTCCGACTAGTGCGTGCTCTCCGCCAAGATCTCTTGCGGTCTCTCTGGTCGCGCGATTTGTTCTTCTCATCCGCATCGCTCTCTCTTCCGTGCGAACTCCTTTCTCCTTGTCGCGGTCTGCTCAAGGACTAGCCGCGGTTGTATTTGAATCCGCCTTCTCAGCCACCCAGTGAGCTAGTCGCGACCTGCTAACGGAGATTGCTCGCCAATCTGCTTCCTCTCCGCTGCCTCCTCTCCGTTGCTCTCCCACGATCATTGTTTGTCGCGGATAGCTAGCCGCCAGACCGCTATCCGCCAGGCCACTTCTCCCTCAGTTGGTCGCTAATCGCTCTCCCTCAGCCCGCTCCATAGTTTTTCGCACGTTTCGAGCCGTCAGCAGCAGTCCGCTCTTGTCTCGCAACAAGATCTTCTTGTTGCCATCTCTGACTGCCGTCTCCCTCGCTTGCCGTCTTTTGTGCTTATCCGCAGTAGTCCGTCATTGTCCGCAGTATATCTTCTCGCCCCATAGTCTGCTATGCCTGCTTTGCCGCTCGGGCTCCTTCCTTAGCCGCCTGGCCGCTTAGCTGCTGAGCTTAGCCGCTTACCCGCTTAGTCATGGATTCAACTACTGCCTCTTTTCTTCCATCTTGTGCTACTGTTTATGTTCCTGAACTCCGTGACGAGTTGAGAATAACCACCATTTCTCTTACTGGGAAGAAGGATTTTGTTGAGTGAGTGCATTCTGTCTACCGGGTTCTTCAGACAAAGGCTCTTCTGCATCATTTAACTAAAGACACTCCTTCTGCACCTATTGATGTCTGGCTTCGTGACGATGGTCGTGTTCAGACTTGACTCCTCAACTCCCTGGATGGTGAACCCTTCCGCATAACCATGTATCATGAGACGGCTAAGACGATGTGGGATGAGCTCCATTCCCTTTACTCTGACAAGGACAGTCTCCAACACCTGTATGACATAATCACCGATCTTCAAACCCTTGAATCAGGCAGTGCTACTGACTTAACCTCCTTTGTTGCACAGTTCAAGACTTTGGTTGAGCCTGGATTCAGCATCAACCTCCGATTACTGATCTAGCTACTTAGCTCACTCAAAAGGAAGCTGTTGGTATTGCCATGGCTCGCGTTCCACCTCATCTTCACAATATTCGGGCTCAGATCCTCTCATCAGCTACTATTCCCTCACTTTCTGATGTTTGCTCCATGCTGTTAAAGGTTACACCGCCTCCCGTTGCTATCGGACCTCCCTCACCGACTCTTCTCCAACATTCTGCTGCACCACTCCTCCCTCTTCCTCCCTCTACCCGCGGGGGACGTGCAGGCTACCGAGGGAGGGGTCGAGGTAGCCGGTCGAGGCCTAAGTGTTCTTTCTGTGGTAAGGATGATCACCTTGAGGTAACTTGCTATCACAAACATGGTCTCCCTCCTCGTACAAATGCCTTTGTTGCTGCCAACGGTACTTCTGCCACTTGTGCTGATCTTGATGAAATTCACCTCCAGCTCCAATAACTTCAAGGGTTGCTCAACCACCCGCCTGCCTCTGTTGCCTCTATCTTAAATGAATGTATCACTTGTCTCTTTACTAGTCCGCACTGGATAGTGGATTCAGGTGCTACTCACCATATCAGCTCGCTGAAGCTACCCCAATACTTGGATTCTCCGCATCCCAAGTTTATCACAGTAGCCAATGGCGACACCGTTCCTGTCTCCGGCTCTGCTTGTATACCTCTCAATTCCTTTATTTCTTTTCGCTCGACTCTTCATGTCCCGGGCTCTCCGTTTAATTTACTTTCTGTTAGTCGCCTCACTACCGATCTTAATTGCTATATCACATTCACCTCTTTCTCTTTTCTGATGCAGGATCGACGAACGCAGAGTAACATTGGTAAAGAACGACTGCACAACGGGCTCTGTCTTCTGACGTCTCTTCTACCATTCTTTCCTCTGTCGATGACATCGGCGTCTTGAGCATGCTCCTCTTCCGGTCCTCAAGAAGGCTCTTCCCGCTATTCCTCTTCTAGCATTTACTTGTGATTCATGTATTTAGGGAAAACAACATTGTTCCTCTTTCCCTGCTCATTGTACTCAGAACACTGCTCCTTTTGTTTTAGTGAATTCTGATGTTTGAGACCCGTACAAAATAACTAGTGTGTCTGGTTATCGTTATTTTATCACTTTTATTGATGATTATTCTCAAATGACATGGTTGTACTTACTTTGTGATCGCTCAGAGCTTCTACGTGTGTTCCGGGCTTTCATTCTTGAGACTCGCACACAGTTTTCCTGAATTAAAACACTCCAGACGGATAATGCTCGGGAATACGCTAGTCATGCGTTTGATAATCTCTGCTCTGAGTTTGAGATTATTCATCAGACCTTGTGTGCTTATACTCCTCAATAATACGGTGTGGCTGAGCGCAAAAATAGACATCTTCTTGATGTTGCTCACTCCCTCATGTTTCAAATGCAGGTAGCCAAGACTTATTGACACTTTGCTGTTTCGACGACATGTTATCTCATTAACCGTCTACCCTCCTCCGTTCTCAACGATGCCACCCCCATTTAGTCTCCTCTTCCCCTCCACACCGCCATTCCCTTTCACGCCTCAAATATTTGGTTCTACCTGCTACATTTATATGCCTGGTCCTTCCGCTGACAAGTTTGATCCTCAGACAACCAAACATATGTTCGTTGGTTATTCCCGTACTTAGAAAGAGTACGTCTGCTACTCTCCCACTACCCGCAAGGTGATTGTTTTTGGCTGATTTTACTTTCTGGAAGACCAACCTTTTACTTCCATCCCAAACCCCCTCTTCCAACACCTTCATTACCACGACCTGTCATCCCAATTACGTCTCCTCTACCACTGTTCCTTCCCAACCCGACTCCCGTTCTACATAAGCCCCCTCTTATTCGTGTCTATACTCATCGCCCTCCTAGCTCCGTTGCCCTGCCGCAGTCGCCTTCAACCTCTGGAACCCTACGACCTGTTGACCTGGCTCCTGCCTCCACAACTCATCCCATGGCTAATTATGTATCCTTATATTGCCTATCCCCGACGCTTCACAAATTTGCTACTTCATTATCCTCTATCTCTGTCCCTAACTCTGTGCAGGAGGCTCTCCAATATTCGGGCTGATGGGCGGTCATGGAAGAAGAAATGACGGCCCTCTGGGCTCTCCAATACATTGAAGTTGACTGCCACTTCATTTGGGAAAATGTTCAAATGAAGAAGCTGGAATTGAAACATGTTCCGGCCACTGACCATGTTGCTGATCTTCTCACTAAGTCCCTACCTAGTGCTCTATTTCATCAGTTCTTATCCAAGCTGGGTGCCTAGGACTTGTACGCTCTTGCTTGCGGGGGAGTGTTAGAAGTGTTGGAAGAAAATCATGTAAAGGCCCAAAGAAAGGCCCATCAAATGCCTTCCTCCTTATGTATTAGTCCCACATCTTGAAAGGGGATTCCTCTCTCTTTCTCTCCTATAGTGTACTCATACTTATATTTTAGAGATGTAAAAAGATTAATAAAGTTTATGGTTTTTTTCCAATATTCTGAGTGTTTTTCTACAAATCTCAATGGGGTGATCTAGGGTTTTACCGCATTGGAAATTTCCATCTTCATATAGGATTATTGGACAACCACAATGATAAAAACTACTACAGAGAGAGGGAGAAACTAGAGAGAAAAGTAGGAAGGAGGCTAGGGTTTGGGAGGAGAAGGAGAAATACCTTAGGGTTAGTTGCATGCCTCTAATAGATGACATCCCCGGGTATAAATACTCGGGCCAAGGAGGGATCCGGCCGGCCCCTCCACATAGGGCTGAACCGCTTCATCCCTTGGCCGACCAGTTCTACTGAGTGGGGGCTGAACCGGATGGTTCAGCCCCTTCGTTGCCCGTCGTCTCCTTGCGCCTGCGAGCATAATAACGCCCCGAGAAGCGAGCCGTGGTCGGGGGCGTAACATTCCCCTCCCCATCAAGACCCAGCTTGTCCTCAAGATGGAAATCTGGGTACAGCTTTTTGAAGTCCAACAGATCAACCCAGGAATTATGTGCTTCCGATAAGTGCTTCCACTTGACCAAGAGTTCGGCTCGAAACTCGGTGTCCCGCTGCTTCCACCTGAGTAAGAGAACATTCTCCGGTATCGGCCGAAGTTCGCCTGCAACGGTAGCTTCCGGCAAGAAAGGACTCGGTAGAGCACTGTCACCAATCTTCTTCTTGAGCAAAGAGACATGAAATGTCGGATGGATGCGTGAGCCCGCGGGAAGCTCTAACGTGTAAGCGACCGACCCCACCCTTTTGAGAACACGAAAGGGGCCATAATATCGAGGTGGCAGCTTTTGATTTGTACGGCGAGCCACTGAGAGCTGTCGGTAAGGTTGGAGCTTAAGGAATACTTCACCGCCCACGACAAACTCCCTCTCCTTGCGGTGCTTGTCCGCCTGGGCCTTCATGCGATTCTCGGCAAGGCGAAGATTCGCCCGCAATGTCATTAAGGTGCGGTCGCGGTCACGGAGGGCCCGATCAACCGCCGGTAACGCTGTGCTACTCGACTCATAACTGCTTAGAGAAGGTGGTGGACAGCCGTAGACCACCTCAAATGACGTCATCTTGCTGGCGGAGTGGTAAGCAGTGTTGTAACAATACTCGGCCCAGTGTAGCCAACTGGTCCAAGTCCGAGGCTCATCCATGACGAAACACCTGAGGTATGTCTCCACGCTGCGATTAAGAACCTCCGTTTTGTCGTCGGTCTGGGGGTGATTTGCGGTGCTGAAACTCAAGCAAGTCCCTTGAAGCCTGAAAAGCTCTCGCCAGAATTGACTCACAAAAGTGGGATCACGATCAGAAATGATGGTGCGTGGGAGGCCGTGCAAGCGGACGACTTCCCGAGTAAAGAGTTCGGCGACCGACTCCGCCGTATAAGGGTGACTGAGAGCGAGGAAGTGACCATACTTGGAGAGCTTGTCGACCACTACTAGAATGACGGACTTGCCCTGAGAATTGGGCAATCCATCAATAAAATCCATCGACACAGTATCCCAGATGTGTTGCGGAATCGCAAGCGGGTGAAGCAACCCGGCAGGTGCGGTGGTCTCGTACTTCTGTCGCTGACATGTCTCACACTGTCGGACAAACTGCTGCACATCCCGGCGCATCCCCGACCAAAATACATTTGCTCTCGCCCTTTGGAGGGTACGGAGCGCTCCTGCATGACCCCCCACTAGAGAGGAATGAAACTCGTGGAGCATAACTATCTTCCATGCTGAGTCTGGAGGTATGACTACTCTGCCGTGGTAATGTAGTCGCCCACTCTGTAGATGATAACCCGACGTCACGGTCTCTCCACGCTGGAGGGCCTCCACGAGGGCGCGTAGAGAGGGATTTCGCAAGACCTCCTCATGTATGTCATCGAACGAGTCGAGGACCGGCCCCGAAATCTGGGTGAGTGCACCATCAGGTAGGCGGACAAGGCATCCGCTACCACATTCTCCTTTCCCTGGCGGTAAACGATCTCATAATCGTAGCCCAGAAGTTTGGTGACCCACTTTTGCTGAAGAGGAGAGGAGACTCGCTGGTCCAACAAATGCTTCAAACTTTGGTGGTCCGTACGAATCTTGAAGTGCCGCCCCAAAAGATATGGCCGCCAAAGGGCCACTGCCTGAACCACTGCCAACAATTCTTTTTCATACGTGGACAGTCCCAACGTCTTAGGCGTCAACACCTTACTATAAAAAGCCAGTGGGCGGCCCTCCTGCATCAATACCGCACCCAGCCCCACCCCTGAGGCGTCCGTCTCCACCACGAACTCCTTAGTGAAATCCGGAAGGGCTAACACTGGGGTGGTCTTCACCGCCTGTTTGAGCGCCTGAAAAGCCGTCTCAACATCATCCTGCCACGAAAAGGCATCCTTCTGCAGTAGCTGGGTCAGTGGTCGAGAAATCTTCGCATAATCCCGGACAAATCGTCGGTAGTAGCCGGTGAGGCCCAAGAATCCCCGCAGAGCCCGAACAGTCTGGGGCCGCGGCCAAGAAACCATGCTCTCAATCTTCCGAGGGTCAGCTTTGACCCCTTCAGCCGATACCAAGTGACCCAAGTACTCGACCTCCTCCTGCTTAAAAGAACACTTGGAGCGCTTAGCATAGAGCTGATGCTTGCGTAGAATAGAGAAAACCTGTTCAATATGGCACAAGTGATCTTCCCAATTAGCACTGTATATCAATATGTCATCAAAGAAAATCAGCACAAAAAGGCGAAGTAGTGGGCGAAAGATCTCGTTCATATTGGCTTGGAAGGTGGATGACCCGCCAGTCAGCCCGTTGTCCATCACAAGAAACTCCTAGTGGCCGTCGTGGGTTTTGAAAGTCGTCTTATGGACGTCTTCTTCCTGCATAAGGATCTGGTAGTAACCCGACCGCAGGTCAAGTTTTGTGAATAGAGTCGCCCCGTGTAGCTCATCCAAGAGCTCTTCAACCAATGGAATGGGAAACTTGTCTTTCAAAGTGATGCCATTCAAAGCCCGATAGTCAACACAGAATCGCCACGAGCCATCTTTTTTTTTACGAGAATAATCGGGGCCGAAGAGGAGCTCGTGCTGGGTCGGATGATCCCGACGTCGAGCATCTCCCGAACGCTGCGCTCTATTTCTGCCTTCTGCATGTGTGGATACCGGTAAGGCCGGATATTGATAGGCTCCTCTCCGGCCTTGAGTACAATCTGGTGATCCTGAAACCGCGATGGCGGTAGTGTACGTGGCTCTTGAAAGACGTCTGAATACTGCTCGACTAAGGACTGCAACTAGACATCCGAATACTGCTCGACTAAGGACTGCAACTGTATGGGTACCTCAGACGACCCGACCTCATCAGACCGCACCCCCAAAAGGACTGTCATCAAGCTCCCTTCCTCTCCGAGCTGCTGCATGCTCCGAAGAGAAACTTCCTTTACTGGCGAAGCTGTGAGACCCTTCAAACAGAACTGTCGGCCACGCTGCAAGAACTCCATCGTCATGAGCTCCCAATCAAAAGTGACCCGCTTCAACTACCGCAGCCACTGAACCCCGAGTACCATGTCCGATCCCTGTATAGGTAGAAGGTATACATCCGTGCTCCCAATGTATCCCTGAATCCGCAACTCCACTCCCTTCATGACCCCTTCGCATTGCAGCTTGCTGCCGTCATCCACCATAACCTGGAATGCAGCTCCCCTATCAATGTCGTGTCCAACCCGCTGAGCAGCGACTGGGTGAATGAAATTATGGGTGCTCCCACTGTCCACTAATATCGTCACTTTCTCCTGTCTAACCCGTCCGGCAACCCGCATCGTGAGGGGCGGATTGCACCCTTCCATGGCCTGGATGGAGACCCCAAATTCCGTCACATCCAGATCCTCCTCCAATAGCGCCTCCTCGGCTCCAACCTCGAGCGAAGTCTCGTCGGCCACTTCTTCATGCAGCATGAAAACCTGTAGCTTCTGACATTTGTGCCCGAGCACAAACTTCTCGTCACAGTTGAAGCAGAGGCCCTTATCCTTGCGGGCCTGGAGCCCGTCCCACGACAAACGAGTCACCGTAGGCTTGGCAACCGCTTGTGGCTCTCTCCTGGCTATGGCCGGTGTGGCAAGGGGCTTCCCCATGGTTCGTGATCGCTGTCGGTTGAGTCGCTCCTCCTGAATGCGTGCTAGGGTGATGGCGTGATTCAAGCTCCGTGGCATATAAGCATGAACCTCATCCCGCAGTTTCTCCTTCATGCCCGACACAAAACAACTCAGCAGTGTGTTCTCTTCCCAGCGTACTCGGTTGGCCAACTTCTCGAACTCCGTCCGGTACTCAGTCACTGTCCCCTTCTGTCTTAACTTCTGCAGCAGCGCCTCAAAGTCCTCATATTCCAGTGACCCGAATCGGGTTGTGAACCCCTCCACAAAATCAGTCCAGGGTACATAGTCTCTACCTCTCAGGAACCACTGAGTCCACTGGAGCGCGTCGTCTTCCAGATGGAACGACGCCAGTTGCACCCATTGCCCCTCCGGGACCTCCTGATAGCTGAAGAACAACTCCACCTTGTGAACCCACTCCAACGCATCCCCCCCTTTGAATTTGGGGAAGTTCATGCGTGTCAACTTCGGTGGCATGTACGCACGCGGCCCTGCCTGCCCTTACCAGCCCTGTCCTTGCCCAATCTGTCATCCCACATGCCCGTCGTGTCCACCCGGGTAGCCATGGGGTGGCTGACCTTGATGAGGAACGTGCTGCCCCGCCCACGGAACGTGGCCTCCCAATCCGCCGGGAAAAATGTCGCCTCGCGGGTGAGGGAGAAGCCCCGCTGCACCTCCTGGAGCCCGTACAACAGTCCCCGACCCTCCATCAGCCTGTAGCCATGGCTGCCGCCCGCAATCCGCTGGTCCAGCCATGCCGGAGCCGTCGCCTGGATATCTGGCCGGCCCGCACTCAGCCGGCCCAGCAAAACTGGGCCCGCCGTCTCTTGCTGCTGCCGCCGGCCATGCCGCCGCTCCCCCTCCTTCGCCGGTGATTCCCCAGGGTTGGAAGAACTCGACGCCGGTGTTTCCGCCCAGTCCCGGTGCTCCTGTGCTCACCGGCCCGGAAAAACTGGGGCCGACGCCCCCCGCTGCAGCCACCGACCACGCCGCCGCTCCCTCGCCTTCGCCGGTGGCCCCCCAGGGTCGGGAGAGGCCCATGCCGCCATTTCCGCCAAGGGCCGACGCTCTCGTGCCCAAACGCCCCGGATCGGGCGTTCCCGAGCCCTCGACGGACCGATCGGGTCTTCCGCCGATTGGTTCTTCTTCACTCGTGTTTTTTCCTTTCAACAACGCCTTAAGCTCCTCCATACGCACGTCTATGTGCTCCTCCAACCTCTGCGTAGATGTGCGCATCTCTTGCTCGATCGCGGCTACCGAATCCATCAATCCACCATAGTAATCCTCCAAGGTCTCCAAACGGGTGACCTCCTCTTGCGTGCGAGTGGTGACCATCGTCGGAGAATGACCGCCTCTGATACAAAATGATTGAAACTACTAGAGAGAGAGGGAGAAACTAGAGAGAAAAGTAGGAAGGAGGCTAGAGTTTGGGAGGAGAAGGAGAAATACCTTAGGGTTAGTTGCATGCCTCCAATAGATGACATCCCCGGGTATAAATACCCGGACCAAGGAGGGAGCCGGCCGGCCCCTCCACATAGGGCTGAACCGGTTGGTTCAGCGCTTGGCCGGCCGATTCTACTGAGTGGGGGCTGAACCATCCAACCGGATGGTTCAGCCCCTTCGTTGCCCGTCGTCTCCTTGCGCCTGCGAGCATAATAACGCCCCGAGAAGCGGGCCGCGGTCGGGGGCGTAACACACAATCTATTTGATTACCCCACAATCTGATCCTCGGATCATGGGTAGCGCTTTCAAAAGGATTTCACCTGTGAAATAAGAGCTCTAGATGCGGGAAGGGTGATTTTGCTATTCCTGTTGTACAATTTTCCTGCACTAGGAAATAATTTTTTCTAGTAAATGCAATAAGTTTACTTAAAAAATATATTGTATTGGAGACTGTTGGATCCCAAGATTTCCTATGGATGCTAGCCAAATATTACTCAACCCACAACCGAGCAAACCAAGCTAGTAAGCAGAAAACGTGAGAAAAGAGGAAAAAAGATAGTTGTATTATTTGTTGAAGGATCTCCGCTGACCTGGGAGTGTAAAAAACTCCCTCTTTGTAAACCAGAGATTACAGTATAGAATTCAAGAGAAAAGTATTAGAATACATTGAAGGATCCTTTTTCCTTTGTTATTACAATTTATAAGTATGTATAAAGACAAAGAGGCACTTCAGATTGAGTTCTGCCTCGAATTCATTTACTATAACATCGTTTGTGTGATATACTGTATAATGATAGGCATGTCATGTCAGACAAAGAGTCTACATATTAATTGTGCCTGCTTTGCTAGCACAGCCTAGGAAAAAAACTGGCGCATCTTCAAACACAATGCCATTATGATTGCTCCTCTGATTGGTCAGAGAGGAAGTGTTGTTAGGATAACTCTCCTTGGTTTTGTTGAAGAAATTGTAAAGAAATGCCCATTTAGGAGACTCATGTAAATCCCTTTTAGGAATTAATCCCACATTTTAGGATTAAGTTTAGACTCACATCTCTCCTCCTATATATTTGTACAATTTGTTATGTAGTTTTTAAGGTGAATCTATGAGAAATTAATAAATGCTTGATTTTCTCTCTGCTGACACTTTCTTCTACATGGTATCAGAGCTAACGATTTTTCGATTTTTTTTAAGTCGTGCTCTTGCACTCACTCGCACAGTCAGCCTATCTAGGCGGTTAGAATTGTTCTAACCTCATATCTGCGTCTCCTGCTCTCGCTCATCTATCTGCCGACCATGACGATCTCTTTGTCTAGCCGCGATTTCTCCCGTGTCGACCCGCTCATCTCCCGTGAGCCCGTCTCGCAGCGCCTAAGCCCTTCTGTCCTGCTCGTAGCCTCAATCACGCGATATCTTCCCAGCTCATTTGCTCCCAGTTGTGTCTGCTCGTGTGATCTCCTTGCCGCAGATCCCTGCCGCCCCTCCCAGTAGTCCTTGCTGCAAGTTCTCAGCGCTCCCTACCTCCGCTTCCAGCAAACCTTGCCTCAAGATCCCTGCGCTCCTTGCTGCCGCTCCCAACGCTCATTGCCGCAGCTCCTCACCAAAGCCTCTTTCTGCATATTCCTCCTCATCTTGCCGCGTATAGCTCGCCGGTGCTCTCTTGCCACAACATTCTAACTGGATGTGTTCTCTTTGTAACCACGATTTCCCTCCTTTGTCGCCTGACTGCAACTCGCAGAGGCCCTGCTCGCCTGGCTGCTCTTGACCGCAAAGTTTCGCAGAAGTCTTTCTGCAGGAACAGTTCCTACCCACAAAAGTCTCGCTGCAACTAGGTGGCCGAGAAGTCCTTTTCCTGCTCGCCTGGTCGCTCAAGTGGCCGTTCTCCTACCGTGCTATTGCTTCTGTCCCGCTCTTAGCTTGTTGTCTGCCGGTCATGCGACCTCATGAGGCCCACTCTAGCTCCCGTTCCTGCTCTGAAATCACTGTTCTTCTGGATGAAATCCGGCGCCCGTAGGAGTGATGGGGATCGACCGCATGTTCGTGATCGGAGGAGATCATTCCACCACTTGGCGAGACCCGTTTTTGCAGATTTGTCGGAGATGCGTTGATCGAATCGGCGATCCGAGACCGCGAGCGCGTCTGGGGCGTCGTTTCACATTTTATGTGCATTTTATTTTATTTTTTTGGGCTTGTAGCGTTTTAGGACACCAGACGTAACAAACGATCATAGCCGTTCACGCTAGTGGTCAATCGCCCCCTCTTGTTATAAATAGGGGCGGACACCGCTGTTTACATTCATTGTTGAGGTTTGTGAGAGATTTCAGAATTCCGGCAATCACTCGTGGTGCGACGCCGCGAGCCCGGGGTCCAACGTCCCTGTTAATTTTCAGTTTTCTTCTTTTCAATTATTCCTAATTTTACTTCACTGTTACCCTTAGTTCTCCCGTGAACCAACCCCCCTCTCTTCCACGTCCCCTCAATCCTAGTCATTGGATATCTTGTTTCACGTAACTCCCCACAATTTCTCTTATAAACCGCTCCATTCGTGCCTGTCACCGGCTTCTCCCACGCCTGTAACCACTAGACGCTCTTCCCTTGCGGTCGACGCTTCTAGGGCCAGAGGGCCTCGTCGGCACCACCCCTTTCCCCCGCTCGATCCCTCCCCGTCAAACTCCAGGCGTGCCATCTTCCTCTTTTGATCGTTCGGCTTAAGCCTCCTGCGCATTCCAACGCATTGTCTCACTGCCCACTGTGTTTCTTCCTCGACGGGTCGACACATTCCAATCGCTCATCCCGTCGGAACCCTAGTCCTCCTTGCTCGACGCCTCCAAACAACCGCTCAACGACTTCTTTTGGCCCGACGACACTGCTTCTGTGGGAGCCCACATCCTTCTTACCCGCGCCCGTCAGTCCCTCGATCAACCTCCTCTTCCGCCGTTTACAACCACTCACAACCTAGTCATCGTTCCTCCATCGAGCCGCGACAGCAGCTCCACCGCACATAACTCCCCTTCTCCAATTGTTTCTCCACTGCCGCCTAGCCTGTAGCCCTCTTCCCCTAGCCCTATTTTCCCCTCCCATCCAAGAGAAGTCGCAAGTCATTACTCCCAGTCAACAACATCATTTTTCTGCCAGCCATCTACAAATCATTTCCCAAATTTCCAACCCCTTGCCACTTCATCCAGCCGCAGTCAATATTCCAGTCACTTGGATTCGTACCTGTAATCGTTGCCGGATCTCCGTTTTTGTGAGTATCTTATATTGTGTTATTTTCTTTCTTGTTGGATTTCAGATGGATATGTTATATGTGTTCGGCCATCAATATTGTTAGTGCCATTGTTTTAAGTTGTTTTAGTGCTATAAGTCTTATTTGTGCAAATTGTAGTTGAAAGCACCTCCTGTGCTAACGAACGTGATTATTTACTTACATAGTTACATGTGCGAAAATAATTGTGCACGCTGTGTTGATTTGCTATCCGCTTATAATTATTATTGCTATAATTTGATTCCGAGCTAATTTTATAACATGTTACATAAATTACATTTGGTTCATTCACATCCATTACACACATCCACGTCAGTTTGATATCAGAGCCAGGTTAGGGCTTACTTTAAAATATGTGGGACTAGAACTTATATATTTCACCATGTTATATCATAGTAGCAATATATTAATCCTCGATTTGAGGAATCACTATCCGTCACACTCGACCCATAGAGCCCATTCAGGGAGATCTTCACGTTATTACGGTGATTATCCTCGATAACAGTACACCACTCCTGAGATTGTGTTGATCCTCCGCCACGATCCCACTATGCTAGATACGATCAGTATGATGATTGTCGTCGTTCTTATCCCCGCACTCGAGTGGATCTTATTGATCCTTCGACATGACTTTATGATGATAGAGTTCAGTATCGCTTAAGTCATCGACACGACACGTCTCCTCTATTTGAGGAACCCGAGTCTGGTCATCATCGCTACACATCTTCTTTATATGAGGAACCCGAGTCTGTATATGCGTGATCACCACTGTACGCTCGTAGGACCCACGTCCACCCGTGAGTGCGATGTGATTATGTTATGAACGATCGTTTTGATGAGCCTCAAAATTTTTGTAGAGGTCACTCTCATCAAGATTACATCACACATAGTGATCTTCCTAGTGTTCCAAAAACGGACATGATAGAGGCTGAATTTCAATAATGGGTTCTTAAGATGTTTGATTAAATAGGTGCACAATTTGACGATCTTCGCACACGCGTTATTGCCATTGAAAGTCGATCTAGGCACTCCACTTCCCAAAGCAGGGGAACCCCACCCACTCCATCAAATATTTTATTTGAGGCAGAATGGGCTACACTCCCAATATAAGATGTGCATATTAGGAGTCAGCCACCACGAGAGACCGTTCCACTTAGAGAGCTTGCCCTCGACACTATACATATTACCTCACTATTAAGCGTAGGTTTTTCGCACACTTCATCCGATGGCGCGCCGAGCCACATCACTATCGGGAGCCAAGAGTCTTGTAGTGATCTCGTGGTAGCCACCTCACCCCTTTTGGGGAACATGACCCCATATGATGGTTTGCTTCTGGAAGACCACCCTATTGACGGGCTTTTTGACGCCCCCCTGTTGAGCTTCCAGATGAGCCACCTCGTCTTTATGAGGATGAGATTCAGGTGAGTAGCACACTTATGAGTGTTGAGACGTTGACACCTCTCCTATTATCTCCCTTGATATTGATGGTGCACCATGAAGAGGATCTTGAGTGTAGCATCCAACATATAAGGTTCTCCCTAAGAACACTTAAGTATAATTAAGATGTTTCAAGAGTTTATCATCTGGTCACACACACTCGTGATGAGTGTTGGGCCATAACACCTTGTTGGGTTTTTAAGAGAGATGCACATCACATGCGCGTAACGGAATAAATCATGAAAACCCAAAGAGAAATGGATCTTTCTATAATCATTGATCAAGAAGTAAAACAATTTTGAATAAAAGTATACCTTAGTGGGATTGAGTCACTACTCAACCAAGATGCTCCAACGAAGACCGACGAACACTTGCGGTTGGAGTTTCGAGCGTAGAAGTATATCAACGCCTCTATGGGTATCCACACGAGCAAGAAGAACCCTTTGACTCTTGTCACACAAGATCTAGGTTAGAAGAAGGAATGCCCTCAACGTCTCCACGGATTGCTAGATCCGTTAAAGGAGAGGCGGCGATGTTGAAGACGAAGCTTAGGAAACAATTTCCGGCGACGACAATGGGTCAAAATTGTCGGTGGCAACGGATCGGCGGCTGCGACTTCTAGGTTGCGGAACTGTTCTGCCGGGAAGAAGAAGTCGCCACACACGATCTTGATCGATTAGGTCAAACGTAGGAGATAAAATATTTCTCATCTATTTATATACATAGAAGACCGAAACTGTCGTTTCCCGCAGACCAGACCGAAAATGGACTTACGGAATTAAACCGGAATATAACTTCCATGGTCGACCTCCCTGGCATGAATCCAAATTGATTCTCTGAGATGTTAGTCTATCGTCTTAATCTTCTTTCTATTACTCGTTCCCATAGTTTCATGGTATGACTCATCAATTTAATTCCTCTATAATTAACACAATTTGTATCCCCCTTTATTCTTATACAAAGGTACCAAGATACTTTCTCTCAATTGGGTTGACATCCTCTTTGACTTCAGTATCTTATTGAAAAACATATAAGCCACAAAATTCCTTCATTTCTTAAACATTTCCATACTTCGATGGGTATATTGTCTGGCCCAATTGTCTTTCCATTTTTCATCTTATTTTTAGTATCTTTTACCTATGATATTTGAATTTTACGATAAAACATTTTGTTCTTATACTTCTCTGATTTACTTAACTCTTTCAAGTTCAATTCATTGTCTTTTGTTTCATTATTGAACTGGTAAAAGTATCTTTTCCATCGCTCTTTTATATTCACATCAACCGTCAAAACTGTATCTGTCTCATCATTTATGCATTTTACTTGACTTAAATCTCTTGTCTTTCTTTCTCTAGCTCGAGCAATTTTAGATATGTCACACTCTTCATTTTTGGTATCTAGTCGCTTATAAAATTCTTCATAAGCTTGACTTCTTGCTTTACTTTCTGCCTGTTTAGCTTCTTTTTTGGCGACTTTATACCTGACTAAGTTTTCATCATTCCTACAAACGTAGAGTGATTTATAACTGACCCTCTTTGCCCTCACTTTGTCTTGCACTTCCTTTTTCCACCACCAAAATTCTTTATCTGGGGGCACAAGACCTTTTGATACTCCAAGTACGTTCTTTCCACTTATTCTTAAATGTGAAAACGTAATTTTCCATGAGACATTATGATCAACATACGGGTCATCAACTAGTCGTTTCATAACTGTCTTCTTGAAAGCAACCTATTTTTCCATCTTCAAGTTCTACCATCGAATTTTTTGCAACATTTTTGGCCTTGTCTTAAATTTATTATATTTAATTTGTACATCTAACACCACTAACCTATGTTGTGTTGTCAAACTTTCTCCTGATATGACTTTGCAATCCTTACAAATCATTTTATCCATTTTGCGAGTCATAAAATAATCAATTTGTGATTTATTTGGTCAGCTTTTAAACGCAATTAAATGTTCTTCCCGTTTATGAAAATCGTATTTGATACAATTAGCTCATGTGCTACGACAAAGTCTGAAATGATTCGTTCTTCTTCATTTCTTTCTCCATATCCATATCCTCCATGAACGACTATGCAATTTACATTTTCCTTTCCTATATGTCCATTTAAGTCTCCTCCTATGAAAATATTCTCTATTTGTGGGATTTTTCTTACCAAATCATCTAAGTCTTCCCAAAATTGCACTTTAATAGCTTCACTTAATTCTACTTGTGGCGCATAAGCACTGATCACTTTAATAGTTTCCTTTTCTATGACCAATTTAAGAGCTAAGATTCTATCACCTTTTCTACTTATCCCAACAAATTCATCCTTCCAAGTAGTATCCACAATAATACCTATTACACTGCTTGTTTTATTTTTACATGTGTACCATAATTTAAAACCTGAATTATCTAAAAATTTAACTTTCTCACCCACCTATCTAGTCTCTTGCAGACAAAATATTTGTCCTTCTCTTAATCATTGTATTTACTACTTCCATCGTTTTCCCCGTTAGCGTACCTATATTCCAACTTCCAATCCTAAGTCGATCACAATTTCTACGACATACTACCCTAGGACGTCTAATTTGTGAGGACTTTTGCCTATTTAACACTACACCCAAGTCCTCTTAGAGGTGCAACGGTCCTTGCCAAGACGCCGCATTCAGACCATATAACGAGGACTCTTGCAAATTTAATACTACACCTAAGCCCTGGAGATACATCGGTTCTTGCCAAGACGCCGCATTCGGACCATGTGACACGTTCCTTAAGGGGAACAACCTAGCTTTTGCACAGTTTCTCAAATGATCGATATTCATATGGGTGACTAAATTTTACGCTGGCCGTCTACTTAACACAACCCTCACCATTTTTCATCCGGGCTTGGGACTGGCATAGGCTGGTTTAGAATAAAATTCAAAACTAGAATAAAATTCTGTAAGTAGACACTTTTATCAGACGACTTTTTTAGCATTTTATAGATCAAATTCTATTTTACAAGTCAAATTCTATTTTATAGACATGTCAAATTCATGTTTTAATTTTTTTTGACCTTGTGCAATTACAGTTATTTTTTAATCTTATCTTTTTTTTGAACTATAAATATATTGTAACATAGTATGATTTTTATTAATATATGACTCTATATAAGATAAACTGCCATGCACAACTAAATTTAAAGCGCAACATATATAACGAGTATGAAAAAATATACCATTTAATATTGATTTCAAATCTCGTTTTAACCACTCAGTTGTCACTGTATTATTAGCAATGTTATCGAAAGAGATACTTATAATTATCTTTAATTTTAAATTCTTGAATGCATTTTATAATTAATCGATAAATCGCTTGACCTGTATACGGAACTTCAAAACTCTCCAAATGTCACTCGTTAAACTAACTCTATCTTCAAAATTTTCAAAATAATTTATTAAATAATGTTATGATTGCATATAGATTTATATCTCTCACGCCTGAGTGTGGATCTACTCACCTGATGATATTTTGGTTGCAATGCTTTGTGGATGTACATCGTCTCATTCTCGTTATCGTAGTGTCCGAATGACAATCCATGTTTGACGACGTTCTCCATTTGTAGCTCTCGTTGACGCATTTGATCATACGTCCAAATTTGTCCGGCTGTCGAAATTTGTGCTTCACTTGACTCTTGTGCTTGGTTAAAAACAAAAGATTTGATATGTTGTGCGAGCGTCGAGTTTTCACTAACAATCAACAACTTTGAACAATGTTTGCATTTCACTCTAAATTCAGCACCGACCCGCAATTTCTCAAAGTGCTTCCCGACTGGAGTTGTATGTTTGTGCTCCACAACTTCATGCACAACAAACGGGAATGATGCAATCGAGGAGGATGATGCCATACTTATAGAGAGAGAATGTGTGAGGGAGTGAATATGAGAGAAAAAGAGAGTGAGAGAGAAGTCAGCAAAGAGGTAATGAGAGAGGGAGGGTATTTTATATTTTTTAAATTTTAAAAAAATATATTTTATTTTTTAAAAGCCTAAGGCCTAGGCTGCTACCAGCCTAAGCCCTAGGCTGGCCGCTGGCAGACAGGCAACACTTGTTGCCAGCCTGCCAGGCATATCCAGGCAGGAAGTGCTGCCAGGAAGCGTGCACAATGGCTCTCAGAGCCATTGATTACAACGCCTCTGAGAGCCATTGTATTCAACGACTCTGAGAGCCATTGATTACAACGCCTCTCAGAGCCGTTGATTACAACGCCTCTCAGAGCCGTTGATTACAACGCCTCTCAGAGCCGTTGATTACAACGCCTCTCAGAGCCGTTGATTACAACGCCTCTCAGAGCCGTTGATTACAACGCCTCTCAGAGCCGTTGGCTGGCCCATGCCAGCTCGAGCCCAGTCCTTGGTCGGGCCTAGTGCTCGGGCTTTTCCTGGGCCGGGCACTAGGCCGGGTTTTTCCCTAAAGGGGGCCTTGTTAGGCGCTCCTAGACCGGTCCGGGCCTGCCCGGGCACGGACTTTGCCAGGCTTTTGCCAGGCCTGGGCCGGCCCACCGAACCTGATTTTTTTGGACACCCCTGTAACATTACTAACATAAGACACCTTTTGACTCTATGACCACTTGAAATCTATTTATCAATTCCTTTTTATGTAACATTTTATTAATGTGAAATTTGCTTTGAAAGTTTCTAGATCCTAGTTTCTTTGTGTTGGATGGTTGTTAGAGATCAATTTAAATTAGACTTATAATTATGATTTTTAATAGTAGTAAAATACTACTGCACCTTGCTTCATATTTAGGATACAAAATAAATAATCTGTCTTATATTTTAAGGTGCATTCACTTTATAGGATGTCCATTCTTTTTATGTACGATGTCTTTCCTTAATCCTGTTTTCCTTAAACTCTCTAGGTAGATGGTCCAACAGTCATCTCTAGTTTAAGGTTGTATAGGGGTAGTTTTGTATTTTCCTCCCCCTAACTATTTAATGTTTCTAGTCGGATTCTACAGGATATTTTGCGGTTTCATGCAGTTTACTGGCCAGCCATGTTAATGTCAGCAGGAATAAATCCACCAAAAATGGTGTTCGGTCACGGGTTCTTGACAAAGGTATCAAATTAATGACCTTTTTCATGACTGCTGCAGAATAGAAGAAAATAAAAATAGGAAAGATAACATATTTGTACATTTTTACTTATCCCACATGTCTGCTATTTCTTTGAACTTTGCTTTAGTTGTAAGTCTCACAGACACAACATACTTGAAAATCTTTCTCCTATATGGAAAGGATAGATTTAGCTGGGGTGCATAGTCACAACAGCCACAATCAAATAGAGAAAAAAATAATATATCTAACTATTATTCACATGGAACATTTACACGTACAATTGTTTAGTGAAAATCACAATTCTCAAGCATGTTTCAGATGCTTATATGGTGATGGGATTATATTAAAATAAAAAAGGTTCCAATATACAAATTTTCAGATGTCACGCCTCTTATTTGTAAACTTAATTATCCTGAGCAGTGCACATACATATTCTGTGAATTCACAGAATGGGACTGCAATGTGGGTTATAAGTTTAGTTCTATTTATTTATTTTTATATTTTGTATGTAGATAGTTTCACCTTGGTGTATCACATGTAAACGTGTGGTTGATTTTGGAGTATTGTTTTTGTGGAAAAGCATGAAATTAAGGGAAACAAATACGTATTTATTTATTTCTCACTAATATATGTAAACAAGGTACAAGTATTTGTACATTTATGTTGAATGGAAACTTCAATAATGCATTAAACCAAGGGTCACTCCTTTATATATAGGAGTGACCAAGTACAAGCCAAAAATACAATTAAACTAGAAGTTTCAATAATACCAGAAACATCTAACACTCCCCCTCAAGTTGGGCTTGTGATGTCCGTCAAACCCAACTTGGACATAATGTTTTCAAACACTCTATGACTCAACCCCTTACTACGAGCATCAACCAGTTGTTGACCCGAGGGGACAAATAGAGTACTCACCACTCCACTTACAATGTTCTCCTTGATGAAATGACGATCGACCTCAACATGTTTAAGTGCGGTCATGTTGAATATGATTGCGCGCGATGCTGATGGCTACCTTGTTTTGACAATATAAACAGATGGGACCCTTGGCTTGAATCCCAAGTTTAGTTAAAAGGGACTTAATCCATATTCCTTCACATATTCCATGAGACAGCTCTAAATTCAGCTTCTGTACTAGACCTGACTACAACATGTTTTTTTGCTTCTCCAGATTACTAGATTTCCCCCGACCATAGTGCAGTATCCAGAAGTGGATCTACGGTCATCAACAGACCCTGCCCAGTCAACATATGTGAATACTTTGATGGTTGGCTCTTTGTTGGGAGTAAACAAGATACCCCGTCCAGGAGAGGTTTTGAGATATCGAAGAATCCGGTGGGCCGCATCCAAGGGGTGAGATTTGGGAGCATGCATGCATTGACCGATAACTCCAACAACATAAGAAATATCTGGGCGAGTGTGGGATAGGTAGACGAGCCTCCCTACCAGCCGTTGAAAATCATTGACATCTGCAATAACTTCTCCACCATCCCTCCCCAATCTATGGTTGGCTTCAATGGGGGTGTCTGCGGGTCTACACCCACTCATTCCTGTTGTTGTCAACAGGTCAAGAATGTACTTCTCTGAGAGATAAAGATACCGTGCTTGGATCTTGCGACTTCAATGCATAGGAAGTACTTGAGGTTCCCGAGATCCTTTACATCAAATTCACCATCCAATCTAGTCTTCAGATCTTTGACCTCCTCCATATCATCCTCAGTTATGACAATGTCATCCACATAAACAATCAACGCCGTCAATTTTCCTTGCCTTTGTTTTACAAACAGTGTGTGATCTGCATTGCTCTAAGTATACTCAAATGTCATCATGGTTCTTTGGAACCTTCCGAACTAAGCCCTTGGAAGTTGTTTTAGGCCGTATAGAGCCTTTTTTAATCTGCATACCTTGCCCTCAGATTTTTCAGAGGTAAGACCTGGAGGTAGAGACATATAAACTTCCTACTCCAAATCTCCATGGAGGAAGGCATTCTTCACGTCCAATTGGCTGAGACTCCACCTTTTGTAGATAGCACAAGAGAACAGAATTCTGTTAGAATTCATCTTTGCGATAGACACAAAGGTTTCCTGATAGTCAATCCTAACCGTCTGGGTGTATCCTCTGGCTACCAACCTAGCTTTATAACGGTCCACATGGCCTTGAGACTTGAGAGTTTTGCTTCACAAAAAAATCCATTTACATCCAACAACTGTCTTGCCTTGAGGAAGATCAACAAGATCCCACGTGCAATTCTTCTCAAGTGCCATGATCTCTTCCAATATAGCTTCTTTCCATTTTTGGTGCCCAGAGCTTCCTGGCACGAGGAGGGGATGGACATGGAAGATAGAGAAGTAACAAAGGCTCTATACCCGGACGAGAATGAGTCATAAGTCACATAATGAGACAGAGGATGGCGAGTGGAAGCATGGTTACCTTGGAGACCAGTAGACGGATCAGGCAGTGAATCTGGTATGATGTGTGAAACCTGATTGTTTGTGCCCTTTCATCGAGGAAGAACTGGTTGATATGAAGGAGAAATAAGTAGAGGAATGGAGGGAGAGCTCACTTCCATGGTACTAGACTTCCCCTGAAGTGAGTTCCTATAATAAGACTTTGATTCATGGAACATGACATCCATGGACGCAAAATTCCTTTGAGTTACGAGATCAAAACACTTATACCTCTTTTTGGTGGGAGAGTAGCCAATGAAGACAATGAAGCTCACGAGAATCAAGCTTGGAGGTGTGGTGCACATGAACAAAGCACACACCCCCAAAGATACATGGAGGAAGCTCAGTAGGAGTAAGATTGAGAGCTTCCAACGGGGTTTTGTGGTGAAGGATACGAGTAGACATACGATTAATGCATTGCGCAGATGTGAGGACGACGTTCCCCCAATAGTATTTGGGGATGTGCATCTTAAGTAAGAGATATCGAGCAACCTCAAGTAGGTGCCGATTCTTACGCTCAGCGACCCCATTCTGTGTCGGGGTGTAAACGCATAAATTTTTGTGGATGATACCCTGATCACTAAGGTATCACTCAAAGTGAGAGTTAATGTACTCACGACCATTATCACTTCGCAACACCTTGACGGTGGTGTTGAACCGAGTGACTATCATTTGATGAAATCACTGAAACAGAGGAAAAACTTCAGATTATTTTTCATTAAGTAAACCCAAGTGCAACGAGAAAAACAATCTATAAACTTGACAAATCATTTACAATACGAAATGGAAGCAAGAGGACAAGAGCCCCAAACATCAGAATGAATAACTGCGAAAGGAGTAGCATTGGGAGGGGACATATGAGTAAGAGAGGTTCGTTTGTGCTTACTCATCCCACACACATCACAAGTAAATGTTTGAAAATCAGAGTTGGACATAGCAGGAAATAAAATTTTCATAAAAGAGATAGAGGGATGTCCTAAGCGACAATGCCAGGAATCCAAATCAGAGGATGACGCTACATGAAGAGCACGCAAAGAAGGAGCCGAGCTGGAGGGGTCAAACAGGTACATGCCATCACACAGGCTACCAGAGCCAATAACCTTCCCCGTCTTCAGGTCCTGAAAGATACGGGAAGAGTGGAAAAAGTCACTGAGCAGTTCATAGAGTTAGTCAAGTGACTAATAAAAAGAAGGTTTCGAGTGAAATTAGGGATATAAAGAACAAAAGATAGAGTGAGAGAATGACATGCAATGGTTCCTTTTCCAGCAATGGAGGAAAAGGAACCATCAACAACACTCACTGTCTCTGCTAGGGAGATGAGAGTAGGATACAAAACCCGAGGCAGAGCTAGTCATATGATCAGTGGACCCGCTGTCGATGATCCATTAGGTGGAGGAGCGGCTGGTAGCAGAATGAGCACCTGGGAGCCCTTGGTGGGCATATGAGGAGGATGAAGTAGAAAGGTCGGAAGGCTGTCCATGCATCAGATGTCGGAATGCGAGAATCTCGTCTGAAGAGCGAGCAGGAGTAGCAGTCGAAGGAAGATCGTCTGAAGCATCTGAGAGATGAGCAGATCGGGCCGAAGGTTGACGGCCTTGAGAGCGGCTATAGCCACGACCACCACGAGAGACCGGACCACCCCTGGGAGGAGGAAAATCATGAAGCTTGAAACAAGTGGCCCTGGTATGGCGGGTCTTCTCGCAATAATCACACAATAACTGATCCTTCTCACCTGACTTGGACCTGTAGTCCCGAGAAGGACGCCCAACGAGGCTAAATTGAGCAGCTAGGGCAGAGCCCTTTGTGGCAGAGTCCGGATGTAATGTCTGGCGGCGATCAAATTCTTGCTGAACAAGACTGAAGACTTCCGGCAGAGAGGGAAGAGGAGATCGCCCAAGAATCTGGACACTAATGGGATCAAAATCTCGATGCAGGTCATGAAGAAACTCTAAGATCCTATTGCGTTCTTCGCGAGCCCGAACAAACACTTCATCTTCAAGAGAAATAAGTGTGAGAGCATCGAAGTGATCATACTCCTGGTAGAGATGAGTAAACTCCAGGTAATAGGAGGAAGGAGAACGATCGCCTTGCCTTTGGAGGAAGATCCGCTGTCGGAGTTTGAAATTTTGAGCAGCATTGCCATGACAAGAATAAGTAACCTCTGCACGCATCCAAATATCAGTGGCCGTGTCCAGGAACAGGTAATTCTGAGCAATGGATTCCTGCATAGAGTTGAGCAGCCACGACATCACCAGCGAGTTGTCAGATTCCCATTGAGACCACTCTGTAGAGGTCTGAGCTAGGGCTTGCGTTGTGACGGTAACATATTCAAACATACGATGACTCTTCAGGGCAAGAGTGATGAAACGAGCCCATGAGAGATAATTGGTGTCGTCAAGTTTCATGGTGGTAATTTGAGGAGACCTATGATCATGAATAGTGTGTCCGGAGCCGAATGCCAACATAGGGGAGTGATGCAGGACGGCGCGTAGGGTTTGCCCATCTGTAGGCTTTTTCTAGGAAACCCTAAATGCATATGATGATTAAATTGAATTTTGTCAATATTTAGAGCGGGCGTTGCACTTAATTTAAAAAATAAGCAACTTAGAGTTTGAAAAACACAAAATAACTATTTTGTTTAAAAATGAATTTTCTTAAAAAATGATTCAATTTTAAATCCGGGGAAGGAAATTTGCAACTTTCATTCTGTTCCCCTTGTCGTAGCAAAACAAAAATCGTGAACTCCAAATACGTTTCTGTTTGGAGTTTTCGACATAGAGTTCGCTGACAAAATCCAGGCGAAAACCCAGCAATGAGTCTAATAACCTAAGTGAAAATTTAGACACAAAGAAGGGGAAATAAACAAGTTACCCACGGAAAGACACACATTGATCTCCCGCTACGAGGTCGGCCGCCATCACACACGAGCACCACAGAATTAATTCACTTTCTACCCCACACTAGTGACTCCACGAAATCTCAATCACTCAACAGTGAAAGGAAGCCACAAACTAACCAACCTAAAATTCACTCGCTCTCACACAAGAGTGGCTCCACGAAATCTGTAAACACAAGAGCTAAATTTTACTCCTATGCTCACAAAGATGTTCCACGCAATCTCACTAGCACATACAAACAAAGTATACTGTTCACGGTAGCGATTAAATCAGACATCATTAGTTGGCTAACTCTGCTCACTAAATAGAACTGGTCCAGCAAGGTGTAACAATTACGGAGCTACACAACGACAAACCTCCTTGGAAAGTTTACACGCGCTGGGCGCGTATATCGGATGGCCCCACCATTCCCGCAAAAGACAATTAGTAATTTATTGGTTGCTTTGTTTGCTTGAGCCGTTTATTTGTTGCTTTGTTTGCTTGAGACATTTTAAGTTTTTCCGTATTTCCTAATTTCAAAATTTCTTTTTGTATTCGTTCCTCATCGCTATAAGAGTACGCGTAAGCCCTGTATTATTTTCATCCTGGAATGAATGCATGTTTTCTCTTTCTCCTCTAAACCCTAATCCCTCATCTCTTCGTCTCTTTTTCGTAGCCACTGACTCCCCGACCCCCCAACAACTGGTCCGACCTGCCATTTCCGCCCACTGTCGAAGGCCGCCGGAGATCCAGCGCTCTCCCAGCCTGTCTCTGCCCAACGCCGCCCAGCGCCCGTCCTCGCCCGAGCCGCACAACACGCCCGCTGCAGCGCCGCCAGCGCGTCACCACCACCACGCCAGTGGATCTCCGCCGCTTCTCTGTTGCGCGCCGCCCACCAATAGCGCCTCTTCTCCCCACATACCATCCCTCCTTGCCATGACACCCGTTCCACTACGGAAGCTCCGTCGGCGGATTCCAACGAGGCCCTCCTACGCCGTGTCGACGCATAGGAATCCCTCGTGGCCTCCATGCATGCCTCCCTTGCCGCCCTCCACGCAAAGTTCGATGCCCTCCAACCCACCGCCACCTCCACCGCCAGCGGATCCGCGGGCCCGTCCACCGCATGGTTGTTAGGATTGCGATCCAGATCATAGGATCTTACGATCCTACAATCCAAATTTTGTAAATCGATCCAGATTTTGTAAAGTGATCTTTGATCCAATCCTACCATCTGATCCGATCCAATCCTACCATCTGATCTGATCCAATTTCGAAACAATCTCATCTAGGATCGCGATCCTGACAACCTTGGTTCACCAGCGCGTCCATCCTTGGGGCGACACCACCCCCGCACAACGGAGATTTCGCAACGCCGTTTCCACCGGGCCGTCCAACCCTCGCCTTGGATCTTCGATCTCCATCATACGCTCAAGCAGGACAAGGTCTCTACCGCCGTCGTGGGACTCGACGACTCCGTCCTTTAGGCCTGGTGGCTCCGCTAATCCAACCTTGCTATCTCTTAGCCAGAGATCAAACGGGAGATGATCCCCCTCTACGACAGCCGATACTCGGGATCCGCCATCGAACGACTATGTGGGGTGCGCCAGATCAGCACATTGGACGATTACATCGACGAATTCGTGGCCCTCGTCATCCATGTTCCAGGCCTACCACCAGATCATTACCTTGGTTTCTTCATGCATGGCCTCAAGCCCAACATCCGGTCCCGGCTCTGCACCCATCATCCCCGGACGACATGGCACGCCTCGCGAGGGCGGATTTGTCTCCGCGACCCCCACCGACCCCAGGCAGGCCCCCACCGGGCGGCCGACCTTGGCGGACCGCTACTCCGGAACCACTAGCCCCTAGGCCGCATCCAACCAACCGGCCGGCCGAGCCGCCTAGGACCTCTGCAATGATTCTCTAATCGCGAGTTCGATGACCTGCATCGCAAAGGGCTATGTTTCTGCTGTCGTCAGCCCTACTCCCCTACCCACGTCTGCACGATCAAGGAATTCCACGTCATCATCGACGGCTTTGAACCAGAGATCACTTTGAAGGGCTTTGAGGACTTCGAGATCGTGGCAGAGGACACCACCGAGACCGACACCGACCTTCACCGTTTGGAGCTCCCATGCTTTTTCGGTGGGCGGCATTTCAGGGCTCCAAACCATGAAGTTGCCGGGCAAGTTAGGCGACTGCCGCATTGTCATCATGGTGGACAGGGAGGCTAGCCATAATTTTCTCTCGGATCAACTGGTCAAGCAGCTACGCCTTCCGATAGAGCCCTCTCCGGACTTCACCATTAGCTTGGGCGATGGTCGCCGCCGCTCGATCCAAGGACGTTATCCGACCGTCTCGTTTTTCGTGGGCCCTTACTTAGTGACGACAGACTTCTATGTCTTCGGCCTTGGTGGATCGACGCCATCCTGAGAGTGGTGTGGCTCTGCACGCTGGGCGACGTGCAAGTCAACCGGGGGACTATGACGATGCGGTTCCTTCAGAACAGTCGGGAGTACTGCCTTATGGGAGATGCCGCCCTACTTCGTTCCTTGTCTCCTTTCGCATGATTCAGAGGACTTCAGACGTCGATTTCTCGGCATGGCTCTGGTCCATCTCGTACGCTGCACCGCCAACCCCATCACCACCTCCGGTCCTTCAAGCCCTCATATCCGAGTTTGCGGACCTCTTTACAGCACCATCTAAGTTACCGCCAGCCCAGTTACACGATCATGCCATTCCTCTACAGCACGACGTGTTGGTAGTCTCGGTCCGACCATACCGCTATGGGCACGTGCAGAAGGACGAGATCGAGAGTCTTGTATGCGACATGTTGATGGGGGGCCTCATCCGCCCCAGTGCGAGCCCCTTCTCCAGCCCGGTCCTCTTTGTCAGAAAGAAGTACAGCAGCTGACGCTTCTGCGTGGACTATCAGGAGCTCAACAAAGCCACCGTCCCGGACAAGTACCCGATTTCGGTGATTCAGGAGCTTCTGGAGAACTCCGCGACGCGAACGTCTTCACCAAGCTGGACCTCCGTGCCGGCTACCACCAGATCCATGTTCGCCCGATCGACGTCGCCAAGACGGCCTTCCGGATCCATGAAGTCCACTACGAGTTCTTGGTCATGCCATTCGGCCTGCCAAACGCGCCAATCACTTTTAGGCCACGATGAATGACATTTTTTGTCCAGTACTTCGCCAGCATGTACTTGTTTTTTTGATGACATCTTGGTCTACTGTTGTTCTTGGTAGGAGCACCTCCAGCATGTCCGCCAGACGTTGGACACGCTACGACATCACCACCTCAAGCTCCACTCGACCAAGTGCTCTTTTGGGGTTTCGAAGGTGTGCTATCTGGGACACACCATCCCCGCTACAGGGGTCGCGATGGATAACGACAAGATCGAGGCGGTCCTCCAGTGGCCAACACCATCTTCTATCCACGATGCCCGCGGGTTCCTAGGACTGACAGGGTACTACCGCAAGTTCATTCAGGGGTACAACACGCTGACCCGTCCTCTCACCTAGCTCCCGAAGAAGTCGTCTGAGGGCCCCTTCGAGTGGTCAGCGGCGGTCTCCGCCGCTTTTGTCGCTCTTCAGCAGGCCCTGGTTCGTGCCCCGGTGTTAGCCATGCCAGACTTCACTCTGCCCTTCCTCGTGGAGTGCGATGCCTCAGGCGTCGGCGTGGGAGCCCGTCCGTCCTGTGGCCTACTTTAGCCGCGCCTTCTCCGACACTATCCGCAGCCGCTCCGCTTACAAGAACGAGCTTATGGGTCTCGTCCTCGCAGTTCAGCACTGGCGGCCCTATCTTTTGGGCCGACACTTCGTGGTTCGCACTGACAACCATAGCGTTTGATACCTCCTGCAGTAGAAGATCGCTACGCCCGCCCAACAAGTGTGAGTGACCAAGCTACTGGGCTACGACTTCAGCATCGAGTTTCGGCCGGGCAAGGCGAATAGCGCAGCCGACGCCCTCTCCCGCAAGCCCATACTGGCAGCCATCTCCCGCCCCATCTGGGAGGGTGCGTAGGCGCTCCAACCGGAAGTAGAAGCCGACCCGACCCTCAACAGGATTCGAACAACACTCATTGCGGACGCCGCAAACCACCCACCTTACTCTATGGTTGACGACCGCCTACTCTTCAAGCGCCGCCTCGTACTCGCGCTTTCCTCCCCTAACATTCCTCTGTTGATGGCCGAGTTCCATGCCTCCCCAACGGGAGGACACGCCGGTGCTTACCGGACGTACTGACGGCTGACAACCTCTCTATTGGCCTCACATGTTCCGACAGGTCACGGACTTCATGGCCGCCTACCTCATCTGCCAGAAGGCCAAGTACAAAGCAATATTTCTGGGTGGTTTACTTCAGCCTCTTACGATCCCCGACCGCGTCTGGGATGACATCACCATGGATTTCATCACACGACTGCCCCAATCACAGGGACACGATTGCATCCTGGTCGTGGTGGACCGGCTTTCGAAGTACCCACATTTCATTCCCCTCCACCATCCATACACTGCCGCTATAGTCGCCGACAGTTTCATCCAGGAGATCGTGAGCTTCCACGGGTTTCCCCGGTCAATTATAACTTATAAGCGACTGCGACCCGCTCTTCCTGATTACCTTTTGGACAACACTATTCCGCTTACAAGGCACTCGTCTTCGCATGAGCACGACATACCACCCGCAAACTGACGGACAGTCGGAGGTCCTCAACCGGTTCCTGGAAACATACCTCCACTGCTTCGTGGGGGATCATCCTCGCAGTTGGGCCAAGTGGCTCGGGTGGGCCGAGTACTCTTACAACACCGCCCACCACCAGGCGACCGATACTACTCCTTTTGAGGTCCTCTATGGCCGTCCTCCACCATCTATTGGCTGCCACCTTCCAGGGGAATGCCAGGTGGAGAGCCTGGCCAGCGCTCTCCGCGATAGAGACACCATTCTGGATCACCTAAAACACCACCTACGACGGGCCCAACAGAAGATGACTTCCTTCGCCAACAGGAAATGTCGGGACCTCTCCTTTGAGGTGGAAGAGAAGGTTTTCATCAACTCCACCCCTACCGCCAACTTTTAGTGGCCCGCCGACCATGCCCGAAATTGACACACGGTTCTTCGAGATCCTCGCCCGCATAAGGGCGATCGCTTTCCGCCTACGCCTCCCAACCAAGAGTCGCATCCATCCGGTCTTCCATGTCTCGCAGCTTCGACGTGTGGTGGGTGAACACGCCACCACGAATCATATCTCGGCTGACCTCGACCTTGCCGGGGAGGCACCCTACTACCCCGCCTCGATTCTCAGCCGCAGAAGCCGCACCTCAGGGGACACTACATCAGAGGAGGTTATCGTGGCTTGGACCGGTCGGCCCGACTCGGACGCAACGTGGCTTCCCCGAGATGATTTTCGCCGCCAGTTTGTCGACTGCTCCTTGAGAACAAGACACATTTTCCAGACGGTGACATTGTTACGGAGCTACACGACGACGAACCTCCTTGAAAAGTTTACACGCGTCGGACACGTATATCAGATGGCCCCACCATTCCCGCGGAAGATAATTAATAATTTATTGGTTGCTTTGTTTGCTTGTGACGTTTATTTGTTGCTTTGTTTGCTTGAGACATTTTAAGTATTTATGTATTTCCTAATTTCAGAATTTCCTTTTGTATTCGCTCCTCATCGCTATAAGAGGACGCGTAAGCCCTATATTATTTTCATCCTGGAATGAATGTGTGTTTTTTTCTTTCTCCTATAAACCCTAATCCCTCCTCTCTTTCACCCTTTCCCATAGCCGCCGACTCCCAGACCCCCCAACGGTAAATGACATATATTTATATATATATACATATACATATTCATATCTTTACCAATTATAAAGATATATGAAATGGTTTTAAAAACTATGCTTTTAAAAGCCATTTGGGTAATCTCAGCCGTCGGATCATGGATGCAAAATTCAGTTGTCGTCCGATCAAATCAACCCTCTCTCCAACTTCTTTTGTCAAGCTTGATAGAGGTCTGGCCGGATGCGGTGTCGGGTATTTTTGCGTCGTCCAGATTGGGGATGGTCTTCACCAACTCTCCTCTCGAAATCACTCATCTCTGGTGAGTGCTCCGAGCGATAGTGTTGTAGAAGATCATCCATACGCTGCAACTCCTTGGTCAAGACCCAGCTGGTCTCAGTCTCTGGTCTATCACGCCAACAAACCAAGTATCTCTGAAAACCACCATCAGTAGTGGACATTGTCTCATCATCCATTATCTGCTCGGGAACCAAGATCTGTCGTGGAAGTCTGTCAGCGGCTCTGGGAACTGGAATGAGAGAATCACCTGGTGTCTCATGCTCAACCTGAAAACTGTCAGTGAAAAATGGAAGAACTGATGGTGGTATGTCAGTAACTGAATGAGAATCAGTGTGTCCTGAATGTGATTCCTCACTAACACTCGCCAACCCAGAAGAATCAAAGGGAGAAGACAATGAAAAATCTAAAGACTCATGCGGATAATCATAGAATAAAGTCAGATCAACTACATTAAAAATCGGATTTGCTCCCTAAACAGAAGACATCTCAAGTTCCCACACATTTTGATCAATCCGCTTTACTACTCGAAAGGTCCAGTTCTACGGTCAACTAACTTCTTTACGATACTCGAGGGTAACCGTTCCGGATTTAGCCGAACCATCACCGAGTCATCCAATTTGAAACTAGTAGTTCTTTTATGTTTGTTAGCTTGAGTTGTATATAAGTAATAAGTACCATGCAATTTTCGCTCAATTTCTGCATGCAAATCATGCAAATGCAAAAGATGAACTACTAACACGACTAACTTCACAAACTAGAGGTTTTAGATACTAACTGTTAGCTTGAGTTGCATATAAGTAATAAGTACCATGCAATTTTTGCTCAATTTCTGCATGCAAATGCAAAAGATGAACTACTAATACGACTAACTTCACAAACTAAAAGTTTTAGATACTAACCGTAACTCCTGAGATAGGTACATGAGCAGGAGGCTTGGAAGGTGGATCATAAAAAATTTCATCACGGGGGCGATGAACACTCAGGTGAAAATCAGAGACATCAGTGATAAGATGTGTCAACATAGTGTGTGAACTGTCTTTGCAGGTTTTAGTGATAAGATATAAAATCAACGAATCAGTGAGTGCATCCTCAAACTCGACTGTGTTACTAAGGATAGATACATCCCAAATGTGCGGTGAACCCATATGTGGTTCATCTGGGGGTTAACCGGGAAGGGTATAATAAAAGTCGTCACAAATGCGACGAGTACCGACATAGACTCCAAAAATATATGGAGTGCTCTCATATAAACGATAATGCACGTGAAAGGTGACAATTATGATAAATTTACCAAGGGAATGTGAGATATCATGAGGTTTTTCAGATGGACATGAAAATTCATCGCGAATACGATGATCTTCAAAGTGATAACCATAGTCACTGATAATAAGGCGCGACTCTAGAATGAGGTGAGTACCTATCATATGAAAAAATGTATTTGATGGGTCAGTTGGTGGTACGCCCCATAACTCATTTAGAGTGCGAGTGACCATATGACCATGATCAATCACCACAATATTTATGTCACACTCAAAATCCTCTCTCTGGAGCACTATCGATATCAGGGGTGAGAATGGAAAAGGTGTCAATGTCTTAATATTCATAAGTGTATTATTCACTTGAATCTCATCCACACAAGGACGAGGTGGCTCATTTGAAGGCTCAATAGGAGGGTCGTCAAAGAACCCATTAGTAGAGTGATGGTCCTCCAGAAACAAACAATTAGAAGTGGTCGTGTTCTCGAAAAGGGAAGAGGTGGCAACCTCGAGATCACTACAAAGCTCTTGGCTCCCGATCATGATGTGACTCGGCGCGCCATTGGGTGAAGTGTGCGAAAATTCTTCACTCAATAGAGAGCTAATAGACTTAAAATCGAGGGCAGGTTCACTAAGTGCAACAGACTCTCGTGTGGGTTGACTTCACACATACTGTATTTTTCTCTGCTTTGGGAAGTGGAGTGCTCTCGCGGACCCTTAATAGTGGCAATGCGGGTGTGTAGATCATCAAAGTGTTAAAATTTGTCCACCGTCATGTTCATTTTCGGAATACTAAGAAGATCACTAAGTGTGATGTAATCTTGACGAGAGTGACCTCTATAGGATTCTTGAGGGTAATCGTGACGATAATCATATCGTGCTCGTGGGTGGACGTGAGTCCTACGAATGTGTGGCGGTGGTCACACATATACAGACTCAGGTTCCTCATATAAAGAAGACGTGTAGTGTCGATGACCGGAGTAATCCTGAACTCTATCTTCATAATATTGTATTGATGGACTAATAAGATCCAATTGAGTGTGAGGATAAGATCGACGACAATCATCATACTGATAGTCTCTAGCATAATGAGATTGTATCGGTGGATCAACACGTTCTCTGTAAGTGATGTACTGTGATTGAGGATAATCATCAAAGTATCGTAAAGATCTCCTTGATGGGTCTATATGGGAATGTGTGTAAGTGGATTCGTAATACTCAAATAGAGGATTCTTCCTAAGTGTAGACCTTTCTAAGTAGTGGTGTGAGGTTTCGTGATGAGGTCTAACAGAGTGCTCATCTCGAATTGGAGGTGACATTAAATCTCGAGGGGGTACTTCTAGACTATTCACCATAACACTAAGGTTTTCTAACACTTCTTGTACTTGATGTATACTTTCGGCTAACGCCGTCATTTGGTGGACGAAAGGTAGAAATCACAGGGGTGGTTCATTCCCTTCGTTTACACGACTCGGTTGACCACGCTCAACTGAGAATGTGGGGTTGAGGGGCTAAAGGTGGCGGCAACACGAGGAGTAGGAGGTTGCTGGTTGCTGCTAGGATTGACCTGGGTGGCATGTTCGGAGAGGCCGATTAGAGTGCCTAGTGTTGGAAAAATATGAGAGGTAGATATTGCACAAAAATGGTAGCTCAAAGAAAGTGTTTTTATTTCACAAAAACTCGGTGATTGTTACAGGCAAGGGCCCAGGGGTATTTATACCCATTGTTACTTATCAGTACATATGACAGAATTAAAAGCTAAGTTATCCTTATCCTCCAAATTGATTTGCTCTCTAGGAAGACTGTTTGGGCTTTATCTGCATTAGTAAAGTTTTCTTTTTTTTTTTCTACAGCGTGACCTCTGTCTTCAAGCTTATCAGATGAGTGCGCTGGTTTTGCCTGGCTGGAGGTTACGGGATTTAGAAGCTGGAAGCTGCTTGTCCCTGATTTCCTCCAATACTCCCCCTAAATCAGGGCCGAGTGAGTTGGTTGTTGGTGTCTTCGTCTTCGGTTTGTTGAACGAAGCGTAAGTTGAAAAAACGATCTCTTTTTAGGGCTTTGGTAAGTCCATCTGCTTTTTGTTCTTCTGTCGAGCACGCTTGCAGAAGGATTTGCCCCTTTTCTACTAACTCTCTAATGAAATGATACCGTAACTCTATATGTTTACTCCTATTATGAAAAATAGGATTTTTCGAAAGTGCAATTGCAGATTGATTGTCACAAAATAGAGTTACTGGTGTCCTCAAGCTCTTTTCTGCTTCTTCTTCTTCTTCCAGGGTCTTTGATAGGAACTTTATTACCTGTATTAACCATATGGCTTCACACGCAGCGGCATTTAGTTCCATATATTCGGCTTCAGTTGAAGATAGGGCAACTAACTGTTGTTTGTGAGACGCCCAGGATATAGGTTTAGTTCCTACAAAAAATAAGTATCCAGTGGTGCTCTTTCTATCTTCTGGACATCATCCCCAATTAGAATCTGCATACCCAGTTAATTGTTGTTTGTGAGACGCCCAGGATATAGGTTTAGTTCCTACAAAAAATAAGTATCCTGTGGTGCTCTTTCTATCTTGTGGACATCATCCCCAATTAGAATCTGCATACCCAGTTAATTGCATTGAAACTCCTTTGTGATATTTGATACCATGGTTGGTTGTTCCCTTTAGGTATCTGAGAATTCTTTTTGCTGCTAAGAAATATATATGGGTTGGATTTGTAGAATAACAAGCCACTACATTAACAACATATTCTATATCCGGTCGGGTATGGGTTAAGTATAGTAATGATCCAATTAAGGATCTATAAGTTTCATTTTCAACTTTCTCTTCTCCTTCTTAATGCATTTCCATTTTTTCTCCTGGACTTGCTGGGGTTTTTGACGGATTACGGTCTTGCATTTTTTATTTATGCAAGAGAGTGGTAACATATTTTGCCTGAGAAAGAAAGATATACTTTTCAGTTTGCTGGATGTGCATTACCTAGAAAAAATCACATCATTCCAAGGTCTGTCATCTCAAATGTTGCTTGCATTTGACTTTTGAGCTGTTTGATTAATGTAGGAGAAGTACCTGTGACGAGCGCATCAACATATAAACATAATAGAGCATTTCCGGTAGAATCTATCAGTTGATAAACAGAAGGTTCAATTGGACATTTTCCCAACAGAGCTTCATATGGGGTACTTTGGGTTAAAGCAGTGAGAGATCTGTTTAATAAATATACGGCTGTATGTACAGCTTCAACCCAAAATCTTTTTGGAAGGTCTTTGGTGAGTAACATTGCTCTAGCCATTTCCACCACAGTGCGGTTTCCGCGTTCTGATACATCATTTTGTTCTGATGATCTAGGTGCAGTTAATTCCCTTTTATTCTTGTTTCTTTACAGAATTGGGTAAACTCTTGAGAGAGAAACTCTCCTCCTGAGTCAATTTTTAAAGTCCTTATTGGTAAATTGAGTTGTTTCTCAATTAAGACTTTAAATTGTTTGAACATTTGAAATGTTTCAGATTTTGTAGTTAAGAAGAAAACTTTATGTTAAACCACCGCACTCATTTTCCATTCCAAAACCCGGATCAAAGATAGGAGATACGTGGCCTATTATAAGCACGAGTGGACCGTCTGGGTAGGTGGTGTGGGACTTATCTTGAAATGCCTTTTTTTGGTTCATGCTGGACCGTCCAACACGCTCCCTCAGCGTGAACCTTCCTTTGATACCATGTTAAACCACTACACCCATTTTCCATTTCAAAATCCGGGTCAAAGATAGGAGAGGCGGGGCCTATTATAAGCACGAGTGGACCGTCTGGGTAGGCGGTGTGAGACTAATCTTGACATGCCTTTTTTTGATTCATGCTGGACCGTCCAACACCTAGGGTTTCCGATAAATTCTCTGTAGGTCAATGGATTGGCGGTGGAGTTGAGTCGATGGAAAGAGTAGCAAGCATCAACAGGAGTGGTAGGCCGAATGGAAGGAGCAGTGGGCATCGGCAAGAAGCTGAACTAAGGTCTTAACGGCGCCATTGGACATGTGTTAATATGAAAAATCCATAGGTATTCAGACGAGCGTGGTGTTGTACGAAGAGCGAATGATAGGCGGGGAACCCACAAGAGGATTTGAAACAAGTTCGACGTTGACGGTAGGACTTGACGCTATCTGGAAGCACGGGATGGACGTCGGCAGAATGTCTATGTGAATTGATGGAAGTAATCCTTGCTAGAACCCGACTGATGGAATCTGGATGATCAACATGTGGAAAATCCTCTGTCAAACCAATTGATACAAACAATATAAACGCTTGCACTTGAAACATGAATTCAAGATAAAAATCACGATACAAGCTCACATCTCTACTCTTAAGGGATGGTTCCCCCTTAGGAGTCCCTCATAAATGAGTGATGCAACAAGACTCCAGAGGATAACTACGATTCATACACATGCTTCATTAAATCACTATTTAATATATTTACTAAATACTAATACAGAAACTAAAAGAGACAGTCTTCTTTCGTCTTGAATGTTAGTCCGAGGGAGTACATATCCTCCGAGGATGTGTATATGTATACAGAGTTCTTATGTTGACTCGTGGACCAAGATATAGAAAAATCTTAATAATAATATTAAACCACGGAAATATAATGTATGCATTGCTTCCTCGTGGTAGCTATTTCACATGGCTAATCGTCATGGCTAATTGCTATTTGAATACACAATCTTTCCGATGCTATTTGGCCGGGGAATACTCATATCCGCTTATGGTTTCATACTCATATCTTAGTAGCTATAAAGATTCTCACTGTATGGTGGTTTTTAATTGCATTACAGCTTGTAGGCACAAGGATAATTTATGTTTCAACTGATTTTTTTGGAAAATATCTTCCATTTTGTTTAGATGTTTTCGTTATTTATCCCTTTTGATAAAAGTTGTAGTTCCATGTTATCACCCCTTTTATTAATGAGTTGAGAATGCCTCAAGTTATTGATGGAGTTCTATCTAATTTTCCTTTTTTTCATAAGCTGCTCCTCTGTTTGATTTTGATTTTTAAGGCTCGATTACCTCTTCTATCTCATGAGGTCTCCTTGATGGTGATTGCATTTTTTATATTTATTTGGTCATATTACGCCATGTTTTCAAATGCATAATAATTTGTCTTTTTTTTAAACAAAAAATAATTTTAGGATGGTTTGAAGATGGGTAAAACATTGGGAAATACACTTGAACCAAAAGATCTAGTGGACAGGTTTGGGTCAGATGCTGTAAGATACTTCTTCCTGAGGGAAGTTGAGTTTGGCAATGATGGGGACTTCTCGGAAGACCGTTTCATCAACATAAACAATGCACATCTAGCCAACACAATTGGTATATTATACTTTTCTATTCAATAGTTTCTAATTACTTTGCAATGTCTTTTAGCACTACTACTTTATTTATTCACGTAAGTTTGGATTTGAATCCAGGTACATGTAATTAGGGCTGATCATAAGAACAAAATGCAGAAGTCACTCAATTTTTGACTAGATTCAAAATCAATTTAAAATGATTCCAGTCAAATTGAATCAGATCAAAATGGCTTGATTTCCCATTAAATATCGACCATATATGACTGTAATTGTGATTTTAAGAACTACTATTTCATCTGTCACCTAACTACCACAGCATGCATGCAGTTACTTCCAGATTTGAACATCACACATGACACAACTTTGATTATGGAAGGCACTACTAGTTCAATTGTTAAGTAGCACGTCAAATATTTCCTTACAAAACATTTGGAAATCAAATTGAAAACAACTAATTTTTTTAACCTTAACCATAACATCACTGTGTTTCATTACTTTCAATTTGAATTCATATTTATTTTTAATTACTTAATATCAAAGTTTTGTTTTTTTAATGAATAATTACATATGATATAACAGCAACAACAACACTCAAGCCTTTATCCCACTATAGTGGGGTCGGCTATGTGGATCTTTTGTCGCCATTGTGCCTTATCTTTTGTCATAATCTCACTGATGCCTAAGTACATCATGTCTTTCCTTATAGTTTCATTTCAAGTCTTTATTGGTCCCCCCCTCCCTCGTTTAACATGCCTAATGACACTCTCACAACGTCTAACAGGTGCCTCTAATGGTCTTCTTTGTACATATGATATATGACATTAAATTTTAATTTATTTTCTAACTCAAGATATGGCCTTTACTATATTAATTAAGTTGAACATTATTTTATTCGCTCTATATTCCCTTACAACTCAATAGTATTTAGTTATTTTCATAGTATACATGCAGGATTTTCATTGCTACTTACTACATTTTACCTTTAGTTCCCATTATTCTGACCTAATTTTAAATTTATATCCACAGGAAATCTTTTGAACCGCACACTTGGACTACTAAAGAAAAATTGTCAATCCACTTTGGCATTTGACTCTGATAGTGCTGCTGAAGGAAACATGTTCAAAGATACAGTAGAAAAATTGGTAAAGTTTACCAAAATGAAATAATATGTGAATTTTTATAATTATCCTGAGATTTGATTTTTGTATAGAAATTAGGGGCTTCTGTGCCCCTTGAGATAGATAACCATTTTCTTCTTGCTCATTTTTGTAGGTGAAGAAGGCCAAGGACTATTATGAGAACCTTTCATTATCATCTGCTTGTGAGTCTGTATTAGAAATTGGAAATACTGGTAACCTGTATATCGATGAACGTGCTCCATGGTCCCTTTTCAAACAAGGAGGTTTGAGCTATGAAACAGCTGCGAAGGTGATAAACACAACTTAATCATTTTAGAGTATGCTTGAGGTATTGATTTCATGTGTTAGATGGGTGATTATTTATCATAATCATTGAAAGCATTAGCTGATATTACCAGGGGTTTAAGAAGTTGCATTTAATATTGTTGGTTTACCTGGTTCCAACGATTCCATGTTGTGTGGGGCCGCATCGTGTGGGACCGCCCTTGTATGGATTATATCCGGTTGGATTATCCCCGGTGGCCTGCCTGTTGATTAATCCCACATCGACTACCACTCATCACCCGCCTGTGCTTATAAGCTCCGCCTGAATCCACCTAACACTTCAGAGTTTTGGGATGGAAGTGAGTTTCTTGCATGGTATTAGTGTGCTGATTTGACCCGTTGCGGGGGCGCGTTGGTTGACCTAATTATAGCGGGTTGACGTCGTGTGAGACCGCCCATGTGTGGATTATCCCCGGTTGGATTATCCCTATGGCTCGTTTGTTGATTAGTCTCACATCGCCTTCTACACATCACCCGCCTGTGCATATAGTCCCCGACCCACTCCCATCACTTCGGAGTTTTGGGATGGAAGTGTTGGTTTCTTGCAGGTATTTAAATATAATCCAAATTTTGGCGGCTTCATACTATGGGTCTGTTTGGGACAGCTCTGGCGGATTGAAAAGCTGCTGTCCGGATAGAGCTGTTTTAAAATAGATCTCTGGGGAGCAGTTTTGATAAGCTGCAGACTGTTTGGGTGTTCTGTGCAGAAGTGCGCTCGGAATCGCCGGAGGAAGGACGTCGGGGGCTTGGAATTGCCGGAGGAAAGCCGTCCGGGGCTCGAAATCGCCGGAGGAAGGCCGTCCGGCCTCTGAGCATGTTCCAACTGAAGAAACCATTAGATTTCCAAAACATGTGAGAGAGAAAGCTATTTTGCGGGAGCAGAAGCTGGGGAGGGAGAGATTTCTGAAAAGCTGCAAAACAGCTCCAGATTTTTGAAGAGCTCTTCACAGGGAGCTGTCCCAAACAGACTGAAAGCAGCTCTGGCGGTTGGAATAGAGATTTTCCAACCGCCAGAGCTGCCCCAAACAGACCCTATGTTTACTTTGGCAGCTACCAAACTAGTTCATATATTGGCAATGTATGTTTCATAACAAAATTGGATGAAGAACAAAAAAGTGATGGGAAAATCTTCCATTCACTTAATGATGCAAAGAGGACTAGTATTTGGAGCGCTTTATAAACATCAAAGTCATTGATTTTATTCAACATAAAGAGCCTGCACACTAAATTTGCTTCAATTTGGAATTAATATATCCTGCTTATATTTTAATATGAAGGTTATAAAGAAGCTGTTGAAGAATTATGGAATTTGATATTTGCTGTCGGCACAGTTAATGTTAGCAATTTTCACTTGCTTTAAGATCTCTTAGATGATCATTCTGTGGAATATTTTGAGCGCAAAATTGTTATTTTCATGACAATCCTAACCTTCTATCTAAACAGCGTTATCAGCTGTAATTGTGACCTTAGAATGCAGATGAATCTTTGTGTTCATGAATGCAGACTATAAGGTAATCTCTGGATCAAGTGTTATCTCCGCTCTTTTAGTGATTTTCTTGTGAGGTTTTAGTTCACTCTCTTGTTTTCGTTCTTAACCCAAAAAAGGTGACACGCTCACGTGCACACACACGCACTCTCTCTATATGTATATGTTTATATAAACATCACTCATATAAATTTTGCTGATTATGTGTCTTAAAACTGTTTTTTTTCTGCTGCTTGAAATGGTTGGAAATGTTAATGTTCTTTTCAACAGGACCTTGTTCTTATTCTGGAAGCTATGAGGATTATAGCTGTGGCTCTATCTCCAGTAGCACCAAGCCTATGCTTGAGAATTTACTCACAGCTTGGATTTTCTAAAGACCAATTTGAAGCAACAACTTGGGTATTCTTTCAGTATATACATCCCTTGCTTGACTTTTGCATATTCATTTTATGATCTCTTACCAGTATATTTTTTCTTGATGATACGGTCAGTATCAATGCCGAGCCTTAGCAAGCTGGCTTCAGCTCAAAATTGTAAAGTTTCTTTCACCTCATATTCGAGTCTGAGTCGAAAATGAGCCTTTGAAGTTGTTTTTTGAGTTGATTAGAACAACTTTTTCAATCTTAAAAAACATATCTTCTAAATTTTTAAATATGATTGCGCATGTCTGCGTCTGTGCTTGTATTTATATTTATATGTAATCATCGGTACCTCGCCTCCCATGGGATTTTGCGTATGTATGAACACGCATAATTGCATACTTAGATGCATATCATGCCAATTTTGATTTGAATCAAATTAATTTCAAGCGAGACATTCATTTTGAGCAATTATGTGTTGAGCTTCTAAAGCGATATACCCAACTATTAGAACCTTTGCTTCAAATCCTAGACTAATTGGTTACAGGCGAGGTAAGGTTTGCCTACATTTCACCCTTGTTGTGGGACCCTTTCCCGTCGCTCCGCGTGGATGCCTTGTGCACCGGGCTGCCATTTTTTACACAACGTGAGAGTAGGCTGGTTTACCTAATCCGCTCTGATTCCATGTAGGAACTTATGAATTAGTTTGTTGGCAGAAGGGCTAAGTAATGTACATTAGGGGCTCTGTCTGGCACGACGGTTACAAACCGTCATCCGTTTGGCGCGATATTTTTGCTCCGATGAGTTTGGACAAAAATGCCACCGTAATGAATTATGTGTTTGACATGACAACGGTTATGATAGCCACAGAGAAAAAAAAACTAATTTTGAACATACAAATAGATGAAGTTCCTTAGGTGAGGTCAAAGGTTCACGAACGACGGTTCATAACTACTACGTTCACGATTGCCACCACCGTGCAAGACGGACCCCAAATGAACAAAGCTGCATATATTTCCTATTGTGAAACTATATTCTCAATACCGGATAACTCTTATAGGCTTGAAAAAACTTTAATATATTATATTTTTGTATTTGAAAGTGCCTTCTTTTGCAGGCTGATACAAAATGGGGTGGGCTCAAAGTAGGTTCAGTGATGGCGGAGCCAAAACCAGTTTTCGCGAGGATTGAAACAGAGAAGGAAGGTGGAGTGGTGGCAAAGGCTGGAGGAGTGCAGCAGACGTCCAAGGCCCGGGGAATAAATCGCGGTCAAGGACTGGCCCAAGCCGCCTAATCTTCTACCTGCCGTTGATTATTGCACAGTTCATGCTCTGATCATTTGTTTTGGGAACAAGCAGAAGTCAAAATTAATATTTTTGTATCTTTGATTTTTATCATCGATGCTCTCAGGCTGCCTTCGGCCGCATCCAGGCGGGCTTTGCCCGCCCCTGCACGAGCTTCACCTGTGCACGATGCGTGTCTGCGGGCCCCGCAATATATACATATATAGTATATATTATAATATATCATAGTTACATATAAAATCTTACTTCGTGCTTCTGCCGCCTGATGCCGCTTTTTGACGCCCACTCTCCCTCTCTCTCTCTTAATAATATATAATAGTATACATTATAGTTATATATTACGATTATATAATAATATATTATAGTTATATATATAATCTTATCTCGGGTCGCCTGTTGCTGCCCTCTCTCCTCTCTCTTTCTCTCTCTCCCCCTATCTTTCTCTCTCTGTCCGATCTTTTCACGGCAATAGGATTGAGGGCTAGATTTATGCGTGCAAAAATGAGTTAAAAAGTAAGGGTTCATTTGGGGCGGCATTGTTATGCCGGTGCGGGAGCAACCGCCGCCACAAGGTGGAAAAACAAATGCCTGGCGGCAGCATTTGCTCTGGCAGCGTAGCAAAAAACGCCCCCAGTCGCTCGGTCTCCAACCCCCGCCCCCACCTGTCCCAAGCCTTTCTTCCCAGATGCCGGTTCCAACCACCGCTCCAAACGAACCCTTAAATTGTAGGTGCTTTTATAAGGCACAGCGGAGCCATCAATTGCTGGAAGTAATATTTTCTAGGGGAAGTGGAACATATCCTTGGGAAGTCTAGAAATACGCTCATATTTCGCGCCTTTTAGAAATACGCTTTATACATGCATTTTTAGGAAAAGTGTTCAACACGAAAGTTGTAGATCTCGTCGAGATCTACAACTATCGTGTTGAACACTTTTCCTAAAAATGCATGTACAAGGAGTATTTTCAAAAGGCGCGAAAAATTAAAAGTAAATGTAGTGCGAATATCCAAAAGTGCAGTGCTAATAACAGTCACCTAATATAATCACAATGTGTACAAAAAATGATCACAAAATATCATTGCATACAATATGTGATCATAATGTATATTAAAATGATTGCAAAATATACATAATACTCGTTTGGATGGATATCCGTGAGTTCACAGATGATCTTATGAAAATCATAAATGATTATTTAAAAAAAATATCTTTTGAGAAGAAAAAATAAAGATTACAACACTTTTTAGATAATGTATATTTGAAATGAGAAAGAAGAACCGGTTGATGCCACCAAAATGGGGGAGAATTTTTTGTTGTGCGCATCTTGGGTGCGACCCTAAACCCTAATACCATGAAGTAGGCTCGACCCGTCTCTAGGACCCAAAAATTTTGCCACAGAAAGACGCATCACTGCTTGTTCGGTTGTTCCTCAACAAAATTCACCATCAATTTCAACACCTCCCTCATGTCTGGCCGCCGATGAGGCGCCTCCGCTGTACAAACCATCCCCACCCACAACAACTTCCCCATCACTTCTTTCCCGGCCGCCTCCCACCATCCCTCCTCCGCCGCCACCTGCTTTACCCCATCCTCCCCCACTCTCGCCCTCCATTCCACCACCCCCTCCTCACCTCCATCCTCCACCGCCCTCCTTCCCATCGCCAGTTCCATCACCAAAACCCCAAAGCTATACACATCCCCCTTTGTCGTCGCCTTCCATGTCTGCCCATACTCCGGCGCCACGTATCCCACCGTCCCCGCCACCACCGTGCTAACATGACTCCGGCCCTCTGCCACCACCCTCGCCAATCCCAAATCCGTTAGCTTCACCGCCCCGCTCGCATCCATCATCACATTGCTCGCTTTCACATCCCGGTGCACCACCGCCGGCGTGCATTCGTGGTGGAGATACACCAGTGCCCGCGCAACCGCCACTGCAGCCGCCACCCTCTGCTCCCAAGTAAATCCATGTCTGTCCTTTATGACATCTTCCAAGCTCCCCCCCGGCATATATTCGTAGACAAGGAGCTTTTTTGAACCGACGAGGCACCAGCCATGAAGCGCCACCAGGTTGGGATGGCCGCCGCCGAGCGTCTCCACCTCCGCCCGAAACGCCCGCTCCCCCTCTGCTCCTCCACTTTTTAGTTTCTTGATTGCCACCGGTCTCCCGTCTGGCAAAACGCCGGCGTACACCTCGCCGTATCCTCCACGGCCAATCAACTTATCGGCGCTAAAGTTTAGGGTTGCCGCGACTATGTCCGGGTAAGTGAAGGCCGCCATTTTGTTCATTCTGAGGAGCAAGTGTTGGCTGGAAAAGATAGCGGAGCTGGGAGGGTTTAAAGAAGCAGGCGGCGATGAAATTAATTGGTCCATGGCCAAGGATTCTTCGCGGGGAAATGTCGAATCTTGGTAAGAATTTAAGAAATGGTGGGTTGCTGAACGGCTCCGGGCTTTCAGGCAGAGAAAGATCCAACAAATAATCCCGAAGAGAAACAGAGGCACGGTTAGGGCGATGATAATCCAGATGGAAGTAGTATTAGTCGAACGCCGCCGAGGAGGAGCGGTGGACATTGGGGGACTGCTGTTTTGAAGGGAGGAGATGGAGAAGGAGATCAGTGGGTCTCCAATGAAGGAGCTGTTGTCAAAAGTTGCGATCTGGCCGCTTGCGGGGATGATACCGCGGAGAAAGGGGTTGAAGGAGACGTTGAACTTGTTGAGGTATGACAGCCCGTTGAGGCTATCGGGGAACTCGCCTGAGAAGTTGTTCACTGAAATGTCCAGGCTTTGAAGGCATTGGATTCTCCCGAGAGCTGCCGGAATCTGGCCTGAGAAGCGATTGTTAGAGGCAGTCAGCTCAATGAGAGGCAGCGAGCCAATTTCCGGCTCGAACCAGCCGGAGAACTGGTTGTCGTCGATGTGAAGGAGGCTGAGCTGATGCATTGAGCCAATCTCCGGCGGAAGCTCGCCGGAGAGACTGTTACCGGATAGCATGAGATAGCCGGAGCTCTCCAAAGTTTGAATTGGTTTTGAAGAATTTAAACAGACGGGGAATATTCCGAATCCCCTGAGGAGATGATCCCAGGTCTGGCTGCATCTCCGACGAGTCATAATGGTGTAGATGAAGTTGAAAGGCGGGTTGCTCGCAGGCAGCCATCGTTTCAGCGTGAGGCACTCCCCGGATCCGGCCGCGAGGTCGCCGATCCGCCTGTTTTTTTGGAAAGTCGGCAACGGATTCCACCCAGCTCGGTAGATTTCAATCGGGATCCCGCCGGTGAGCCGGTTATTTGCGAGGTTGAGCCAGAGGAGGCTGCTGCAATTTCCAATCTCCGGCGGGATTTCGCCGGCGAGTTCATTGTTCGCAAGCATGAGCCACAGCAGCGACGTCAAGTACCCAACCTGCGGAGGAATCCCGCCGCTGAGCCTATTGAAGGAGAGATCCAGCAGCTGGAGAGTCGATATCCTCCCGTACTCCGGCGGAATTCTCCCATAGAAATCGTTGTGAGACAGAATTAGCAGCTTAATCGCCGGCATGACGGAAGCCGCAGCCGGAAGCTGCCGAGAGAAATTGTTGAAGCTTAGATCAAGGCGAAGTAGATTGGGGAGATTCAAAACGCCGGATTCTTCAATTCCCTCGGAGTAGGAATTTGAATGTAGTGTTAGAAACTTGACAGAAGTAAAATTCCCAAAAATTTGCTGAATTTTCGGGCCTAAATTATTCCGGCTGAGGTCTAGAAACGTCAATTTCTTACAACGGAGAAGCTCTGCTGGTAAATCCATTTCGAAACTATTGTTCCCGAGAAGAAGACTGTTGAGCTCTCCCAGTGATCCAATGCCGGAGGGAATTCTTCCGGTAAAAAAGTTCCCCCAAATATTCAAACTTGTCAGCTCTGTGCAGTTGGCAATCGAATCCGGGAAATTTCCGGTGAGCCCGTTGCCGGACAGGTCCAGAGCTATCAAATTGCACATGGCCGGAAATGTCTCCGGCGAGATTATTCCCCTTATATCGTTGTCCGACGCCGAGAGCTCTCTCAGCCACCAGAACGACCTCGGCAACTCTCCGGTGAACCCATTCAAGCTCAAATCCAGATACCGTAATCTCTCGCTGCATCCATGAAAGTGATCTCCGATATCTCCGGTGAAGCTGTTTGAGGATATATTGACGCAAACTAAATTTCCGCATTCCGGCGGAAAGACGGCCAAGACTCGGCCTTTTAGCCGGTTGAAGGCGATATCGAGGGTCTCCAGGAAAGAAAAACCGGGGAGGAAGAGATCCCCGCCGATGAGATTGTGGGAGAGGTTGAGATAACGGAGGCGGCGGCATTGGCTGAGGTCCGGCGGGATGGGACCTGATAGAGTATTGCTTGATAAATCGAGACGCGCGAGAGCAGGGAGGAGGGAGAAGTTGGGGAATATGCCGCCGGAAATGCTGGAGTCGTGTAAATCGATGCCGTCGGCGCGGCCATGGGAGTTGCAGGAGATGCCGGGCCAATGGCAGGGGCTGGGGTCGGAAGCATTCCAGACGGAGTAGAGGCCGCGGTGTATTGGGTTGTTTTGAAGAAGGAAGCTCTTGAGGTTGAGCAGCACTTCTTTATCGGCCGGCGGCGGCGGCGGAGACAGGGACGATGCTGTGGCGGCGGCGTAGATGAATAGGGTCGCGGTGATAGAGATAGAAGAGAGTGAATTGAGGGAGAGAATGGGTAGTAAACAAACAGGCGGGAGGGAAAGCAGGGTTCTTTTTCGGCATTTCCCGTCTCCGTCCATCATCGGGGGAGGGCGGACCTATTTTCCGGCGAAGGTTTTTTGTTTTTATTTTTTTAAAAAGTATTTTGATATTTTCGTTCAATATATGTCTGAATTTATACTTTTATACGACGAAGAAGCTTGGAATTTAAATTATTATTAAATGACCATAATAATTAATGATATTAATTTATACGGGAAAATTTTAATTTTAATTTTGCATATGAGTTATCGAAATTAAATATGTAAATATATAAGTAATAAAAATAAAACATTTCAATCTTTAAGTTGCAAGATAATGCAAGATAATGTTAATTTGATTCTTAAATTTTAAACTTGCCATTTTTATTCGGTTCGCCAACAGTCACCTTCATTTTGAGCCCAATTCATGGGCTTAAATTCATGGGCTTAAAAGGACATAAATGTGTTCAATAGCTATTTTGACAGGATAAAAATTTTAGAGATAAATTTGATATTAAATTGAAATCTTTGGAATTGTTATGATTTTAACCGAATATTAAAAATAAATTTTTTAATATAGGGTAAATATAAAATATATAAAATTTTTACTATAGTATAACTATTAATATTTCCTAAACACCAGCTACAACATTGATGCTCCCCGCTCGCATATCTCCTGAGCATCGCTACAACAGAGGTTTGTGAGCGGCGAAAGAGAGCTTTCGGCCATGCAATGTCATGATGGTGGTAAAGTTGGGCAGAGCATGGCCTCATGCATGTAAAAAATAGGCATATAATTTTCTTACGACAATATAATTATTGCTATACCATAAAATTTGGTCAATTAATTGGAGTATTGTCTGTTTTACTTGACGATTTCCCCTTTATTAAATATTTTACTCTTTTTGGGTTCCAAGGGAATACTTGATCAATAATAAATAATAGCCTATCACAATATTTGAACATCAATAATTTATTATGACAGATGCGAAATTAATTATAGCAGGGGAATGAATTAGGAGAAATAGTGCCCAGATTTACAAAAAAAAAAAAAAAAATTACTAGCTATTTTGATTCTTCAATCTTTTACGTTGCAAGATAATGTTAATTTGATTCTTAAATTTTTAAAGTTGTCATTTTTATTCGGTTGGCCAACAGTCACCTTCATTTTGAGTGCAAATTCATGGGCTTAAAAGGTCCGTAAATGAGTTCAATAGCTATTTTGACACAAACTTAAGTGATAAATTTGATATTAAATTGAAATCTTTGGAATTGTTATGATTTTTACCGAACAATAAAAATGAATATTTTTGAATATAGGGTAAATATAAAATATATAAAATTTTCTTACTGTAGTATAACTATTATTATACCCTAAATGCCAGCTACGACATTGATGCTCCCCCGCTCGCAAATATCCTAGCACCGCTACAACAAAGGTTTGTGAGCGGTGAGAGCATGACCACAATATAATTAGGGCGATGTTATGTGCACGTCATTTTTGGCTATGTGCACACCAAATTTTTCAAATAAACAATACCATTATATTTTTCCAATCCCACTCATATTAAATCTAAGCGCACACCCCGCTCCTATTTTCTCCCGAAAGTCGAAACCCTACCCTCTCCCCAAATTCAGTCTCGCTTCACATGACATACAAGTAGAGTTGGATGGAATACTTCAAAATTACAATACATCATCGGCTATTCAAAAAATGAATTGAAAAGAAAACTATGGGAGCTATTGGATCCTACAGCAAGCCAAACTGTAGAGTCTTTGTTTTCGGGTAGCTTAAAGGGACGACCAAAAGGAATCTTGAACAAGCAAAATGACCGTGCAAGTATTAATATTCAATTTTAAGTAACTTCCAAATATTTTATTTATTTAAGACAACTAATATTTATATTTTTATGTCCGTGCATGTCTACATGAACTTAAAAATGAACTGTGTAAATTTTTAGTTATATCGGTGGAATGATTTGAGATTTTTGTTTTTTATTTTGTTTGTTTTTTGTTGGTTTGAAATGTAAAAAGGAAGAAATCTTTTGTATTTGAAGTAAAAAAAAACTCAAATTTTATTTTGGTATTTATTTAACAATTTGGCATGCAAATAAAATTTATGGTGTTTACTTGACATTTTGGTCTGCAAATAAAATTAATGATGTGCACATATCAATGATGTGCACATAGCCAAAAGTGATATGCACGTAACATCGCCCTATAATTATTGCTATTTGCTATACCATAAAATTTGGTCAACTAATTGAAGGAGTATTGTCAGTTTTTCTTGACAATTTCCCTTTTATTAAATATTTTACTCTTTTGGGTTCCAAGGGAATACTTGATCAAAAATAAATAATAGCCTATCACATTATTTGAACATTAATAATTTATTATGACGATGTGAAATTAATTATAGTAGGGGAATGAATTAGGAGAAATAGTGAACAGATTTACAAAAAAAAAAAAAACTACTCAGCGCGATGACTCAAATACACAAAATTTAATTTAATAAATAATCATATGGTCAATAGTCCTATAGTAGTTTGTTTTATTTTTCGTTGAGTCAAGAAGAATCCAACGAGTCTTTATGAGCCCAATTCCGCTTTAATTAGCCCTACATTTTTTTTATTGAAAATGACGAAATTATTGAAACATGGTAGGAGTTAAAAATAATTGCTATAAATACGAGGAAATATGAACCCTTGCCCATTTCAATCCTCTAGCTGTCACTTTTCCTAGAAAGAAGGAAGAAGAAGCTGTAGGAAACAAGATTTCCAACCGGCACTTGGAAGACAAAAATGTAACAAACAAAAAATAAAGCAGTTAGAGAACACATAGATTTTACGTGAAAAATCTTCTCCAAATCAATAAGGTCCTGTTCGTTTCGCAGGTTTTGATAGGAGGGTTTTGGTTTTACTTAAATGAAAACTAAAAATCATGTTCGTTTAGACATTTTGAACTCAGTTTTTGATTTTATAGGAAAACCGATCGATTTTGAGGGGGATAAAAACTAACCTAAAACTTACCTCCATAGGTCGGTTTTCAGCCCGCCCCTGTTTTTTTCGCTCTCTCCCGATCGAGCGAAAAGGCTTCTATAGGGCGTCTTCGCCGATCTCCAGCTCGCGCAGAAAGAGAGCCGTGCCGCTGACGTCGTCTTTCTCAAGGAGATCTCCAGCTCGATTGGCGAGTGGAAGGTCGAGCTCTCCGAATCCTCCCCCGCCTCCTCTTTGATCGTAAACCACCACCTCTTTTTCTTCCGCGCTTCTGTTGTTTTCTGTTGGAGCAGCTGTCAAATCTGAAGCCTGACATTGGAGAAGAGCTCAAGCACAAAGATGAGCGCATTCAGAATGGGGGAAATTTTCCTCTCCAAGAGATCAGCTACTTTGTAAGCAACATTCATCTGTATAATACTAATCAGTGCTTAAAAGAATCAGTCCTTATCATTTTGGATTCATCTGATATTATTTATTCAATGAATTATAATATCCTCACTCATGACACTAATCACAAAATAGTAATAACTATTTGTCATTCATCTACAATTTCTGGATCTGAAAACCTTCCTGCAAACGAACAATAGAATTGGTTTTGACAGAAAACTTAAACCTTCCAATTTTAGTTTTCAAACAAAACCAATTCCTGCGAAACGAACAAGGCCTAAGGGAAAAATGTTATATTTGGTTCAGGATTAGTAATTAGATTTCTTTTTTTGTGTGTGAATTTGCTATTTTGAGGATTTCTATTATGAGGATTTCATATGTTAAGTTTTAAGAAACTTTTTAAATAGGAGCCGTCTGTTAGACGTCGAGTTGGAGCCACCCCTGTTCATCGAAAGGAGGAGCCGCCGCGTGAAAGAGGTCGCGCCGCCCCGGGCTCACGTTGAAGGAAAGATGCCGCCGCCGCCGGTGATGCTACCCCGTGCGGTGGCATCGACGTTGTTGGTTCCGATCTCACCTTGTTTCTTCCTACCATGTGGAACCCTCGACGCATTCTCCGGCCTTGGAGATGATAGCCGCCAGTTTTGGAGGAGAGGGTGCTTGCCAGTATTGGAGGAGATGATGTGATGCGAGCGTGGCGGTGAAGGCTTGCAGTGGTGCAATGGCCTTGATGGAGGATCTCTTTGATGGTGCGAGCGTGGAGGCGAAGACATGCGAGAGTGCAGTGACCTTGATGGTGTTTCTCTCCAGTGGTGCGGGTTGACATCAATGGCGTGCGTGAGTGCAGTTGGCATCGATAGTGCATCTCCGTTGGTGGCAGGTGATTTGGTCGTCATAGGACGACGAAAGTTCTTGGTGAACCTTGTGTGTCTGTTGTGCTAGCGGATTGCAGTCCAAATTATTCTCTCTCGTGCGGATCGAGCGAGTCCGGCTCCTCCGCATTGTATTATGTAACTGACGTCGGTACATTTCTTCATGTATTATTTATTGCAGTTGTAGTATTTACGTATGCATTATTCTTGTTCAGATTTATGCGCTTGTATACCTTGTATTAAATTGGTTGTGCCTATGGGATAGTTTCCACGGTATATCCCAACAAAAATCACGGGGCGGGGCACACAAAAATCCACTAAAGAAAATAAGGATTACAATGACAGACACTAGCTAGGTTTGTCCAACCTAGATCCCCCTGAATTCACAGATTGAATCTCCTCCTCAGATCACAGAAATAATCTTTTCTCCAAGCAAGAAGTCACAAACTCCAAATCTCTCTTCTAAACTCCTAGAGTAAGACGAAGATGAGAAAGAGAGCGAAAATGCCCTTACAGCGAAGACAAGGCTCCAATCTAAGAATCTTCTGTTCTTCTTCTTGATAAAGAACTCTGTTAGCAGCAATGGCGGAAGGTCGAACCCTATAACAACGATCTTCACGTTCTGACGGCCAAAAATAATTGATGACCTTGTTCTGGAATAAGTCAAGGCTTATTTATTGCAAAAGACGAGATTATCGCAGGCCTTATATCAAGCCCTAAACATTAGACGACAAGAAAAAACCTTGTTTTCACGGAACAACTTCCGTCAACCACACTCGACGCCTGTCAGCTACACTCGACGCACTCAACGCCAGGCAGCGACACTCAACGCACTCGACACCTAGGAAGCCCTAGCTCCACTCGACGCCAGGACGCTACACTTGACGCCTGACATCCTTCACTCGACGCTTAGCAGCTCACTCGACACCTGACACTCGACGCTTGACTGGAACCTGCTCCACTCGACACCTGGAGACAGAGAGCTCAAACCTGCTTCCAACACAACTCCAAACCTGGTCTGATTTAATCTAAGTCCATCAACTTTTTAGGGGTTGGACCCCAACATACTCCCCCTCCAGACCATAGAGAGGAGTTCCCATACCTGACATCTTCAGATATCCCTCATGTTGATCCGTGACCGGCAAAACTCGTGCTTCTCTCTCGACACAACCTTTGTCATCATGTCCGAAGGATTTTCATCTATGTGGACCTTCTCCACCTTCAGCATCTTCTCCTCGGCAACATCTTGAATCCAGTGATACCTCACATCAATGTGCTTTGTCTTGGAGTGGTAGGCAGGGTTCGTGGCCAAAAAAAATGCCGCTCTGACTATCATTGTAAACAGTGAACACCTCTTGCTGGAGTCTAAGTTCAAGCATGAACTTCTTCATCCACAAGATTTACTTTGACGCCTCGGTCAGGGCGATGTATTCTGTCTCCGTCGTCGACAATGTCATGCACTTCTGCAATCTCGACTGCCTTGACACTCCTCCCCCAGCATAAGTAACAACAAACCCCGAAGTGGATCTCCTAGAGTCAACATTTCCAAATATGTCTGAATCAGAGTACCCAACAAGAGTCAGAGACTCTCCACCATACTGCAAATAGTAGCCTGAGGTACCTCTGAGATATCAGGGTATCCACTTCACAACATCCATGTAAATCCTCCCCGGGTTTGTCAAGTATTTGTTCAATACCCCAACTGTATAAGCTATGTCTGGCCTCGTGCAGACCATAACATACATCAAACTCCCTTCCGCAGATGTGTAAGGGACTTGGCTCATCTCCTCCACTTCCTTCTTAGATGGACACTGAGAGCATGATAGCTTGAAGTGTCCACCCAATAGAGTAGCAACTAGCTTATCCTTCTCCATCATAAACCGCTTCAACACTTTTCCACATACTTAGCCTGAGATAACCACAACTGACATGCACTCCTATCTCTGGTGATCTTCATCCTCAAGATCTTCCTTGCTGGTCCCAAGTCCTTCATCTCAAAGGACTCAATAAGCTCCTTCTTCAGCTCATCAATGCTCGACTTGTCATTATAGTCAATCAACATTTCATCCACATACAACAACAAAATAGTAAGGGTCTTCTTAGTCTTCTTCACATAAACACAGTAATCAGTCCTGGTCCTCTAGAACTCGCTCTTCAGCATAAAGGAGTCAAACTTCTTATACAACTGTCTGGGTGCCTACTTCAACCCATAGAGACTCTTCCTAAGTCGACATACTAAGTGCTCCTTGCCCTTGACCTCAAAGCATTCAGGCTACTTCATGTTCAACTCCTCCAAATTCTCATGCAAGAATGTCGTCTTGACATTCATCTACGCAATTTCAAGATCACTGGAGGTAGCCAAACTCAATACCAGTCTGATAGAGGACATTTTCACCACTGGTGAAAACATCTCATCAAAATCCACACGTGTTTTTTGACTGAACCCTTTGAATACAAATCTTGTCTTATATCCAGGCTGGGAAAAATGTTCATCAGACTTCAACTTGAAGACCCACTTGTTCTTCAAAGCTTTCTTCCCCTTTGGTAGCCGGAACAACTCATAGGTCTCATTCTTCTGGAGCGACTCTAGCTCCTCCTCCATACCTGCATCCCAAGATACTCTATCTTTAGATCTCTAAGCCTCCTTAAAAGACTCAGGCTCTTGACCATCAGTAAGCAAAACATAGTCTTGCAGTGAATACCTGGTGCTTGGCCTCCAAACTCTGTTAGATCTCTTGAGGGGTACCTCCACGATAGATGGAACATCAACAGGCAAAGCTCCCCTCCATCAAGAATCTCCTCCTGATTTGGAATTTGTTCGGCTTCCTCCTCAAAAGGCCCTCCATCAGCACGAACAAACTCTAGCTCAGGAAGTACATCAGAACACTCTATAGTCGGTGAATCCAGTGGCTCGGCAACGTCCTGCTCACCAATAATCTGGTCTTCAACAAAGACCACATCTCTGCTTCTGATGATACTTTTTCTCTCTGGGTCCCAAAGTCTATAACCAAACTCCTCAGATGGGAATCCGAGCAAGATACACTCCCGAGACTTCTCATCAAGCTTCGATCTCTCCTCCTTGGGGACATGAACATGTGCCCTACAATCAAACACTTGCACGTGTCCATAAGACACCTTCCCGGACCAAACACACTCTAGGATATCTCCATCTAAAGGTGCTGAGGGGGACAGATTGATCAAATGCACAATAGTCAGTATAGCCTCAGCCCAGAACACACAAATTTTACGTGAAAAACCCTCTCCAAATCAATGAGGGAAACTGTTATATTTGGTTCGGAATCAGTAATTGCATTTCTTTTTTTGTGGGTTTCTTATTTTGATGATTTCATATTTTGAGGATTTCCTATTATGAGGATTTTCTATTTTTAAGTTTTAGGAACCTCTATAAATAGGAGCCGCTGGTTAGAGGTCGATTTGGAGCCACCCTTGTTCACCAAAAGGAGGAGCCGCCGCGTGAAGGAGGTCGCGCCTCCCCGGGCTTGTGTTGAAGGTGTAAGATAATATCTTGCAATTGGGCCAATATTGGTCATATAGACCCATGTGCGCCGTCGTGATAATCAACCATGTAGGAGACCCATTCATTTATGATCGAGGCGGGTCTCGTCGCGTTTCCGTTGCGCCTTAGCCAAGGGCGCAGTTTTATGTTGATGAGGACTCATTATGTGTAGAACTATATTTAAGCGAGTCGTGGCCCTACGATCTATGATGGGTGGATAGGGCATGACCTATATAAATACTATAGTGTGGTTCTCCTCTTAACCCTAAGGCCTTTACTCTCATTTCATCCCGTCAAGACGAGAGGTGCGGCTGGTCTTAGGTATCGGGAGAAAGAACCTCACCCGCTCCGACGCTCATCCGCTCCGGCACTCAACTACATCGGCTCTTCCGCCGCCTTCGTCCTCTACGGAGTTCAGCACTGCATCCATGGCTGCAGGTATCAGTTTATCCTCCATTAGATCTAGCGATTTGATTCTCCTTTTGAGTTAACAAGTGGTATCAGAGGGAGGTTCTCGCTCAGATCAATGGAGATCTTTTCGTTTTTTGTCTTCAGATCCATGTTTAAAGTTTGTTTAAGTTTGCGTTTTTTTTTGGGGGGGGGGGGGGTTACCTGATTTCTTCCGGAAATAAAACAAACAAAATGTCCGATATCTCAAAACATATTAACGTGGATTAATGGAGATTTTCCCCTGTTGCATACTTTGTTTGCTTGCTCTTTTTTTTTTGGGAAAAGGCGTTATCTACTCATCTAAGAGAGTTGAAACTTGTTCATTTTCATATCGTCCAGAGCTTCCGCTGCGCAATCTTTTACGGATAATTTGGTGTCCGTTTGGTTGTCCATTTGTTGTCCATAAATATATATATATATTTTTTTAAAAAAATTGATTTCAGCTTGACTGATTCTGCAGAAATATCTTTGATTTTAGCTCGTCAAGAGCTCCTTTTGTTTTCAGCTCATGGATTTTAGATGTACAGTAATTATGATTAGGCTTTACGGGGTTTTGAATGTGTTTATGACTCATGCGAATGATCGTCGGCCCAAAGGAAGGCTGTCACTTGGCCGAGCCGTAAACAGTGTCATGTGACAAATATGAATATCTTGATTTGGGAATCAACTTGAGGTGCAAGGGTCAGCCCAAAGGAAGGCCCCCACCACCTTAAGTCCAATTTTAAGGTGCTTACATTTGTTAGCTTGATAACTGAGTGAAGTTTCTCCGTTTGCGTAGATTTGTGTGGTCCATTCGTGAAGCACTCGGCCCAAAGGAAGGGTGTCTTTTAGCCCGATCACGCAGTCTTATATAGTTGATATAAATATTTTGGGTTTTAAGCTAAATTCTATGTGACGACAGTCGGCCCAAAGGAAGATTGTCTGCCACATAGCTCTTAGGACCTGAAACATTTATATAGAGACACACTTTACTCTGAGAGTCTGACTGGTTGCCCTATCAGTTTTGACTAGTTGCATATATGAAAATTAAATACATTGGCATTTTTATATATATAATCCATATTTGCAATGTTTATTTGATGAGACTTATGTTCATGTAATTTTTTGTTTATAGTGAATGCATCATCTATTTCTGCAAGCTTAAATGGCATTCCAATTTTGAATGGGTCTAATTTTGATAAGTGGCAAGACCACGTAAAGATCGTTCTAGGATGCATGGACTTAGACTACGCCTTGAGGACTGATGAACCCATTCCTCTCTCTTCGTCTAGTACAGCCGAAGAAATGGCTGCTTATGAAAAATCATATGAGAAATGGGAGAGGTCCAATAGGATGTGTCTTATGGTCATGAAACACTCCATTCCTGAAGTCATAAGGTGCAATGCCTGATCAAGAAAATGCCAAACAGTTCCTCACTGAAGTAGCTAACTGATTCACAAAATCGGATAAAGTTGAGGCCAGTACGCATCTTAGCAAACTGGTGAATATGCGCTACAACGGTAAAAGGAACATAAGGGAGTACATTATGGAAATGTCCAATCTTGTTTCAAAATTGAGGGCACTAAAATTGGAATTCTCTGAGGAGATTCTAGTGCACCTTGTACTGAATTCTCTCCCCGCACAGTTTAATCCCTTTAAGATAAATTATAACACTCAAAGGGATAAATGGAGCTTCAGTGAGCTCATAAGTCACTGTGTGCAAGAGGAAGAAAGAATGAAACAAGATAGGACAGAAAGTGCTCATTTGGTGTTTCAAGGCAATGCGGGCATAAAGAAAAGGAAGAGGGATGTGTCTAAAGGGAAGGAAATTGTTCCCGCTAATGCTGATCCAGGAATGGCAAAAGTGCAAAAGTTGAAGACCAAAGTTGTCTCCTGCTTCTTTTGCAAGAAAGTAGGCCATGTGAAGAAGGATTGTGCTGTGTATCAGAAATGGCTCGTGAAGAAAGGTATTTCTCACATTTTTGTTTGTATTGAAATTAATTTAACTGAAGTGTCACCTAATTCTTGGTGGCTAGATACCGGTGCAACTATTCACATAAGTAACTTAATGCAGGGATTTCTAACATCCAGATCGCCAAATGAGAGTGAACGATTCATCTACATGGGTGATGGAAACAGAGTGGTTGTTGAGGCTATTGGAGTCTATAGGCTTAAACTAGGGTCTGGTTTTATTTTGGATTTGGAAGAGACTATGTTTGTACCGTCGTTTAGACGTAACTTGATTTCTATTCCATTGTTAGACAGATTTGGTTTTACTGTCACTTTTGGTAATGGAGTATGTTATATCTCTTTTAATTCTAAAGTTGTTGGAACAGGCTCATTACTTGATAGCTTATATAAATTAGACTTAAATTCCTCGTTTAATGAATCTAACGAAACCTTGCATGTGAATAATAAAAGCACAAATCGAAAATTAATTAATGAGAACTCATATAGTTTATGGCATAGGCGATTAGGCCACATCTCGAAAGAGAGAGTTGAGAGGCTTGTGTCCAACGGAGTTCTAGGCCCTTTAGACTACTCAGATCTTATGATCTGTACGGGTTGTGTGAAGGGAAAACAGACAAACATTAGGAAGTTTGGTGCTAAAAGGAGTTTGGGCGTCTTAGAGGTGATTCATACAGATATTTGTGGTCCATTCCCTACAGCTTCTTGGAATGGTCATCAATATTTTATCACCTTTATAGATGACTATTCTCGATATGGGTACCTATACTTGATACATGAGAAATCACAGTCGCTGGATATGTTTAAAATCTATAAAGCTGAAGTTGAAAATCAACTTAATAAGAAGATTAAAGCTGTCAGGTCCGACCGTGGTGGTGAATACTATGGTAGGAATGACGGGTCAGGTCAATGTCCAGGACCGTTTGCTAAATTTCTGGAAGAGTGTGGCATCGTTCCTCAGTATACACAACCAGGGACTCCACGTCAAAATGGTGTTGCTGAGAGACGTAACCGCACCCTAAAGGATATGGTTAGGAGTATGATTGCTCATACCTCCCTACCGGAGTCATTATGGGGCGAAGCCTTAAAGACCGTCGTTTATATTCTAAATAGGGTGCCCAGTAAAGCAGTACCTAAAACCCCATATGAGTTATGGACTGGGAAACCTCCCAGTATAAGGCATCTTCATGTTTGGGGTTGTCCAGCTGAAGCTCGGCCCTATAGGCCACATGAGAAGAAGTTGGACACCAGGACTGTTAGCTGCTTCTTTGTTGGGTACTCCGAAAGGTCTAGAGGTTTCAAGTTTTATTGTCCTTCCTCTAAAACCATAATTGAGACAGATAACGCTAAGTTCCTTGAGGATGTTGAAAGTAGTGGGAGAAATTCAGTTAGAGAGCTCACCTTTGAAGAAGAACATGTAATCATTCCTGTGATTAATGTTGAAAGTGGTGTGGTTGATGCACCTCTGCAAGATACCATCTTGGTACCTTTGTATGGTGTAGACACCTCTCATCACAATATTGAGTTACCTCCCACTGATACGTTAGAACCTGAACATCCTCCACCACAAGTGTCGTTAAGGCGTTCTAATAGGGAAAGAAGATCGGCTATTTCAGATGACTATGAAGTATACCTTCATGAGCATGAGTATGACATAGGGATAGAAGATGACCCTACATCTTTCAATGAGGCCAAACTCAGTGCTCACTTTGCTAAATGGTCAAATGCTATGGTAGATGAGATGAAATCGATGCATGACAATGACGTTTGGGATCTAGTAGAATTGCCTGAAGGGAAGAAACCAATTGGTTGCAAATGGATTTTTAAAACCAAGAGGGATTCTAAAGGCAATGTCGAACGATATAAATCACGTCTTGTCGCAAAGGGATTCACTCAAAGGGAGGGCATTGACTACAAGGAGACTTTTTCTCCTGTTTCTTTAAAGGACTCCTTTAGGGTCATCATGGCACTAGTAGCCCAGTATGATCTGGAGCTTCACCAAATGGATGTTAAAACAGCGTTCCTTAACGGGAATATTCAAGAAGAAATCTATATGGTGCAACCACAAGGTTTTGAACTAAAGGGTTCAGAACACCTGGTGTGTAGATTAAAGAAATCCATTTACGGCTTGAAGCAGACATCACGTCAATGGTACAGGAAATTTGATCAAGTCATTTCCGCTTTTGGGTTCAAAGAAAATGTCGTTGATCAATGTATCTACCATAAAGTTAAGGCGGGTAGATTTATCTTCATGGTGCTATACGTGGATGACATTCTATTAGCAAGCAGCGATATGGGGCTATTGCAAGAAACCAAGGCCTTTCTTTCAAAGAACTTTGAGATGAAGGACTTTGGAGAAGCATCTGTTGTGATGGGCATTCAGATACATCGTGATAGATCACGTGGTATATTAGGTTTATCACAAAAGGCCTATATCGATAAAGTGCTAAATAGATATGGCATGAAGGGATGTTCACCTGGTGAAACACCCATTTCTAAGGGAGATAAATTGAGTTTACTTCAATGTCCCAAGAACGATCTTCAAGTAGAGCAAATGAAAGACATCCCTTATGCTTCGGCAGTCGGGAGTCTTATGTATGCTCAAGTTTGTACTCGTCCAGATATTGCGTTTGTTGTTGGTATGCTTGGCAGGTTTTTGAGCAATCCTGGTATTGACCATTGGAAGGCTGCCAAGAGGGTGATGCGATACCTTCAGAGGATGAAAGATTACATGCTCACCTACAGGAGATCTGATCAGTTGGAGCTGATTGGATATACAGATTCAGACTTTGCGGGATGTCTTGATAGCAGGAGGTCCACATCAGGTTCTATCTTCATGATGGGAGGGGGAGCAGTTTCATAGAAAAGTGTCAAACAGACGCTTATTGCTTCATCCACCATGGAGGCAGAGTTCGTCGCTTGCTATGAGGCATCTATGTTGGTTTTATTGGCTCCTACCCGGTTCAAATAAACCGAGCCACTTTTAATATATATATATATACAAGCATGCAAAGCATGCTTTGTATATATATATTATATTATATATATTATAATATATATTATAATATATATATATATATATTATATATATATAAACTAGTGAAAGCATGCTCCGCATACTTTCATAATTTATATATATATATTTATATATATATGTATGAGGATAGGAATTCAGACAGCAGCCAGCAAGCCGCCTGGTAGAAGGAGTAGAGCCGGCGTTGAGAGAGTTGTTGCCGGGCTCGGTTGGAGTTGTTCGCCGGCGTTGCAGTGGAGAGACACGGTGTCGACGGCGTGCGTGTGTGCAGTTAGCCTCGACGGTGGTGGCGTTGTTCTCCGGTAGTGACGGTGGTGGCGTTGTTCTCCGGTGGTGGCGGTGGTTGCGGTTGAACGTCGGACCTCGACGTTGAAGGTTCGGTGAACCTTGTGCGTCCGCTGTGCTAGCGGATTGCAGTCAAGATTGCCCTCTCTCCCGCGGACCGAGCGTGTCCGGCTTCTTCGCGGTGTTTCTGTATCGGACGTTGATCATTATTTTGATAATCTTGTTATAAAATATTGACGCTATTTTTCTTGTATTGTTGACTGTTCAGTGGAATTTGTGGAGCCAATTCCTAACAAGTGGTATCAGAGGCAGGTTCGGTAGACGACCGTGATTGGACGTTCTAGGAAGGGTTTGACTGCGGTGGTGAACGACTAGGTCCTCTTCCCACTCTTTCAGATCCGACCTTTGAACAAATCAGGTCTTCTAGTTTGTCGGCGACAGTCATGGCAGGGAAGAACGCAACGTTGGATAGATTTTCCGTAGAGAAGTTCAATGGCGGTGGAAATTTTAGCCTATGGCAGATTCGAGTTAAGGATATGTTGGTCCAACAGGGTTTGATTCGAGTCTTGCGGGGGCGCGACAAATTATCCACGGCGGTGAAAGATGAGGAATGGCAGGATCTTGATGAGAAAGCCACGAGCACAATCAGGATGTGTGTTGCTGACCAGGTGCTCTTCAACATCGGGACTGAAGAAACGGCAGTCGAGCTTTGGGAGAAGCTGGAGCGACTGTACTTGGCAAAATCCGTGACGACAAGATTGTTGCTGAAGCAGCGCCTCTATGCGCTGAAGATGCAGGAAGGTGGCAACCTGCAGGAACACTTCAATGTGTTCAACGATCTTTTGAGCCAATTGCATGTGGTTGGCTCGAAGGTGGAGGAAGAAGACAAAGCTCTCTTGCTTCTTACCTCGCTCCCGGCGTCTTTCAAGCACATGGTGACTACGCTCCTGTATGGGAAAGATACGGTGGGGCTGGAAGAAGTCACGTCGGCGCTGTTATCCAGTCAGATGTTCAAGGACCCCACTCCTAGGGGTGAACAGATCTTGGTAGCGTATGAACGCGGGAGGAGTTTTGACAAAGGATCGAGCAGTGCACGAGCTCGGTCGGCGTCGAAAAAGGCAGTGACGTGTTACCACTGCAGACAGGTTGGTCATATTAGGAGAAATTATCCGCAGCGTGCAGGAAGTTCTGGAACTTCGAAGGATGTCCAAGATGCGGGCATGGTGACACTCGACCTGGAAGGAGATGACGGATTTTATTGCGTCACTGAGAGTCAAGGTGACTCTAATAGCTGGATCTTGGATTCGGGTGCTTCGCAGCACATTTGCTCAGATGCGGCGATGTTCAGTTCCCTGGAGGTGACATCTGGGTCGGTCTTTCTGGGTGACGGCTCAGCATGTAAGGTCACGGGGATTGGTACGGTGAACTTGAGGACGCATGACGGAGCTATGCGTAGACTTGATCAGGTACATCTGGTACCTAAGCTGCGCAGGAATCTGATTTCATTGGGCAGATTGGATTCCAGTAGCTGTAGTTTTGCAGCGAGAAATGGAGTTCTGACGGTGAGGCAAGGGCGCACCGTGCTCATGCGAGCTCTGAAGCACGGTAGTTTGTACCGACTGATGGGGACCACGATGCAAGGTGGTGTGCCCATGATTTCTGCTGCCGACAGAGGTGATAGTCGTGGTGGTGCAGTGGATCGCCTTCTAGGGACTCGGGTTCGACGAGTCAGTTTTTGCGATCCGGTTACGACGACGTTCAGAGGTTGAGCCGAGCAGGGATGAGTCGACTGGAGCAGGTCCGCTGACGACTCAAATCGTTGAGGTGGTGCTTCGCGCAGTTGTGTGCTTCGTGCAGGTGGTGGTAGTGGAACCAGGGTATGAGCCAAGGTGGTGTTTGTTGGTTTTATTGGCTCCTACCCGGTTCAAATAAACCGAGCCACTTTTAATATATATATATACAAGCATGCGAAGCATGCTTTGTATATATATATTATATTATATATATTATAATTATATATATATATATATAAACTAGTGAAAGCATGCTCCGCATGCTTTCATAATTTATATATATATATTTATATATATATGTATGAGGATAGGAATTCAGACAGCAGCCAGCAAGCCGCCTGGTAGAAGGAGTAGAGCCGGCGTTGAGAGAGTTGTTGCCGGGCTCGGTTGGAGTTGTTCGCCGGCGTTGCAGTGGAGAGACACGGTGTCGACGGCGTGCGTGTGTGCAGTTAGCCTCGACGGTGGTGGCGTTGTTCTCCGGTAGTGACGGTGGTGGCGTTGTTCTCCGGTGGTGGCGGTGGTTGCGGTTGAACGTCGGACCTCGACGTTGAAGGTTCGGTGAACCTTGTGCGTCCGCTGTGCTAGCGGATTGCAGTCAAGATTACCCTCTCTCCCGCGGACCGAGCGTGTCCGGCTTCTTCGCGACGTTTCTGTATCGGACGTTGATCATTATTTTGATAATCTTGTTATAAAATATTGACGCTATTTTTCTTGTATTGTTGACTGTTCAGTGGAATTTGTGGAGCCAATTCCTAACAATCTAATCAAGCGATATGGCTTCGAAATTTTATTTCTGGGCTTCAAGTGGTGGATATAGTCGAGAAACCGTTAAAGCTGTATTGCGATAATAAAGCTGCAGAGCTTTATTCCAACAACGACAAGAGTTCAGCAAGGTCAAAGCACATTGATATAAAGTTTCTTGTCGTTAAGGAAAGAGTTTGGAATCGTCAGATATCTATTGAGTATATTAGCACTAAACTCATGATTGCAGATCCACTAACCAAGGGCTTACCACCAAAAGTCTTTTTGGAGCATGTTGCACGTATGAGTGTAGCTAGTCCTGCTGATGTGTCGATTTAGTGGGAGTCTGTAATTTTTCTTTTGCTTATTTTCAGTTCAATAGACTTCTATGTGCACTCTATGTTTTTGATGATTCTGAAATAAAGTTTATGTCTGTCATCCTTATTATTTTGTTTTACATATGTGTTTAAGGTTGACATGACTAATCATTGGACTCGTTGGAGTCATAAAGAAGAACCAGTTGGAAATAGGCATAAGCGATCATTTATTATGTAATTTCCATGCTGCACATCCTCATTTTGATCCATGTCGTTGAAAGTACTAATATCTGTGACATGGAAGGTCCTGTCACGATGAAAAGTGATAACGGCCGCCATGTCCCGTATTGGTGTTTTTGATGGACGGGATTGCTATGGAAACGTTGGTTAATTTGACGGTGTTATTATAATTTGACGTCATAAAGTTCACATGATCTATATTCGATATGACCTGTTTGGCCCAAGTGGGAGATTGTAAGATAATATCTTGCAATTGGGCCAATATTGGTCATATAGACCCATGTGCGCCGTCGTGATAATCAACCATGTAGGAGACCCATTCATTTATGATCGAGGCGGGTCTCGTCGCGTTTCCGTTGCGCCTTAGCCAAGGGCGCAGTTTTATGTTGATGAGGACTCATTATGTGTAGAACTATATTTAAGCGAGTCGTGGCCCTACGATCTATGATGGGTGGATAGGGCAAGTCCTATATAAATGCTATAGTGTGGTTCTCCTCTTAACCCTAAGGCCTTTACTCTCATTTCATCCCGTCAAGACGAGAGGTGCGGCTGGTCTTAGGTATCGGGAGAAAGAACCTCACCCGCTCCGACGCTCATCCGCTCCGGCACTCAACTACATCGGCTCTTCCGCCGCCTTCGTCCTCTACGGAGTTCAGCACTGCATCCATGGCTGCAGGTATTAGTTTATCCTCCATTAGATCTAGCAATTTGATTCTCCTTTTGAGTTAACAGAAGGAAGACCACCGCCGGTGGTTGCCGGTGGTGTGACCCTGTGCGGCGGTATCCGCGTTGTTGGTGTCGATAGCGCCTTGTTTCTTCCTACCATGTGGAAGCCTTGACGCATTCCCCGACCTTGGAGATGATAACCGCCGGTCTTAGAGGAGAGGGTGTTTGCCGGTCTTGAAGGTGATGATGTAGTGCGAGCGTGGCGGCGAAGACTAGCGGTGGTGCAGTGGCCTTGATGGAGATTAAATTAGTTGACTATTTTAAGCAGAGGTGATATTCAAGTTAAATTAGTTGACTATTTTAAGCAGAGGTGATATGCAAGTTAACATGCCTGGTGATATTCAAGTTAACTATTTTATGCGCCGGCCGCCGGGCGCGGCCCCGGCGCTGGCCACCGGGCGCGTCCCCGACTCCGGCCGCCGGTCGCATCCCCGACCTCCGGTCTCTAGCCGCCGGCTGCAACATGTGGCGGCGACCAGCCGCACGGCGCGGTAGGCTGAAGTCAACCCGAGCGTGGGGCGGCCGGTCGAGCGCACCCGGAGGCGGGCGGGGCGCAGCTGGCCGCGCTTGGCACCTCCCGCGGAGGTCGCGGGAGGGATGGCTCCCACCGGCCGAGGTGGCCGGCGGGATCACCGCGCCGCGAGGCGCGGCCTTCTCGGTCGGTCAGCGGTTAGGGAAGGCCTGCCCCGATGGTTGGCCCGAGAGGGACTCCGGTCGATCACGCGTGTCGATCGCATGTGCGGCGTTTCCCCAATGATCTCCATTTAGGATGATAAGATCATGGGGGAGTGAGCTATCCACACCCCCTTCTTTGCCTATAAAATTATTTGTCCCCATCAGTGGTCAATGTCTGGAACTGTTCTTTGTATTGAATATGATGATTATAAGATTTGGAAAATAAAATCATCCGACAAAACTCTGTTTTTATCAAACAGGTTTTTGAAAACTCCTTTCTGAATGGTGCTGGAAACATCATTTCATCCAAACAGTTTTATATCAAAATTTTATTTTTCGAAAATAGCTCCGATTTCAAACTCTATTCATATTGGCTACCATTCCATCGGCATCAAACGAACCAAACGCACCGTTAATAGAATTTCCATGTATAGATATTGTGTCATCATTGAAGATAAAGGCTTGAGTGTTGTTGTTGTTATTGTCTCTGTCATGTGACAATCACGTCCCAATACAACTTTCCAATGATTTTGTTCTCCTTCAAGGATAAAAGATATTGAGGTGGATATATTCACTATAATCGTGAGAATATTTGAGATGGTTTGCTCATTGTACCCATGTTTTTCTCCTAACCAGCTAGTCAATCTCCTCACGACGCCTGTTCGGCTTTGTTCCGGGATTTCTCCGATAGATTTAGGCTTCGTTTGGTTCGGCGTTTCGCCGCCTCCGTTTGGAGCAAATGCCGTCAGACGGCTGGTAAAAAAACAGGCGCCGACGGCGTTTGCGCCGTTTGCACCCGCAGCAAGAGAAAACGTCTTCGATCCGCTCCGTTTCGACCGCCTTCACTCCCCCTCCGGTTCCAAAGTCTCGTTTCGACCCGCCGGTTGCACCCGACACCGCTGCACCAAATATAGCCTTAATCTTGGTGATATCTATTATATATGCCAATCTGCAATTACATGAGATCTTCATGAGCATCTTGAAGGGGCAGTTGAACAATATAATGGTTGTTTGCAAGTTGTATTGCATTTTATATTTTGTGTATTTTTATAAGCAAAGGAAAATATATCACCTACACTTTCAACCAAACATAGACATTAATTTTGTATACAATCCTTTCAGTTAGATTCAACTACATAACAAGCCAGAACGCCTCTACACCAAGATAGATATATTAAAAAAAAAACTTTGGAAAGCTTTGCCCAGTAAGATCATATGCATAGTAGCAGTGATCAAACTAAACATGGTTGCAAAAAAAAAAATTGTATTCCAAAGGAAAGCAATTAAGAAATGGTTGTCAATCAATAAGGGAAAGGTGCTCAAGAACGAAGATGTAAAAATTTAAGATACAGAATAGACAAAAGATTGTGCAAAAACTCACAAGAGGTTGCGATATTTAAATGATGATCAATTAGTTATAAATTTAAAAGGTATGATCGCCCTAAGTATAACACATGTAACAAAGAGGCATTAAGAATTTCAAACAACACATGGAATCCACCACTAAACTTGTTGACATTCAAAGAACCAAGTAGAACAAGTATATGTTGGGGTTGTGGAACACTTCCGGTTCTCTTGTTTCTCACATCGGGTTAGCCCACGTGAGGTAGAGGAATCGAAGTGTGATCCCCCTCCGACATTTCTGGCGCCGACGACAGCGGGGGTCCGGGGGCATACGAGCTGAGTTCGACGTTCGCTGAGTTCGACGTTCGACGTTGTGCTGAAGCCTATTTAAGGCGTATTCCGGTTGTTTTTAGGGATACGGTTGAGACGACGGCTTTCGGCGGATATACCCTTTTGGAGGCGCATACGAGGTTTTTGTTGGAGGCGATCCAGAAGGGGCTCTTCCGTTGTTTCTTGTCCAGAAGGAGGAGTTAAGGTAGGATCGGTTTTGGATCCTTGAAACCTTTGTAATATGTATTTCTTTTGGTGATTACAAGAACTGAGAAGAGAAGGGATAGAGGACGTAGCCCGGTTTTGGGTGAACCTCTGAAATCTGCGTGTTTGTGTGCTTGCTCTGTTCCTTTTGTTTACTGCTTGTATTCGGATTTCTGCTTCTCGGCGCTCCGGATTTCCTACAGTATGCATTACCTATATCAAACACAATGAGGATGATCGAATACTCTAGATGGCGAAATTTTAAATAATTCGGATTATGGGAGGAAAATCATACCAGTAAGAATTGCCTGATCAACAACCAATTGATTACTAAGCATTTCAACCACTCTCATATCAGCAGGTACCTTGCAGCCCGCTATACATATCAAAGAAAGTTGAGGATCAACCATATGGCTAATAGACAGCCTCCCATTACAAATTTTACCTCCAACTTCAACAATATCTCCAGGTACAAGTTCGGCGGCAGGTAAAATGGAAAAACAACCTGCAGAATAGCTACAGGTAAACATCTACCAGTACTACAAATTAGCAATCAAAATTTATCGCATCTACTTTTTAATAAAATAAATGGCAAAGAGTCTTTATAAAAAGCAGTGCCTATAAAAAAAACAATAACCAAATTACATATCTGGTCTGGTGAAGCAGTAATGAAGCATAAAAATCAAGAATATGAAAACCAGGTGGTAAAACAGCAAGCTGAGGAAGTAATGGAAACAAATGCAAAGAACTCATTAACATGCCCAATCCTTGATCAAACTTATGTCTCCATAGCAGGATATGGAATAAAATAAAATGTTTATCTTGATTTGCATTTCTCTAGAATCCGTTGTTTCAAATCTTAGAATTAAGAAGCTTTATAGAATCGCTCAGTCGACTAGAAATATATAAAATATTTCTAAATAGAGTGTGATGCGGAGCAGAGACGAGGACGAGCATTGGGCCCATTCGGGCCTGATTTGGAGACTTACCATATATGGCGTGCCCGGATCGACGATCCGACTCCGTGGATGCGTCCGGATTCGTGTTGCGAATCAATTTCATATACAGCTTTGTACTTTTCGGATTCTATTTCATGTAGTTTTGACCCCGAGGCCAAAGACCAATCATAGTCGTTGATTCTGGGTGCTCTAATTTTTATTTCTTATAAATAGATGGTTTAGGGCTGCCGTCATTTCTCATTGCTAAATATTTGGAGAGTCTTCTTCCTTCATTCCGGTGATCTCCTCCGCGGTGCCGACTCCGTGGAGCCCCCTTGGTGACGACTGCTTGGGTAAGTGTGTATCCTTTGTTATTTTCCTCCCTCCTCCCTGTTTTTCCCTTTGCTATCCAACCACCGTTCTCCTCCGAAACCCTCATCCACAACCCCTACAACCCACAAAATAGCTGGCCGTTTTGGTTGTTCAGAAAGCACAATCACTGTTCACGGCACTGTTCACGGTACTGTTCATTTATACCATTTACTGTTCACTTCATATGTTTTTTCTAGTCGTTGTAGCCTTCCAGAGCCTCCGGACCCCCTCCAACCGCCAGTCCAGCCCCCTGTCCAACTGCCTCCACCCCTCCTGCAGCCTACCAGCACCACCCCTCCTGCAGCCTACCAGCAGGTTCTCCAGCCTCCTCTGCCCCTCCAGCCGCCCACCAGTGAGTCGCCGCACTCCCTCTGCCCAACCCCATCCCACCCACACCCACTCTATCTCCGTCCAACAGCCGCCTGGCTGTTTTCAGCCTCAAACCAGTCCAGATCTGGGCATTCCAGCCAAGATCCAGCCACCCCTCCCTTTCCTTTTTCTGCCCTCAATCCCCCATCACGCAGAACCACCTCCAAACAACCACCCACTGTCAGATCTGCTCTGATCCGGGCAATCCATCCCAGATCCATCCCGCCCATCCCCCGATCCAGCCCTCGCAACACCAACCAGCCATCCCTCTTACCCGTCCCGACCCCCCATCACCGGAATCCTTCTCCAAGCCCTCCAACATTCAGATCTCTTTTATTGGCAGCAGACCTAATATTTGTGTGGTGTATTTGTATTGGCATTTTGTTGTAAGACATGAATATGGTGTGATTATTACATGTTTGTTTGGTATTTCAGTTTGTTATAGTTATTTTCTCTTGTACTAATCTCTAACTGCAGGAAGGATTCATTCGCCGCGCGCTCTTACTTTGACCCTCCACGCGGAGGAAAACCTAAGCTTGTTTTTGCCCTAATAAAAATATTTTGCCTTGTCGTGGATTTGTTTTGCGTGGGATGTTTTATTTATTATCCAATTGTGATCTAACCGTCGAATTTGCATATCATGTACGGTTAGATCGCAAGTTTTCCCGCTGCCTATAGATTCGTTCTGCATCAGAGTGTCTCAAAAAGTTATGAACATTTATCGCGCAAATCACACTCATTGTTATGAATTTTTAAAAATTCATTAATTTTGTCAGGGGTGAACTCTTATGTGTCTCACGGATCGAATCTTTCACTAAATAAATATGACCACAAGCCTTCCAAAAAAATAACTTATGAATGAAGATAATAAAATAACGAGAACGTAAAGGCAAGCTCAAAATTATTTAATTGGGCAGCATAAATTTATGCTAACCAAATCGAGAAATGATGCATAAGGATGTGATAGAGGAGGGTAGTAATAAAATAATCAATTTGGTGCACAAAGGAAGAATCGACGCGGGCCTGCGAGCTGACGGAAGAGAAAGTCATCGTCGAGGTCAGCTGGCAGGGTTCTCGGTCGAGCGCTAGAACAGAGAGGTGAGGTCAACTGCATCACAAAGACCGGAGGAAGACAAAGGCGGGATCGGCGCCGGAGGGACTGCTTCGGTGGATGTCTGTCGGCACGAGATCAGAAAGATTCGTCGAGTCCTCGCGCCAAGGAATGTTGACGGTAGCGTAGAGGATCAACCAAAGGAACAATGGTGGCCTGGATTTTAGTGCATCGATCGGAAATTGTAGAGAAACGAAGATTCGTTTCTCTACAAATGAGTTTCAAATTAATTAGGGGCAAACTTGCTCTGAGATTTAAGGTCAAATAAATAAGAACATATTGTAATGCTAACACTAATCAAGCAAGGAGTTGATTATCGAAGAATACCTTAGGTGAAGAGCAAAAACAAGTCCAACTGGGCCAAACTACTTGTAGACACTGGACAGTAGAGACGGGGAGGAAGATGAGTCGGACTGATCTCTGGGCAAAACCAAACAGAATGAACTAGGTCCTCGGAGTAGATCGTTGGAGTCGACGACGACCGGAGGGGATGTCGGAAGCCTTCGTCGATGCAGGGCTTGCTCGTTCTCTTGGACGACGCTAGGCGGCAGGGCGAAATCGGGAGGAACCCACGACATAATCTACTGTCGAGCAGAGGTCTCATTGGGCTAGAAAAGCCTTGTCGACGGCAAACCGGAAGCTTGAAGAGGGGCTAGTGGCTGGGAGCACGCTAGGGCGTCGCGTGAGGGAGGAAGAAGTCGGGCGACTGGAAGCAGAAAAAGCAGGGCAATATAAATTTAAAATATGCTTAATTTCATAAATTTTTTTGAGCACGTTTGATTTAATCAACATGTTACCTAATTTGAAGGATCTTTCTATTCAGGGACTTATTGGACGATAACTTCAATAAGTTGTACAACGAGGGCGGACGATGTGCGCGAAATAAAACAAACAAGTACATGCACGAAAAATAAATGTGAGCAAAAACATGTGTTACACAGAAAAATGCGGGAAATGATAATAAAATAAAGATGTGTGAAAATTCGACACGGATTGCATCATTTTTGAAAATAAAAAAAATGCCACAAAAAGTAGTAAAATGACAGATGTGTTGGAAAATATGGAGGACACTGCAAGATCATCACAGTAGGAACAGTAGGAAGGTGATGGACATTATCATACCATTTCGTAGCACAGTTGCAATATCAGCTTGATAAGCTCTCAGCTCCTGTCAAGAAAACCACAAATTACTCCATAGATGTTATCAGCTTTCAGCTTTTGAAAGAGTCCCCTTCTGCTCTCGAAAAACTCGGCCCATCATCCTCTGTTACGTCGCTCTCGCATTACTTAGTCCAAAGGACATCATCTTACAATAGTAGCACCCATCTCTCGTGATGAAGGAGACATCTTTGGCGTCGGGTAGGTGCATGCGGATCTGGTGATAACCTGAAAAAGCATCCAAAAAACTCATTACAGGAAAACTGACAGTTGAATCTACCAGCGCGTCGATCTGAGGCAGCGGATAATAATCCTTAGGGTAGTTCCTCTTGGATGGGCTCCTTTAGCTTGTCGGCGACGCCTCTCCTCTTCTGTCAGATGGGGCGGACTCTCGAGTCGAGATTAAAGCGATGACACGCAACATCCGCATCAATTCCTAGCTTGTTCGCTGCACTCCAAGTGAAGACGTCCACGTTCTGCTGGACGCAAGCCAAGATCTTCTCCTGGTCCTCCGGGCTCAATCCTCCGCCGACCCGCACTTTCTTTGTCCCACTCGCTGGGTGCGGACCTCCTTCCCCTCCACTTCTTCTGCTGCCTCCAACCTCGCCTGCTCCTCCATCGCCTCCTCCATCTCTTCGGCTTCCTCCTTCCAGCAGATGGTGTGGATGACAGTGACGTAGTACTGCCTCGCCGCCTTAGGATCTCCTTGAACTCTGATGTGTACCCGTCCAACATTGAACTTCAGACATTGATGGAAAGAGGAGGGGACACACCGAAACGCGCTAATGAGAGGCCATCCGAAAATGGTGTTATAACTACTCCGAGCGTCAACAATGACAAATCGACAATCTCTGGACTGTCCCCCCGAATTTACTTGGATTCTGACTCCTCCCTCCACTTCTTTCATTTCCCCTGAGAACCCGAACAACGGTCTGTCTGCGGCTAACACGCTCCTTCCTTCCACCTTCATCTCATCAAATGCTTTCTTGATAATCACGTTCACCGAGCTCCCATTGTCAAATAGGATTCTCGAGACCGTGAAATTGTCAATACTCGCATTGATCACCAGTGCGTCACAAAATGGATCCTCATGATTCGGTATATCCCTCGACGAGAATGTAATCTTCTCCTCCGGAGGTGGGGTTGTGAGGTCGAAGCGATTCTTCGACGAAACATTATATAAGGCTCCCCTTGCGGGTGGCCTCAATCCTCAATCCCCCCCCCCCCCACGGATCATCCTGGTCCCTCCACGAGTGCTGATCCTCGTATTTATCCTCTTCCTCTGCTCCTCCTGCCATCACTCCTCAATCTGCACTTGTGGATGCTGCTCTTTTGGGCCCCATGCCCCTCTCAACTCCAAAAACTCTGGGTTGGTGGTTGTCGCATGACCATTCTCCTGGTGGAAGTCACAATAGGGCAACGCCCCCTGCCTCTCCATCTCCCTGCTGAAACATCCCTCTTGTTCCCCCTTCCACTTCGGCCAATCGTCATGGCTTGTTGGGGTGGAGGTAGAAGCGGCCTCAGCATCGGTCTCCACCCTGGAGGGTTGAACCGCCCTTGCCCTCTGTGGAAGTTCCCCCCACCCTGTGCGACTCCTCTCCCCTCGTATTGAACTATCCCTTCCAACGGTCTCCACACCGGTCGATTTTTCTGCTCCTGAAATCCCTATCCCGACTCTTGCCCTCAGTGGCATACCTGGAACCCTTATTCCCTTGGCTCTTCTCTTCTCCTCTCTTCCTGCTGCCTGAATCCTCCTTGCTTCCTTAGATCACTTTCTCCCAACCTAGTTAACTTCTTCGTAAATGCGGGCTTTGCAGCTTCTCCTTAGATCTCTTTCGCTGCTATTTCTATTAGCTCCTCGAAGGACAAGGGAGGCTTCTGGGTCAAACTCATCTTGAAGAAACCCTGGCGCAACCCGAGGGTGAATGCAAGCTGTAAGGTATACCATGGCACTTCTTGAATAAGCAGGACCTCTTCTTGAAACCGATCCACAAAACTCGCCAACAACTCCGCAGGCCCATGCTTGATCAAAAAGAAAGCCTCCATCCCCTTCTTCCTCTTCTTCGATGTCGAGAAACATAGCTGAAAACTCTGACGCATATCTTTGAAATTGTAGATAGACCTGGGGGAAGCTGATGGAACCAGTCTCTTGCCTTTCCCTTGAACGTGATGGCGAAAGGCGATACTTGAAGGCATCTGACATCTGCCAGATAGAAACTGCATCCTCGAACCATTGGAGGTGTTGAACGGGATCATACTTTCCGGTGTAATGACATTTTTGGCTCCCTGAACACATCTAGAACCGGGGCTGAGACGATCAATTTGTTGAACGGACTATCTCCACTTGCAGGGCGAGCCGGCTCGACTCGCACCATCAACTCGCCTGGACGGCCAGCACTCGCCGAGCTGGGGAACAACTCTCGCCCTGCGAGGTCCCACTCATCCCCATCAGTCGCCACCTCCTTCCCAGGCCGCCTTCCCGGGGCATCCTCGCCCAAAGACTAAGGCGCGAGCACCGAGGCAATAGGCGTCGAGCACTCACCTCGTGGGGCGAGTCCATGCAGTAATTCCATAACAGTCTTTGTAAACTCCAGGAAATCACCCCTCCGCACGAAATCGTTCGCGTTGAGCGACTCGCCGGTCTTGTCTCCTTGTTCTCTGTCTCCAGCCATGAGAGTTACTCAGGATTTTTTGTGCAAGCAACGCTCCACGCTCATCGCATCAGAATTGATGGTATGCACTCACCAAATTAACTTCAATCCATCTCCTAGCATGATGCAAAATTGATGGTATGCACTCACCAAATTAACTTCAGAAAAGAAACTTTTCTCTGCACGCTGAACTGACATGCCATCTAATACGGGAATAGCTAACTAGTACTCCATGGTGTTGTGATTGATTGTTCAACTATCAAGAAGTATTCTCCAAGTTCCCTACCTATTTGGGGACAGTAGAGTGAGCCAGTGCAAAAATTCATATAAGGTCAAATATGACTTTTATTGATCAATTTTTTGTACAAGTCCCTACAGTCTAAGGGATTCCTATGGTAAATTGGTTTGCATCCCTCGCAGGCGACATTCTTGGAGGCAAATTATTTAGAAATATGCCACTATATTCTACAATCAAGGCATAAACCTCCTCAGGGGCATCAATGTCCACCATTGTCCCATGCTTCTCCACTACTGCAGCAATCACTATGGACTTGATAACCACCTTCATGAAATGGCTCAAATAGCAAATTAATATCATTCCTTGGTCCAAGTTTGGGTAAGTTTGCCTCTCTCATTAGGGCCAGGGTCTTTTTTTGATCAACCTTCCAAATGGTGCAAGTGTTCTTTCTTCCATTGTGAACAACATTAAATCATACTACCACAACCTTCTTAGAGGTAGGTTGCAAGCAATGGAAATCATTTGCACCGAACATCGTCGTACTTTTTACTAATAAAATTGCACAGCAAACACCAATCAATTATGGTCACCACATTTCCCTTCTAAAACCAAGATAACTTGTAGGATTGTGGCAACTTCTAATACAACGGAAATGGACCAAAACTATTCATAAACACACCCTGCTCTTTTTTGCGTGGGGCGATTATATGTTCCTTTGATTCATATTAATCCAAAAACTTGAGGGACGATTTCTCATTCAAAGAAATTCAAATTCGAAAGTGGTAAACACTTTTCAATAAAGCATAGACACTTCCATCAAAGAATTTCATAGAATTATGGAACTTTAATTTCTCCAAAATCAACATTCTGAAGTTAATTGTCGGAAATCCAATGATTGGACCGAAGAATTGTCAATTTGGTCTACCGCCAATTTCCAAGCATACGGTCTTACTGCATTTCGTCTTTTGTTTCTCATGCCATAAGTCGACTACTGTTCCTAAATGTTGCCCATCCATGTCGACCAAGATCTCTCCTCTAACAATTTTGATTCCAGCACACCTACCCTACTACACCTCCAACACGTTCGACCCTTCCTCTTAATGCTAAACCTAGCGCACCACGATCGACTCAATTGCTTTAACTGAACGTCCATACATAGTTGTCCAACCACATGCATATTTCCCATTCTTTGGGCGTGCCATTCATATCAATTGTTAGAATTCCGGTTAAAGAGTTTTCAACACCACAAACATAGAAGGAAACTTGTAATGCAATAGATGAGCAATCATGGATACACTATCGAGTATCCATGCACTCACCCACGCAAACCTGGTTTCAAATCCCAAGTGCCCAAAGATAAGCTAAAACATTCCCACTACTCTCTTATATAGGATGTATACAATACATACAAGCTACAAAAACTAAAATATCCAAAATAGCTCATATGCTCTAACGGGAATGGTGCCCCTTAATGTTGGCCGCAAGTCGCATAGTTATTATAGCTAGTACAAGAGATCGGTGACTCAATGCCTAGTGAACCATTGTACAACGTCAAGCATGGTCCTATATACTTCACATTTAACCTTCGTAAGAGTACACAAAAGTAAGGATGGATTCTTATAGACGCTTCATCCGCAAATATTCTTCTATTACCGCCCCGTTAACGGACTTACTAAGGATGGATTCTTATGGACAGAAGCAAGTGAGCAAGCCTTTCAAAATATTAAAGCGCTGCTTATAACTGCCCCAATCCTTGTACTCCCAGATTTTACTATACCATTTACCATAGAGTGCGACGCATCCAAAATAGGAATTGGAGCAGTCCTGATACAAAGATGGCATCCAATTGCGTATTTTAGCATGAAGCTCTCAATAAGGGAACAAGCTAAGTCAACATATATAAGAGAGTTTCTATCAATTACTACTGCAGTTAGTAAGTGGAGACAATACTTGATAGGATCGACTTTTACAATCCTGACAGATCATCAAACTCTACATAACCTGAACTCTCAGGTTATGACATTACCGGAGCAACAAAAATTTCTTTCAAAAATATTAGGATTTAATTACTCTATCCATTTTAGGCCAGACAAAGAAAATACAGCTGCAGATGTACTTTCTAGGCTACATGAACCTACTGATAATGCTTATTGCAATTCTTTTCAAAATATTTCCTTTTCATACTCTACTTTATTCGACGAATTAAGCTCACTTTACCAAACAAATGAAAAAGCCAAAGAAGTATTTGCAAATTTGAAAACAAATCCAACTTCTTTACCTAACTGGTCGATTATTGGTGGTAAGCTATTTTATAATATGAAATTATATGTTCCACAATCTACCTTACGAACTATTTTGATTAGCGAAGCGCATAATACCCGCATCGGAGGACATTCGGGAATAACCGCAACTTCCAAACGCTTGTCTAATTATTTTTACTGGCCCAGTATGGAGGCAGCAGTACACTACTGCGTACAACATTGTGATATTTGCCAAAAGGGCAAAGATCGCAATAGCATAGCCTACGACAAGTTGCAGCCCCTTCCAATTCCCTCGAAAATATGGGCAGATATATCTGTTGATTTCATCACACACTTACCAAAATCCAAGAATTTTACCTCCATACTAGTTATGGTGGACCGCTTTACCCAAGGCGCCCATTTCGCCCCACTACCAACTCATTACACAGCGCTATCGGTAGCCCAGGTTTTCTGGGATTACTGTGGAAAATTACACGGTCTGCCTGAAACAATTGTGTCAGACAGAGACCCCATTTTCTTAAGCCGATTTTGGCTAACCTTCTTTAAAACAAATGGTACGAAGCTTAAGTTCAGCTCGGCCTACCATTCTCAGACGGATGGGCGGATCGAGCGAGTAAATCACTGGATTAATCAATATTTGCGCATCTTCGCACACCAACAACCGACATATTGGGCGCAGCTACTTAGCTGGGCCGAATATCATTATAATACTACTTATCACTTATCAGCAGAAATGCCACCATTTGAGGCAATGTTCGGCCGACCACCACCAAGTTTCATATCGCATAGCGAAGGCGGTGTATTGGCCGACCTGCCGCTACCTATATTCATGCCAAGGGAAATATTACTATTACGATTACAGAAACAATTACAGCTAGTACAAGCAAAAATGTAAAAAATATGCAGATAAAAATAGGAAGGAAATCTCCTTCCAACCAGACGAACTAGTTCTCCTGAGATTGCACCCATATCGACAGTCTACCCTGCATCAAAAAAATGTAAACGGTTTAGTTTACGATATTTTGGACCATACGAAATTTTAGAAAAAGTGGGAGCAGTAGCTTATCGATTAAAACTTCAACCAACATGTAAAATTCATTCCATTTTTCATGTTTCAATGCTTAAGCCATATTTTATTGCAACATATCCAGTTCACAATTTACCTGAGACAAACACTCCCAATACCAACCGACATCCACTCGCAATTCTGGACTATAAAAGCATCCAGCAAGACAATCAATCTACACAACAAGGGTTGATTCACTGGGAAGGACTACTTCCGGAGGAGCTACCTGAGAAGATCTATCCACGTTTGAGAAGGAGAGTATACAAAAATTACAAGGCAACTGCTCGTGTAAACTACCATTACAAAGGTGTCCACTCAGGGATGATACTCTCAAACTCATAACTCCTGTCATCCCTCTAGAAAATAATTTTACACGAACTAACCAGAATGCGGTGTTACAGGATAACTCCACTGGAGGACCGAACAGGGAAGTTGAACCTCAGCATAAAACTAATGTCATCCCTTTAAATACCCAGGACCGGACTCATATTACAATATGTGTGCAGGAGAACATCACAAACTCACCGCAGACTCATAACAACAGTCCCATCAGTATCACAGAACAAACAGAATATTTACTTAACAGGGAAGATAACCTCCGAACTCAAACATCTGTCATCCCTTCATCCTACTGTATTTCGACTAACTCAACATTTTCGAAATAGGGTGAACCTCACACATACGGAAAGACACAGTCCGAAGCTTCTAAGGGAACCAGTACTGGGATCAGGGAATAAAACATCCTAAAACCAGTCATCCTACCCATTTTTAGAGAAAACGCTTCTAAAACTACTTTACCCTTGTCACAGGACAGCAGACCAAGGACGGAATCACAGAAAGCAGCTCAAACAAGAGGAAGGTTAAAGACAACGAGAGGGGAATACAGAGATACCTCGATCCAGTGTTACACCAAGCTTCTATCCCCGGAGATCGCTGCACACGGTGATGGCGTTGCTCCGGCAGATTTCCCCTCTCCCCAAAGCTGCACGACGTGCTCGATCACTCCGCCGTCAGATGAAGAGGAATTAGGGTTTTTACCCTTGTCTGCTCCCCACAGCAGATTTTATAGAAAAAAAGAGATTATGGCCAGAGACAAGCCGGTCAGTTATATCAGGCAGAGCAAGATATGTAGCCGCTTGTGTGGCCGATAGAGATGTAGTCTATTATGTAGCTCTTTTCCTTTTTCTGTACTCAGTAGAATATGTAACGGTCATCTTGGGGCCAATTAGTATAAATACACTCTATAATAGAAGTAGTAGGTAAGCAATTGATGAAGTTTGTTCTTTTTCTCTTTCTCTCCTCTATAATTCTCCTCTCTTCCACATGTTTCTCCTAAACTCTCCTCGCCAGCCGCTTGGCCGTTTCTAATATCAACACCAGCCGCTACAGATTAAATCCCGCTTAGGCGGGGATTAAATCCCGCCTAAGTGCGGGATTTAATCTTGCTTAGGCGGGGATTAAATTCAGCCTAAGTCTCCAGGGGCGGGCTGTAACACCCATATCCGTCACATGGCATATAACAGTAGGTCCGACCGGGGCCCGACGCCATATACTACGGACAGACCGGTTGGTTACTTATTGAGACCATTCAACCAATCACAACGTCCTACACAGAGCACCTAGTGGAAGCAAATTATTAAGTTGCATTGATAAAAGAACCCAGCCAAACATGAATGTCCACTACAATAAACCAATAGGAATGTATGATACACAAAATATTGGCCTTATGGCCTTACAAAAATTTGCTTAATAAAAGTGTCTTCCAAACCTCGGCATGTAGGCCGGTCACACATGAGTAAATAAGAAAACACTCAAAAATTCAGGCCTTCGAGGGCCGGCACAGCAGCTTGGGCTTTAGCCCGCTATTTATCGCTCGGCTCCGTAGCACCTGCAATCAACAATCCACCGCACGGTGGTAAACAAGAGCAACGATCAGCTAAAGTTGACCAAATTATAACGATTCCGCCCCCAAACCGGGGCGGCAAAGCTTCTTCCCTGCACTTGTTAGCAAAACAAGCAACATAGCGAATAAGCATCACATCACAGGTGCACGCTCGCATGGCCGTACACCCCGTGCTCTTAGGGCACTTCCTCAGTGAAGCCAGTCCGAACCCCGTCCGATCCTTGACTCACCACCACCCTCAGGGGCGGCAAACCTCGTGAGCATTTAGTCCTTTCAGCCGTAGCCTAGACTCGATCTCCAAACCTCGGCAAGTCCCACGTAAAACTTTAGGTCACTTTAACCGAGCAGATGGAGCGGGTAGGGAGCTACCAGCCCGTTGCTCACCCCGCCATGACCATTTAGCCTTTGACGCGGGCCAAACTTTCCCCAGTCCCAACAATCGTTCATACACGGTACCTAGCCCCGCTATGTACCGGGTTGTCTCTCAGGCCACCGATATGGCAGAAGTTCGCTTCAGCCCAAATTTCCGGGTGCACCCTGAGATTAATCCCCAAGACTCCCTGTTGCAATCTACCACGTAGAAGCCCGAAAATAACACAAAGGCACAGAGTCTTCTCCGGCCAACCATGCATAGCAAAACATCACTGATCCAGACCAACATGTCCGGGTAGGCTTCACACATCATGTCTATGTCCGTATTACGATTCCGGACTCTAACAAGGGGGACTTTACATATCTAACCCAAGGAATACTGCAATCTCGCCGCGCACTCGCGGGAGAAGGGTTTTCCCATGCAAAGGAAGAAGAGCTTCACATGCTCAAGATGAGAATCGTTACCCTAGCATTTCTCCTCAGCGCCATGACGATCTAGCCGGATGGAAAGCACCGTATTGGCCTCGCCTTCGTGGATCCGGACTCGGATCGAGAATCGGAGCTCCGAAGCTACACCGGCGGCCGGAGTTGACCTCCTTTTTCTTCCTCCTTGCTCTCCCTTCTCTCTAGCTTTTAGAAAGAGAAACCTTAAGAGAAATGAGGGTTTAATCCCCCAATCCCGGGTATAACCCAGCCAGCACAGCCCTGAGCCGTCGGATCCCAAAGCAAGGAAATGGACGGCCACGATTTAGGCTCAAAATAGAAAATCTGTGCCGAACACGGGTTGCAACACGGCCGTGTACAGGGCCGTATCACCCATTCGTCGTCACTCCAACAACTCGACCAGTACACGGCATGTGACACGGCCTCTGACATGCCCGTGTCACATGTGACACGGCCGTGTAAGGACTCGTGTCACGCCCCGTGTGCAATACCAGTAACCTCTTGAGAATGACACGGCCTGTGACACGGCCTCAGACACGCTCGTGTCATATGTGACACGCCCGTGTCCGTGCCCGTGTCACGGCCCGTGCGCCCAAACCAGGATTCGAGAACGACACGCCCTGGGACACGCCCGTGTCCCAGGCCGTGTGCCTACACCCGACGATCACCGATCGCCAAAACATCAACCACGCAACCCATGGCTGAACACGCCCGTGACACGCCCGTGACACGCCCGTGACACGCCCGTGACACGCCCGTGTCACGCCCGTGACACTTCCATTTCATGCCCGTGACACGCCCGTGTCACGCCCGTGACACCTGCTCCAAATCCCGGACTTGGCTTAAAACGCCACCCGTCCCTCTTTTGAGTTTTGGGGTGTTACAACTCTCTCCCTCTTAAAAGAATTTCGCCCACGAAATTACTAAAGGAAGAGAAAATAGAAAACTATATGCGGTACCTGAGCGGAATAGCTCTGGGTACTCTTCCGGCATAGTCTGCTCTTGTTCCCAAGGAAGCTCTCCCCGACCGTAATTGTCCTACCGGACCTCGACCATCCTTATCTCCTTGAGACGAAGTCGCTTGACTTCAAGGTCTTCAATACGAACGGGCTTGACCCTAGTCGTCCACCGCTACTTGATCGCCCGTGATCAAGTTCGAAGGCTCTTGCGCCGCCTTCCGCAACACTGATATGAGGGTTACATTGCGTAGACTACTCAACTCCACTGATAGTCTTAGGCAATAAGCCGCTTCACCAATCCGATCCGGAAATCTCAAGTGGTCCAAGGTATATTGGGCTCAGTTTCTCCAAGAGTCGCTCCCGTGAAACACTCTTGAACGGCTATAACTTCCAATACGCCAACCGTGAACTCCACATTCCGATGTGTGGCATTAAATCACTTAGCTTGCCTCTCCTGAGTGGTCAGCGAACACTCTCGTATGGTTCGCACCAAAGGGGTAGCTTTTACCACCTCTTGCTTTAAGTACAACTTCGCATCACCCGTTTCTAACCATGACAACGACATGCGACAACTTCGACCATATAGGGCCTCGAAGGGCGCCATTTGTATGCTTGCTTTGTAGTTAATGTTGTATGCAAACTTTACCAAAAACAGATGGCATTCCCACTGCTTCCCGAAGTCCAGAACGCACATGCGAAGCATGTCCTCCAACGTTCTGCTGACTCTCTCGGTCTGTTCATCCGTCTGCGGATGTAAGACTGTACTAAACTACAACTTAGTCCCCATCATTTGATGCACCAACCTCCAATCATTGGACGTAAAACACCCATCTCGAACGCTCACGATGTTGCGGGGCACATCGTGTAGTCTAACTACGTTATCCACAAACATCTGCCAGTTTCTCCACCGGATCATCCTTCATATACGGAATAAAGTGCGACAATTTTGTTAACCAAACCACGATCGCCCACACGGCGTCGTTTCCCTACTATGACCTTGGCAAGCCATACACAAGGTCCAGTCGAACTTCTACTCCTAAATAGGCAAGGATTTCAAGAAACCCCTGGCTTTTGGCACTCTGCCTTCACTAAGGTGCAAGTCTGGCATTTTGCCACATACAGTACCACAACCTTCTCGAGTCCTGGCCACCAGAACAACATCTTTAGATCTCGGTACCTCTTCGTGCTCCCTGGGTGGATTGAGTACTTGGTATTATGAGCATCGTACATCAACTCCGCCCATAGATTTCCCCAGCTTAGGACACACAAACGATGGTCCTTCCTTAACAGTCCATCCTCAACTGAAAACTGGGAATTTGACCCATCTAACGATGCATCCATAAACTCCTTCATGGTGCCATCCAACTCCAATGCCTGCCGAACGCGATCAGCCAGGTCATACTGAACTTCCGTCCAATTCAACAATGCTTTCGCGCTAGTATGCTTGTCCACACAACAGATCTCCAACGCCTTCAGCTCCCGAACTAGCCTCTCATCATGAACCGACAACCAGTTGGCTTGGGCGGGAGCCCTGCGACTCAACGCATCCGCAACTGCATTGCCCTTCCTGGGTACATAATAAATTTCGAACGCATGGTCCCCCAGGAACTCCATCCATTTCCGCTGCCACAAGTTCAGATCCTTTTGATCCAATCGATATCTCAGGCTCCTATGATCGGTAAAGACATCGACCTTTATGCCGTACAAATAATGCCTCCACAGTTTTTGCGCAAAACACACGGCCGCTAACTCCCGATGGCGGACTGGACAATTCCTCTCATGCTCTTTCAATTAGCGTGAGCCATAAGCCATACCATTACCATGCTGCAGTAGCACGCAGTCCAATCCGCTGCCCAAGGCATTGCTGTAGATCTCAGAGCCTTTGGTCCCACTCGGAGAACTTAGCACCGGCGTCGTGGTTAACCGACTATTTAACCCTTTAAAAGCGTGTGCGCACTCGTGCATCTTAAACAAACTTTTAAGTTTTTCCTTGACATCGTTGCGATGGGTAACTTTATCCACGAGAAGCCCTCTACGAAGCGCCTGTAGTAGCCGGCCAACCACAGAAAGCTTTGGGCTTCCGCTACCGAGACAATACAGGCCACCCTCGTATCGCAACTAACCTCGCTGGATCCGCGCAACACCCGCTCTACCAACTATAGGACCGAGGAGCGCTACCGAGGATAACCCAAGACTCGTGTTTGGAGAACTTGGCATATAAATGGTTCCTCCTTAGCATCCCCATAACCAAAAGTAGATGTTTAGAAGTGATATTCTTCGCACTTCAAGTACACCAATGGGTCGTCGATGAAGACGATCACAAAAAATGGACTAGGTACTCCATGAACGTTCCGTTCATCCGGTCTATGAACACTGATGTCGTATTTGATGCCAAGATGGCACGATCATAGACTCTAAAAGTATTTAGTGTCAACCTAATCCACCTATAGGGGGGAATAGGTGTCGTGCAGTCTTTTGCGGAATTAAATTAACCTGCACAAGTAAGCAAACGAAACACAAAAAACACTCAAAGAATTATAGTGGTTCCCCGATTTGGGTACGTCCACTTTCCCCCTTCGACCTATCTCCCACCAAGGGACGACTCAGTCACTTCTTCAAATCGGATTGAAATCCAATCCTCACACTAGGAGCAACGCTCCCTTAACTACGGAAGGAACCCTTCCAACAACAGAGTCACAACTCCATCACAACGGGTTGCACCCAACCCTTACGAATAGGAATGAAGATTCCTTTACAACCAAATTGAAAGTAAATAAAAATACAAACAATGCTTTGTGGAGATTCCGATGTCCTTCTTCGTTCGTTGAGGCTTGCACGAAATGTACGAAGAGTCCACAACCGGATTTCTCACTTGGAATGGATCTTGTCAAGATCGGTGGCGGCAAGCAAGTGCGGCGGCGATGCTTTGTAAATCCGAACTTCTTGACGAAGCAAGTTAGGTCTTCGAACGATCTCAGTCGGATCAAACGTCTCAACCAATTCGGAAGGGAGAACAAGTCTCGTTCAACGAATCGAAAGGCAAGAGATCTCGAGAGAGACACGTGAGACCGACTGCTTGCCTCGGTATTGTCGTCGAGCGATCAGAGACGGGTTGATATCAGCAGTGGCGATAACTTTGCGAGCGGCGACGTGCGATCGGGCAGAGCTCGCGATCGGCTAGGTCATGGCCGACTTTCTTTCGTATTTCGGTATCTGGTGCTTTAGAGTTTCAAAATACGCATGTATTTATACCAGGAGCCAACCCTAAGAGCCGTTGTGGGGCCCGCGAGGAAAAGCCCTAGCCTCGGTCGAAACAGCGCACGGCGGCTCAGTTCGGTCCAGCGAGCAGCGAGAATCTGCCTAGGGCAAAATCGGCGGGAGTCATTGGTGATTCCCATCAATGTCGGCGGGAATCACTCCCGACTCCCGTCGATTCTGCCTTGGCAGAATTTCAGTTTGATTTTGCCAGCCGAAAGAAGTCGGCGGGAGACACTTAGTGATTCCCGTCGAAGTCGGCGGGAATCACTAACGACTCCCGTCGAAGTCGGCGGGAATCACTAGTGATTCCCGTCGATTTTTACTTGGCAAGATTTTCCTCCTTCCTTCTTTTGATAACTTGGTCTTTGACCAATTCTTGCTCCTTCTTCTGCTCTTGATCTATCTTGACCATGTACTTGAAAATAAGTACACTCCAATAGAGAGAGCACAAGTGGATCAACACACTGATCTACACAACGAGGGATTACGTTGCGCAGACCCGTGTATATTAACCCACTGCACTCTGACATTGGTGTGTACTTAGCATAGAATGGCTGCAAGCACAACTTGATAGAATTGTCAAATACATAGTCAATTCAACTTAGCTTGTTCAGGCTCTTCTTCAAATCAGGTCTATTGTGGATGCAATACCCAACAATCTCCCCCTATTTGGAGAAGCCTAAACTCTATAAGCTAATAGAACAGATGGAAATGAAAATCATAAAATGAAAGTTCAGTTGAGTGTTGAATTCATTACCATTTACCTGAGAGCAACATAGCCTTAGCCGAGGTGATCTCCCCTATCTGAGAGCAGCATAGCATATGTGGCCTACTTATCACCACCTTAGTCTTGGTCGAGAGGGTAATCTCCCCCTTTTTAGCTTCTGCAAACCTGGGACTTTACTTGGAGCAAAATGCTCCCCCTCAGATCTTGCAACCATGCCCGATCTTGAGTTCCTCGCAGACGCTTCCTCTTGATCCAAGAGCCTTGAGCCTTTCAGTCTTCAATCTTCAAGGTTCAGCATGCCGAGTTCAGTTTTGAATAAATTGAACTTGGCCTCGTCTAGAGGCTTCATGAAGATATCTGCAATCTGCTTATCCGTGGGGACATAGCAGAGAGATATATCTTTGTTCTCCATATGCTCTCTAATGAAGTGGTAGCGCACTTCAATATGCTTTGTTCTGCTGTGCGATACAGGATTGTTCGCAATTGTAATTGCGCTCGAGGAGTCACAATACATGAGAACTTCTCTGAACTGCAAGTCATAATCTTCGAGTTGATTTCTGATCCATAAGAGTTGTGCGCAACAGCTGCCTGCTGAGATGTACTCAGATTCAGCCGTAGAGGTTGCGACACAGTTCTGCTTTTTACTGCTCCACGATATAAGCCTTCTTCCGAGGAATTGGCACGTCCCGGAAGTGCTTTTCCTATCATCCCTACTTCCTACAAAGTCAACATCTGAAAAGCCTATCAGCTCGACATCATTATTTCTTGGGTACCACAGACCAAGATTTGGTGTACCTTTAAGGTATCTAAGAATCCGCTTTGCAGCGACATAATGAGATTCCTTAGTGTTCACCTGATATCTGGCACAAACGCATGTGGAAAACATAATATCCGGTCTACTAGCAGTAAGGTAGAGCAGGGATCCAATTATGCTTCTGCATTTGGTTTCATCAAAAGGTTTCCCTTTCTCATTCTTATCCAGAGACACAGTGGATCCCATTGGAGTCCTCATAGAGGATGCACTCTCCATTCTGAATTTCTTGAGAAGTTCATTTGTGAACTTCGTCTGAGAAATGAAAATTCCATCCTCAGACTGTTTCACTTGAAGTCCCAAGAAATACTTCAGCTCTCCCATACTGCTCATTTCAAATTTCCCTTGCGTAAGTTTAGAAAACTTCTTGCACAGGTTGTTGTCCGTTGAGCCGAATATTATGTCATAGACATAGATTTGCACCAGCAAAATCTTACCTTTGACTTCCCTAAGAAACAATGTCTTATCTATTTTTTCCTCTCGAGAACTTGTTCTCAAGAAGAAAACTAGACAAAGTCGCATACCAAGCTCGAGGAGCTTGTTTTAAGCCATATAATGCTTTATTAAGAAAATAAACATGATCAGGGAGCGTTGGATTAACAAAACCTGGGGGTTGCGCGACATATACTTCCTCTTTTAAATTTTCATTCAGGAAAACAGACTTCACGTCCATCTGATAGACAGTGAATCCTTTGTGAGAGGCATATGCCAGGGACAACCTGATCGCCTCGAGCCTTGCAACTGGTGCAAAGGTTTGGTCAAAGTCAATCCCTTCCTCCTGTCTGTAACCTTGAGCCACCAGTCTGGCCTTATTCTTGATGATGACACTGTGTTCATCCAGTTTGTTTCTAAAGATCCACTTAGTGCCAATCACATTCTGTTTGTTTGATCTGGGAACTAGCGTCCAGACGTTGCATCATTCGAATTGATGCAGTTCATCTTGCATGACCAATATCCACGACGCATCTTTTTTCACTTTGTCGAACTTCTTTGGCTCAGCCTGTGACAGAAAACTAAAGTGCAAAATCTCGTTAATTGTACCTCTGTGAGTTCTGACACCGTCCCGTGGATCTCTCACGTGTCTGAGCTCTAAGAGTCTGGCATCTAGAGCTCCAACATCTTCTCGGGCTCCTCCCTCTTCTGGGAGAATCTCTTCATCCTGACCGTCATCTTCTCCAGTTGGCGTTGAGGTGGAGACCTTGACGTACGTGGGAGTTTCATTTTTAGTAGTCTCATCTAGACTTAGCTGTTCAAGCCTTGCACCTGCATCTTCAAGAATGACACTGGAAGAATTGTTGTGAAGCAAGCTTCCTTCATCAAATACAACATTAATTGACTCTTCTACCACTAGAGTTTTCTTATTGAAGACCCTATATGCCCGACTATGGCTACTATAGCCCATGAAGATGCCTTCTAAGCATTTTTCTCCGAATTTAGTACGTGTGTAATTTCCATTATTGAGTACATAACATCTGCAGCCAAAAATCCTTAGACAGGACATGGTCAAATTCCTGCCTTTCAATAGCTCATAAGGCGTCTTACGATGGTTCTTGTTGATCAAGGCTCGGTTTTGCACGTGACAAGCTGTATTGACAGCCTCTGCCCAGAAGTACTCTGGAAGAGAAGCGTCATTCAACATTGCCGTACATGCTTTAATGAGCGTTCTATTCCTCCTCTCCGCAACTCCGTTTTGTTGAGGAGTACGCGGGGAGGAAAACTCATGAAAGATACCATGTTCTTCACAGAACTCTGTCATAGCCCCAGACTCGAATTCTGTTCCATGGTCACTTCTGATTTTGACCAAGGAGCAGTTAAGTTCGTTCTGAATCTGCTTGACAAAATTAGTGAAGATGTCAAACGTAACTGACTTTCATTTCAAGAAGAATACTCACGTAAACCGAGAGTGATCATCAACAATCACTAGCGTATACAATTTGTCTCCTAAGCTGTGAACTTGTACTGGACCGAACAAGTCCATATGCAGAAGATAAAGACATCTGGAAGAGTCTTTGTCTGTTATGCCCTTAAAGGTAGCCCGAGTTTGTTTGCCTTTCTGGCATGCATGACAAGGGCTATCTTTGATGCACTTAATAGTATGGGCATCCCTTACTAAGTTCTTAGAAAACAACATATTAATAGTTTTGAAATTAATATGTGATAATCTCTTGTGTCATTGATCATAGAGAGATGCACTGTCTTTTGCTACTAGGCAAACGAGGGTAGAAGAGTCTATGCTAAGAAAATCCAAGCAAAAAATATTTCTGCTCCTAATGCCAGTTAATACCGTCTCCGAAGAGGCACACGATATTATCAAGCACTTTTCCTTGCAGAACTTAACGTCGTATCCTTTATCACACAACTGACTTACACTGATCAGGTTATGGTTAACCCTTTAACATAGGCCACGTCTGTGATAGAGAACACACAGTTGGATATCATACCATAACCCTTGGTGACTCCTCGATCTGATCCTCCAAAGATGACTTTGGGTCCATTTTTGACTAGGGAGTAATCACGCAACAGGCTTCTTGTCCCGGTCATATGCCGGGAACATCCACTATCCAAGTACCAGATTGGCGTTTTGGTGGCTTTTAGACATACCTGCAAAACAGAATTAGTTTCCCTTAGGAACCCAATTGAACTTGGGTCCCAGATTCCTTGTTAGCACAATCCCCCTCGTATGGTTAACCCTACGAGTGGTCGGTCTCGCATTGCTAACATGAGGAGTCTCATTGTTTCTTGGATTAAACCAGCAATCCACAGCGAAGTGACCAACTTTGCCACAACACCAACAGTCAAACTTGTACCGTTTCCTAGGCTCCTACTTCACCCTTGGAACGGTGGGTCCAGCCGGGACCTTGGATCCGGAGGTGGAGGCATCATGATGACATCAGTCACATGATTCTTTCACTTCCTGCTCCTTCTGTATAACAGGCTTGGCCTTTGGGGTCTGCTTCCTATTATGGCCGCTAGAGAAGTGGCCATAATTCTCCGCTTGGATTTCCTCATAAGGTGCCTTGAAGACACTCTCACCGTAGTTGCGGGGGAAGATCCATCCATCATACCGACTCTTGGGCTTTTCAACCGAGGGCCGGAAGAGGTGGTCATAGGTTGACTCAAAGTCATGCTCATTAAATGAAAAGCTAGGCTTTCGGAATGAAATAGGACCGAGTGGGACCTTTCCCTTTTCTGCATCAGAGGCCTTCTTAGTAGCCTTATTTTTCCTCTGATTTCTGTTTCTCCTGGATGATTTACCAGGCACGGCCACATGCCCTAAGCCAGCCCCCTTAGCCCAAACAGAGAATTCATCAACAAGAGGAAGAATGGTCTTGGGTATAGAGAAGCTTTTGACAATCTTCCTCTCGGGCACAAGCTGTTCTTCCAGCTTGTTAATTTCCTTCTGCTTTTGGTCAAGGAGCCTTAGAGAATCTGAGTGCTCAGAAGTCAGATCCAGGTGTTCCTGTCGGAGAGAAATTAAGCCAGTAATCTCTTCTCTTAGGGATATACCCTCAGCCTTAAGGAATTTGACTTCCTTTTTCTGAGCGCTCAACCTCTTCCGGCATTCTTCAAAAGTATTGAGCAGGAGCTCATACATTTTGAGGAGTTCAGCTTCACGGGCAGATAGGCTGTCCTCGCGATCATATTCAGGAGACTCAGAGTAAGAGTCAGAATCAGAGAGGGGGTGCGATCTTTTACCTTCCCAGTAAATGGGGACAATCTCCATCTGAGTCGGAGCAACCCATTAGCCCGAAGTAGGCTTCCTCATCATCACTGGAGTCTGAAGAGTCAAATTCACTCAGTGTCTTTGGATTTTTGGCAATATAGCTCCTCTCCTTCTTCTTATCTCGAGAGGACTTGTGCTCCTCTCCTTTCCCCTTATCTCTCTTGCTTTGGTGGTAGTCAGCAATGATGTGGCCTGGCTTATTTCATCCAAAGCAGATAATGTTAGTAGAATGATGTTTGTTCTGTTTAGAATCATACCTGTCAGAAGAGTAATTCTTCTTCTGATATATGGAGGAGGAGCCATCTCCTTTTCTCTGATTCCTCATCTTGAGGAACTTCTTGAACTCTCGAGTGATGAAGGAGAATTTTTCTTCAGATAGCTCTGAGCCGGATGAGCATGGCTCAGAGTCTTCTTCCTCAGCCTTTCTCCAAGAGCGGGACGAAGCTGCACCCTTGCCTTTCCTTGAGTGTTTAGCTTTCAGGGACACAGTCTTATCTTTGGCTGCAGTCTTATCGGCCTCTTCTTCAGCTTTTCTAGTGTTCAGCTGAAGCTCGTAGGATATTAGCTTCTCAAACAGAATCTGGGGATCAGTTTCTGCCAGCTTGCCAAACTCTCTGATGGCGCAGATCTTGGTGTCTCATTCCTTAGTCAGGGATTTAAGGAATTTGTCATTTAGTTCACCATCGGTGAACACTCTGCCATAACCCTTCAGGGAATTGACGATCTTCAGGAAGTTCTCGAATGTCACTCTGATTTCTTCCTAGGGACCTTGTCTGAAGGCCTCATACTTCTAGTTCAGAAGGAATCTTCGATCATCCCTTACTCCATCTGTGCCTTCCATCAGAATGATCAGGCAGTGCCAGATGTCCTTGACAGTCCTGCAGTTGCTGAAATTCTGCATCATTGAATCATCGACGGTGCTTACTAAAATGTTTTGAGCTTTCTTGTCTAGTCCGACAAGCATCATCTCATCCTTATCCATTTCGGAGAGCTTCTTGGGCACCATCTTGGTCGGATCAATGGTGGAGGCCTTAGTGGGGACATGAGGGCCCTCCTCCACTATCATGAAGAGTCAGAGATCGACTGCTTCCATGTAGAACCTGATCCTTTCCTTCCAGATAGGAAAATTCAGCTTGGTGCATACTGGAATCTTTCCTGTATACTTGAGTCCGTCCATTCCTGAGATCTTCTTTCTTCTAGACACTAGACACAGGATCTTACTCAAGGTGTTAACCTTATTGATGAGTAACCTCCCTCTGATAGCACTTGAAAGTATCTAGTGTCAACCTAATCCACCTATAGGGGGGAATAAATGTCATGCAGTCTTTTGCGGAATTAAATTAACCTGCACAAGTAACCAAACGAAACACAAAAAACACACAAAGAATTATAGTGATTCCCCGATTTGGGTACGTCCACTTTCCCCCTTCGACCTATCTCCCACCAAGGGACGACTCGGTCACTTCTTCAAATCGGATTGAAATCAAATCCTCACACTAGGAGCAACGCTCTCCTAACTACGGAAGGAACCCTTCTAACAACGGAGTCACAACTCCACCACAACGGGTTGCACCCAACCCTTACGAATAGGAATGAAGATTCCTTTACAACCAAATTGAAAGTAAATAAAAATACAAACAATGCTTTGTGGAGATTCTGATGTCCTTCTTCGTTCGTTGAGGCTTGCACGAAATGCACGAAGAGTCCACAACCGGATTTCTCACTTGGAATGGATCTTGTCAAAATCGGCGGCGGCAAACAAGTGCGGCGGCGATGCTTTGTAAATCCAAACTTCTTGACGAAGCAAGCTAGGTCTTTGAACGATCTCAGTCGGATCAAACATCTCAACCGATTCAGAAGGGAGAACAAGTCTCGTTCAATGAATCAGAAGACAAGAGATCTCGAGAGAGACACGTGAGACCGGCCGCTTACCTCGGTACTGTCGTCGAGCGATCAGAGACGGGCTGAGATCAGCGGCGACGACAACTTTGCGAGCGGCGACGTGCGATCGGGCGGAGCTCGCGATCGGCTAGGTCACGGTTGACTTTCTTTCGTATTTCGGTATCTGGTGCTTTAGAGTTTCAAAATACGCATGTATTTATACCAGAAGCCAACCCTAAGAGCCGTTGTGGGGCCCGCGAGGAAAAGCCCTAGCCTCGGCCGAAACAGCGCACGGCGGCTCGGTTCGGTCCAGCGAGCGGCGAGAATCTGCCTAAGGCAAAATCGGCGGGAGTCGTTGGTGATTCCCATCGATGTCGGCGGGAATCACTCCCGACTCCCGTCGATTCTTCTTTGGCAGAATTTCAGTTTGATTTTGCCAGTCGGAAGAAGTCGGCGAGAGACACTTAGTAATTCCCGTCGAAGTCGGCGGGAATCACTAACGACTCCCGTCGAAGTCGGCGGGAATCACTAGCGATTCCCGTCGATTTTTACTTGGCAGGATTTTCCTCCTTCCTTCTTTTGATAACTTGGTCTTTGACCCATCCTTGCTCCTTCTTCTGCTTTTGATCTACCTTGATCCTGTACTTGATAATAAATACACTCCAATAGAGAGAGCACACGTTGATCAACACACTGATCTACACAACGAGGGATTACGTTGCGCAGACCCGTGTATATTGACCCACTGCACTCTGACATTGGTGTGTACTTAGCATGGAATGACTGCAAGCACAACTTGATAGAATTGTCAAATACATAGTTAATTCAACTTAGCTTGTTCAGGCTCTTCTTCAAATCAGGTCTATTGTGGATGCAATACCCAACAGACTCGGATTGCCCATTTCTCGTGCTTAACGTTGTCTTTGCGATATCACTTACCCTTATTCTCAGTTAAGGGTAACCAGACTTACGATCCACTATTGAGTCCACCGATGACCCGACTAACTGATCAAAAGATCATCGATCATTGGGATCGAGTACTTGTCCTTTTTCTGCCAACTTATACAGCTCTCTACAACAGCTACAAAGTTGCAAGCTCCCGTCCTTCTTCTTGGTAAAAAGGACCGGTGCGCTCCAAGGCAACGAGCTTGGACGCACATACTCTTGCTCCATCAACTCTTCTAGTTGAACCTTTAACTCCGCCATCTCCTTAGGCGCCAAACTATAAGGCGAGCATGACACAGGTTTAGCACCTGACACTAGCTCGATCGTGAAGTCAATCTCTCGCTGCGGTGGGGCTCCAGGGAGACCATCAGGGAAACACATCAGAATATTCGGATACACCCAAAAAACTATCCAATGTAGGCTTAGGCTTCGAAGCCTCCCTTGGTGGCAGTAACGATGCTTGCAAGTCGAACTCCTGACCCTCAACCCGTACCTTTCTAACACAGACTCTTTCTTTGCTTGCATTGAACAACCACTAGGCAACTACACATCCAATTTGTCCTTTACCATCGAAGGAGGTACTCCGATGCACGATATAAATCCTTCGGACAAAAGGAGTGTGAAGCTCACGTATCGAACAATGCTCTCGCCGGATTACCAACAATCCAAACAAAGCCTAGAACCTCCAGTCCTAAGCTAACGCGCATAAGGTATCAGGTATAAGGAGTTATACTGCTATCAATTAAACCATACCTATCATCCCGACGGTCGGCCACATGGCCTCCTGCTGGCCAAAGATGTTCACTCCCAGTTGGACCGAAGTAAACAGTGATGCGGTGGACGCCACCACCTTGCCCTTCTCCTCAGATATTGCCCCCGGCTTCTTTTCGGACATTGGGTATCCAGTTCGACAATCCCGGGCATAGTGTCCTGGCTTTCCACAGACAAAACATGCATCTGGGGTTCGGGCTGTAGTCGCTCCGAATGCGCTAGAGGAAGGAACTAGACCCGACCTCCTAGCCTTCTTGCACCACCTACGATACCCAGATTTTGAGGTTGGCATTTTAAACATCGTCTCCTTTGCACTAGAGTCTTCAACTGCTCCTACCAAAGGTTTCATTGTCTTCTGAGCACCCTCTCAACAATCTCTGGAAAAGTGCCCTTTCTTGCCACAAGAATAACAATTATAAGTGACTTGACTAGTAGACGATCTAGCCTCTTTCCTCAGCATTTTTCGATAGGCAGTCCTTATAGGATTTGTAGGGTTTGGTACCCTATTCACTGGTATTTGGTGAGTTTTCCCCAACTCCACTTCCAAATCTCTGGCCGCCTCCACCAAAGCTCGGAATCCCAATAGTTTTGGTCCTAGCAGTAGGTTACGCAACTCGCTGCGCATACCATTATAAAATCTATCAACTATAGATTGCTCGCTTTCCCATTCAAAGCCTGGGTAGCGTCTTAACATCAGGAACGTCTGCAAGTAATCGTCAACTGAGTGCGCTCCCTGCACCATAATCATGCTCATCTACTGCCCTAATGGACCTCCAAATGCCCTTTGCTCCAACATACCGCCCGGTGTTGGGGCCACCTCAGGGACAGAGGGTTGCATATTTCTCCCATATTGTGCGTTGGTCACAGCGAACACCACTTCAACCACCCTTCTTATGGTTTCCAAGGACGTAGGAGTCTCAGGCACGTCGCTTGGTGCAGTACTTTGCTTAGAAAACGTGTGTTCAGACTGTCACGCTCCACTTCCGGACACCTATAGTCGTACAAAACACAAATAAGTGCCCGAACACAATTGCAAAAATCAATTATAGGAACACGCAGGTTCCCCAAACATGTGTATTTTCATTCCTAAGTGGACATTCATGGGTTCTTTTCATGTTATAACGATGACGCACACACATGTGCTCACCACCCCTTAAAGTGAATTCGTCCACGAGTTCATTTAAGCTTGACTTAAACCGGTAGTCTGATACCAATTTGTAACACCCCTATCCGTCACATGGCATATAGCAGTAGGTCCGGCCGGGGCCCGACGCCATATACTTCGGACAGACCGGTTGGTTACTTATTGAGACCATTCAACCAATCACAACGTCCTACACAGAGCACCTAGCGGAAGCAAATTATTAAGTTGTATTGATAAAAGAACCCAGCCAAGCATGAATGTCCAATACAATAAACCAATAGGAATGTATGATACACAAAATATTGGCCTTATGGCCTTACAAAAGTTTGCTTAATAAAAGTGTCTTCCAAACCTCGGCACGTAGGCCGGTCACACATGAGTAAATAAGAAAACACTCAAAAATTCAGGCCTTCGAGGGCCGGCACAGCAGCTTGGGCTTTAGCCCGCTATTTACCGCTCGGCTCCGCAGCACCTGCAATCAACAATCCACCGTACGGTGGTAAACAAGAGCAACGGTCAGCTAAAGCTAACCAAATTATAACGATTCCGCCCCCAAATCGGGGCGGCAAAGCTCCTTCCCTGCACTTGTTAGCAAAACAAGCAACATAGCGAATAAGCATCATATCACAGGTGCACGCTCGCACGGCCGTACACCTTGTGCTCTCAGGGCACTTACTCGGTGAAGCCAGTCCAAACCCCGTCTGATCCTTGACTCACCACCACCCTCAGGGGCGGCAAACCTCGTGAGCATTTAGTCCTTTCAGCCGTAGCCTAGACTCGATCTCCAAACCTCGCTAAGTCCCACGTAAAACTTTAGGTCACTTTAACCAAGCAGATGGAGCGGGTAAGGGGCTACCAGCCCGTTGCTCACCCCGCCATGACCATTTGGCATTTGACGCGGGCCAAGCTTTCCCCTGTCCCAACAATCGTTCATACACGGTACCTAGCCCCGCTATGTACCCGGTTGGCTCTCAGGCCACCGATATGGCAGAAGTTCGCTTCCGCCCAGATTTCCGGGTGCACCCTGGGGTTAATCTCCAAGACTCCTTATTGCAATCTATCACGTAGAAGCCCGAAAATAACACAAAGGCATGAAGTCTTCTCCGGCCAACCATGCATAGCAAAACATCACCGATCCAGACCAACATGTCCGGGTAGGCTTCACACATCATGCCTATGTCCGTACTACGATTCCGGACTCTAACAAGGGGGACTTTACATATCTATCCTAAGGAATACCGCAATCTCGCCGCACACTCGCGGAAGAAGGGTTTTCCCATGCAAAGGAAGAAGAGCTTCACATGCTCAAGATGAGAATCATTACCCTAGCGTTTCTCCTCGGCGCCATGACGATCTAGCCGGATGGAAAGCACCGTATTCGCCTCGCCTTCGTTGATCCGGACTCGGATCGAGAATCAGAGCTCCGAAGCTCCACCGGAGGCCGGAGTTGACCTCCTTCTTCTTCCTCCTTGCTCTCCCTTCTCTCTAGCTTTTAGAAAGAGAAACTTTAAGAGAAATGAGGGTTTAATCCCCCAATCCCGGGTATAACCCAGCCAGCACAGCCCTGAGCTGTCGGATCCCAAAGCAAGGAAACGGACGGCCACGATTTAGGCTCAAAATAGAAAATCTGTGTCAAACACGGGTTGCAACATGGCCGTGTATAGGGCCGTGTCATCCATTCGCCGTCACTCCAACAACCCGACCAGTACACGACCTGTGACACGGCCTCCGACACGCCCGTGTCACATGTGACACGGCCGAGTCAGGACCCGTGTCACGCCTCGTGTGCAAGGCCAGAAACCTCCAGAGAATGACACGGCCTGTGACACGGCCTCAGACACGCCTGTGTCACATGTGACACGCCCGTGTCCGTGTCCGTGTCATGGCCCGTGCGCCCAAACCAGGATTCTCCCGAGAATGACATGCCCGTGTCCCAGGCCGTGCGCCTACACCCGACGATCACCGATCACCAAAACGTCAACCACGCGACCCATGGCCGAACACGCCCGTGACACGCCCGTGTCACGCCCGTGACACGCCCGTTTCACGCCCGTGACACGCCCGTGTCATGCCCGTGACACCTGCTCCAAATCCCGGACTTGGCTTAAAACGCCACCCGTCCCTCTTTTGAGTTTTGGGGTGTTACATGGGCACCGTCCGCCGGGAGGCGGGCAGGGCCCTCCTCGATGCGACCGAAGAGCGCCTGGGGCGGGCGCGGCCCGCCGGGGGGGGGGGGGGGCTTCTGCCGGGGCGTGCGCAGCTTGCCGGGGGGGGCGGGCTTCCGCCGGGGTCGGGGGCAGGTGCAGCCCGCCGAGGGACAGACTTCCGGCGGGGGCGGGCGCAGCCCGCCGCCGCAGGCCTGGTACTATCGTGCGAAGATACTCGTATATATATTTATTATATAAAACAATAGTGATACACCGACACATGAATTTGGACCGTTGGATGAGAATGATTGAAAGAATAGCCCTCAGATTCAATAGAGCAAGCCTACAAATAGCCAAAAACCTGTTTTGAGGGATTTCCCAACTCCAGAAATCCCGATTTCCCACTTCCGCCAACACGCTCCTTCACGGCCTCACCACGCGCCGTCGACGGCCTGACCAGACCCCATCGGGGGGTTCGCCGGCCCCGATGAGCTCGTTGTCGGTTGTGTGGCGGCGAACAGGCAGGGCCACCGCCGGCGGTGGCCGTGCCTGTAAGCTCCAGTTTTAGGGCTCAAGGGCAGGGCCACCGCCGGCGGTGGGCCTGCTCGTTTGTCGCCGGACAACCCCTGGCGGGTTCGCCGGAGGCCGGCAAACCCTCCGGCGGGCGTCGGCCAGGCCGCCGGCGGCGGCATCAGCGGGCAGGGAAGCAGCGCCGGGCCGGGCAAGAGGCGGAAGCTGACCAATTACGGGAATTTTTTTAATTAATTTAGAAAATTTCATTTTTATTCAATAGTTTTATTTGTTTTTTTATTTATGATTTAATTATATTTTTAAATTATTAAAATTTCTAATAAATAAAATTTAAATACATTTAAATTATAAAAATTTATATAATAGCTAGGGGCGGACGAAGCTCCTTGGGGGGCGGGCGAAGCCCGCATGAATGCCAAGCGGGCGAAACCCGCATCGACGAATCGAGAATGGGTAGAGCCCGATCAAAAATGCTAATATGTATATATCTTTATTATATAGATCAATATGCATATCTCAAAGCCATATCATACTTTCAACATTATCCGCACAATCATCCGTTAATCAAAGTTGATGGATGAAGTTATGAAAAAGGCATGAATTATGTCATGCAAAAAGCCACGGTTCCTCTTAGAAAATTCACCTCCACCGTCCATTTTCTATTTGATGGAATACTAATAACCGCACGATCTGACGGGAGAGCAGCTTTGCTAATTACCGCATTAGCTCGCCTCGCTGCGCAAAAAGACGGAGAACGGAACAGGCAAGTCCGCGTTCTCTTGCTGCATTCATGGTTAACACACTCCCATCACTCATGCTTTCTTCAAGGAGTCTCTCCTAAGACTTTCTGCTTATCCTCTGCGACGATGAAGACGACCATCGGCGGTCTTCCCGGCAGTTTCCTCCTCGACCGCAGTGCCAAAACCCTAAGTTCGTCGTCTATCTCAGGTAGATTCGGAGCTCGCCCCTCGCGTGCCGATGCCGCCAATGGGTAAATTCGAATCTCTTTTCTGGGTTTCGTTACGCGAGGGTTTTTCGAGCTTTAGTCTTATCTTCTTCGGACCGAGATCGATGATAACCCGGAGGGGATTCTATCCGGCGAGTGGCCGGACAATTTCTCCCTCCTCAGCTATGATGATCTCAAAACCTATCTTGAGATGCAGATCACTAATGATCGGGTTGGTCTTCTCTCGCTACCCGAGTTTCTTTGTCGTCTATGGTTTGGCTCCTCTTTGATTCTTGAATTTAGGGTTTTGCATGTTGTGTTGCTGCAGATGAAACCCTCGGCGTTGCTGGGAGATGTGATGTCAACTGCAATCAGAGCTGCTACCGCGGATCAAACACTGGAGGAGATCGATCACCATTTCAAGGCTTTCTCAGGGCTTCCCGTAATTGACGAGAATCTAAGGTGCATTGGGGTCATATCAAAAACAGACAAGGCTAAAGCATCTCAGGGGGTTAGTTCTCCGAGCTCACTTTACACTCTTCCTGAATTTTGTTCTTAACCAAAGATTAGGGTTTAGGGTTCGGAGAGAAAACTGCATTTAGTTCCTGTTGATTATGGACTGTTTGTTTCCCTTCATGAGCTGCGTGTAATATCCATGCTATATAGTATCCTCTAACATCTATTTTTTTAACTGCTTGAATTGAAATTCCTAATCCATCAAAATGTTTATTTTTAAGCTGTTTCTGAATGTCTAAAAATCCTATTATGTTTGTGTTTTTTTGCAGAGCAGAGTAACACAATTTAGCTCATGAATTGAAATCCCTATTTTCATTATGTTCCTTTTTTGCTGGTTCTAAATTCACCTTGGAAGCAGATATTTTCATATTTTATCAAGTTTAAGCATTAACTTATGCAACCATAAATTTATGAGTTATGATGTTATTTAAAGTGCTCTTTTATGTTCTTCATAACATGTGATTCTACAAATATTATATTTTCGTTCGATTATTTTGAAATTCTATTTCTTTAGTTCAATTTTTTTGTCATAAATTATGCAATGTTGCATGTAAACTGTCATGAATTAAGCAATGTTTAACTTACCATGTGTTTTTGGTGCTTAGATTACTGTGTATTAGTGGAAATTTGCTCCAAAGAAGTGTTAGTGCTTTCCCCGGAATTCAATATTATGCTTAAAGCATTCTTGCAACATTATACTCATAGCAACATTATGCTGTGGAGGTGAGTAATCATATCGATAAGAGGTATCACCAACAAATGTTATGCAACATATCTCTACTCTTCACTAATAATTATTTGTTATTTTTTAATACTGCATAGTTGAGAAGAACTCATTCTAAAAATCCACTTAACCTCTCCCTCTACTTCTTCTTCTTCGAAATGTTGACTGTTTATTTGCCCTAAGTTCGTCGTCCCAGGACGTCGTCCCAGGACGATTTTCCATGGAACCTTTCCTGGATTTCGACGACCTCCCCGATCGATTTTCCACAAACTCAGAACGATTAAAAAAAGAGAAAATACAAATGAAAATAAAATAGTTTGAAATTATTGCTCCCTCAAATAAGAATTTATTTGTGAACGGTGTATGATCGAGGCTTCTGAATTTCATTCTTTTTGCACTCGATCAACCGATGTTGGTCATTGGAGACTTCGCCCTTTGAAGTTCTTTGATCACAGACGGGAGGGAGAAATTTCGCTTTTCCTTTCTCAGAGACGGTGGTTCGCACCAACAGAGAGAAAATACAAATGAAAATAAAATAGTTTGAAATTATTGCTCCCTCAAATAAGAATTTATCTGTGAATGGTGTATGATCGAGGCTTCTGAATTTCATTCTTTTTGCACTCGATCAACCGATGTTGGTCATTGGAGACTTCGCCCTTTGAAGTTCTTTGATCACAGACGGGATGGAGAAATTTCGCTTTTCCTTTCTCAGAGACGGTGGTTCGCACCAACAGAGGCGGTAGTTGAACCCTAGACATGCAATACTACTATTTCTCTACTCAGGAAAAGAAACATGCGATTTTGTACTCTTCTTTAAAAGTTATCGCCGACGGTAACATTAGCATACGACAGTGGGTCTTTTTACGATGTAGCGCCAGTTGTCCAACAAATTAGGAAAAATATCCTAAAAATATTTGCGCTACTTTTGGATACCGCAGAGCGATAAGTCAAGCGCGTAGCGATTCCTCCTCAATGTAGTCAAATCGACAGTCGTCAAAGTGGATAACGCCTGGCGGCAGGGGATAACGCCTGGCGGTAGGGTTAGCGCCTGATGATTGTTGTTTCTCCTCGATGTTGTCGAATTGGCTAGAGCTCGACGGTAGGTCTAACGCCCGGCGGTAGGTCTAATGCCCGGCGGTAGGTCTAATGCCCGGCGGTAGGTCTAACGCCCGACGGTAGGTCATAGAGAAGAATCTTTGCGAGCTCAGCTTTAATCCTGGATCTCTAGCGCCAGCGGTAGGGCTAGCCCTGATCGTAGGCCACAGACTTTGAAACTGTCATTCTTCATACCTGTAAACCTGCACGCTATACCCAACGCAAGTATGATCAAATACAACTTGAGATTTGATATTGTCAAACTAAAGAGATGCGGACCATGAGTTCTAACAAACTACTTTTTTTGATAATATCAAATCCCGATTATGAGATATAAATCATTAGTAGCATGATATAGTATAATCCAATAATAAACATGAAATATTAACAGAAAAACGAAGTATGACTCCCCCTACATGTGGGCTCCTATCACAATCCGCATTTTCTCCTTTTAGTGTATATCAGAGCAAGAAAAAACACGCGTCGTGATGCCACGTCATGCAGAGGATAACTGCAGACGCTCAGACTAGACTCCAACTCTACATTTTATATAAAATTCATAAGTATTTATGAAGAAAATCCACTTAAGTTTAATCAATTAGCCGTATCCCTCGGCTCAGTGGATCACTTGTGTCTAAGATGGAATAGACCTGCTAATATGCCCAATGCACCTGCTGCAATATGATGAGAAACTATCCCCCCCCGGAACAAAAGGATAAAAGCATAAAGACGGTCAAAAAATTCCCAATCATGGTCTTTGCGGATCGGATCATCCGTATAGGATAAAAAATTAACTCCAGATATTTGCTATCTTTCTCTTTGAATGAGATCTCAACAAGTAAAGATGTAATTATACGTTGCGGAAAAATAGTTATTTACAATGATTAACATCCTACATGAGCATAAACATCCCAAATGACAACTCATGAAATGCATACCTCTAAGTTTTTGATATAAGTATAGAAATAGTTTGTACACTAGTTAAAATATGGTGACATTAGCTTTAAAAGATGACATGAATGTGGTAATAGAAATAATACTTTTATATTTTTAAAATATCTAACATGCAAGCTAACATAAAACCTCCTAAAGAGCAAGTAGGAACCAATAAATCCTACAAAAGTGACTTAGCAGCTACCAAGTACTTAACATTAAACAAAATCATATGAGCGTCAAAAACCCGACACGAACTGATGGGATTTCATCCGATCGTGCATTTGGAGGCGCGGGACCCACGTTCGTCTATTCCCGCAGGAACGCTTGATCGGACCGCCGATCCGACTCCGCGGTTGCGTCCGGAACGTCGTTGCGAGTCGAAATTATATATTTATGTATTTCATTTGGATTTATATGTTGTTATTTAGAGGCCGAACCCATCGGCCAATCATAGCCGTTGGTGGTGAAGCCCTAGGGTTTTATTTCTTATAAATAGGGAGTTGTGGGCTGGTTTAGGGGGATTGCTGAATGTTTGGAGAAGAAACCCCTTCATTCCGGTGATCTCTTCCGCGGTGCCGACGCCGTGGATCCCCTTGGTGACGACTCCTTGGGTAAGTGTATCTTGCTTTGTCCTTCCCTCCTCCTCCTCCCCGCAGCCGCCCAGCCCCGTCAACAGCCCGCAGCCAACTCCCCTTCCCTCCAGCAAGCCCGCAGCCCTCTCCCCTTCCCTCCAGCAAGCCCGCAGCCACCCCCTCCCTTCCTGTCAACCCGCAGCCATCTCCCCCTCCCTTCAACAGCCCGCAGCCAACTCCCCCTCCCTCCAGCAAGCCCGCAGCCCTCCCCTCCTTCCCTCCAGCAAGCCCGCAGCCATCACTCCCTCCCTCCAGCAAACCCACCTCCTCCTAGATCCGGGTTTTATTGCCCCGATCTACGCCCCCACTACCCGATCCGGGTTATATCGCCCCGATCTACCCTTCCCCGCCCCGATCCGACATTCCACCACCGGATCTACCTTCCCCGAGTCCGGATCTACGTGCTCCTATCCGGATCTACTCCATCGCCCTCCGATTCCGTTATTGCCACCAAAACAGCCCCCCACCCGCCTTTGCTACCTCCGTTTCCACCCTCGGCACCCGATCCACGCATCCGGACTTATCACCTCCATTGCCCTAAACCAGCCCGCTAGTTGTGAGTTTTATTTTCGTGATTTGGATTGTTGTATTTGCAATATTATTATTGGAAATTTCATATTTTGTTTGGCCATAGTTTGTAGCGCCTTGTGTCAATTGATTACTAATTTGCAGGGGGACCGATTCGCCGCACGCTTTGCTTTGGCCCTCCGAGCGGAGGAAAGCCAACTATAATCGCCAAAATTAAATTATATTGTCTTCTTTGTTTTCGCTTAATTTTGTGGTGCCAAAATTATTATTGCTCATAACATTCGTCGCCGTCACTGACGGTCGTGTCGCATATAGAGTCTAGATTGTGCACCCACGGCCTACCCTACATCAATTGGTATCAGAGCCCAAGGTTTGGGCCACTTGCATGCTCCGTAGTGGTAGGAATTATAGAGTCAGCATGGTTGAGCCACAGATCACCGAGGACCGAGCGACGAGCTCGAACTCGAACGCCGCTTTTGCGGAGTTCCAGCGACTTGTCTTAGATCGTCTTGACACCATAGGGGCCCAGTTTGACGAAGTGCGTCATGATCTCACGGAAGTGAACCGTCGCTTAGGCCACTTAGAGGACGCCAGGGAAACACCGACACAGCACGCCGAATCACTTGAGGACGACCCTGATGCTCCTCTACGTTATGACCAGCGCCAGAGAGATGGTTATCCACATGCAGACCGCCCCCGTCGTGATCCTCACCACCGAGTCCCAGCCCCGCCGGTTAGGCGACATCCTGAACCGGTGCGTGAGAGGCCCCTACCTCCACGGGACGATTACCGTATGCCTCGTCGGCTTCCGCATGAGCCCAGAGACCGAGTGCCCCCACTTGGCCCCCGAGACTATCACCATGACGAGTACTATCCTCCGGGTCGGAGAGAGCGCGGTCCCCCACCCGCTCGACACGACTACTTTCAGGATGACTACCCCGAGGAGTACCCCGACCCACGGAGAGGTGGTCACTACCTTGACATTACTCGTCGTATCCGACTCGACGCCCCTTCGTTCGATGGTCGGCTAGATCCGAAAGCCTTCAGCGACTGGCTTTTGGATATGGATCACTATTTCGAGTGGTACGACATGAGCGACGAGCGGTGCGTCCGGTTCGCGAAGATGAGGTTGGTCGGGCAAGCCAAGGTGTTTTGGATCAGTGTTGAGAGGGCCCTAGAGCGGGATGGTTATTACCCCATCACCAGATGGGATGAGATGAAGGAGCGACTGAAAGAGAAGTACCTCCCCGCATCATATCGTGGGCAACTGTTTGAGCAGCTGCAGAACTTACGGCAGGGGACCCTTACCGTTGCCGAGTACATGGCCCGCTTCGATGAGTTGATCGTTAGGAGTGACGTTTCCGAGGAGCCTATTGCCACTGCCTCTCGCTTCAAGGCTGGCCTTCGTGCCGATATTCGGAGAGAGTTGATTCCCCACCGTTTGGAGACTGTTGACCAGATATTCCAGCTCTCCCTTGAGTACGAGCAGTACCTGCGTTCGTCTAGTACGAGGCAGTTCACCCCCCGGACTGATTCCTCGACATTTAAGAAACCCGCTCCGCCCCAGACCACTCCAGCTGCACCCTCACGTATCCCCGCGGATGCGAAGGGTAAAGCCATAGCCACTGATGATCAGCGGTCTGGAGGCATTGTATGCTTTAGATGTTCTGGCAGAGGCCACGTGGCGGCGCGGTGCCCCACGCGGAACCTGCTAGTTGAGGGTGAGGAACAACAAGGTTTAGAGGAGGAAGAGGAGGCCCCAGAGGAAGTTAGAGCCGCAGTCGAGGAGGGTTGGGAGAGTGACGCCGAGCGATCGTTAGAGGTAGGAGTGATTCGACGCCTCTTGCACACCCCCCGTGTGGATGAGGACTGGCGACGCACGACTATCTTCTACACCTACTTTCCTAGCGCAGGCGGACCCTGCAAACTAGCCATTGATAGTGGGAGTTGCGTGAATATCGTAGCCCAGAAGGCACTTGACCGTATGCAGGTGAGGGCAGAGCCTCACCCCCATCCGTACCGTGTCGTCTGGGTTGACAAGACGGCGATTCAGGTCACCCAGCGCTGCTTAGTCCCGCTCACTATCGCGTCCTTTCAGGACAAGGTTTGGTGCGATGTCATTCCCATGGACGTCGCCCACGTGTTGCTTGGCCGCCCCTGGCTCTTTGATCGTGATGTTACGTGCTTCGGTCGCTCGAACACGTATGTCTTTTATGATAAGGGGCGGAAGATCACGTTGACACCCACCCAGCCCCGAGATCGACCTAAGGGTGTGGTAGAGCCGTCTGTGAGCACGAGCGCCTCGCGGCCCCTGCATATTCTGAGGCGAGGCGAGTTCCTACGAGATAGTGCCGAGTCCGACGTTATTTATGTGGTTGCCGCCACCCAGGTTGCCGTGGACGCCCCAGTTGATTTCCCTCCCGCGGTGCGTCCCTTGTTAGGAGAGTTTACAGACATTATGCCAGACGAGCTCCCCGATGAGCTGCCTCCCCCGCGGGACATTCAGCATGCCATTGATTTAGTCCCGGGAGCTTCCCTCCCGAACCTGCCCCACTACCGTATGCACCCGGATGAGCACGCTGAGCTCAAACGGCAGGTCGACGAGCTTCTCCGGAAGCAGTTCATTCGTGAGAGCATGAGTCCTTGTGCGGTCCCCGCCCTTCTTACTCCTAAGAAGGACGGTAGTTGGCGTATGTGCATCGACAGCCGCGCCATTAATAAGATCACGGTTAAGTATCGTTTTCCTATTCCACGACTCGATGATTTACTAGACACTATGTCGGGTGCCCAGATCTTCTCCAAGATCGACCTCCGCAGTGGGTACCACCAGATTCGAGTTCGTGAATGGGACGAGTGGAAGACCGCATTTAAGACCAAGGACGGTCTGTATGAGTGGTTAGTTATGCCATTCGGGCTATCTAACGCCCCGAGCACGTTTATGCGTGTGATGACGCAGGTGTTGCGGCCCTACATGGGCAAGTTTCTGGTAGTGTACTTTGATGACATACTAGTCTACAGCCAGACGCAGGCCGCTCACCTCGATCATCTGAGACTTCTCTTTGGCACCCTTCGCCAAGAGAAACTGTATGTGAACCTGAAGAAGTGCGCCTTCCTCTCCGAGTCCGTTCACTTCCTGGGCTTTATCATTTCCTCCACCGGAGTCTCCGTGGATCCTGAGAAGGTCAAATCTATCCGAGATTGGCCCGTGCCTAAGAATATCCACGAGGCTCGCAGCTTTCACGGCCTTGCCACCTTCTACAGGAGGTTTGTCCAGGGGTTCAGCTCGATCATGGCCCCCTTCACGAGCTGTCTCAAGAAGGGAGAGTTTCAGTGGACCCCCGCAGCCACTAAAGCCTTTGAGGAGATTAAGGAGAGGTTGACGACAGCTCCCGTCCTACGATTGCCAGATTTTAGTCGCGCTTTTGAGGTCGCCTGCGACGCCTCGGGTATCGGTATAGGTGGCGTGTTGAGCCAAGAGGGACACCCAGTTTCTTACTTTAGTGAGAAATTGAATGAAGCTAAGCAAAAGTACTCGAACTACGATCGAGAATTTTACGCTATTGTCCAGTCTCTGCGCTACTGGCGACACTATCTCCTCCCCCGGGAGTTTGTGTTGTACTCCGACCACCAGGCCCTCCGTTACCTCGATTCGCAACGCAAGTTGGGCTACCGACATGCGAAGTGGGTCGAGTATCTGCAGGATTTCCATTATGTTCTCAAGCACCGCGCGGGTGTTGAGAACAAGCCGGCTGACGCGTTGAGTCGCCGCGTATCCCTATTGCAGACGATGACGGCGAGTGTGCAGGGCCTTGAGCGGCTGATGCTCGATTACCCCACGTGTCCTGACTTTGGCAAGATTTACACCGCCTTGTCCCGAGACCCACCCGACCCCGTTGAGGGATACCAGATTTACGAGGGATATCTGTACCGGGGTTCTCGCCTGTGCGTTCCTCAGACGTCTTACCGAGACTATCTGATTTGGGAACTGCACGCGGGCGGAGCCGCGGGTCACTTCGGGCGGGATAAGTCCATAGCCATTGTTGAGGACCGTCTCTACTGGCCCAGCCTCAAGAAGGACGTAGCTCGAGTTGTGCGCCACTGCCGTATCTGCCAGACGGCCAAGGGAAGTAAACAGAACACCGGCCTTTATACACCCCTACCTGTTCCACACCGCCCTTGGGAAGACATCAGCATGGACTTTGTTCTCGGACTCCCCCGCACCTTACGGAAACACGATTCCATCTTTGTGGTGGTTGACCGTTTTTCGAAAATGGCACACTTCATTGCTTGCCGCAAGACGGCAGATGCGACCCACGTTGCATCTATATTCATGAGGGATGTCTTTCGGTTGCATGGTCTACCCAAGTCGATTGTGTCCGACCGTGATGTGAGATTCATGAGTTATTTTTGGAAAACCCTGTGGCACAAGACTGGTACTACCCTTAGGTTTTCCTCCGCATATCACCCACAGACGGACGGTCAGACTGAGGTAGTGAATAGGAGTCTAGGGAATCTGTTGCGGTGTCTAGCTGGAGAGCATGTAGGTAGTTGGGATTTAGATTTGCCGATCGCCGAGTTTGCATACAATAGTTCGGTCAATAGGTCCACTGGGCTGAGCCCATTCCATATAGTGTCAGGATATGACCCCAGGAAACCCATTGACCTTATCCCAAGCCCGTTAGAGTCACGGCCTAGTGAGTCCGCAGAGTCATTTGCACAACACCTGCATGAGTTGCATGAGTCGGTCCGCCGACGCATTATTATGAGCAATGAAAATTATAAGGCCCACGCGGATAAACGAAAGCGGGAACGTATTTTTAATGTTGGCGATCAGGTGATGGTACGAATCCGCTCGGAGAGGCTCCCTTCTGGGCCTGCCAAAAAGCTAAGCGCCAGGCGAATGGGCCCTTTCTCGGTTGTTAATCGGATTGGGACAAATGCCTACAGGCTGGATATCCCAGCAAATATGGGGATTCACCCAGTATTTAATGTTGAGGATCTAACACCCTATCACGAGCCTCATGACTATGTGGACCCGGGCAGTGGAGGCGACCCACTCCCTCACCCCTTGCCTCCCGTCCCCACCACCCCACCCATGTCGAGCAGCCACCTCAGTCCACCCATTGCCCATATCCCTCCTCCTGGACAGTCGTCGTCTATGGTTCCGCCGTCGGCGTCACCGATCACTCCGGGCCCCACCATGCGAGAGTTGAGAGATGAGAGCATTACTGAGATCAGATCCCACCAGATTGTCCCCACCACAGACGGGCCTCGTCTTCGCTACTTGGTTCATTGGCGCGGCCGCCCCGACGCGGACGACACTTGGATACTACCAGCTGAGCTTGCTCAACTCGCCCCCGGGCTTCGACTCCAGTACGATCGTCTCCATTCTTCGGAGATGAATGCTTTTCAGTCGGGGGGAGTTGATGGGATTTCATCCGATCGTGCATTTGGAGGCGCGGGACCCACGTTCGTCTATTCCCGCAGGAACGCTTGATCGGACCGCCGATCCGACTCCGCGGTTGCGTCCGGAACGTCGTTGCGAGTCGAAATTATATATTTATGTATTTCATTTGGATTTATATGTTGTTATTTAGAGGCCGAACCCATCGGCCAATCATAGCCGTTGGTGGTGAAGCCCTAGGGTTTTATTTCTTATAAATAGGGAGTTGTGGGCTGGTTTAGGGGGATTGTTGAATGTTTGGAGAAGAAACCCCTTCATTCCGGTGATCTCTTCCGCGGTGCCGACGCCGTGGATCCCCTTGGTGACGACTCCTTGGGTAAGTGTATCTTGCTTTGTCCTTCCCTCCTCCTCCTCCCCGCAGCCGCCCAGCCCCGTCAACAGCCCGCAGCCAACTCCCCTTCCCTCCAGCAAGCCCGCAGCCCTCTCCCCTTCCCTCCAGCAAGCCCGCAGCCACCCCCTCCCTTCCTGTCAACCCGCAGCCATCTCCCCCTCCCTTCAACAGCCCGCAGCCAACTCCCCCTCCCTCCAGCAAGCCCGCAGCCCTCCCCTCCTTCCCTCCAGCAAGCCCGCAGCCATCACTCCCTCCCTCCAGCAAACCCACCTCCTCCTAGATCCGGGTTTTATTGCCCCGATCTACGCCCCCACTACCCGATCCGGGTTATATCGCCCCGATCTACCCTTCCCCGCCCCGATCCGACATTCCACCACCGGATCTACCTTCCCCGAGTCCGGATCTACGTGCTCCTATCCGGATCTACTCCATCGCCCTCCGATTCCGTTATTGCCACCAAAACAGCCCCCCACCCGCCTTTGCTACCTCCGTTTCCACCCTCGGCATCCGATCCACGCATCCGGACTTATCACCTCCATTGCCCTAAACCAGCCCGCTAGTTGTGAGTTTTATTTTCGTGATTTGGATTGTTGTATTTGCAATATTATTATTGGAAATTTCATATTTTGTTTGGCCCTAGTTTGTAGCGCCTTGTGTCAATTGATTACTAATTTGCAGGGGGACCGATTCGCCGCACGCTTTGCTTTGGCCCTCCGAGCGGAGGAAAGCCAACTATAATCGCCAAAATTAAATTATATTGTCTTCTTTGTTTTCGCTTAATTTTGTGGTGCCAAAATTATTATTGCTCATAACATTCGTCGCCGTCACTGACGGTCGTGTCGCATATAGAGTCTAGATTGTGCACCCACGGCCTACCCTACATCACGAACCCACCAAAACAAAGTATGTCTGAACTAAATGAAAAGTAAACAACAACTATCTCACAACCAGTGAGGAATAGGCAGCTGCAGAACACCAACCTAAATCCAAAAGTCTTAGCCGCTCAACTGGCTACTGCTCCAATCCCGAGGCATTCACAAAAAAAGAATATCTCAGTAAAAATATACAAGTGGTGGTAGGAAGGTCAGTAAAAGCAGTAAACAAGGATGCAAAAGGGTTACCAATCCCAAATCCAAGATTAGCCGACAAAACCTCAAACAAATTAAGAAATATAAATCGCGATAAACAATAAACTTACTATGTCCAAGGGTAAGGTACTTGCGCCAGGTGCAATAAAGAAATAAGCTTCATAAGATGCATATACAACTAAGTATATAAAAGTAAGGAATAAGTCGGCTCAATATTAGTGAGCAACCTCACCGGCTGAATGGTGTTATGGGCGTTGTACCAGTTGAATGGGGTCGGGATAGAGTTGGACATTTTTTCTAATTACCTTTGACCAGACCGGTAGAATCGGGTCGGGATCACGATTCTAAATATCCTAAGATCCGAATCACGATCCCAGCCATAGAAGTGCCGATTTAGATCCTTGGAAAGATCCAGATCGATTTACCAAACCTGGATCCTACGATCCGAATCATGATACTGATAACCATGCCGAGGTGGTGAAGTGATTCATGTACATGTGCTCCTCGTGGTAAGGAAACAAGTATTCTACATTAAATATTTGGTTTATCTCTATATTTTGAGGAATGCCAATCTCATAAACATTCGTACCGGTTCGTCGCGTGACTGTATAAGAACCCATTTGGCGAGCGCTTAATTTTTGTTGTTGTTCCATCTGGGAACCTCTCAGAGCATATGTGAATCATAACCTGCTCCCCAACTTCAAAATTTTGTTTCCTCCTGTGTTGATCTGCTTGAGATTATAATAATCATTACTTGATGCAATTTTTTATCGGACTAACTCATGAAGTGCATGCACATGCACATGCACATGCACAATAAATGACTCTACAAACTCACTGGGCTAAGCTCCTAAAGGAACGTCAACCAAATCAATGGGCATCCTAGATTCATGGCCTAATATAACATTGAATGGACTTAGACCAATGGTCCTATTAACTGAACTATTATATACAAACTCGGTTATGGGAAGAACAGAATCCCAGGTAGTAGGGTTATCCCCAACTAAACATTGCAAAATTGTTCCTAGGCTACGATTGACAACCGTGGTTTGTCCGCCCATCGGCGGGTGGTAGGCCGTGAGCCTCAAAGTCATGCCAATTTTCTTTCAAAGCGTCTTCGAAAAGTAGTTCATGAAGCGAACGTCATGGTCAGATACTATAGAAGTGGGTATCCCATGATATTTGAGCACTTCTCTAAAAAATAGGTTAGCCACATAAGAAGCGTTGACTGTCCGACTGCAAGAAATAAAGTCGGTCATCTTAGAGAAACGGTTTACCACAACAAAGATCGAGTCGAGCTTCTTCAGAGTGCGAGGGAGCCCGAGCACAAAGTCCATACTAATATCGACACATGGCCTCTGTGGGACAGGAAGCGGAGTGTAAAATCTCGTGGGCTAACGTGATCCCTTCACAATATGACAGACTCGATAATGTCTAACATCCCGCGTAACGTCCTTCTTTAAGCTAGAACAAAAGAAATGATCATCAACTAATGTCATCGTCTTGTCTCGATCAAAGTTTCAAGCTGCTCCACCTGCGTGTAGCTCCCAGGCAAGGAAATCTCTGAGGTATGTTTGTGGAACGCAAAGACGTGAGCCCAAGAATAAATACCCGCCCGAGATCACATAACCCTCATGTAGATCAAGAGGGTCTCTCAATAGCGCGGCATAAATGTTACCAAAATATAAGCACTCAGGGTAGTCGTAAACTATACGATCACAACCCTCAACTCGTGTACTCATGGTATTGAGAATATTGACTCGGGGGCTCAACACGTCAGATGGCTTATTCTCAACACCCACTCGGTGTTTGCGAATGTAATGATAATCCTGCATATACTCTACTCATTTCGCATGACGGTGACCTAATTTCTTCTGCAAATCAAGATATCGCAGAGCCTGCTGATCAGAGTACAAAATAAACCCCTTATGCATGAGCTAATGAATCCAATAACGAAGTGCTTATACGACGACATAGAACTCACAGTCATAATTTAAGTACTTTTGTTGGGCGTTATTCAATTTCTCACCAAAGCAACCGAATGCCCCTTCTGACTAAGTACTCCACTGATACCAACTCATGACGCATCGTAGACCACCTCGAAGGCCTTGGAGAAATCTGGAAGGCGTAGGACAAGAGCGGATAACATTCTCTCCTTAATCTATGTGAATGTCCGTGTGGCCGCTTTCGTCTATTCAAAATCTCCATTACAGAGATAGCTCATAAAGGGAGCCATAATATAATTGAAACCTCAGACAAAACTCCTATTGAAGGTGTCAAGTTCGTGAAAACTACGAGTTTCGTGAATGTTCGTCGGAATAGGCCACTCATGATTGAGGTTGACCTTGTCAGGGCCAACCGAAATACCAGATGCAAAGACTATATACCTAGAAAGCGGACAGACGCAGATAAGCACGGACACTTACTCAAAATAATGTAAAGATGCTCCTTCTGAAGGAAATCAAATATCAGGCAAATGTGGTGCAAATGCTTAGTGCGGCCCTGACTATATATAATTATGTCGTCAAAATACACTACCACGAACTTGCCCAAGTATGGCAGCGTGATCCGTGTCATCACCCTCACAAAAGTGTTGGGCGCGTTCTATGACCCAAATGTCATAACTAGCCACCAAGGTTGTAGATATCGGATATCGGGTTCATGTCGGTTTGGGTTTGAAATGTCGTATGTCGGATTGCGGGGGATATATCGGGGATATTTTACAATATCGGAATTTAATAAAGATAACAATGTTTATAACAATTTTTTGCAAATAAGTAAAAATGTACAGACAATATATGGTTATACATTTTGCATTACATGTAACAGACTAACAATATGATTATAATGAAGTATTAAACAAAAATAAACACAATTGTGCATAATTGCATATTAATAAATGACAAATATTGAATAAAGCAACTTGCCTTTATTGTTATGATTGTTTCTGGAGCAGTGATTCACCAATTCGTCATCTAATAGTTTAAATAAACCAACATGAATAAAAAGTCATCCACCTTATCAACATAGCTTTTGTAATAATTGCTGAACATTTAACCAAAAAATAAGTAATTATATATTAACATGATTAAATGCATGACTTTACAACATAATTCAATTTGATTGATTAACTAAACCAAGTAACCAACACACCAAATAACAAGCGATTTAAGATAATAATAAATAATAATGCAAGTGCTGAAAAGGAAGTCATGATAAAATAATAGGAAACATCATCAGTCACATTGAAGGCCAAAAGTTCAAAAACCAAAAATCATAAGCCACGCTGAATGTCAAAAGCTCAAAATCAAAAATTCCCACTGCATAACTTCCATATGTATGCCTGCATCAAAAAAACATGTATAAATTAATTATTAATGAGTAAAATCCCATTAAGTAAATTGATTTATAATTTATTTTATAGTAAAGACTTACATTTCATATCTCCTCTTCTGTTTCGTAGTCTTCCAACAGTGTGCCTAATAGTGGAGCTTGCATTTCCTCTTCTGATAGCCCTGCATCTTCATCATCTTTCTCCAATGCTTGTGTTGCAATGCGCTTTCGCTTTAAACTTTCATATTGTGATTGTTGGTTAGTAGGTCTGGTGCTCCTTCTTGGTCCCAAATCAGCATCCACAATGTCTCCAAGTTGTTGCCAAGTCAATCCTTCTCCAGGAAACAGTTCCTCCTCATTTTCATTATCACATTCACTTGAACCAACGAGCCACTCTACTGCTTTTCCTTCATCCAAACTTTTTGCAGATATTGGATCTCGAGAGATATCAACATGCTTAGATTTGAGCATAGCATTAAACTTCACGAAGACAAGATCATTTAAACGTTTGCTCTCAAGTCTATTCCGCTTTTTCGAGTGGATCTACAAATTGAAACATTTGAAATATTTAGTATCTCTTTATTACTTAAATGAAATTGCATGCATGTAGAACTAGTGAACTACTGAACTACTGTACTACCATTTCGAACGTGCTCCAATTTTTTTCGCATCCAGATGAACTTATGGTCAAACTCAATATCCTCATGACCATCCCCCTCAAATTCGGAGTCTCAACTTCATGTAATTTCCACCAGTGTACTAAATAAAAAGCGAAATTTAGCAATATGCATAAATCTTCATGAACTTAGAATTTAAACTACTTACTTGGATTAAAAGAAGGAACTAGCAATTGCCTCTTTGCAAGATCCTTTCCAAATAATCTTTGCCCGAACTAATATATATCAAGCTCACTAGTGATATGATCTTGCATATCAGGGTCAGTTGAATACATTCTTGTAAGGCAATCAAGAAATCCATGCATAAACTTCGTATCCCCCTCCACCTCCTTCTTATTTGGGTAATAGAAGAAAGGATTTAAAAAAAATCCAGCTAAATGTAAAGGGCTGCTCATCTTGCTATCCACTCTACTATCAATCAACTTCCATATAGGAAGATATCTGTTTTCTTTATTTTCGAGTGCTATAGCAACTTCCTCTTTGACTTTCTTCATATCTTCATACAACCAACCCATTGACGGTATATCTCCATCCGCTCTTCGTAGAACTTTAACTAGTGGGGTAAATATAAGGAGTGCCATCTCAACATTACGCCAAAATGTGGCACTCAATGCTATTGTTGCGGCCTACATACAATCATACAACAACAAAATATTAAAACGATGCAGTGTATTTGCAAAAAATAATTTTAAAAATATTAGATGAACACATTACTTGTTTTCCATGTGCGGTACTTGATAACTTTGTTGCCTCCCATTTAGCAAATGTGAACAATTCCCTCAAATGTCTTCTCTTATCTTGAAGGCTCTGCAATGATAAAAAAGCTGTAGCAAATCTGTTCACACCAGACCTAACGAGATCATGGGACTCCATGTCTTTAGTCGTCTCTCTGAACATAGCAAGAACAATGGTGTGAGCATATATAAATACAGTAAGTTGTCGGCCCATACAGATTGCACTTTTAATTTGCTTCAGTTTCGAAATATCTTGGAGAAGAAGGTTTAAGGTGTGAGCGGAACAAGAAGTCCAAAAAATCTTTGGTCTCTTTACCGCTAGCAATCGTGATGCAGACATATTGTTGGACGCATTATCCGTCACAACCTGTACTATATTTGCTTCTCCTGGGCCATCCGGACTATTGATTGCCTCATCAACAAACTCATATATGAACTTGACATCATGTGTAGATGATGATACATTCTTCGATAACCAAAATGCTACTCCAGCAACTGTGTGCACAACAATATTCATGACGCTTCTGCCCTTGCGATCTGTCCAAGCATCAGTCAAAATACTACACCCATGCAACCTACATGTTTGAGTGAAGCTGCTTAGCATTTCCTTGGTCCGCTGAACTTCCATCTGTAAGAACTTTTCCCTCATCTCGTACGATGTTGGTCCTTTCATCCCAGGGCCACATAGACCGACAGCGTGCAACATTTGTTGGAAGGATATGCTATATAGAGCATTGAAACGAATACCCATCTCATATGCCCACCTAGCAATATATAGAGCTGCATCATCTCTGGCTTTCTTCTTAAACTTACTCTCAATCGTGCTTTGTGAACTACTTCCTGACTCAATAAATTGGTCCATTGGACCTTTATTTCCCATATTTACAAGCAATGGCCTTTGTGAACTTTCGGGTTCTGCAACCTCTCCAACAACGACCTCATCCAAGCTACTCTGTAACCTACTACTTCTCAACAGCTTACTTGTTTGTGCTGTAGCAAGGGTTGCTTCGGCTTTTGCTCTGACATCAGTTGGGACATGAGGGCATGACTTTACATTGCCCTTAATCCCAGCCAAATGATGTTTGAACCGAGTGATGCCCCCATTTATGACTTGCTTGCAGTAATTGCAACGAATTCTACTTGTATTCGTTGCAACCACTTTCTCTCCAAATGCCCAAAAAGCATCTCTACCACCAGAAACTGGCGCACTTACGTCTTTTGTAGAAGACTGAGAGGAATCCATTCTAAAACACCAACAAAATATGTGAATGAACAAAATAATAAATTGAAACGTGCCTCATTATTTCATACATGTGTGGATGAGCTTAGCATGAGTGAACAAAGAACACCACTGAAAACATGCCTCATTAGTTATCATGATCGATCAATGTGATAAAATCAACAAAATAGAGCACAACATCCACATTATTAAGACATAAAAGCAAGGACTTGCAGGTAGAGCAGCAAAAAAATGAACAAAAAGGACTCTGCAGTGTAAAAACCCTAAACAAAACTAGAACAAAACGGAGAGCAGCGAGCAATAGAGATGATCCGTGGCCAGGAGGAAAGATTGAGGACTAATTACCTCGAAGGAGAATCGAGAGCAGCAAGTATGTAGTAAAATAAGGAGAGCAGCGAGCAATAGAGCTGCAAGGATTACACTCACAAAGCTTTAGAGAAGAAGAGAATGCACTAAAAATCCACAGATTACGAAATCTAAAGCAAACCTGAAGGATTGTTGTGAAGGAGAGGCCGATCCGTCGGTAGAGGCCGATCCGTCTGTAGAGGCCGATGAAGCTCTAAGATGGGAAAACAGTGAAGGGAGAGGCCAATCCGTCGCCAGGAGAGGCCGATTCCGCCGGTAGAGGCTGATTCGTGGCCAGGAGAGGCCAGGAGAGGCCGATCGTGGCCGGTAGAGGCCGATCGTGGCCGGTAGAGGCCGATTCCGCCGATGGTCGCGAGGAGAGGCTGATTCGTCGCCAAAATGGCGCAGCGCCGCGAGAGAGAAGGGTTAGGGCAGAAAATGCGATCGTCGACCGTGAAATCCTTTTTTAAACGCCGTTTTTTTTATAAAATAAAACCCAAAAATGTCGGCCGATATATCGCCCGACCCGTTATATCCCGATATATCGGCGATATATAGCCGATATTTTACAAACCGTTATTTTGCTCAAACATATCGATTTTGTTGCGGTTTATCTCCAAAACCTTTATGTCGGCCGACATATCGGACATGTCGGCCGATATCTACAACAATGCTAGCCACTCATACAAACTGTCCTTCGTCTTGAAGCCTGTTTTCCACTCATCCCCATCTCCAACTCTAATCTGATGGTACCCGATGTGAAGGTCAATCTTCAAAAAGATTTGGGCATCGAACATCGAATTCAGGAGGTCGTCGAGGCAGGGTATGAGAAAACGATACTTCACCGTGATTTTATTGATGGTACGGTTATAATGCACATGCGCCAACTCCCGTCTTTCTTCAGAGTAAGAAGGGTCGGTACTGCGCAGGGACTCAGGCTCTCATTTATAAAACTCTTCCTAAGAAGATCATCGACTTGTCATTTTAGCTCGGCTTGCTCAATCATATTCATGGAGTAATGAGGTAGATTGGGCAAAAATGTCCCTGGGACCAATTCGATCGCACGTTGGATGTCCTTCAACAAGTGAAGTTCATCGAGGAGATCCTCGAGCATAATATCCGAGTAGTCATCCAACAAATGACAAATGTCAGGATCAGTAATCTCAGCGTCTGTAAGGGCCTCATAAGCCACAGTGTCCACCACTTCAAACTTAATCCCATCGTCTAAGCTCTTTTCCATAAAGTCATCCTCAAAATATGTAGAGGTCTCGATGATCCCGCGCTAAGGGATGAATCGTCTTTACCCCTGGGAAAGTCCTGGGTTGGGTCGAGGTAAGGGCAATCTTGCGACCCTTATCGAAGAATTTTCACGTGTTAAATCGACCATAACATGTGGCATCCCAGTCATAAAGCCAAGGTCGCCGAAGTAAAACGTGTGCTACGTCCATAGGGATAACGTCGCACCAGACATTGTCCTCAGTGGATGCCAAACAAGTTGGTATTAGGCATCGGTGTGTAACCTGGATGGTGAATTTGTCCACCCATAGGACGCGATAAGGATGTGGGATGACTCAACTATGAGTTGCATCCTTTTTAAGCCCTTCTTGGCGACTATATTCACGCAGTTATCACTATCAATAGCAAGCTTGCAGGGACCTCCTGCGCTCGAGAAATATGTTTAAAAAATAATAGTACGACGCCATTCCTCCTTCGCACGAGGAGTGTGCAGGAGGCTTCAGAGAACTCCCAATTCTAGAGACCTCTCAACATCTCTCACACATCCCTCCTCTACTACGGTTGTAATCTCCTCAGCGATGGCGTCCTCAGCCTCAGTGATGGGCTCGTCCGCTTCTCCAATTAGTAAATTCCTCATCGGGCATTGCGCCGCGAAGTATCCTTTGTCAAAACCTCGATTGCACTGAACGCCCTCAGATTTGGGGCCATCCAGGACAATAACTTTCCCTGTCACATCTACCAGTTATGCGTGTGGGTCATAAGCAATGATCGTGGAAGGAGTGGGTCTCCTAATCATAGAGGTATCACATCGAGATATGACCTTTCTCGGACCAGCAATACACAAATACTGTTCATATTCGAGCTCAAGCTGAAAACCCGCTCGATCGTCTTAATTCTAAGGGGAATCAGTTCTCGTCGAATACGAGTCCTTAGTCTGGTTCAAAAGCGTGATGCAATGGTAATGGGCTCCTGCAATATATCACTCTGCACCACTAACTCATCAAAACACAACATATATTAGAGAACAGAAAGGGTCCCCTGCCGAAGGGCATAAAGCCGATCTAAGAGCTGGTCTTGATATGAGGCAAGAATGTATTTATCTTTCAATTATTGTTTCATTTCATCTCATCGAGTGATGTGGTAATATCTGTCTCTCTTAAGTGATCTCTCTAGGCTCGACCAGAAAATCCGTGTTTTTTTCTATCAATTTCATCTTAGCGAACCGCACACACCTCTCATCGCTCTTCTCAAACCAATCAAAATAATGATCCATGTCCATGAGCTTATCGATAAAGGCATTTGGGTCCAGGTGTCCGTCAAAAATAGTGCTTCAATACAGATGCACAATGGTAATTTCAACCTGGGCCGGGGTCACACAGCGGTTTGGCTAACGTTAGTCATCATACTGATCGTCGTAGTCATAATCGTATCGTGCGGGTGGGGCACAATCTCTATGACCAGGTGGGGGGGATGATGTTCATTGAGAGGATGGGGATTTCTCACAGGGTTTGGCCGATGCTGATAAACCTAATGGGGATTCCCTCTCGTGGAAGGAGGGTGGAAGGAGGGGGAGGGGCTCTCGACGAAATATATGTCTAACACGTCTCTCTGGAGGAGGTGTAACATCTCAGGGGATTGTCGGTAGGCCATCGTAAGGAGGAGGTGGAGCCTGACCTCTAGGGGTCTCTAACTGATCCACCCTAGTGCTAACTCTAGCAATATCGTCCCAAAGAACATCAAACTGGGCTCCAATCCGATCAAATGGATCGAGAAAAGGCTTTTCAAATCCAGCGAACATCTTGTCTGATTGCGAACTGACGGACCTATCGTCATTGAGATTAGGGTTTGACATAGATGAGCAAAATAACCTACAAATATTTAACATAATACGCTAGGAAGCACCAGTACGGGTACAGGTGCCGGGTACGATACGTATCCGGTATGGCGGTACAGCAAAATTTAAAAACAAGGATATTGGTAAGACATGATACGTTATAACAAATATAATTTATATAAATTACAAGTGCAATAAATAGTTCTCAAAACATCAAACATAAATCATAACTTGAAGTACAAGTCCACAAATCAATGCTAAGTAACATGAAGTTTTCAAACATTAAGCATTCATAAATATTACAAAATTTAACATCTTATATGTTTAACCAAAAGAGATAAAATTAAACTTAAGTGCACACATCCTTTTTTTTCTTCTTCATTATTGGAGATCAACTTCTTCAACCTCCGGTTAGTCTAGAGACAAGTTAGCCGTTCTGTTAATAACTTGCGTCGTTTCACCACGTTCAATACACGTACTTGTAACAAAAGCATACCAATACCAGGAACATACTTGGGACAAACACACTACTTAATTGAACATACCAACACTTCCTAGCATAGTGCCAACTTTTGTTTACTCTAGAAAAAGAGACTCCAATCACAATATGCAAAATGATGTGCTAAGTCCACGTGTGTCCACATAGTTGTATCCGTCGAGTATCGGGTACGTACCGTTACCGGATACGTGTCCAAGTACACAATAATAGAAAGCAATGACTCCAAATAACAACTTACACATGCATGCAGTGGTAGGGACCGCAAGGTGAAGCGATGGGAAAGTTTCGGGATAAGGGAAGGCTATAGTTGGTTGTAGCGTGCCTGAAAGGGGACGTATAGTGGTTGCTGGAAGAGGTTTGGTGGGGAATTTGGTGAGTTGTTGTTCTGAAGGATAGGACACCGAATGAAGGGTCAGCCTTGTGGGGAAGGGTGCTGGGATGACCAGCTATAGGGATTTTGGGCTGGAGGAGGTATGTTAAGGGGATTTAGGGTTGAAGAAGGATCATTTGTGGGAGTTGAAGGCTGAAGAGGGTCGGTCGTGGAGTGCAGGGTTGGAGGAAGGTTGTTTGCGATAGTATAGGGTTGGAGGGAGTTGGACGGTGGGGCGTGGGATGCTGGACGGGTTGGGAAAAATCTTGGGAGAGGGTGAAAATGGCTTACGGAAGGTGAGTAGGATGAAGGAGAGGGGCGATTTACCTTGAGTTTGCATCATGGAGGAGAGATTTTGTCGCACCGAGGAAGAGGACGACCGGCGGTTTCCACGAGTTGGAAACTAACCTTCGATACCCATTCAACCCCCTCCCACATGCTTAAATACAACATAACTGGATGAGGCACCTGAATCAGATGACTCGTATTGTCTAAGCAGATCGGGTGTCAGATACAACTCGAAATACAAAAAATAACATATGAAAAAGATTTGAAACGACCGCCCTTACACATCAGCGGACTCAGATCATCTAAACGGTTAGCAGGTCACCGTCTCCTGTGGGAATGCACGGGCGTGGCGCAATCTCCGTCAATAAGACTCGTGAAATAGCCACACCTCTAAAACACTTTCAACATATTTATAATTTTCCATCCTTATCGAAGTCCTTAAAAGACTAAATATTCTTTTGAAAATTTCTCCATAATTCTAGGCTTCTAGCAGTGCCATCAACTGGGCCGAATGGATTTGGACAATCACATCTTCAGCACAAAATGTCTTGACCTGTTCTTGAAACTTTCAAAAACTTCTTTTGTTCTTGGTCGGCCTCAAAATCTGGAAATCCTCTCCATTGAACCAATTATTAATGGATGGAGCATGAAATCTCTTCCATACAACACAATTGGACACAATGCTTCGTGTCAGGGTCATACCAACTCTCTCTTCCTTGGTGCATTCTTAGATTCTCCAAGCTCTCTCAATTGACGCAGGACAAAGTAAACGTATGGCGGTAAACTATGGAAACTATAGTAGTATAGTAACAGGGAAACTCAATTAGTATCTAGTAATGATGCACATGCAACTTGACAATAATTGATAACAAAAATAAAGTAAACTTATCTTAAGTTTGTGTGAGGAGAAAAAGCTTAAATTAAGTGTTTAAAGAATAAACCTTGGCAGTCGCACAATTTCAATAGAGAAAATAACTACAAGCTGACAAGCTCATTCATAATAATTCATCCATAATAATAGAATATCACTTCATACCCAATAAACAATAAATAAACACAAAATAAGACTTACACAAGTATGTGGTCAAGGAAGGATGTGTTGAAAGTTTCAGTGGTCTGGTAGGTTTGGTTATCCCGTGGTTGGGCTTTCGAAGGGGCTGTGAGGGAGGTTGAAGGACTGTAACTTTATAAAGGGAGGTTGGCGCAGCAGCTGCATGCCTTTAGGTTGGAATGAGAGAACCGCCAACTGACTGGAACGGGGTTAGGAGACGGACAAAAAAATTCTGAGGTTCTGGAAGTACAAACAGCAAGTGGGAGGGGTAAACGGAGTTGGAGGGAAAATGTGTGTTGGAGGTTTGCTCAGGGGCATATGAGATGAGAATAAGAGAATTGGAAATCAGTCAGAGGTGTGATATTGGGTGCTATGAACAAGAGTAGTGGGTGGGATGACAATTTTCGGTAGCGGAGTTGGTACAGTGGTCATGGGTTTCCACGACTTCGACGCCTTAGGGAGGACCGAAAAATCCTGAAATCCGTGTCTTAAAATCCTAAAAACTCCCAACCATTATGAGCCACGTTTCCAACTTAACATGAAAATCTAACTTATCAACAACCTTCCTAGACATGAAGAAATTAGATGCACCAATATTTCTGTGTGATCACAATTTCTACACTCACGTCTCTTGGATTGTCTTTCTTTCCTTATCTTATTGACCAAAGGATCTATATCTACTTTGAAGTTGATGAGTGCTGCAAGGTTTGCATAAGTTGGGTAGACATTTGCTTTTTGTGATATATCAGATATCACACAAGGAACACTTCAATGATTGACGATCTCCCGTTTCATCCTTGACACATATATCTTCACTTGTTGATAAAGGTAGATGATTTCCATCCACTCTGATATTGGACTTGTTATGGTCTACCCCCGTTCTCTTTCATAGTGAGGATCTTTACTAGCAGTTCTGATAGAACCTTTTCACATTTAGTTTGGGTGTCTGCCATGTGTTATGTTGGATATTCTCAAAAAAAAAATAATAAAAAAATATATATATATATTGTCCTTTGTGTGTGTGTCAGTGTGTGTGTATATATATATATATATAATTCCTTACCCACTGTTAGGATAAGAATACATTTTTCCCCAATTATCTTCTAACATGGTATCAAAGCACGGTATAGTCCCAACTTAGCTCTCTTCAAATGTCTCTTTCCTCGCGATGCATTCCTGTTGAAGATGCTTGCAGTGATTGACATTTCCATGGTATAGTGATGATTGTGAGATCTTTGCTTTACTTCTCAGTTCCATTGAGCCATGTTTTCAACATGTGCAAGAATTGCAAGAATACAAAGGAGCTTTGCGACACCTTACATATGATGTTCTCTCAAGCAAATAATTTGTCTCGCTTGGATGAATTATTCTCCAAAGTGGCTGAACTACGACAGGTAGGGCTGAGCATATTATTTGAAACTCGAAAGTCGCTCGAAAATCGTTCGAAAACTGAGCTGAATCGGAATCGGTTAAAATTGATTCAACTCAATTTGAGTTGATTCAATTTGAATCTGATTTCGAGTCGATTTCGAGCCAGCCCTGAATCACTCGAAATATGATTCGAATCAACTCGAATTAATTAAAAAAATTATGTATTTATTAATATATTCTTATTTTAAGATTAAAAATAACAAAATCTAAATCTAAATAAAAAGAATGATGGATTTAAGTGTTTCATTTGTTAAATTTATATGTTTCCTAATTTAATTTTGAGCAAACTAGGAATAAAATGAAAAGTTGCTCAATTTCGAGCCGACTCGATTCGATTTCGACCCGACTCGATTCGATTTCGAGCCGACCCGATTCGATTTCGAGCCGACCCGATTCGATTTTGAGCAGACTCGAAATCGAGTCATTTTGAGTCGAGCCGACTCGACTCGAAATCAATTTCGATTTTGAGTCAAGTTTGAGTAAAAAATTTTATTTTCGAGTCGAGTAAAAATCACTCGAACTCAACTCGATATCAACCCTAGAGTCCGAAAGGAAATTCTTTTTTGTGAGCAGCTTCGTATTTTCCCATTTTAAAGAATTCTGCAATCTAGTGGACGCATGTTGAGCTAATATAGATTTGTGAGATTTATGTCATGTATATGTACTGTGCCGTATCTTTCATTTTATTACGCAAGACCTCTCTTTCTCTCTCGCTCTCTCTCTCTCTCTCTCTCTCTCACTCTCGCTCGCACACAACTCTGTCGACGCCGTTTTTCCGGCCACCCAATCCCATTATGGACAATCTTGAGCTGTTCTTGCATGAGCTCCTTCTAGGATCTTTGTCCTTGTGGAATGCACAGTGGCCCAGGTATGCGGTGGCCGCTCCTTCCACTGTCTGGGAAATGCTTTGTTTCTCCATCGAAAATGGAGTTAATTTTTGGCCTCTGTCTTTGCTGTGACTATGCTATTTGCCGTGCCAGTGGGAAGAGTGACTTTCTATGTAATATTCCTGCTCCAAACCTCGGGTCGGGAGATCTTGAGGATTATCTTTAGGAAGCGCTTGCTGGAGATTCCGATCCAGCAGCTTCAAATAGAGATCTGAACGTATTTCTTTTGCCTAGTCCTCAGAGCCGCCATATTTATGGCCTGCATTTGTTCTCTGATCACCTTCATAAACCTGTTTACCGCAACAAGTTTGGATCCGGTAGCGTGACGTAGTTTTTCTTCGTCTTCTTCTTCTTCTTTAATGACCACTGCTTGGCCGTTGATGCTGATTGATCGTTTCTCTTAGTCATACTTTCATAGTAAGAAACTGATAAAGGCCGTTTGGGGAATTTTTTGTGTTGTTATTTCTTCATAGTTATAGTCGATTAGATATTGTGGTTTATTTTTTTTGTGTGCCGTTTGGGGGCTTTTTCTTGTGGAGATACTTTAAAGACTACTGCATGTGCGTCCCAATCAGATTAGGGTTGACATTATCTATTCATCTAGCACAACCAAAACTCCAAGATTAGCTTCATAAAGTAGGATATGGTTTTATCCTTGTTCGCTGTTGCGTCAAAATGTTTTCTTGTCGTAAATGACAAATTAAACGTCCACGTTTTCACAAACGTAATGAGGTCATACTATTGCAAAAATATCAATTCCCAACTACTGACTCGAGGGCATATAGCAATGGATTTAGCAACTTGAATTATCACTTATGAATAATGTTCATAAGTGATAATTTGGTTGACCTTTTAACCTATCTTTGGCCAGCAGTTGTTGCCCCTCTTCTTATGGTGAGTGTATTCATTGAGAAGCTATATGTTTATGTTGATCTGCTTTTGTATTGCAATTGGGCCGGTTCTATTTCTATAATTTTCTCTATTTTTGAACTCAAGATATTGACAGATCCTGATATATATATATATATCTTATTCGTATATATATAAGGGAATATAGATATTTGGAGGCACACCATAGATTGAATATTGACCATTGGATCATGAGAGAGAGCATGAGAGGGGGGAGATTTGGGAGTGAGAGAGTGGAGGGAGAGGGAGAGAGAGCATGAGAGGGGGGAGATTTGGGAGAGAGAGAGTGGAGGGAGAGAGGGGGGGGGGGGGGGGGCAGAGAGAAGGAGAGAGAGATAGAGGGGGGAGTGATAAAGAGAGAGGGAGAGATTAATTTATAGATTAAAATTTGCAAAATTGTATAAAATAAAAATAGGAATAGTACTTCATATTTTTTTGCGGTCATTTTAAGTACTCATATGTCTTTTTAAACAAAAAAAAGATTTCGGGTGCGTGTGCAACCCCCTCATAGGCGGGCGCAGCTCGCAGCAACAAATCGAGCATGGATGAATTCTGTGCGCAGGCGGGCGAAGCCCGCCTGGATGCGGCCGAAGGCCGCCCGAGAGCATCCGTGCGAAGATGCTCGTGTGTATATATATATATATATGTATATATATATAGGAGGAAAATTACTGAATGAGAGAAGTTGTCCATGTCATTTATCATTTTTCTGTTCTATTTTATTGAACTAGGGCTCTAAATCCACTTGTCACAAACACATGCATATATATCATTTTTCTGTTCTATTTTATTGAACTCGGGCTCTAAATCCACTTGTGACAAACACACGCATATATCACACTTCTCCTAATGTAGTGCATGAATTATCCATGGATTGCATGAAGGCAATCCGAGGAGTGTAGGTAACTTGTCTGTTCATACTAACTTGATATTACATAGCATGTAGAACTTTTTGAGAAATACAAAGAGAAATGGAAGCATGTAGAACTTTTTTTTCAATGATTTTATAATTTTCAATGATTTTTTAATTTAAAAAATAAAAGAAAACTACTGTTTTACCAAAAGGCAATGGAAGCAGTGATCTGAATATTAAATTTTCTGTGACATCATAAAACAACGTTATCGCTAGCGATAACGTTAGCGTGTTACAATAATATCCAGAACGTTGGAAATGCTCAAAATGTGTGATTTTATATATTTTCCTTCTTCAAATTTTAAAGTTTTGAAATGGACATGAAAGTTAAAACTAAAAAAGGCAAATCAAGAAAAAGGATAACATGCATAATACACCATTCATAACTCCAAAGATAGTGAGTTAAAGCACATGAGTTGGGAAGGACACGGTGAAAAATGACTTAAAAAATATATGGAAAAAAAGTTCCAACAATACACATGCAAATATGTTAATCAAAATATCACAAATATATATATATGTCATTACAATAACCCCGTGCTAAGCAGCTGATGGATATGGAGAGATGCAGATATGTCGTATGTTGGTATGTTAATCCCATATGCATACACAAGAGATTGCTTAGCCTAACACTCTTTTCTCCCAATATCTCTCATGGCTCACTAGAACCCTCCCCGGTCAAGGACAAGACATGAGTCTCATCTTGACACAACCCTATGTCCCCGTTATTGTGATACACATAAAATGTGAGAATGATCATAAATATATTAATCTTCACTCAAGATACTAATACTAACACTATGACATGATGCATGATAGAGTGAATTAAATGATGTCACAGTAGAAGCAATCATCATAAAAGCTAATAAAGAATTCGTTTGGTGGGTCTGCAGGCGGTGCATCCCAAAACTCAGCGAGAGTGCGATATGTTAGCAGGTGAAGCCTAAATATTGGATGCTCCTCACAATATCCATCCTCTAGGGCGGGGTCAGTGGCGATAATGAAAGGTGCTTCCATAAATCGATACTCAAACATGCGAGGATCACCTGAATCTCATCCTCATCAGGATGTGGTGGCTCATCAGGAAGCTCAACAGGGGGTCGTCATAGAATTCGTCACTAGGGCCAAGGTCCTTCAGATGAGTACCATCGCAAGGGGTAGTGTCCCCTTGAATGCATGACATAGCCACTACGAGATCAACATCATGCTCTGGGCTCTCGGTCGTGATGTGATTAAGGGTAATGACAATGGGAGAGCAACACAAATCTGCACTCAAGAATGGATCCGTGGGTGCGGTGTCTGGAAATGGGTTTGTGCTTGGGGTGCGAACTAATCCGGTGTATGACAGAGGAGGAGGTGTGGGTGAGGGACTTAACACTACATACTCAATAGGTCACTCATGCTCGCTCTCAGTCAGGGTCACAAGAATTGGGTCAGAAACAAGAGATAGGTCACTCACTGGGCTAAGCACCTCACTGAGGTGAGAGCAATCCGCATTAGGTATCACTTCTGTCATGACTGACAGGACAGTGGTAGACGTCGTGGTGACCTCAGTATGGGATGGACTCGTACTGCGGAGGTCAAGGTGAGAACCCCATCGACCAGCTCTTGTGAATCTCAATGACTGTTCATAGCGAAGGGCGAGTTGATTGTCTGTTCGAGGGACTTCGAGTTATGATAAGCTACATCAGTACGTTTGTGAAACCGTAGTCCAGACCGAAATTGGGAAAGGGTCATGGCTGGGTCCTCTCGAATATCACTCCTTACCACTAACTCGTCAAAACGATCCCAGTAAACAGTGACAAACATGGATCTTTGCTGAAGGGAATATAATTGGTCGAGCAAGCGACTCCAATACGACGAAGGCAGATGCCTCTAACACAATGCACACTTCATGTCCACTCAACCAGTGATGGGACAAAGACGGTCTCGCTCGCGGGTCCTCTCTACGTTGACCCAATATGCCCTCGCCTGATCTAAAAGTCTAAGTTTCGAAAACTTGACGCGACGTTCACCGAATACCTCAAAATGATCAAGATAATACTTCATATCCACGAGCCAATAACTGAAAGACTCAGGACTCGATGAACCATAAAAGAAAGGTACAACAGTACGAAACTGACTCTCAAGATCTCTGTCAAAGCGATGATCCTCATAATGATCATCCCTAAGGTAACCGGGTCGTGTCGAAGGATCAACACGATCCGCTCGCGTGCAAGAATATGAATGACGACAATCATCATACTGATCGTCACTAGTGTAGCGGGGTCGTGTCAGTGGGTCAACACAATATCTAAAAGTGGTGTGCTGCGACCGAGAATAATCGTCGTAATAACGTGAGGGTCTCTCTGAAGAGGCTTGATAGGAGCGTGTGGAAATGGACTCGGAATAACAGTGATACATAGACATGAAAAAAGCCTATAGACTCTACGACTGTGTATCGAAAAGTGCACGTAACCTGGCTACGTGCAACCTGCCTATGATACCAATTGATGTTGGACGAATCTATAGGCGGCGATCTAACCCTACTTGCTATGCAAAAGACTGGTGGTTAGATGACAATTGGATAATAAATACTGTCATCTTACGCAGAATATTGAAAGCAAGATACAAATAATTTATTAGGACAAACAACTTAGGCTTTCCTCCGTGTGGACCGCTTGACCGGTGAAAATAAGTCCCCGCAAACGGAGCCTAAGATTTCTTCTCCTTTCTCCCTTCTTATATTAATGTACAAATACATGTATGTTTTTTACAATTGAGAAATTAATAAAATTATTTTTTGTTTCTCGGCATTTCATGTTTTTCTACAATATGAAAGAAAGCTATTTTAGCATATCTTTGTTGTGCCTGTTCAACTTCATCTAGCTTAACTTTGTGATAAATGTCTTGATAATAATAATCGCCAAAAGAATGTAAGATCACAATTTCACAATTTCACGATTTCACAATAATTTAGAATCATTTATTTTATGCTATAGACAAGTGTAGTAAATCATAGGAACTTATAGTTTAAGTGTTAAAAATTTTAGATAAATTTTGTAGCAGACATTTAATCCTCATTAGCCTATAGACAAATGTAGTAAATCATAGGAACTTATAAATTTTGTAGCAGACATTTAATCCTCATTAAAAATTTTAGATAAATTTTGTACCATGTTATTTTCATTGCTCAACATGAAGGGAACACCTTAGCAAACTTATTGTAAAGCTCAATAGAAGGAAAAAAGCCTAAGATTTGGGTTCCCAAAACACTATCGTCCAAGTCATTTAGACCTATATGGGTTCCCAAATCATGTCTACAATACCTTGAGCTTAATGAGTGACTGAGGCTCCGTTTGGGGGACTTATTTTTACCGGTTAAGCGGTTAATTTAAGGCCCGGTACACGCGGCCGTAACCGCTTGACCGGTGAAAATAAGTCCCCCCAAACAGAGCCTAAGTATATAATAATCATCATATGGTTTACTTATGTACGTCATGATCGCTATGATAACAAACCTAATTTAATAAAACATTTTTTGATTTCAATTTTTTTTTTTTGTAGTTTTTAATCACATCCTTATATGTGCCCATTACTACCTGTTTGAGAGACATCCTGCATGCATTTAAATTTCTGAATAACTCCTACATGTTCTGCTTACGGTTAGTGATACAGTTGGTGGCAGAATCTACCACCGGCAATAAAGTTCTGTATAGTAGCAGCAAGTTTGTTTTGTGTGTCTCCATGATGTCGTATTTATGTAACTATGAAACATGGGTATGATCATGCATTTCACTACTATTATCATGATAAGCTATCGATCCTACTATGTGGATGTTTACAGTCTTTAAAGTACATGTATACGATCACGTCTCATGATTCTAGGATCATCAAAGATTTTATCTTAAGAAATTAAATGACTATTTATTTTCTACGTCTAGATATGTTGTGCATCATTCGTCAATACTTGCAACATACATATGTCTGCAAAGCAGAGAATCTTTTATTACCTTTTATGATGATTGCTTCTACTTTGACATCATTGTACAACCCCGTGTCCGCCGGAGGATCTTAGACCCCTCTACCCGCTCCTTTAGGCGGGCCAGCCTCGACCCGCTCCTTTAGGCGGGCCAGCCTCGACCCGCTCCTTTAGGCGGGCCAGCCTCGGCCCGCTCCTTTAGGCGGGCCAGCCTCGGCCCGCTCCTTTAGGCGGGCCAGCCTCGGCCCGCTCCTTTAGGCGGGCCAGCCTCGACCCGCTCCTTTAGGCGGGCCAGCCCCGACCCGCTCCTTTAGGCGGGCCAGCCCCGACCCGCTCCTTTAGGCGGGCCAGCCCCGACCCGCGTTTCTCGGTTATCAGGTCGGGACGGACTGCGCATAGCTGGTCAGGACAGCGGGATTAGGCTGTTGGCAGACCATCCCCAGGGGTCTTTCAGTAATTTCAAGCCATCAGAGGTTAGTTATTGGCAGGCCATCTTCTAAAAACTATAAATAGGACCCAAGGGGGTACCTCAGAGGGCACGGACTGGTCTCCCCGTCTTTTAGTGTTCTCTGAGATACCTTAGCCCGGCCTTTTTGGCTAAGGAGGGGAAGCGCTCTGAGATCTTTCGGGTTTGTGGTGGGACCTCCGCGCCGGGCCCTTGGTCTAGTCCTCGGTTCTTTCCTTCTCTTTGGTTGCTTTTCTTGCAGGAACGAAGTAGGTGTGCGACCACCCCTTCCCCAAGGGTGAACTCCACAGAGACCGATCTTTCGGTTTCAACATTTTGGTGCGGTGAGCGTGGAAAGTGGTCAACTCAGAAAACCTTCCGCAAGATCAATGACTGGAGGAGAAGGGCAGGGCTCGGACAGGACTGACTCGCCACCCCCACCCCCTCCCGCCATCGCAGGGATGTTTGAGGAATTTAGATAGGAAATGCTCGGCGTGGTCAGGCTCGCACTCGGCGTGCGGGCCGAAAGTACGACCCCGGTGATCCCGGTTCTCGCGGACCCGGCGCTCGGCGAGGCGGCTCCCGCCCGGCGAGCCGGGAAGGAAGTGGTCGATGAGGGCCGAGGTGCCGAGCTCCCAGGGCGAGTGCTCTTCCCAGGCTCGGGGAGCGGCGGTCGATTCGGCGAGCTAGGGCGCGAGACCCTCCAACCCGCCCGGCGGGTGGAGGCAGTCCTTTCAGCGAATTGGTCTCTTCCGCGCCAGTCCCGGATGGGTTCAGGGAGCCCGAGGTGTCCTATTACACCGGAAGGGGAGATCCGGTCCAACATGTCCAGTGGTTCGAGGACGTGGTCTCCATCCGGCAAATGTCGGACGGGTTCAAGTGCCGACTCTTCGCTATCACTCTCAGAGAGAAGGCGAGGGAGTGGTTCCATCAGCTACCATCCAACTCCATCCACTGCTTCGAGGACCTCCGCCGGGGGTTCGTGCTGAGATTCACTACCTCTAAGAGGAGGAAGAGGGAGTCAGAATCTCTGTTCCGTATCAAACAAGAGGCGAACGAGACCCTGGGAAGCTATGTTGACCGCTTCCAGGAGGAGGTTACCCAGGTTCAGGAGACGCCGGGCCATACCCTGATGATGGCCTTCACACTGGGACTGCAACAGGGTTTCTTTCGCATGGAGTTGAAAAGGGTTCCCCCCCTCTCCTATGAAGAGTTAATGGAAAGGGCGGCGAGAGAAGTCGACGGAGAGGCGTCGAATCCAGAGTTTGCCCAGAAGCTAGCCAGATGGGCTACGGAAGAGGAGAGGCCAAAGGGAGGTAGAGGCCAGGAGGAGAGGAGAGCCGAGCCCCGGCAGAGGGACGGGCAACATCAGCAGCAACAACAGCAGCCTAGGTGGGGGCGCCAAGAGCCGAATCACCGGCTAGGATGAAGGCCAGAGTGGCAGGAGCAGAGGGCGAGGAGAGGGTTCCACGGAGGGGACCGTCGCCAGGGAGGCCAGGGTCAGTTCTACCCTCCCGGAGGAAGGCAAGGCCAAAGGCCACCTCTTCCCGACCAAGAAGAGGCTATGGTCATAGCCATGGGGGAGAGAAGAAGGCCGGCGAGAAGGAGGAGAAGAGAAGTCAGGGTGGAGATGCCGTACTGCGATTTCCACCAGGAAGAAGGGCACTCCACCGTCACGTGCCCGGAGTTCCTCGAGATGAGAGGAAACAGGGAGCAGCAGCGCCAGCAAGATCACCAGGGAGTGCGGATCGAAGAAGTCCTGCCTCGGAGGGAGGAGGACAGATGCGAAGATCGGGCTGATGTGGGGTCCCGGGGAGGGATCGGAGCAATCCACGGGGGGGGGGGGGGGGGGGGGGGGCGGGGGTCGAGGCCTCCCGCAAGGCGAGCCTCCACACCATGTACCGCAGGAGCGTTGACTCCACCTCCCAGACCCCGCCCCCAGAAGAGAGAATCACATTCTCCATCCAGGACATGCCAGGTCATGAAGATCCCTTTTGCAATGCGCTGGTCATTCAGACAGCCATCGAAGATTTCACCGTCTCCAGGATCCTCATCGACAACGGGAGTTCGGTCAACGTCATCTTTAAGAGGGCGTTCGACGCGATGAAGGTGGAGGCCAGGAGGGTGTTGGCCTCGGATGGGCCCCTGTTCGGCTTCTCAGGGGAGAGGAAGGAAGTTGAGGGAGGAGTGGGACTCAATGTTTCCCTGGGGGGGCAGTCTCGCAACTGCAAGTTCGTCATCGTGGACGCCCCCAGCAGCTACAGCGCCATCTTCGGGAGGCCCCTTATCAGCGCCTTCCGCTGCGTCCCCTCGTCCTTCCACCAATGCCTCAAGTTTAACGTCGAGGGGGTCCAGGTCCGGGTCCGCGGAGATCCCAAAGTGGCGAGAGAATGTTACGTCACGGCAGTGAACTCTATCTCTTGGTTAGAAGGAGCCGAGGAGATGAGACGGAAGATGGAGGAGACGGAGCAGGAGGCTGGCAGAGAAGATATGGAAGTGGAGGAGAGCCGCGCCCTGGAAGAAGTGGTGGAGGAAGTCCAGGGGCCGGCCGAAGCAATGGCCGTGGAGGAAGTCGAGGAAGAAGTCTCCGCCCCCGGAGGAGTTACTGAAGAATGGGGGGAGCAGTCCCGTCTGGAGGCAGCAGAAGAGGTGGTGGAGGTGGAGGTCCTCACCTTCGGTGGCAGGGTCGAGAAGGTCCGCGTCAGCGGAGGTCTGACTCCGGAGGCTCAGGGCAGGATGCTGGAGTGCATCCAGAAGAACGTGGATATCTTCGCCTGGAGTGCTGCGGAGATGCCGGGGATCGACGCCGACGTGGCCTGCCACCGCCTTAACCTGAACCCGGAGGCTCGCCCCATCCAGCAGAAGAAGAGGGCCACAGCGGACAGGCTGGCCGAGCCGATTCGGGAGGAGGTGGCCAAGCTCCTCAAGGCCGGTTTCATTTCCGAAATCCTATACCCCGGCTGGGTTTCCAATGTTGTAATGGTTAAAAAAGGAGACGGCCGGTGGAGGATGTGTGTTGATTTCTCTTTACTTAATAAAGCATGCCCTAAGGATTGTTATCCCTTGCCTCGGATCGACGCGCTGGTAGATTCAGCCGTTGGTTTTTCTATAATGAGTTTCCTAGATGCTTTTTCAGGTTACCACCAGATTAGGATGCACCCTCCCGACGTCAAAGATGTCTCTTTCATCACGGGGGATGGGTGTTATTGCTACAAAATGATGCCCTTCGGGCTAAAAAATGCAGGTGCGACCTACCAGAAAATGATGGACAGGGTCTTCCGAGAGCAGAAGGGCAGGAACCTGGAGGTGTACGTAGACGATCTCATGGTCAAGAGCCTCAGCATCGACTCTCACCTCCTGGACCTGGAGGAGACTTTCACTACCCTTCGGAAGCATAAAATGAGATTGAACCCCTCGAAGTGCATCTTCGGGGCAAGCAGGGGGAAATTTATGGGGCATCTCCTCACCCCTGCTGGAGTAGAGCCCAATCCCGACAAGGTGAGGGCAATTCTGGAGTTAGGGTCACCGCGGAATGCAAGAGAAGTGCAGCGGCTGACGGGAAAGTTAGCAGGGCTGAGCAGGTTCCTTTCTCGGGCCGGAGAGAAGTGCTCTCCCTTCTTCAAAACCCTGAGAGGAGGTTAGAAGTTCGAATGGACCCCGGAGTGCGAGGAAGCATTCCAGGCCCTGAAGAGACAGTTGACTCGGGCTCCCCTGCTCCAGGGACCAAAGGAAGGGGAGGACTTATTCCTGTACTTGGGCGTTGGGACAGAGGCCCTGAGCTCTGTGTTAGTTCGGGAAGAGGGGAAGAAGCAACTCCCGATTTACTATGTCAGTAGGGTGTTGAGGAAGGCCGAGCTCCGCTACCCTATTCTGGAGAAGTTGGCATTTGCTCTGATCATCTCAGCCCGGAGGCTCCGGCCTTACTTCCAGGCTTATTCAATCCGGGTAGTGACTGACCACCCCCTCCGTAACATCTTTGGGGGGGGGGGGTGGAGCATTCGGGCAGATTGGCGAAGTGGTCGGTGGAATTGAGCGAGTTCGACGTCTCCTTCGTCCCCCGTCTCTCGATCAAAGCACAAGTTATGGCAGATTTTCTGGCTGAATACGTGATCGAGGTGGCGGAGGAAGAACTCACTCGCCCGGTTTGGAAGATTATGGTGGATGGTGCTTCGGGAAAAAATTCCCTGGGAGTCGGGATCATCCTGGAAAGTCCCCATGGGACAAGAATAGAGCAGACAGTGGTAATACACTTCCCCATCACCAACAACCAGGCGGAGTATGAAGCAGTGATCGCAGGACTGCGCCTGGATCGGGAGCTGGGGGTGCAGGATGTGGATGTCCTCACTGATTCCATGGTGGTGGCCTCCCAGATCAACGGGGAGTTTGAGGTCAGAGAGCCTACTCTGCAGCTATACTTAACTAAGGCGAAGGGGATCATCGGCTCGTTCCAGACTTTCTCCATCCGGCACGTGCCCAGAGTGGAGAACGAGCAGGTAGACCAACTGGCAAAGCATGGTCCCCGGGCAGGGGGAACTATCACCGACTTATTTCGGCCCTCCATCGAGGAAGGAGAATTGATGGAGGTGGAGCAACACCCCTCATGGATGGACCCGTTCACGACTTTCCTATCCACGGGGGAATATCCCGAGGGGATGGACCGGAAGAAGCTCAAGTATAAGTCAGCCTATTACCTTACGCGAGACGGTCAGCTGTACAGGAAGACCCTCTCAGGCATGTTGGCTCGTTGCGTGGCCGAGGGAGAGGTCCAGAGAATCTTGGAGGAGGTTCACTCCGGAGAGTGCGGGAGCCATTCTGGGAGTCGGACATTGGAAGGGAGGATCGTCAGGCAGGGATACTTCTGGCCAACCTTAGGCCGCGACGCGGCAAAATTCACCAAGGAGTGTCACAAGTGCCAGCTCTTCGCTCCGCTCCAGCTGCAGCCGGCCCAACGTCTCAGGAGCATCTCAGCCCCTTGGCCCTTTGCGATCTGGGGAATGGACTTGGTTGGACCCTTCCCCCAAGCCAGCGGACAGAGAAGATTCCTGCTCGTGATGATCGATTATTTCTCCAAGTGGCTGGAAGTGAAGGCGTTGGCCAAGGTGACCTCCCAAGTCGTGAGGAACTTCGTATGGGGGGAAATCATCTGCCGTCACGGGCTCCCCCAAGCCATCGTCACAGACAACGGACCTCAGTTCGCAAGCGCCGAATTCTTCAGCTTTTGCGAGCAGCTCAGGATTGATCTTAGGTTCGCCTCGATCCATCACCCGAGGAGTAATGGGCAGGTGGAAGCGGCAAACAAGATCATCGTCAACCTCCTCAAGAAGAAAGTCGAAAACTTGAAGGGTAGTTGGGTGGAGCAGCTCCCCTCGGTCCTCTGGGCTCTCAGGACCACGCCCAACACGGCCACAGGAGAGACCCCGTTCAAGCTCTCCCACGGATGCGAGGCGGTGCTCCCGATAGAACTTGAAGTCCAAACACCCCGGGTGGCTGAGGCAGGAGAAGGCAGGGAAGAGTGGAGAGTCGGGAATGAGGAGGAGCTGCGACTCTCCCTTGACTTGGTAGAAGAGCTGCGGGACCTCTCTGCCATCAGGCAGGAGGAGGTGAAGAGGAGAATGGCCAAATACTTTGACAAGCACGTCAGGATCAAATAATTCGCGGAAGGGGACTTAGTATTGAGAAAGGTGGACGCAGCAGGAAGATCAGCCGCAGTGGGGAAACTTAACCCCAACTGGGAAGGGCCATACATAGTGCAAGAAGTCTTAAAGTCAGGTGGTTATCGCCTTCGAAATGCGGAAGGTGCAACCATGGGTCTCACCTGGAATGGGGACGACCTGAAGCGTTTCTATCCCTGAGTCATGTAACTTTCGCTCTATGAAATAAAAAGTTCTTTCTTGAAATGCTGAGGTTTACATGTTTTCGTATGAGTCGGAGAAGTCTGCCCCGGTTCCCCGAGCAGATCCCGCTGTCAGGCTCCCATCAAGCTGGCAGGGCTGGATGTCACTCGGAGGAATTTACCCCGGACCCCGAGCAGATCCCGCTGTCAGGCTCCCATCAAGCTGGCAGGGCTGGATGTCACTCGGAGGAGTTTGCTCCGGACCCCGAGCAGATCCCGCTGTCAGGCTCCCGTCAAGCTGGCAGGGCTGGATGTCACTCGGAGGAGTTTGCCCCGGACCCCGAGCAGATCCCGTTGTCAGGCTCCCGTCAAGCTGGCAGGGCTGGATGTCACTCGGAGAAGTTTGCCCCGGACCCCGAGCAGATCCCGCTGTCAGGCTCCCATCAAGCTGGCAGGGCTGGATGTCACTCGGAGGAGTTTGCCCCGGACCCCGAGCAGATCCCGCTGTTAGGCTCCCATCAAGCTGGCAGGGCTGAATGTCACTCGGAGGAGTTTGCCCCGGACCCCGAGCAGATCCCGCTGTCAGGCTCCCGTCAAGCTGGCAGGGCTTGATGTCACTCGGAGGAGTTTTCCCCGGACCCCGAGCAGATCCCGCTGTCAGGCTCCCGTCAAGCTGGCAGGGCTTGATGTCACTCGGAGGAAGTTTTCCCCGGACCCCGAGCAGATCCCGCTGTCAGGCTCCCATCAAGCTGGCAGGGCTGGATGTCACTCGGAGAAGTTTACCCCGGACCCCGAGCAGATCCCGCTGTCAGGCTCCCATCAAGCTGGCAGAGCTGGATGTCACTCGGAGGAGTTTGCCCCGGACCCCGAGCAGATCCCGCTGTCAGGCTCCCGTCAAGCTGGCAGGGCTGGATGTCACTCGGAGGAGTTTGCCCCGGACCCCGAGCAGATCCCGCTGTCAGGCTCCCGTCAAGCTGGCAGGGCTGGATGTCACTCGGAGAAGTTTACCCCGGACCCCGAGCAGATCCCGCTGTCAGGCTCCCATCAAGCTGGCAGGGCTGGATGTCACTCGGAGAAGTTTGCCCCGAACCCCGAGCAGATCCCGCTGTCAGGCTCCCATCAAGCTGGCAGGGCTGGATGTCACTCGGAGGAGTTTGCCCCGGACCCCGAGCAGATCCCGCTGTCAGTCTCCCATCAAGCTGGCAGGGCTGGATGTCACTCGGAGGAGTTTGCCCCGGACCCCGAGCAGATCCCGCTGTCAGGCTCCCGTCAAGCTGGCAGGGCTGGATGTCACTCGGAGGAGTTTGCCCCGGACCCCGAGCAGATCCCGCTGTCAGGCTCCCGTCAAGCTGGCAGGGCTGGATGTCACTCGGAGAAGTTTGCCCCGGACCCCGAGCAGATCCCGCTGTCAGGCTCCCATCAAGCTGGCAGGGCTGGATGTCACTCGGAGGAATTTACCCCGGACCCCGAGCGGATCTCGCTGTCAGGCCCCCGTCAGGCTGACGGAGCCGAATGTCACTCGGGGGAGCCAGTTTAGGCCCCAGCCAGTACGAGCCCGCGGGCGGTGCTCGACTATCGTCGATCTTTACCTCGGCCGAGGTGCCGTTCGACTATCGTCGATCTCCCTCTCGGCCAAGGCGTCGTTCGACTATCGTCGATCTCCCTCTCGGCCAAGGCGTTGTCGACTATCGTCGGTCTCTGCTTTCGTCGAGGCGCCGTTCGACTATCGTCGATCTCCCTCTCGGCCAAGGCGCCGTTCGACTATCGTCGGTCTCTGCTTTCGTCGAAGCGCCGTTTAACTATCGTTGAGCTCCGAATAGAGATAGTCGGGCTTCAGTTTGTCTTAATTCCGCTGTCCGCTCGACGCTTTTCCGGGGAAAGAACGCCGAGCTCGGGTTTGTTTGAAGTCGTTCGACGCTCTGGCGCCTTTCCAGGAGGAGATCATTGTCCGACCCGCGCGAGTTTTAGCGCAATCGCCCGACCTACTCGCCCGCTTCGCGGCAAAGAGTATGACAGCGAACCCGGACAGGCGATGCGAGTCGCCCATCCGCGTCGCGACTGCCCGGCGTTCCTCGCACTCCCAAGTCGAAAATCTCACTCAAGAGCGACTCTACAACTTCACTCGCGCGCGACGGCAAAGACGCAAAGTGAGCGACTCAAGGCAAAATATAAGAGGCGAACGCGAGAAGCGAATAACGAAGAATGAGCAAAGAAAGCATTCACATTACAGGGAAAGAATGAAAGATTTATCATTACACTTAGGTTTGTCAAAAAGAAAATATTACAAAAACCCCAGACATGGGCCCTCGACGCTGCGACAAAAAGAAAAGGAAAATCAAGTGTGCAAGCCCTCGGCAAGGCGAGCCCTAAGCTGCGAGCCCCCTCATATGGGGTGAAAGGGAGACCCACCCGGCTTCGGTATCGGGAGGAACAGCTCCGGTACCACCTCGTCAGCCGAAAGCTTGGCACAACTACTCCTAAGGAGATTGGCCCGCTGCAACGTCTGGAAGGTATATTTCGCCGCGCTGGCCGCGTTCTTCTACATCATCACTTCTATATCGTAGTCGCTGTAATGAGTAAGTTGACAGCCGCTTGTGGATGACGGTGGCGCAGCCGCAGCAGCCTCCAGTGCATCCACCCGCGCCCGTAATGCCTGCTTCTCCTGCTGAAGGGTGACGATTTCAGTGCCCATCCGGCTAGCCGTCGCCGCGTCCTGCGAAAAGGAAGATTATTGAGTCAGATCGCTCTGGGCGAGGAAAGGCCGACGCGAGTTAGCTCGCTTACCACTCCCCCCAAGTATTGCGCGAGGGCGGCATCAGATGCCTCGGCCCGCTTCCGTAGCTCGTCCGCCTCCTCTTGAGCAAGCTTGCGAGCCGCCTCCTTCTCGTCAATAATTTTTTCGAGGGACGGGATGTTCTTCTCCATCCGAAGGCATCGCCGGCTGACCATGTGGGCCAGCTCAAGGCTGCGAAGCTGGGCCCGCGCGCTTTCGTAGACCAGCACCCGCGTCCCCTCCTCGCCATAGATGGCGGCGTCCTCCCGCCCGTAGACTCCAAAGGAGAGGTTATACGCATCTCCGCGGCTGGTTTCCTGCTCCACCCAACTCGGCAGCGCCGAGGATATGGAGACTCGGTTGATCTCTTTATCCCACTGAAGTAGCGGGACCCCGAGCTCGTCCAAGGGCCCCTCCCCGAATCCGAAGTTGCAGTGTCCCCGGGGGCCCAAATTCTTCGCGGGCTGACCCCCTTCTAGCGATTGCGATGTGCCCGCCCCCGCACCGGCTGAGCCGACGGCCGGTGCGGCCGAGGGACAAGGCGGAGGAGGATCAACAGACTGTTGACCGACAGGAGCCTTACCCTTGTCGGGAGTCGGGAGAGGTGCGCCACTCGCCTTTTTGGACTTCTTGGGCGGCGGCGGATCCTGGGTCCGCTCATGACTGGGTCGCTTTGAGGTAGCGGGGGCTGATAACTCGCGGTGTGCAGCGGCCGCCGCCTCAGCCCGGGCGAGCTCGCCGGATGCGAGTCGCGCACTCTCGTAGGGGGGACGGAGGGGAATATCGCGCTCGCCTGTAAAAGTGAGGAACTTAAGGTTACTCGAAGAGTGGTTTTGGAAAATGGAAGTAGTCGAGTCGCTTACCTTCACCAGGCGGGACGGGGGCGAGATCGTCCAGGTTCCTGCGGAGGTATGCCACCTCAAAGTTCTTCCCGGCGAAGAACCCGTACAGTGCCGCCTCGTGACCCCCCAAAGACGGGGGGCGATAGCTCTCCTCGCTGAGCTGAACCGGCGAGAAGGGGACATTTCCAAAGTCCCCCTTGACGAAGACAAACTTCTTTAGCCAATTGTGGCTCTTGTTCACCGTCTCTCGCACCTTTGCCTGGCTGCTGGCAAAGCAGGCGGTCCCGTCCTTATTCGTGCGGAAGGAAAACAGCTTGCGGAAGACCGCGAGGCTGAACTCAATCCTCTCCTCCCGAAGGTAGCAAGCAAACCCAACCGCAACCGCGACGGAGTTAGGGGTCATCTGCCCGGGGACAACCCCGAAGTACTTGAAGATTTGACGGATTTCCGGCCACAGGGGAAGCCGGAGACCCGCCTCAAAGTGGGCAGTAGGAAACGCGAGCTCGTCCCCTGACAGATCATTTATGCGCTCGCCCGCCTCAGGCCGCCTCGCCTCAAAGCCCGGCGGGACGAATCGACCAAGGGCTTCAAGGAATTCCGCCTCGGTAATAACGGCGGGAGGGAAATCGTGCTCAGAAAAGGCCCAAGCACACTTCCCCCTCCCGTCCGCATCGCCGCTGCCGCCGTCGCCAACCATCTTGCGAAAAGGTTCACTGGGCGAAACAAGGAAAGGTTCTCGCGAGAAGAAGGAAGAATCAGCTTTTAATATGGTAGGTGAAAAGTGGACCGGCTGAGTCTACTTATAGAGTTGAGAAAGGCGGGAAAAAACCTTGGTGGCGGGAAAAGTGTGGATAGCAAGATTAACCCCGACGCTTCGACTTTTGAACCCGATCGGGATCCTCGTCGGCTCGCAGGACGCCCACGAGAGGTTCTCGACCGCAAACCTCCCTTGCCCGCTCTCGCGTGGGAGAATGAATGGCGACGCGGGCCCCTCCAAGAGCGACGCGCGAGCCTATAAGAGGGGGGCCCGCGGGAAATTGGCCCGCCTTCGGCAGCATAAATGCGGTCAAGGTCTAGGCAGGTCAGCTCCTCAGCATCATGCGAGTAAGAAGACGAGCTGGCGGGGGCAGCTCACTTCGCACGCATCTCCTGAATAGGGTCATGGACTATTGTTACCTTGAAAGGGTTGGCCAGAACAGTCAGCCGCGGGTCGACTATCGTCGACCACGGATTGACTATCGTCGGCCGCGGATCGACTATCGTCAATCGCAGATCGGCGCGAATCGACTACTGACGACCGCGAGGAGAGCCAGAATATAAAACAGAAGAACACAGTAAGCACATGCCCATGATCGGGCAGGACATATCCTGAATTATTACAGAAACCATTGTTCTCAAAACGAATGTCTTGCAGACCTAATAGCTTCGACCGGCATCCGAGGCGACCCGGACCCAGCAAGCGGTGGCAAGCACCGACGAGAGCGAGACAGGCGGCTCAATATTGAATCCATTTCCACCTACCCCGCCCTCGCTTGCCGGATTGGGGCGGAACGCGAGGATAGTGATACTCGCGAATCGCCGTCAGCTCTCGCTGGGTCAGGTCGACCTGCTCTGAAATCTGCCTAAGTCGCTCCTCGGCTCGCGTAATATGCGCGTCCGGCGATGTTGCCCCATCCTCGCCAGCAGTTCGCCCAGCTCCCTCTAGAGCTGTGAGTCGCTCCCCCGTCTCAGCCTTATCTTTCTCTACTCTGTCGAAGATTTCATTCAGCAGCAGCGCGTGTTTCTGAAATAATCGCGTCACTTGCGTCTTCATCTTCGCGGCATCAAGCGGGTCGCCCAGGTAGCCTGCGATGTCGTCCAGCTCGGGGGGAGCGAGTACCCCTCACTCATTTCCACATCAGAAGAGACCGTGTTGTAACCTACAAGGTTAAAGTTAGAGGGAGCCGGCGATTGATAAATGGCCTAGAAGCAAAAGAGTTACCAGGCGTCGACACGACACCCGCATCATTAGCAGGTCGAGAAGAGCCCGTCCGACCCTGGAATGCAGGTCCTCCCGGGGCGACGAACAGTTTCCCCAGACCCGGGGGCCTTGGCGGTGAGGAAGATGCAGGAGGAAGATGCGCCGGAAGGGAAGGACTGACGGCCCGACTTGTCGCCTTCAGGGGAGATTTCCCTGACCCCCCTTCATCCACTCCGACGTCTTGAAGCGTCTCCTGCCAAAAAGAGAAAGTCAGGAGGAACGGCGGATCGGACAAAGTGATCTCCTATTGAAGGAACAACCTCGGCGTCGCCGGCCGAGCCAGAGGCAGGATCATCATCCGGTCGGGGGCGTCGAACGATCTTTCCTTTCACCGGCTTGAAAAGAGAACCGGAAGCTCCCCGCGCTAGCCACGGGGCGGCTTCTAGGGCAGCCTCCCGGGCGCCCTCCCTCGCAGCCGCCAATCGGGCCCGCGTCTCCTCAGACATAGGCATCTCTCAGCTATGAGCAACGGGAAAATGCCAGGAAAAAGAGGTGGTCTTCCAAAAGCCCGACAGCTTATTTATAGAGCCAGGGTGGGACCCTTCATCAAAGATTTCCTCCAGCTCAGCAGTACTTCCGCCGGACACGTAGGGTTGGATGTTTCTTTCCGAGCTTCTGCGAAGCCCTTAAAGAGCGGGGATTGTGTACAACCCCGTGTCCGCCGGAGGATCTTAGACCCCTCTACCCGCTCCTTTAGGCGGGCCAGCCTCGACCCGCTCCTTTAGGCGGGCCAGCCTCGACCCGCTCCTTTAGGCGGGCCAGCCTCGACCCGCTCCTTTAGGCGGGCCAGCCTCGGCCCGCTCCTTTAGGCGGGCCAGCCTCGACCCGCTCCTTTAGGCAGGCCAGCCTCGACCCGCTCCTTTAGGCGGGCCAGCCCCGACCCGCTCCTTTAGGCGGGCCAGCCCCGACCCGCGTTTCTCGGTTATCAGGTCGGGACGGACTGCGCATAGCTGGTCAGGACAGCGGGATTAGGCTGTTGGCAGACCATCCCCAGGGGTCTTTCAGTAATTTCAAGCCATCAGAGGTTAGTTATTGGCAGGACATCTTCTAAAAACTATAAATAGGACCCAAGGGGGTACCTCAGAGGGCACGGACTGGTCTCCCCGTCTTTTAGTGTTCTCTGAGATACCTTAGCCCGACCTTTTTGGCTAAGGAGGGGAAGCGCTCTGAGATCTTCCGGGTTTGTGGTGGGACCTCCGCGCCGGGCCCTTGGTCTAGTCCTCGGTTCTTTCCTTCTCTTCGGTTGCTTTTCTTGCAGGAACGAAGTAGGTGTGCGACCACCCCTTCCCCAAGGGTGAACTCCACAGAGACCGATCTTTCGGTTTCAACAATCATTTAATTCACTCTATCATGCATCATGCCATAGTGTTAGTATTAGTATCTTGAGTGAAGATTAATATATTTATGATCATTCTTGCATTTTATGTGTAGTGTTGTGTCAAGTTGAGATGTTCACCTGAAATTCATGTCTTGTCCTTGACCGGGGAGGGTTCTAGTGAGCCATGAGAGACATTGGGAGAAAAGAGTGTTAGACTAAGCAATCTCTTTTGTATGCATATGAGATTAACATACCAACATACGACATATGTGCATCTCTCCATGTCCATCAGTTGCTTACGGGGTTATTGTAATTACACATATATTTGTGATATTTTGATTAACACATTTGCATGTGTATTGTTGGAACATTTTTTTCCATATATTTTTAAGTGATCTTTCACCTTGTCCTTCATAACTCATGTGCTTTAACTCACTATCTTTGGAGTTATGAATGGTGTATTATGCATGTTATCCTTTTTCTTGATTTGCCTTTTTCAGTTTTAACTTCCATGTCCATTTCAAAACTAAAAAAAAAAGGAAAATTTATAAAATCACACATTTTGAGCATTTCCACCGCTCTGGATATTATTGTAACACGCTAACGTTATCGCTAGCGATAACTTTGTTTTATGATGTCACAGAAAATTTAATACTCCGAACACTGCTTCCATTGCCTTTTAGTAAAACAGTAGTTTTCTTTTATTTTTAAATTAAAAAATGATTGAAAGTTATAAATTCATTGAAAAAAAGTTCTACATGCTTTCATTTCTCTTTGTATTTCTCAAAAAGTTCTACATGCTATGTAATATCTAGTTAGTATGAACAGATAATTTACCTACACTCCTCGGATTGCCTTCATGCAATCCATGGATAATTCAAGCGCTACATTAGGAGAAGTGTGATATATGCATGTGTTTGTCACAAGTGGATATATATAGGAGGAAAAGTACTGAATGAGAGAAGTTGTCCATGTCATTTATCATTTTTCTGTTCTACATATATGTGTGTATATATATATATACATACATACGAGCATCTTTGCACGGGCTACGCCCGTGCTCGATGCTCTTGGGCGGCCTTCGGCCGCATCCAGGCGGGCTTCGCTCGCCTGCGCACGGACTTCGCCCGTGCTCGATGCATTGCTGCGGTCCGCCTATGAGGGGGTTGCACACGAACCCAAAATATATTTTTAAAAAATATATATATATGAGTACTTAAAATGACCGCAAAAAAATATGAAGTACTATTTCTATTTTTATTTTATACAATTTTGCAAATTTTAATCTATAAAAATTAATTAATCTCTCCCTCTCTCTTTATCACTCCCCCCTCTATCTCTCTCTCCTTCTCTCTCCCGCCCCCTCTCTCTCTCCCTCCACTCTCTCTCTCTCCCAAATCTCCCCCCTCTCATGCTCTCTCTCCCTCTCCCTCCACTCTCTCACTCCCAAATCTCCCCCCTCTCATGCTCTCTCTCATGATCCAATGGCCAATATTCAATCTATGGCGTGCCTCCAAATATCTATATTCCCTTATATATAATAATAAGATATATATATATATATATGTATATATATGTATATATATATATATATATATATATATATATATATCTGGATCTGTCAATATCTTGAGTGCAAAAATAGATAAAATTATAGAAATAGAACCGACCCAATTGCAATACAAAAGCCGATCAACATAAACACATAGTTTTTCAATGTATACACTCACCATAAGAGGAGGGACAACAACTGCTGGCCAAAGATAGGTTAAAAGGCCAACCAAATTATCACTTACGAACATTATTCATAAGTGATAATTCAAGTTGCTATATCCATTGCTAGATGCCCTCGAGTCAGTAGTTGGAAATTGATATTTTTTGCAATAGTATGACCTCATTACGTTTGTGAAAACGTGACGTTTAATTTGTCATTTACGACAAGAAAACATCTTGACACAACAGTCAACAAGGATAAAACCATAGCCTACTTTATGAAGCTAATCCTGGAGATTTGGCTGTGCTAGATGAATGGATAATGACTACCCTAATCTGATTGGGATGTACATACAGTAGTCTTTAAAATATCTCCACAAGAAAAAGCCAGCAAACGACACACAATAAAAATAAACCACATTATCTAATCGACTATAACTAATAAGAAATAACATCACACAAAAAATCCCCCAAACGGCCTTTATCAGTTTCTTACTATGAAAGTATGACTAAGATAAACGATCAATCAGCATCAACGGCCAAGCAGTAGTCATCAAAGAAGAAGATGAAGAAGAAGAAGAAGAAGAGAAGAAAAACTACGTCACGCTGCCGGATCCAAACCTGCTGCGACAAACAGGTTTATGAAGGTAATCAGAGAACAAATGCAAGCCATAAATATGACGGCTCTGAGGATTAGGCAAAGAAGTACGTCCAGATCTCTATTTGAAACTGCTGGATCAGAATCTCGGGCAGGCGCTTCCTAGAGATAAACCTCAAGATCTCCCGACCCGAAGTTTGAGGCAGAAATATTACATAGAAAGCCACCCTTCCTACTGGCACAACAAAGTGCATAGTCACAACAAAGACAAAGAGGCCGAAAATAACTCCATTTTCGATGGAGAAACAAAGCATTTCCCAGGCGGTGGAAGGAGCGGCCACCGCATACCTGTGCCACATCGCATTCCACAAGGAAAAAGATCCTAGAAGGAGCCCATGCAAGAACAACTCAAGATTGTCCATAATTGGGTGCTGGTGGCCGGAAAAACGGCGCCGACAGAGCTGTGTGCGAGCGAGCGAGAGAGAGAGAGAGAGAGCGAGAGAGAGAGGGAGAGAGAGAGAGCGAGAGAGCGAGAGAGAAAGAGAGAGGTCTTGCGTAATAAAATGAAAGATACAACACAGTATATATACAGGACATAAATCTCACAAATCTATATTAGCTCAACATGTGTCCACTAGATTGCAGAATTCTTTAAAATGGGAAAATACGAAGCTTCTCACAAAATTTTTTTTTCCTTTCACCGGACTCTAGGGCTTATATCGAGTCGAGTTCGAGTGATTTTGAATCGACTCAAAATCGAAATTTTTGACTCGAACTCGGCTCGAAATCGAAATTGATTTCGAATCGAGTCGGCTCGACTCAAAATGACTCGATTCCAAGTCTGCTCGAATTTGAATCGGGTCGGCCGAATCGAATCGGGTCGGCCGAATCGAATCGAGTCGGTTCAAAATTGAGCAACTTTTCATTTTATTCCTAGTTTGCTCAAAATTAAATTGGACAACATATAAATTTAACAAATGAAACACTTAAAGCCATCATTCTTTTTATTTAGATTTAGATTTTGTTATTTTTAATCTTAAAATAAGAATATATTAATAAATACGTAATTTTTTTAATTAATTCGATTTGATTCGAATCATATTTCGAGTGATTCAGGGCTGACTCGAAATCAACACGAAATTAGATTCAAATTGAATCAACTCAAATTGAGTTGAATCAATTTTAACCGATTCCGATTCAGCTCAATTTTCGAATGATTTTCGAGCGACTTTCGAGTTTCAAATAATATGCCCAGCCCTACCTATCGTAGTTCAACCACTTTGGAGAATAATTCATCCAAGCGAGTCAGATTATTTGCTTGAGAGAACATCATATGTAAGGTGAAAGGAAATTTTTTTTTTGTGAGCATCTTCGTATTTTCCCATTTTAAAGAATTCTGCAATCTAGTGGACACATGTTGCGCTAATATAGGTTTGTGAGATTTATGTCCTGTATATATACTGTGACGTATCTTTCATTTTATTACGCAAGACCTCTCTCTCTCTCTCTCTCTCTCTCTCTCTCTCTCTCTCTTGCACGCGCTCTCTCTCTCTCTCGCTCGCTCGCACACAGCTCTGTCGGCGCCGTTTTTCCGGCCACCCAATCCCATTATGGACAATCTTGAGCTGTTCTTGCATGGGCTCCTTCTAGGATCTTTGTCCTTGTGGAATGCGCTGTGGCCCAGGTATGCGGTGGCCGCTCCTTCCACCGTCTGGGAAATGCTTTGTTTCTCCATCAGAAATGGAGTTATTTTTGGCCTCTTTCTCTTTGCTGTGCCAGTGGGAAGGGTGACTTTCTATGTAATATTCCTGCTCCAAACCTCGAGTCGGGAGATCTTGAGGATTATCTTTAGGAAACTCTTGCTTGAGATTCCGATCCAGCAACTTCAAATAAAGATCTGAACGTACTTCTTTTGCCTAGTTCTCAGAGCTGCCATATTTATGGTCTGCATCTGTTCTCTGATCACCTTCATAAACCTGTTTGCCGCAGCAGGTTTGGATCCGGCAGCGTGACGTAGTTTTTCTTTGTCTTTTTCTTCTTCTTCCTCCTCTTCTTCTTCTTCTTTAATGACTACTGCTTGACCGTTGATGCTGATTGATCGTTTTTTTAGTCATACTTTCATAGTAAGAAACTGATAAAGGCCGTTTGGGGGATTTTGTGTGTGTTGTTATTTCTTCTTAGTTATAGTCGATTAGATATTGTGGTTTATTTTTATTGTGTTCCGTTTGGGGGCTTTTTTTGTGGAGATACTTTAAAGACTACTGCATGTGCATCCCAATCAGATTAGGGTCGACATTATTTATTCATCTAGCACGACCAAAACTCCAGGATTAGCTTCATAAAGTAGGCTATGGTTTTATCCTAGTTCGCTGTTGCGTCAAGATGTTTTCTTGTCGTAAATGACAAATTAAACGTCCACGTTTTCACAAACGTAATGAGGTCATACTATTGCAAAAAATATCAATTCCCAACTACTGACTCGAGGGCATCTAGCAATGGATTTAACAACTTGAATTATCACTTATGAATAATGTTCATAAGTGATAATTTGGTTGGCCTTTTAACCTATCTTTGGCCAACAGCTGTTGCCCCTCTTCTTATGGTGAGTGTAATCATTGAGAAGCTATATGTTTATGTTGATCGGCTTTTGTATTGCAATTGGGCCGGTTCTATTTATATTATTTTCTCTATTTTTGAACTCAAGATATTGACAAATCCTAACACACACACACACACACACACACACACACAATTATAGCCATCGATGGTCGGATGCCCTAATCCTCGTTTTATTATAAATAGATGGTTTGTGGGTTGGTTGAAGGCATTTGCAGAATTTGGTGTAAAGAAATCCTGGATTCCAACGATCAATCCACGGTGTCGACTCCGTGAAACCCCAGATGACGACTCCTTGGTGTGTATCGCCCTCATCAAGCTTTCCCCCAACATTAGTCCTCTTTTTCCCCCTCCTAAACCATCACCCGCAACCTCTATTGGTGATTGTTAGGTGCATTGCCCACAATGTCCTAGATTTGAAGAAGTCAAATAGGTCATTGATACACACAAAGTTGTATTTAATGTATGCTTAAATTCATGCATGCAGATAGTCCTTGTAACACTGATAGGACATGTATTCCAAGTAATGTGATAGGTGGTCGCAAAGTATAATTGTTGGATAGGCTGAAAATCGTATAAGTCCACAGACGTTGAGTGAGAACTATTCACTCAACGCCAGGTGAGTAAATTCGTTGAATATAGCTCGTTAGTCTAAGCCTAAACATTGACTAGACAAAAATGTGGCTAAATCCACATGCGTTGAGTGAAGTCAACTCACTCAACGCCATATGGCTGGAAGCTTTGAGTAATGCTCAACTAGTCCAAGCCTAAGATCAATCTGGCTAAGTCCAAGCCTAAGATCAATCACCTGAATCTCATCCTCATCAGGATGTGGTGGCTCATAAAGAAGCTCAACAGGGGGGTCGTCATAGAATTCGTCACTAGGACCAAGGTCCTTCAGATGAGTACCATCGCAAGGGGTAGTGTCCCCTTGAATGCATGACATAGCCACTACGAGATCAACATCATGCTCTGGGCTCTCGGTCGTGATGTGACTAAGGGTAATGACAATGGGAGAGCAACACAAATCTGCACTCAAGAATGGATCCGTGGGTGCGGTGTCTGGAAATGGGTTTGTGCTTGGGGTGCTAACTAATCCGGTGTATGACAGAGGAGGAGGTGTGGGTGAGGGACTTAACACTACAGACTAAATAGGTCACTCATGCTCGCTCTCAGTCGGGGTCACAAGAATTGGGTCAGAAACAAGAGATAGGTCCTAAAACCGTGAACCGAACCGTTAAGGTAACAGTTCTTCAAATTAGAACCAAAACCTTATTTGGTTTGACCGGTTCCGGTTTTGATTCCGGTTCTAGCTTAATTTTTGGAACCGCTATATCAACGGTTCCGGTTTAAGAAGAACCAAAACCAAACCGACCACTAACGGTTCGGTTCGATTCTATGTGGTTCGGTCCGGTTCCAATCGGTTCCAGCCAGAACCAAAACCAAACTTGTCAAAATTAATGAGTGAGGTCAAAAATAAAATACCTGAGTGGAAAATTAAACTCGTTAGAATTTTTTGCAAGAGGGAATTCGAAGTCTGGGACCAGGACGCTATAATTTCACGTTGTACCAAGGGGGAATACTTTTTCTGTGTAATATAATACGTAGAACTGAAAGTTAAAAATCGAAATCGCAAAACCACAAAACCGCACCTGACCGTACTGATTTTAAACCGCACCAACCGGTTTGGTTGTGGAGTGGTTTCGTTCGTTACAAAAATACATAGTTTGCAGTGTGATTTCTGGTGCGGCAAAATCTATAAAACCGCGTCACACTGTTGTCATCATTCGTACCGGCTTCTTCCAGAGGGCCTGTCATTCTAATTATCGCCAATGAGTATATGTTATCTTCATTTTTCCGTAGCTTTGTCGTCTCCTCTTTGACTAGTGGTTCCTTCCTTTTCGATTTTTCCCTGACATTAATTACAGATATTCATGTTAGAAACCATTTTGATATTATTCTTTCTTTTTGGCTCTTACTTGACAAATATTAAATAATATTCAGAATTTAAATTCACGACTCCCGAGAGCAAAAATGAGCCGTGAACCTCAATATACATTCAAAAATTCAAAGATCACGATCGTGTAATGTTGATGCATTGTTCAAACAACACCATAGTTTTGGTGTGGTGCGATTTTGTTCAGTCCAAAACCGACCCCCTTTGATACGATTACAGTTTGATTTCAAACCGTTATAGTTTCACCATTAAAAGTAAGTACGGATATTGTTGATAGATTATAATAAATAACAATATTATAATAATATTAATTCTAATAAACATATTATGAAAAATAATAATAAACGGGTCACGGTTCGGTTCTGCTTCGGTCCTGTTCGGATCAGGTCTAAAATTCTTGAAACCGCTTGAGACTTGTATGTTGCGGTTTCGGTTCGGATAATAAAATGAAAGAACCATACCCGGACCAATGTTGTTCACGGTTCCAAAATTCAAATCAGAACCCAGATAATCAGCTAACGGTTCGGTCCGGTTCTTTGCGGTTCCGGTTCAATTCCGGTTCAGTTTACGGTTTTCGGTTTTAAGTGACAGCTCTAGGCGAGACCAGCCTGCTGCCTCTCGCTCCGGGCGGCTAGCTCGCGGGGGAGAGACCGGCCTGCGACCTCTCCCCCCGGGCCTCTAGCTCGCGGGGGCGAGACCGGTCTGCGGCCTCTCGCCCCGGGTGGCTAGCTCGCGGTGGCGAGATCGGCCTGCGGGCTCTGGCCCCGGGCGGCTAGCTCGCGGGAGCGAGACCGGCCTGCGGCCTCTCGCCCCGGTAGGCTAGCTCGCGGGGGCGAGACCGGCCTGCGTCCTCTCGCCCCGGGCAGCTAGATCTTCAGCGAGGTTCACCTACTCGCCTCGGGTATCGGGGGGGGGGGTAGGGGGCATGTCTTAGCCTCCGTTCCCCCTGGATCTCTTTTGGCCATGCTTTTACCGTTGTGCCCTCGAGGTGGAATTACCTCTTTACCCCCTGGTGTGGATGTTTTCTATTGACTCAGAGCCTATTTGCCCTAGGGGTATTTGTGACCTTTTGGTCTCTAGGCTTGGAAAAACTATAAATAGACCCCCTTGGGTACCTTTGGAGAGAAGTTTTTTGGGCTTCCTCCTCCTTAGCCTTCTTCATGGTTGAGTGAGAGAGCTCTCCAAGGTACCCAGCTCCGCCATTGGTGAGGGAGGGGAAGTGCTCTTGTGGCCTTCCGGGTGTGTGGTGGGATCTCCACGCTAGAGCCGAGAGTCTGTTCCTAGTTTTCCAAGTCCTTGGTCCGTGACGTTCCCCCGAGTGTAGTAGGTGTTAGGTCACCCTCTTTTGGGACCCTGAACTTCACGGGAGGTCAATTTTGACTTCAACAGTCACTATTAAATATAAGGATTCCCTTAATATATAGTGCACACACAAGCTTAACCAACATGTAGTTCCCCGCACACAATTTTCAGCCAAAGCTGTCAGTACTTCAGTTGTCTCATTGTTCTCCATCCATAGAGTCCGCAACAATAATCCTTCAATTGCCACATAATTTTCTTCCATATGATATTTTATTTTTTCCCATTTATATATGCATAATTTTTTTTTATTTCCCCCTTTTTATATATTTTCAATTTAATTCTATATTATTTAATTTTAGTTTACTATATTTAATTTGTGTTTATTTTATTTTTACTTAATGTTTTGTTTTATTTTATTAGACGAGATTATTAGAGGCACCTGTTAGACATTATGAGATTTTAGACAAAGACTTGTTAAATGTGGGAAGGATAGACCAAAAAAATGTGGAATGAATCTATAAGAAAGACCCATTGTACTTAGGCATTAGTGAGATTATGACTAGAGATAGGGTGCAATGGCGACAAAGAGTCTATAGTCGAGCACACTATAGACTCTTTGTATATAGGGTGCAATGGCTACAAAGAGTCTATAGTTGGATAAAAGCTTGCCTGTTGTTATTTTCTTTTACTAAAAAGTTCATCAATTGATTAATTAAAAAAATATTTATTAGATGACTTGATGAATTTGATGGTGCTAACACCAAAAAGCTATATTCTCTTACATACACACACACGTGTGTGTGTGTATATATATATGTATGCTACCAGCCTTTTATTAGTCCCCTCTGCGTAATGCAGGTTTAAGGTTTTGGGTTTTATTTTATATCAATTTATATTTTTATAATATGTGTACTACTTGTGAGCATTGTGCTTCAATTTTGAGCTATAATGTTTCTTTAATTTTTCCAGTGATATGGAGCGAAGACTTTCAAGAGGTCTGTACCATGTGATTTGCCTAAGAAGATCATGACCGTTCAAGGCATATTGAAGTTCTCATGTATGCACCATGAAATGTGTGGCTAAACTCATTGTCAACTGGATTAATTTCATTGATGTATGCAACATTGACTCTATTTATAGCAAGGGGCAGACCTATGCCTCCCCCCTCCCCTTTAAGAATTTTGCAAAATGAATAATAGATTTTGATTTCTCTTGTCAAAATAATAAATTTTGTCTACTTACATGTCAATAACAATGACCCGATAAGAGAGAAACGATTCTAATAAGATGAAGAAATTCAAAAAAAAATCCCTAGAAGAAGACAATGTCTCCTCCCCCATATTAAAATTTCTGAATCTGCCTCTGTTTATGTAAAAATTTATGGGAAGCTGAGAAAAGAGGTCGCCGAAACACTCAATCACAACTAAAGCTAAATAAAAATCAGTAACAACAGAAGAACAAGAGTCTCAATATAGAATAAATAATTTTCTTTACAGTACAAGACATATATCACGAGATATGATTTCACAATATACCATATGGAAACAAAAAACTATAGACAAAAGTGAAAATGGCTGTCTGATGATAGAAATTTCCCAAGCCGCAAACCACCAAGACAGTCCACCAACATCGTCAAGTCGCCAACCCGCAACACAAGCTGTGTGAATTGCCTGTTCTTGAAATGCTGATAAACTGGAAAATAGTCTACCAACTGATGAACTAGACAAACTGCTTGAACTATCCGCAACCCCGAGAAAGAGACTTCAAGCCGCCTAAACTGCAATCTGTTGTATACCACAGACTCCTATCCGCGAACTGCTATACACTGAACTTTTAAACTAGTTGCCTAGTCGTCTGGTGCTAGCCGCATGACCGCTCCTTGGACGTGAGGTGGCGACCAAGAGGGGGGCGGCCGGCGGCCGCTCCTTGGCAGTGAGGCGGCGACAAAGAGGGGGGAGGCCGGCGGCCGTCCCTCGGCCACAAGGCAACGGCCGAGCGAGGGGCGGCCGACGACCGTCCCTTGGCCGCAAGGTCGAGGAGGGGGCGACCAAGAGGGGGCGGTCGGCGACCGTCCCTCGACCGCAAGGCGGCGATCGAGAGGGGGGCGGCCGGTGGCCGCCCCTTGGCCGCAAGGCGGCGGCTAGGAGGATCAGGCGTGGTGATCGCGCGCGCGGTCAAACCCATGATCCCATTAATTTTAGTGGGGATCATGGGGGTGGTGGCTATGTGCACACTCATCACATATAAAATGGGGTTCATCCCCAACAACTTTTAATTTTTTTAATTTGTTTATTAGTCCATGCAACTTGGGGAATACTCTAAGAAAGTTTGGTATTCTTAGAGTTATGCATGTGTTTAGAGTTAGTAATCACATTAGCAGCAGCTTTCTGTTTGCTAACAGCTTATAATGCATGTCTAGTCCTATATTTGTCCTCAATGCGTATAAAATATGTGAGGTCATTCAGACCAACATGCATCTTTTTTACAATACATTTTAGTTTTAAAATTATATCATGAGGTAGAGAACTTATAAATAATTGTGCTAGCAACAAAACCATCTGGCGGAGAAATATTTTCACTATGCAAAGAATCAACTTAATGCTCGAATTTAGATATCTGAGGGAGAATCTCTTTCTCCTCGTCGAACATGAATGAATAAAACTTTTCTAATAGAGAGCTTTGGATAAGTCATCCTCCTGCTTGAAATGCTCTTGCAGTGCATCCCAGATCTCTTTGACGGTCTTCATTTTGATGTAGGTCTTTGCCAATCTAAATGATAGGTTGTTCAACAAGTAGTCTCTGCTTAAGTTCTCATCACTGATCTATTGTGCTTCCTCGCCAGTCCTGATAATATCAGCACGATCAGACTGAACGGTGTAGAATACGTTCAAGTACTTCATCCCGATCTGGGTATTCAACTTCCAGTCGTTGATCTCCATTGCCGTGAATTTTCCAATTTTATTATTGAAACAAGAGAAGAGAAATTGTTTCCCTTCAACATTGTATGCCCCTTTCCAAATCTCTAGATCTTCCAAAATTTCAACAGGAACTCCTTTCTTCTATGATTCAGATGGCAAGGGTACACACAGATCGGCGACATAACTGGATCTATACGAGATGAGAGCTCCTCTCTAACAGCGCAGCGACAACAAAACCTAGCACAAATCCGACGAGGGAAGGGATAGATCCGACGAGATGGAGCAAGATCCGGCGAGAATAAATTGCAAGATATTCCTCAGGATTGGCCTCCAGATCAACGGAAATGGACCTACTCCTCCTGTTTCTGATCTGCAAAAGATATATCACTTGGTCTCCGACAAAAATCGCCGACAAGGTAGCGGTTCTATCAAGATGTGACGAGAAGCTGTGCGGCTCGTCAAGAAGCTCGCAGAGGAGGTGGCTCATCAAGAATCAATCTCGAGGAGGAGGAGACTGGCCGAGAAATGGAGGCAGCCAGCGGTGAGAACCGGAGGCAGTTGTGTGGCGAGATCGTGAGGCGGACGGGAATACGAGAATAGAGAGAGCGGCGACGCCCTGATTTTCCAGAAAACAGGTTCATTTCCCGTCGAGCGGCTGCGGGAGTGAACATCTTTCTCCTTCGATCGAAAAGGCAGCGGCATGAAGCTTTTCCATATTCCTGACTCTGATCAGCGACGACCCCTGATTTCAACGGTATAAGAAAAAATATGAGTGAGAATTTCCTCCCTCGATCGAGTGTCCATTGAAAGATGCGAGTGGCGGAAACGGGAGAACGACGGGGTAATTTTTTTTTTCTGCAGGCGGCGGGATGCCGAAAAAAAGAGAAATCTCGGGCACGGGATTTTCGAGCGACTAGGGTTACTTTGAGATTATTATGTCACTCGAAGCATCCGGGGTGGTGATAAAAGTGGAATTACCTTCCTATTGCCCCTACCTGGGATTTTATATGCAAACTCTAGGGTTAGAATGAGTATCGGATATATATTCTGGTATCCGAACCAAATCCGTTAAGCCTCTAAATCCGTTATATATCCAAATATACTTTAACAACTCCTTCATTTGAGGGGTTCAAATATTAGGGGTTCAACTATTAAGGGGATGACATATCCTTCTATATATGCTACAAAAGGCTGCCCTCTTGCGCTCTTTCTCACTACAAATCACACTTATTGACGCACAGTGGGATCATAGGACATGCATGAGTGCACACTACTCTCCATAATGTGCCGTGCATAACGCGCCCCACGCATTACCCTCTAATTTGTGCCCCGGTGTGCCATTCTCCAGAACAATCCATGAGCACTACTTTCCAAATCACGTCTTGTGCACCACTTTCCAAAACACGCACCACTCAACATAACGTGCCTCTCTGCACCGCTCTCTAGAATGCGCCCTCGAATGTCGCTCTCTCAAACATGCACCCGCTCCCCTCTATAATACCCACTGCTCTCAAGAATACCCCCACTCTCCATAAACCTCCCCGCATTATGTGCTCCGGGACGCACTTAGACTCATGACTACAAAAGATACTCGACCAACATCCCGCATCCATTGTAAAATGCGAGGTGTAACATTGTGTTCATAGCATCACTAATGAATTTTCTCAAATTAGGCATGGCCTGCTGTGCACATTTGAATAATTCTCTAGAGCTACGACCAACCTAATCTACTTATCAAAAATACAAGCTTAGGGCCTGTTTGGGAAGGCTTTTCAGAAAGGAGGAGTGGTGACAAAAGGATGGTAGAAAAAGGAGCTTTTGGAAAATGTCTATTAGAAAATGAGAACTGTTTGGGTGAACTTCTTTTGCAGAGCTTTTCAAAAAGGAGAAGCATTTTATTAACCGTTTGACAAATCTCCGTTGCGGTAACTTTTTTTAGTAAAAATGCGCGTCATGGAGAAAATGCGCAATTATTTCGCCGGGGCAGGTTTTTTTCGCCCGGGAGAAAATTTTTCGTCGGGACGCGGTTTTTTTGCCCTGGCGCGATTTTTTCGCCCGTGCGCGGTTTTTTCGCCCGGGCGCGAATTTTTCGTCCGGACGCGAATTATTCGCGCGAATTTTTTGCCCGGGCGCGAATTTTTCGCCTGGACGCGATATTTTTGCCTGGGCGCCAATTTTTCGGTCGAGCCCTATATTTTCGCCCGACCCCCAATCTTTCGTCCGGGTGCGAATTTTTAGGACGGGGGCGAATTTTTCGAAAGGGCGCGAATTTTCCGGACATGCACAAATTTTTCGGACCACCGCAAATTTTTCGGACGTACACGAATTGTTTGACTGGGCGAAAAAATCGCGCCCGGGCGAAAAAATCGCGGTCGGGCGAAAAAAAAAGCGCCCGGACGAAAAAAAAGCGCCCGGGCGAAAAAAAAGCGCCCGGGCGAAAAAATCACGCCCGGGCGAAAAAACGCGCCCGGGCGAAAAAATCGCGCCCGGGCGAAAAAATCGCGCCCGGGCGATAAAATCGCGCCCGGGCGAAAAAAACGCGCCCGGGCGAAAAAAACGCGTCCGGGCGAAAAAATCGCGCCCGAGCGAAAAAATCGCGCCCGAGCGAAAAAAACGCCCCCGGGCGAAAAACGCGCGCGGGGGCAAAAATCGCCCGTGGTCGAAAAAATCGCGACCGTGCAAAAAAATCGCGCCCGGGCGAAAAAATCGTGTCGGTGCAAAAAAATCGCGTCCGGGCAAAAAAAAACGTGTTCGGGCGAAAAATCGTACCCAGACAAAAAATAGGCTCGGGTGAAAAAAATTAATGCACCGGCAAAAAAATTGCACATGGATTAAAAAAACGCACCCGGGCGAAAAAATCACTTCTGTACGAAAAATCGGCCAGAGCGAAAAAAACACGCTCGGGCGAAAAAAAATCATGCACGGGCAAAAAAACCGCATTCGGCGAAAAAAACTCACCCGGGCGAAAAACCCCGCAGCCGGGCGAAAAATTTGCGTCGGGAAAAAAAAAACTTGTTCGGACAAAAAAAATACGTCCGAGAAAAAAATCGCGTCAAGATAAAAAAAATCAAGTTTTAGATTTTTTTAAGAGATAAGTATTTTTGGATGAGAAAGTGCTTTTCGAAAAGGTTGAAAAGTATGTGACAAATGACTTTTCCAAAAGATGAGATAATGGAGTTTTTCGCGGTAACTTTTACCACCGATAGACAATCCAAACGGTCTCTTAAGTGTGGTGGCGTTTTCCAGAAAACGAAAAGGAGCTAAAAAGCCCTCCCAAACAGACCGTTTGGATTGTCTATCGGTGGTAAAAGTTACCGCGAAAAACTCCATTTTCTCATCTTTTGGAAAAGTCACTTGTCACTTACTTTTCAACCTTTTCGAAAAGCACTTCCGCACACAAAAACACTTATTTCTTAAAAAAATCTACAACTTGATTTTTGTGTCTTGGCGTGATTTTTTTTTCCGGCGTAATTTTTTTGCCCGGCGCAAATTTTTCGCCCGAGCGCAAAATTTTCGCACGGGCGCAAATTTTCGCCCGGGCGTGAATTTTTCGCCCGGGGGTGAATTTTTCGCTCGGGTGCGAATTTTTTGTCCTAGCTAGCATTTTTCGTCAGGGCGCGGGTTTTTTCGTCCGGGCGCGGGGTTTTTCGCCCGGGTGAGTTTTTTTCGCACAAGCGTGTTTTTTTCGCCTGGGCCGATTTTTCGTCCGGACGTGAATTTTTCGCTTGGGTGCGTTTTTTTCATCCGGGTGCGATTTTTTTTCCGGTGCACGATTTTTTTTCGCCCCAGTCGATTATTTTGCCCGGACGGTCTTTTTTTCACCTAGGCGTGATTTTTTTGCACTAGCGCGATTTTTTCACCCGGACGCGATTTTTTTGCACCGACGTGATTTTTTCGCTCTCGCGTGAATTTTTCGCCCGCGGGCAATTTTTTGCGTCCGGGCGCGTTTTTTTCGCCCGGAGGCGTTATTTTCGCGCGGGCGCGATATTTTCGCCCGGATGCGATTTTTTCGTCCGGGGATGATTTTTTCTCCCGGGCGCAATTTTTTCGCCCGGGAGCTATTTTTTCGCACGGACGCGATTTTTTTGCCCACGAGCGATTTTTCGCCCGAGCACTAATTTTTTCGCCCGGGAGCGCTTTTTTCGCCCGAGAGCGATATTTTTAATCGGAGCTTGTTTTTTTCGCCGGACAGCGGTTTTTTCGCCTGTGCGCAATTTTTTTTGCCTGGACGCGATTTTTTCGCGAGGAGCGAATTTTTGGCCCGGGCCCTGTTTTTTCACCCGTTCGGGAATTTTTTGATCGGTCATGAATTTTTTGCCCGTTAACGATATTTTTTTGCCCTGGCACGTTTTTTTCGCCCGGGCGAGATTTTGTCGCCGAACGCGCCCGGGGGCGAATTTTTCGCTCTGACGTGAATTTTTGGCCTTGGCGTGATTTTTTCGCTCATTCGTGATTTTTTCGGGCGGGGGCAGTTTTTTTCGCCCGGGCGTGTTTTTTTCAGCTGGATGCGAATTTTTCGCTCGTGAGCGATATTTTTTGTCGGAGCACGTTTTTTTTTGCCCCGACACATTTTTCCGCCCGTACGCGATTTTTTCAAACGTGGACGAATTATTCGCCTCGACGTTATTTTTTTGCCCGATCGTGTATTTTTTTCGCCTAGACGCTATTTTTTCCGCTCGAATGCAATTTTTCTCGCTTTCGAGCGAAAATATCGCGCCCGTGCGAAAAATTCTCGTTCGTGCCAAAAATTCGCGCTCGGGCGAAATTTTCTCGCCCTGTCGAAAAATTCGTCCTCGCCCGAAAAATTCGTGCCTGTCCGAAAAATTCACGCCTGTCCGAAAAATTTGCGGTCGTCCGAAAAATTCGTTCCCGTCCGGAAAATTCGCGCCCGTTCGAAAAATTAACGTTCGTCTGAAAAATTGGCATCCGACCGAAAAATTGTTGCCCGGGCGAAAATATAGGGCCCGACCGAAAAATTGGCGCTCAAGCGAAAATATTGCTCCCTGGCGAAAAATTCGCGCCCGTGTGAAAAAACCGCGCCCCGACGAAAAAATTCGCTTCCGGACGAAAAATTCGCTCCCGTGCGAAAAAAACCTGCCCCGGCGAAATAATTGCGCCTTTTTCCCCGGACGAGTATTTTTACTAAAAAAAGTTGCCGCAACGGAGATTTGTCAAACGGTTTATAAAGTGCTTCTTTTTTTTGAAAAGCCTGCAAAAGAAGTTCACCCAAACAGTTCTCCTTTTCTAATAGACATTTTCCAAAAGCTTCTTTTCCTACCATCCTTTTGCTACCACTCCTCCTTTCTGAAAAGACTTCCCAAACAGACCCTTAGTCGCGCGGTTAAGAAAGTTTGACCGCAAGTTCATAGAGCGAGCTGAGTTCTCACTGTTTCCGTTATATATGACGAGCCAGAGACCCATATTTATAGGCGACAATGATAATGTGGTCACCACCCATAATGATAGGATAATTGTCCGTCATCCTGCAACTAGCACAATCAGTTCAGACAAGAGTGCATATTCCAGAGTTAGACCGCAAAGACATGCAGACAACATGCTTAGTCCACGTGGGCATAAGAAATCCAGTCACGCGTCCTGAGCCAATACCGCGCTAAGGTGATTTGTCAGATTCTGCACCCAGACTGCGCAATACTGCGGTCTCCGCGACTAAGCAAACAAACTGGAGTTGCCACAATACCGTGACCAAGTTCACACAACCAGCAAACTCTGGTATCAAACCGCGCGAATTGTCCACAACAAACTCGACGATTAGCCTCCTTTATCTGCACTAACCGCTTGCCTCAACGCGAATCATATCTTATCAGCTCCAAACGGACTTTGTGGTTTCACCAACCAAACCGCGACAACCGCGGTTAGCGAACGTTAACCATCCGGTTACCTCCTAGAGTGCTTGCTAAACCAGACCGCAGGAAGAAGAACAATAACCAAAATCAGGCTATCCGTCAACACCTAACCGTCAGACCGGTAGCGGTCTCTACGGTCTGATCAATCAGACCACCCACTTGCACTTCAACCATTTCAATAGATCTCAACTGGAGCTAAGAAGCTTCAGCTCGCCGTCTCGGTGAAGAATGGATTCAACTAGTCCGTGGACGCCCTGCGAGATCCGGTGACAAATGCTGTCACAATAACTAACTACTGCTTCGATGTATTCGACACAGTCATGGCGGAAAAGCCCTACTCTATTCAATACGACTACAATGTAAATTTGTCTTCTTCTCAACTGTCAAAATTTTTTAGATTGAAATAGCAATAACCAATGTATTATCGTCGGAGATGAACTTCAAATATTGTTAGCCCTGATTTGATGCTGGGCCGATACCCGGTGTCGGATTGTAACGAGAGTGATATATTAGTGGCATACTTGTAAATATATATTTAGGGATATTGGTACGAAGACCAGAAGTCTATAAACATATCCTAGTGGTTGTAATAGGAGGGAATGAAATGAAGTAATTTTTCTTGGTCTTATAGAATACGTCTCTCATTTCTTCTCTCTTCCTAAAGCTTCGTCTCTCTCCTTCGGCCTTCATCTAATTTCCCTTCGTCTCTATTCCTTGATGCGTCTCTCTCCTTTGGCTCTTCCTCCTATGAGGGCATTCTTCTTCCCCCCTCCCCCCATTTCAAGCGCCGACAATCCCTTCGGCGATCTCGTAAAGACCCAAATAAATATGAGTGATGTTAAGTGCAAACCAATTTTAGATAAGTGCAAACCAATTTTGTTAAGAGCAAATCAATTTTAGATAAATGTAGCTAAAATTTTTCGGTTTGCACATATCCGTGATTTACACGTACCCAAAATGAATTTGCACGTAAAATTACTCATAAATATTAGGGAGTTGTTAAGGGCACTGCAGTTTTGGATAGGTGCACCACACTTTCTTCTAATTTTTCGTGTCTTTTGGAAATACGTCTGGTACATGCATTTTTAGGAAAAGTGTTCAACACGAAAGCTGTAGATCTTGACGAGATCTACAACTTTCGTGTTGAACACTTTTCCTAAAAATGCATGTACAAGACGTATTTCTAAAAGCCGGTAAATCTGGACGTATTTTCAAAGTACGTCTTGTACATACATTTTTAGGAAAAGTGTTCAACACAAAAGTTCGAGATCTACAACTTTCGTGTTGAATACTTTTCCTAAAAATGCATGTACAAGACATTTCAAAAAGACACAAAAAATTAGGAGAAAGTGCGGTGCACTTAGCCAAAATTACGGTGCCCTTAACAACTCCCTAAATTAAATATTATCCATTGGAAGGTTAGCATTTACTGTTGACCGACGAGCTCCCACCAGTCACATAATCCACTTTATTTATTCGGTCTTAATTAGTAGGTGCGGCTCTTTATCATTTGCTTCGGAGAGAGAGTGAGAGTGCCGCCATTCCGATTTTCTTCTCCTTGGGGAAGAAGATAACCAGGAATGGAGAAAGCGCTGTCAAAGGTCGGAAACTTTTGGATATCAAAGAAGGCCAAGGAGGGAAAAATTTTTCGGTCCGACGTTTGGACCGTGAAAACCGTCCGCCGATAAATACAGTGGGTCCCTCCTCCTTCCCTCCTTTCCTGAAAAGTTTTTATCGCAAAATTTCTGCTCAGGCGCCATTTTTTTGGCTGAAGCTCCTTTTTCCACGCGCCTAAGGTTTCCGGTGGGTTTCTTCTTCATTGTGCGAGGCTTGCCTGAAGACATTTCCCTTCGCCGAGAAGCTCCAAAGCCCCGGTGGCCATCCTCGCAGTGTTCCCCTAGCGAGGATAATTCGGCCAACATTCCAGTTAGCGCGGAACAGTTGTCTGCCTCCACAAGTACTGCAGAATAACTCCTGTCATCCTTGGAGATCCCGTCATCCTCGTCCCCTTTTATCTCAGAACAGTTCACACAATCCCGCTACCATGGAGGTAGCTGGAGAAACTTTGGACAACATTCCAGTTAAGGTAATAAAGAAAAACCTTTCATTGTCTGCTTTCACAAGTACTGCAGAAAAAAAACTTTCCTTATTGTATGGTTTTTTTTGGTTGGGATTCATCCGGCCGTAATTTATTAATCTGTAAGCAAACTGGATGTTTCTCCAGTCGGATTTCATATGAATCGTTATTTCTCCGACCGGATTTCATGTGAATTGATATTTCTCCGGTCGGATTTCATGTGAATTGTTATGTTGCATAGTTTTAAGGTGTAACGGTCACTGGACACATCTGATTTTGTTTCACAGGAGGAGATTGACGTTGTTGTCTTCCCGACCGTGCATTCTGATGCGGAAGCCTACAATATGTACAGGGAGTACGCCCGGAAAGTTGGATTTAGTGTACGTAAAGAACATATTGTACACTGGACCCATACTCGGATTGTTAAGGGGAGGCAGTTTGTATGCGCAAAAGCAGGTTATAAACGAGTGAATGACGAGAAGGATGCCCAAAAAAAATTCCGCAAACTTGATACTCGTACAGGGTGCTTGGCTTGCTTGCATTTTGCTGCTGATGAAGATGACAGGAATTGGGAGGTGGTAAAATTCGTAGAGAAGCACAATCACCCCCTCGCTCAAGAGAATGACAGTCATTTGTTGAGATCTCATCGGGATATATCCGAAGTTCAGGGAAGTCTTTTTAAGAGCATATGACTGGTGTTGGGATCAAAACAATTCAAGCATACAACTTCATGTCTGATGAGGTGGGGGAAAATGAAAATGTAGGTTTTTGTAAAACAGATGATTACAATTATGTTCAACGGGAACGGAGAGCTCTTATAGAAAGCGGTGATGCCACGAGTTTGCTGAAAATATTTAAGGAAAGACAAAGGGAAGATATCATGTTCGCGTACGATGTCCAAACGGACGAGTTAGGACGTTTGACTAGTTTTTGCTGGATGGATGGTCATAGCAAAATTGATTATGATTCATTTGGTGATGTTATTATATTTGACATCACGTATCGGTTGAATAAATATAATCTTGCTTGTGCTCCTTTTATTGGGATTAACCATCACTGGCAAAATGTCTTTATCGGCGGGGCCTTCGTTGCAGAGGAAACAATCGAGTCATTCTGTTGGGTTTTTGATACGTTTTTGAGGTTTGGAGGGGGGAAACAACCAGGCATTATTTATACAGACCAGGATCAGGCGATGGCCGTTGCAATTGCGAGAGTTTTCACTAGCACTTGACACCGTCTTTGTCAGTGGCATATTTCAAAGAAAGCTCCGTCGAAGGTTCCAACATTCAACACCGATAAGAGTGTTAGAGGTTCATTCTATCATTGCATGAGCAAATGCGACGATGAGGCCGAGTTTGATTTTCATTGGAGTGAGATGATTTCAAGAGGAAATTTGAAGGACAACAAATGGCTTTATGATTTGCATAAAATTAGAAATAAATGGTCTACTGCGTTTAATAAAGATATTCTAGACCTTGACATCTATCTACTCAGAGAAGCGAATCTGCGAATAATGTTTTACATGGGTGCGCAAAACCAACAAGTTCCCTTGTTGAGTGTTATACCGGGATGGAGAAGATGGTTTCTTCGTGGCGTAGGTCCGAACACGATGAAGATTTCAAGTGCAAGCATGGAAGCATCACTTTACGATATAAAAATTGCCCTTTATTAAAACAAGTAGCGAAAGTGTACACAAGAAAAATGTTCTCCGTTTTCGAACATATTTTTATGGATGGAGTTATTAGCGTGTTCATAAGTGAAACAGTTACATCCGAGGATGGTCATATTTTATATGTCACTAGACATTGTGATGCAACCGCGGACGACAAGCAATGAGTGGTTAAATTTAACCCTAACACATTGGATGTTATGTGCTCATGCAAAGGTTTTGAAACAAGAGGATTGTTGTGCAAACACATTTTAAGTGTGTACAAAGCCAAGAATGTGAAAGAAATAAGTTCTTCTTACCTACTAAGGAGATTCACACTAGCTGCCAAAAAAGAATTATGCCTTTCGAAGAGCCCTTCCTTGAAAGAGGTCCAACCCAACTTGGTGTTTAGAAATCATCTTTTACGGTTCACTTACGACCTAGCCCAAATAGTCGGTACATGTCATCCAGCTCAGCAACATGTCTTGGCTGCCTTAACCGATTTGCGGAGGAGCACGGAAGATATTGTAGAAAACGAACAGTGTGGTCAGAAAGAATTTAACAAACAAAATTTTCATAGCAATAGCACGTTAAAGGATCCAAAAGGAGTACGTCCCAAAGGTGTCTCGAATGCTCGATTAAAGAGTTTTTTCGAAAGACCAGCAAAGAAGCAAAGTAAGTTTGCATTTCTATATTTTTTTTGAAAATTGACCTTCCATATGCTTGCAACAACCTTTAACGTAAGGTGCAAATTTTGCAGGGAAGAAAAAGGACCCTAAATCTACGACTGAACGAGGAGCTGAAGAACCAAAGGAGTTTGACTTTCTTGGAAGTGGAAACTTCGACAAAAGCACTGACAATGTTTCCCAGTCTTTGTTTAGAGAAGAAATTGAGGCTGTGTCTGCGTCCAAACTTTATAATTTTAGTGGTGTCCCTGATGTGCTTCTTTGGTAAATATACATACATTATGGTACTGTGTAATTGTGAATCGGCACAGCACATATATATGATGGCACAACACCTATATTATAAAATTTTGTCGTGTCCCTGATGTACCAAGATTTATAAAACAATAGTAAGCTACGGTGAGAAGGGTATCACCCCAATAATATTTTGGAAGTTTCTAACTGTTTAACAAAATACAGTATGACGAGATCTCAACAAGTTTCAAACTGTTTAACAAAATTCAGGGAAGTCTTCTTAAGGCTTGGTGACATACATACATTATGCTATAGTTTCTAACTGTTCTAACTGGTTGATTTATAAAACAATTGTATGTCCCAAATGCTATAGTTTCTAACTGTTTAACAAAATACAGCATATACCAATATACCATAAAACGTGCAGATTAGCCAATAGTAAGTGCATAGTCCAAAAAACCAGTAAAGAAAATAGCTGATCAAGATAGCCAATAGTTACAAATTATAACAAAATATATTGACAATTGTCCAAAAAACTGTGTCCTACTTAATTGAGCAAAATAGCTTATTCATTTCCACTGCAATTTCAGCCCTGAATCTTGACATGTTCTTATGTCAGCCTTTAAATGTTGACCAAGACACTGCCTTTGTGCTCCCTATCGCCTCCATATACTTTAACACAAAAACACCACAATCGTCGCCTCCTTCCTGCGTTGGTGCTTCCCCTACCTTTAGAATCTCCCAATTATGTACCTCTGATGGTAATGAGCTGCCTGTATCCTGCTGCAAGCTTGAAATCTGTGGAAAAAAAACATTAGTAAAAATATTAACAACACACAAAAATAATTGCACACAACATACCATTGATTGCAATGTCGATTGAGGCATCTTTTTGGGCATGGAGTCATAATAGTACCACATCTCCTCTTTAAGATTGCAAGTTAACAATGCCCAATGGCTTGGGTAGTGCACTGGCATCAAAATGATATCCGCGGCTTGGACACTTGTAGGAGTAATATGGTTTAGTAAGCTCTCGTACCCGACACCGCAACTCTTGAAGTACTGCATCAATTTAATTTCTTAACAGGCTCTACAAACAAACATTATAGTAAATGTAAAATAAGTGCACTATAACATGTATAAAAATTACCGCATAAGTTGGAGACACATATAAAAATTTATTCCATGCAACCGGGTTTTTGCTCCGTCGAATGTTCAGCACAACGACATATGCATCTATATGGCTATCCATTAGCCAACCTTGGCGCAATAAATCCTCAAAAGCTGCTCTATTCATTGTTGTGTTGCCGCATTCAAATAAACATTCGCTACAAAATATATACAGAAAAAAAGAATCACAATATAAATAGTTGATCATATGTTACCGTCTAACTCAAAATACCTCTTCTCGTAGGGACTCAGTGTTGAGTCTATGAGTTCTTTGTCTGCTGGAGTCAAAAATATACGCCCTGGGAAATCAATTTCTTCTTTGGATTTTCCGGTCGCTTTGGAAGCTTGACTTTTTTTTTGTGGCTTTTCGAATCGGGGGTGGATTTACTAACACATTGTTTCCTTGTTTGATTTTATTTGCGTAGCCGGGACTAATGTGTCGGTAGGTGACGATGGTGTGGGGGCAGCAGCTTTGCGAACATGCACTTGAGACATCGTGTTAATCATGGAAATAAGATAATCATATTTCTCTTGGAATTTGGTGCTCAGTCCACGGATCTCAGCAAGAATCCTTCCCTCCGATTGTGCAATCTCCCTTTTAATATATTTTTTCAAAGTCCTCTTTTTTTTTTCTTCTCCTCCTCCCTTCTAATCTTCTCCTTCATTATCCTAGAGTTCTCCCTATCTAACATCTCCTCTGACCCTTCCTTTCTTTTTCTAACTTTTTGATTCTTTTGAGGCCTTAATTTTAGTACCTCCTCGAAGTCAGATTCTGATTCATCAAGCCCATATGTTTCTTGATCCTCCGAACTTAAGTAAACCAAACACGGCTTTACCTACACATGAGATGTATTATGAAAAACTAGCGCTAGTCGGACAAGACAACATCAAACCACAAGTGACAAAATAGACCAAACCTGTGTCTTCGAAAACAAAAGGCTCGGGAGATTCTCACAAAACTTATGAGTAAAACCAGCTTTTGCGGCCCACCGGCACAAACGCGGCTGTGCCATTGCATCCATCGGCACCTGGATATTGGTATGTTCGAAAAACCAAACCTACAAGATTGGTAATTTTTTTTTAAAAAAAATAACAATGGTTCCACAACAATAACACAATAAAACCAACAAAACACTTACCACAAGTATAATTGAGCACCCTTCGAGGTAACCTAGACTGGCCGGCTGTTTTTGGGAGGAGCTGAGTGCATGCAGATCATCAAATTGTTGGTGCAGAAATGCGTGGACGGCCTTGGGCCAGTTATATCTCCTAAATTGTTCTAATCCACCAAAATTTTCTAGGCACATGAGAATTCTAAGAGATTTTAACGGAAATAAAAAACGGCATAGTATGTATTTAACTAAAGCATCAACCCTTTGCTTTTCAACTACATCTGAATCATTCTCAAGTTTTGCTAGTTCATTAATATGGTTCACAAGCACGGACTGTGTGACATTAGATAGTGGTAATCTTCTGAAATTGAATTCTTGACCCCTATTGGGTAGACCAAGTATAACAGCCACCTCTTTCACTGTCAGTTTAACATAATATTGCCCTAGCAGAAAGGCAGATTTATCCGGCTTGTACAACAGAATGAGTCAGTACAAAAGGGGGATGTTCTGGGGTAGATCAGGCAAATTGAAAAAATGCATCAGTGAGGCATCGATCAGCATTTGCCTTGAGTCATCAGAAATTGCATCAAACAATGACTCTGCTTGTTTCTTGAAGGTCGATATTGCGCATCTACTATTAAGAAATGTGTCGGCTGGACGACCTTCCATCTACACGTAAAAAAAATTCAAAGATGTGATCCGGAGTGATCCGGTCGGATTTCAAATACATCATATATAAAAAAATGCAGTGCTGACCATACGGCCTACATCCGACCGGATCATCAAGATTTTATAGTAAAAAAATTAAACCTAAACAAATGTGAGCACATCCTCAAGGTTTTACCGTAGCATGCCTGGTGCACATGCAAAATTTTTTCTTTTACATTTTAATTAATGCCTATAAACCACGCACGTTAATCAAGCATCTGTTACATTCTAGCAAGCAATTGGTTGTTTCTTTGCTTGAACTTTCACAAACACAGCATAATGCTACTCCAATAGAACTGGGCTCACTCCTGCTATTTCTGCATCCAATTATGAACATCAAATTTCTAGTGATTTACTTCATTGAACCAAACAGTTTTATAAAGAATTACATAATGATAAACTAAGAAACAAACTAAAGTTTAAAACTTGAGGTACAACAACAACAACCCTCAAGCCATGAAAAGATACATAAGTTTCCAATAGTAAAGATACATGAGTTCCAAATCTTAAAGATACACGACTTAAAAATTATAATGTTGCGCAGCATAAAGATCACGAGATGCTCCACAAGAGTAAGTTCACGTTCACATATTCTTCCTTACCTACACAGAAACACGTTGTAATTAAAAAACAATTGCATAATAAAAATGACAAGAAATTTAAGATGACTAAATGCTTACCGATAGTTTTTTTTTTGTAGTAGATGTTGTAGCGTTAGTCTTGCAGACTTCAACGCAACTCTTCTTGTTGTGCCCTCTCATACCACAGTTGAAGCATGTGTACTTCATCCCATGTCTTTTAACTCCGTATTTTTGGTCTTCTAATTTGCCCTCCTCTTTTCTTCTAGCATAATGTGACGACCTTCCGGGCTTTTTGAGCGATGAGAGCATCATAGAGAACATACTTCACTAGTGCATTACCACTACAGACGTTGGTGACTCTTGGATACTTTCCGCAGAGCTTGATCAATTCGCACCTAAACTTCGACTTCAGCACGACCGTCTCCATTCACCGGAGATGATAGCTTTTCAGTCAGGGGAGTTGATTAGCGAGGACACTTTTCCAGTGACGACCCTTGGGCGACCTCTGGTGGACTTCGAGTTTTACCTGACGTGCATCGAGAGAATTCTGATCTCTATTCATCAGGAGATGAATTATTTCAAGCCGGGGAGATTGATGCGGAGCATAGACAAGCACTTGCAGTGGAGGACGGGTTTTGGGCCCATTCGGGGCTGATTTGGCAACTTTCCAGATATGGCGTGCCCGAATCGGCGATCGGACTCTGCAGATGTATTCGGGTTCGCGTTGCGAATCGATTTGATATATTATTTCACTATTTTACATTTTATTTTGATGTATTTAGGTGGACCTCCTTCGACCAATCATATCATCGATGGTGGGATGCCCTAATCCTCCTTTTATTATTAATAGATGGTTTGTGGGCTGGTTGAAGGCATTTGCAGAATTTGGTGAAAAGAAATCCCGGATTCCAGCGATCAAGCCACGATGCCGACTCCGTGAAACCCTAGATGATGACTCCTAGATGTGTATCTCCCTCATCAAGCTTTCCCCCAACATTAGTCCTCTTTTTCCCCCTCCTAAACCATCACCCACAGCCTGTATTGGTGATTTTTGGGTCCATTGCCCACAATGTCCTAGATTTGAAGAAGTCAAATAGGTCAATGATACGCACAAAGTTGTATTTAATGTATGCTTAAATTCATGCATGCAGGTAGTCCTTTTAACACTGATAGGACATGTATTCCAAGTGATGTGATATGTGGTCACAAGGTATAAATGCTGGATAGGCTGAAATTCGTCTAAGTCCACAGTCGTTGAGTGAGAACTATTCACTCAACGCCCGATGAGTAAATTCGTTGAATATAGCTTGTTAGTCTAAGCCTAAACATTGGCTAGACAGAAATGTGGCGAAGTCCACAGGCGTCGAGTGAAGTCAACTCACTCAACGTCATATGGCTGAAAGCTTTGAGTAATGCTCAACCAATCAAAGCCTAAGATCAATCTGGCATAAATATGACTAAGTAGTTAGACGTTGAGTAAAGATTACTCACTCAACGTCATACAACAAGAAGCTGTGAGATAGACTAAGTGTCATAGCCAAAGAAGATAGACTGGAAAATCCGTCTAAGTCCACCAGAGTTGAATGAGGACAGCTCACTCAATGCCTTGTGACAGAAGGCTTTGAGTCAAGCTCAATCCGTCAACACCACAAGAAATCTGTGTGAATATTTTGTCTAAGTCCACAGGCGTTGAGTGAGGACAGCTCACTCAACGCTATGTGATAAAGCGTTGACTGAATCTTAGAGCCAGTGATCTAATACAGGAATTTGGCTAAGTCCAAATGCGTTGAGTGTAGCTTACTCTCTCAACGCCAGATAACAGAAGAAAATATGTTAAGTAGTTTGGCGTTGAGTGAAGTTTACTCACTCAACGCCAAATAACAGAAAACTGCCTGAGAAGCAGAAAGTTGGCTAAAGCAGAAAGCGTTAAGTGAGGCATGCTCACTCAAAAGAATCTGTATGTGTTATTGGCGTTGAGTGATGCTTACTCACTTAACGTCTATACTAATGATGCTTGATTTTGGCTAAGTCCACAGATGGTGACATCATCAAAGTCAACAAAAGTCAATCTTATTCAAATAAGTCGCGGGGAAGCTACAGAACACGACAAATAACACCAGAGAGCTACTGCACATCTTCTTCCGTTAAAGTAAGGTGCAGCTGGTTGCTGCAAGTGGTCCCCACTGCTTTTTAGGGCTGCTGATCGGTAAACTACAAAAAGGAAGAGATTGCTCAAGTCACAACTTAATTTTTAGGGCTTCAATTTTTGCGGCTAGACATCATCTTCTTCGCCATTGTTGCTGAGACAAAAAACTTGAAGTCTTCCAGCAGAACAAAAAGTTCAGTTAGCTGTGGCATCTTCATCTGCTACAGCAAGATCAGAAATACTTCTAATAAAGATCGGAGAGCCTTCAGTACTCTGCAGGTTCAGTTAGTTGTTTGAAAAACTCAAGACCTAATAGTTCTTCTGTTTTCTACAGCAAGTTCAGAAGTAACATTCTGAGTTACCTCCAGCAGAAGCAACCTTTTATTGAAGAACTTCTTTCTGCTGCTGTGAGGAAAGTTAGAGCTGAGATAACTCAGCTCTAGTAGTTGACACAGAGAAATTTCTCTGTGTCAAAATTAATTAAACTAATTAATCTATAGGATCCAGTTGGATCCGAGCTGTATGACCTTTGGCCTGATGTAGGGCAAATTTTCCTGAGATGTAAGAGAGTGTAACTCTTTGAGTGTAGGATCCATTGAGATCTGAGGTAGGTGAGTCATTCTCACTGAGTGGTAGGACACTTGTATCTGAGGTAGAATCTGGTTGCAGATCTGAGGTAGGGCCTTTGTGCCTGAGATTGTAGGAGATTCATTCTCTCTGAGGTAGGATCCCTAGTGGATCTGAGGTAGGGTTGTCCTCTCAGCCTGAGTTGTAGGGCTTAATAACCTGAGATAGGTGATCTGTTGATCATTGAGTTGTAGGAGGAAGTTTTCTTTGAGGTAGGGCTTAGGCCTAAGTTATAAGCCTTGAAGGAGACTGAGAGATCCTGAGGGATCTGAGGTGTAAGTTATTTGAGCCGAGTTTTGGAGAAGTGCCTTGTCTAACTGAAAGTTAGGAAGGTGGGAGGAGAGTAGATGTATCCATAATCTGGGGAATTACTATAATTTCTTTGTGTGTTTTTCTGTGTTGCTTACTTTGTGCAGGTTCTTGAAAGCTAACAACTGTCAACACACTAAGTAACCAAATAAGATAATAAAAGTAATCCTAGAGACTTCAATAAACCTATTCACCCCCTCTAGGTTGCTAACTATCTTGAAAACAAAGACTTTCAGTGATTCCAACAATTCCCCCCCTCTCAACAGCGGTGGTTGTTTCTACCACCTAAAATAAGGTTAATTGTATTGTTCATGCTTATAATCATTGCATGCTACTGTTCTGTGAAGTGAATATCAGTGATTTCCGCCTCCCTGCTTCTGTGCCGCCTCCCCAAGCTCTTCCAACAAGCCTCCAGGCCACCCCCTGATCCCCTACAACAACCGCTTCCTCTCCTCTCCTCCCAGCCTTGCCGTAAACCTCACCGCAACCCGTGGAACCACCTCCCACAACCCGGAACTTTCCAGATCAGTGCAGATATGGAATTCCAGCCCTCGATCCGTCATTCCCTCCACCCGTACTTCACCCCTTAGCCCGGATCCGCCACCAAGCATCGAATCCACTCCCCCCTCACCTGGATCTACCCATACGACGCTAGATCTACCCATTTTCGGCCCGTTTCCACCTTCCACCACCGAGGACATCCACCTACGTCGTTTCCACGTCCCCGGTTCCTCCCCAGATCGCCGTTCACGCATTTCCGGCTCCAAAATATTCAGTGCTTCGGTCAGCCCACTACTTGGTGAGTTTTTGTTGTACTTGATTATTATTTTTAGTATATTTGTATTTGGTTGGTTACTATATTAGTTTTGATATCTTGTGTTGTGGTGGTTTGTTAGATAATTATTGTGATATGTAGGATTTATTCGCCGCGCGCTCTCACTTTGGCCCTCCACGCAGAGGAAAGCCTAAACTTGTTTGTCCTAAAAAATTATTTGTATCTTGCTTTCAATATTCTGCGTTTGATGATAGTATTTATTATCCAATTGTGATCTAACCGCCAGACTTTTGCACAACATGTAGGGTTAGGTCGTAGGTTTCCCGCCGCCTATAGATTCGTCCTGCGTCAATTGATATCATAGGCAGGTTGCACATAGCCAGGTTAAGTGTAATTTTCGATACACAGTCGTGGAGTTTATAGGTTTTTTTATGTCTATGTATCACCGTTATTCCAAGTCCGCTTACACACTCCTATCGAGCCTCTTCAGAGAGACCCTCACGTTATTACGATGATTATTCTCGATCGCATCACACCACTTTTAGAGATCGTGTTGACCCACTGACATGACCCCACTACACTAGTGACGATCGGTATGATGATTGTCGTCGTTCATATCCTTACACGTGAGCGGATCGTGTTGATCCTTCGACATGACCTGATTACCTTAGGGATGACTATTACGAGGATCATCGCTTTGAGAGAGATCTTGAGAGTCAGTTTCATACTTTTGCCCCTTTCTTTGATGGCTCATCGAGTCCTGAGTCTTTCATTTATTGGCTCATGGATATGGAGTATTATCTTGATCATTTTGAGGTATCGGTGAGTGTCGCGTCAAGTTTGCGAAACTTAGACTTTTAGATTAGGTGAGGGCATCTTGGGCCAGCGTAGAGAGGGCCCGCGAGCGAGACCGTATTCATCTCATCACTAGTTGGGTGGACATGAAGCGTACATTGTGTCAGAGTTATCTGCCTTCGTCGTATCGGAGTCGCTTGCTCGACCAATTATTTTCCCTTCAGCAAGGATCCGTGCCTGTCGCTGAGTACATGGATTGTTTTGACGAGTTAGTGGTAAGGAGTGATATTCGAGAGGACCCAGTCATGACCCTTTCCCGATTTCGGTCTATACTACGGTTTGACATACGTACTTAGGTAGCTTATCATAGTTCTAAGTCCCTCGAGCAGACATATCAGCTCGCCCTTCGTTATGAACAGTCATTGAGATCCGCAAGAGCTGGTAGATGAGGTTCTCACCTTGACCTCCGCAGTACTAGTCCCTCCCATACTGAGGTCACCATGACGTCTACCATTGTCCTGTCAGTCACGACAGAAGTGATACTTGATGCGGATTGCTCTCACCCGAGTGAGGTGCTTAGCCCAGTGAGTGACTTAGAGCGAGCAAGAGTGACCTACTAAGTCTGTAGTGTTATATCCCTCACCCACACCTCCTCCTATGCCATACACTGGGTTAGTTAGCACCCCAATCACAAATCCATTCCTGACACCGCACCCACAGATCTATTTTTGTGTGCATATTTGTGTTGCTCTCCCATTGTCATTGTACAATCCCATATTCGCTGAGTGGGAACCAAGGGCTTGAGACTAACTTTGGGCTGGCTTTGGGTTAATCGAGCCAAAAGGAATAGGCTGGAAGGGCTTCCGCCCAAGCAAGCGCAAAGGGTCGCTCCTGGAGGAGCGGAAAACCCTTCTGGCTTTGGCGTTGAGTGATGTCTTTCCACTCAACGCTCTCGACGCCCTTCTGGCTTTGGCGTTGAGTGATGTCTATCCACTCAACGCTCTCGATGCCCTTCTGGCTTTGGCTTTGAGTGAGGACTGTCCACTCAACACTCTCGACGCCCTTCTGGCTTTGGCGTTGAGTGAAGACTGTCTACTCGACGCTCTCAACGCCCTTCTGGCTTTGGCGTTGAGTGATGTCTGTCCACTCAACACTCTTGACGCCCTTCTGGCTTTGATGTTGAGTGATGTCTATCCACTCAACGCTCTCGACGCCCTTCTGGTTTTGGAGTTGAGTGATGACTGTCCACTCAACGCTCTCGACGCCCTTCTGGCGTTGGCGTTGAGTGATGTCTTTCCACTCAACGCTCTCGGCGCCCTTCTGGATTTGTCATTGAGTGATTTCTTTCCACTCAACGCTCATGGAGCCCTTCTGGCTTTGGCGTTGAGTGATGCTTGTCCACTCAACGTCCTTCAGTTCTTGGCATTGAGTGATGCCTCTCCACTCAACGCCCTTCAGTCTTTTGGCTCCCGCCGGGGGTAGGGAGGAAGGCTTGCGCTCAGGATAAGCGGGAAGCCCGCAGGGATCAGCGGAAGGGCTCCCGCCTAATAGGGTCCAGAGGTAAATTACCTGGATGCCCTTAGGTCTGCAGATAACCTTCCAGAATAACGGAGTTTGGCTATTAGCAGACCACTTTTGACTGCATATAGTCGTTTAGAATAGCGGAGCTACGCTGTTGGCAGACCAGATTCTGGGAATCTATAAATAGACCCAAGGGGGTACCTCAGAAGACATACTTATGTTTTGATCTTCTTGTGCTTTCTGAGATATCATTAGGTTCAACACTTGGCTAAGGAGTGGAAGCGCTCTAAGATCTTTCGGGTGTGTGGTGAGACCTCCGTGTTGGAGCCTTGAGTCTGTCCCTTATGCTAAACATTTGGTTTTTTGAGTTTGCGAGAGAGAAGTAAGTGTGCGATCACTCATTCTGAAAGTTATTACTTCTAGGTTAGCTAATCACCTAGAGGGGGGAGGGGGGTGAATAGGTCTTTGAAATTTCTTTCTTTCTTTGTTGTTTACTAACTAAATGATATAGAACTTGTCCTTATTACCTGCAATATAAAAACAAGCACAAACAACACAACACAACACAAGTATTTATAGTGGTTCCCCAATTGGGTACATCCACTTTCCCTCCCACCTTTCTAACTTATGTTAGACAAGGCACAAACTTCACCAAAATGCTCCTCAGAGCTTGCACCTCATGCCCTCAGCCTTACACTCAGATTCTCTTCAGAACCCTACCTCAGAACCACAAAGGTTCCTATCTCAGAGCCCTGCAGTGCTCCTACAACTCAGTGGGAAATACACTTGAACCAAAAGATCTAGTGGACAGGTTTGGGTCAGATGCTGTAAGATACTTCTTCCTGAGGGAAGTTGAGTTTGGCAATGATGGGGACTTCTCGACCGTTATAAACAATGCACATCTAGCCAACACAATTGGTATATTATACTTTTCTATTCAATAGTTTCTAATTACTTTGCAATGTCTTTTAGCACTACTACTTAAATTGATTCACGTAAGTTTGGATTTGAATCCAGGTACATGTAATTAGGGCTGATCATAAGAACAAAATGCAGAAGTCACTCAATTTTTGACTAGATTCAAAATCAATTTAAAATGATTCCAGTCAAATTTAATCAGATCAAAATGGCTTGATTTCCCATTAAATATCTACCATATATGACTGTAATTGTGATTTTAAGAACTACTATTTCATCTGTCACCTAACTACCACAGCATGCATGCAGTTACTTCCAGATTTGAACATCACACATGACACAACTTTGATTATGGAAGGCACTACTAGTTCAATTGTTAAGTAGCAAGTCAAATATTTCCTTACAAAACATTTGGAAATCAAATTGAAAGCAACTAATTTTTGTAACCTTACCCATAACATCACTGTGTTTCATTACTTTAAATTTGAATTCATATTTATTTTTAATTACTTAATATCAAAGTTTTGTTTTTTTAATGAATAATTACATATGATATAACAGCAACAACAACACTCAAGCCTCTATCTCACTATAGTGGGGTCGGCTATGTGCATCTTTTGTCGCCATTGTGCCTTATCTTTTGTCATAATCTCACTGATGCCTAAGTACATCATGTCTTTCCTTATAGTTCCATTTCAGTCTTTATTGGTCTCCCCCTCCCATGTTTAACATGCCTAATGACTAGACTCTCACAACGTCTAACAGATGCCTCTAATGGTCTCCTTTGTACATATGATATATGACATTAAATTTTTATTTATTTTCTAACTCAAGATATGGCCTTTACTATATTAATTAAAGTTGAACATTATTTTATTCGCTCTATATTCCCTTACAACTCAATAGTATTTAGTTATTTTCATAGTATACATGCAGGATTTTCATTGCTACTTACTACATTTTACCTTTAGTTCCCATTATTCTGACCTAATTTTAAATTTATATCCACAGGAAATCTTTTGAACCGCACACTTGGACTACTAAAGAAAAATTGTCAATCCACTTTGGCATTTGACTCCGATAGTGCTGCTGAAATGAAATTCAAAGATACAGTAGAAAAATTGGTAAAGTTTACCAAAATGAAATAATATGTGAATTTTTATAATTATCCTGAGATATGATTTTTGTATAGAAATTAGGGGCTTCTGTGCCCCTTGAGATAGATAACCATTTTCTTCTTGCTCATTTTTGTAGGTGAAGAAGGCCAAGGACTATTATGAGAACCTTTCATTATCATCTGCTTGTGAGTCTGTATTAGAAATTGGAAATATTGGTAACCTGTATATCGATGAACGTGCTCCATGGTCCCTTTTCAAACAAGGAGGTTCGAGCTATGAAACAGCTGCGAAGGTGATAAACACAACTTAATCATTTTAGAGTATGCTTGAGGTATTGATTTCATGTGTTAGATGGGTGATTATTTATCATAATCATTGAAAGCATTAGCTGATATTACCAGGGGTTTAAGAAGTTGCATTTGATATTGTTGGTTGACCTGGTTCCAACGATTCCATGTTGTGTGGGGCCGCATCGTGTGGGACCGCCCATGTATGGATTATATCCGGTTGGATTATCCCCAGTGGCCTGCCTGTTGATTAATCCCACATCAACTACCACTCATCACCCGCCTGTGCTTATAAGCTCCGCCTGAATCCACCTAACACACTTCAGAGTTTTGGGATGGAATTGAGTTTCTTGCATGGTATTAGCGTGCTGATTTTACCCGTTGCGGGGGCGCGTTGGTTGACCTAATTATAGCGGGTTGACGTCGTGTGAGACCGCCCATGTGTGGATTATCCCCGGTTGGATTATTCCCTATGGCTCGTTTGTTGATTAGTCTCACATCGCCTTCTACGCATCACCCGCCTGTGCATATAGTCCCCGACCCACTCCCATCACTTCGGAGTTTTGGGATGGAAGTGTTGGTTTCTTACAGGTATTTAAATATAATCCAAATTTTGGCGGCTTCATACTATGTTTACTTTGGCAGCTACCAAACTAGTTCATATATTGGCAATGTATGTTTCATAACAAAATTGGATGAAGAACAAAAAAGTGATGGGAAAATTTTCCATTCACTTAATGCTGCAAAGAGGACTAGTATTTGGAGCGCTTTATAAACATCAAAGTCATTGATTTTATTCAACATAAAGAGCCTGCACACTAAATTTGCTTCAATTTGGAATTAATATATCCTGCTTATATTTTAATATGAAGGTTATAAAGAAGCTGTTGAAGAATTATGGAATTTGATATTTGCTGTTGGCACAGTTAATGTTAGCATTTTTCACTTGCTTTAAGATCTCTTAGATGATCATTCTGTGGAATATTTTTAGCCCAAAATTGTTATTTTCATGACAATCCTAACCTTCTATCTAAACAGCGTTATCAGCTGTAATTGTGACCTTAGAATGCAGATGAATCTTTGTGTTCATGAATGCAGACTATAAAGGTAATCTCTGAATCAAGTGTTATCTCCGCTCTTTTAGTGATCTTCTTGTGAGGTTTTAGTTCACTCTCTTGTTCGTTCTTAACCCAAAAAAGGTGACACGCTAGCGTGCACACACACGCACTCTCTCTATATGTATATGTTTATATAAACATCACTTATATAAATTTTGCTGATTATGTGTCTTAAAACTGTTTTTTTTTCTGCTGCTTGAAATGGTTGGAAATGTTAATGTTCTTCTTGACAGGACCTTGTTCTTATTCTGGAAGCTATGAGGATTATAGCTGTGGCTCTATCTCCAGTAGCACCAAGCCTATGCTTGAGAATTTACTCACAGCTTGGATTTTCTAAAGACCAATTTGAAGCAACAACTTGGGTATTCTTTCAGTATATACATCCCTTGCTTGACTTTTGCATATTCATTTTATGATCTCTTACCAGTATATTTTTTCTTGATGATACGGTCAGTATCAATGCCGAGCCTTAGCAAGCTGGCTTCAGCTCAAAATTGTAAAGTTTCTTTCACCTCATATTCGAGCCTGAGTCGAAAATGAGCCTTTGAAGTTGTTTTTTAAGTTGATTAGAACAACTTTTTCAATCTTAAAAAACATATCTTCTAAATTTTTAAATATGATTGCGCATGTCTGCGTCTGTGCTTGTATTTATATTTATATGTAATCATCGGTACCTCGCCTCCCATGGGATTTTGCGTATGTATGAACACGCATAATTGCATACTTAGATGCATATCATGCCAATTTTGATTTGAATCAAATTAATTTCAAGCGAGACATTCATTTTGAGCAATTATGTGTTGAGCTTCTAAAGTGATTACCTACCTATTTTCTAAAATGTAATTATATACCCAACTATTAGAACCTTTGCTTCAAATCCTAGACTAATTGGTTACCGGCGAGGTAAGGTTTGCCTATATTTCACCCTTGTTGTGGGACCCTTTCCCGTCGCTCCGCGTGGATGCCTTGTGCACCGGGCTGCCATTTTTTACACAACGTGAGAGTAGGCTGGTTTACCTAATCCGCTCTGATTCCATGTAGGAACTTATGAATTAGTTTGTTGGCAGAAGGGCTAAGTAATGTACATTAGGGGCTCTGTCTGGCACGACGGTTACAAACCGTCATCCGTTTGACGCGATATTTTTGCTCCGATGAGTTTGGACAAAAATGCCACCGTAATGAATTATGTGTTTGACATGACAACGGTTATGATCGCCACAGAGGAAAAAAAACTAATTTTGAACATACAAATAGATGAAGTTCCTTAGGTGAGGTCAGACGTTCACAAACGACGGTTTGTAACTACTGCGTTCATGATCGCCACCACCGTGCTAGACAGACCCTAAATGAACAAAGCTGCATGCATTTCCTATTGTGAAACTATATTCTCAATACCGAATAACTCTATTATAGGCTAGAAAAAACTTTAGTATATTATATTTTTGTATTTGAAAGTGTCTTCTTTTGCAGGCTGATACAAAATGGGGTGGGCTCAAAGTAGGTTCAGTGATGGCCGATCCAAAACCAGTTTTCGCGAGGATTGAAACAGAGAAGGAAGGTGGAGTGGTGGCAAAGACTGGAGGAGTGCAGCAGACGTCCGAGGCCCAGGGAAAAAATCGCGGTCAAGGACTGGCCCAAGCCGTCTAATCTTCTACTTGCCGTTGATTATTGCACAGTTCATGCTCTGATCATTTGTTTTGGGAACAAGTAGAAGTCAAAACTAATATTTTTGTATCTTCCATTTTTTACAAGTATTCTTTGATTAAATTGTACATTTATATATTAATGCGAGTATTTTCGTACGGGCTACATCCGTGCTCGATGCTCTTAGGTGGTCTTCGGCTGCATCCAGGCGGGCTTTGCCCGCCCTTGCACGAGCTTCATCCGTGCTCGATGCGTCTGCAGGCTCCACCCGCATCAAGCCGGGCCCCGCAATATATACATATATAGTATATATTATAATATATATTATAGTATATATTGTAATATTAAAATAATAATATATTATAGTATGTATTATAGTTATATATTTTCGTTATATAATAATATATTATAGTTATATATATAATCTTTCCGCATGCTCCCGCTGCCTGATGCCGCTTTTTGCCGCCCACTTTCCCCCTATCTCCTCTCTGAATAATATATAATATAATAATAGTATATATTATGATTATATAATAATATATTATCGTTATATATAAAATCTTATCTCGGGTCGCCTGTGCTGTCTGCTGCTGCTCTCTCTCTTCTCTCTCTCTTTCTCTCTCTCCCCCTATCTTTCTCTCTCTGTCCGATCCTTTCTTTTTTTTTGAAGTCTGCATTCACATTACAAAGAAAAGAGAAAAAGGGACTACAAAAGCGGGTCATAAAGTAAGGATGTTCTCCCGGTCTCTCTGAACAACCTCAGAGAGAACGGACGGGAAGTCCCCAAAACATGTCCACTGGAAAGTACAGAAAATAGCATGGCGCGAACAAAAATCCGCAGCCCGATTGGCCGCCCGCGGAACATGGCGGAGCAAGACACGCGGAAACTCGAAACGGAATCCCAACACATCAGCGTCCGGGAAGTGGGCATCTCAAAGATGCGAGTCAAAACAGCATTGACAATACTTGATCAAGTTGAGGCTGTCACCCTCAATGATCACCCCTGAAGCATCAAAGCAGTCAATCATGAGGTAGTCCCGAATGGCAGCCAGGGCCTCCATCTCCGTTCGGCCCGAGTCCCATTGCAAAAGCGACCGGCCGGCCGCAAAGAGGACCGTACCAGAGGAGTCACGAGCCACAATCCCCACCCCGGGCCGGGTGGTGTCCCAGTTCGCCTGGGTGGGGAAGGTCGCCGATCGAGAGGCGGACTCCAACACCCGCCTCGCAATAATGGTGGGAGTGGCATACTCTTGGAGGTGAATCCTAGCGTTGCGCGCCTGCCAACAATGATAAACTGCAAAATCAAGAAGGGTAAACGTAGAGCAGGCTGAGTTGGAGAGGCCATCCATGAGGGCAGTCCAAGAAGAGACAAGAGGGAAGGGTCAGCCCCCACCGCTGCAGCGCCGTCCCAACAGCCTGGAGGCAACTACATTCGCCGAGCAGATGGTCCCGCGACTCAGGAGAGATGCATCCCCAAGGGCAGTTTGTCTCAATCGCCATCCCGCGGTGGGCCAACCAAGTTCGAGTAGGAATAACATCCAAGGAGAGACGCCACCAGAAGGAATGCTCGCGGGGGCGCATCCAGAGTTTTTTAATCCAGTCTGCATCCTGCGATGGAGGTGGGAAGAGGGTCGTGTAAGCGAGGCCCGTCACAGTCCGCCCCGAGAAGCGCGGAAGTAAGGTAGGAGTATCTTGCTGCAGATCCGGGTCCACGGTGACCTGAAGAATCAGAGTGATCAGCTCAGCCCCAAACAACTGGCGAAGGCAGTTCAAACTCCAACCACCATGATCGTCAAGTAGGTCCGCCACCATAAGGCCTTCTAACCCACAACAGTCGATGAAAGTGGGCCACCGTGCAAAGTCCAAATCCAAGAGCTAGGTCTGCCGGAGCACCGAGATAGAAGCCTCATCCGCGATTCGCCAGTGGAGAATAGGATCCAAGTGCGCCATACCCTCATGAAGGATGCAGAGAACAGGCGAGTCCCCGCGCCGAGGAGTGCCCCTGAGAAGGCGGTCGCCGTACCGATGCCGAATGATAGAGTGAAACACGCTGGCCGACGGTTGTAGAAGATCCCAAGCGTGCCGAGAGCGGAGAGGGCCTCTCCATTTGTCAAGGCTGTGGAGGCCGAGGCCACCATGAGAAGTCGACAAGGACACGGTATGCCAATCAACATAATGCATCCCACAGGTATTGCGGTCCTTTTGCCAAAGAAAAAACCGGGCAATCCTGTCGAAGGAGAGAGAGACGGAGCGAGGGACATCTGCATGCATGAGCTGGAACTGGGATGAAGTCAGCAAAGCGGAGGCAATCAAAGTTGCAAGCCCGACAAGAGACAAGTGGCGATTACCCCAGGCCCGAACCTTAGACCGAATACGGATCAAGAGGTCGGAGAAGTCCGCCGCCCGGAGCTTCCGCATGGCGAGCTTAACCCCCAAGTAGAGCATCTTCGTGACATGTTGAAAGCCAAGCGAGCGAGCAATCCAGTCGGCCTTCCAAGATGGCGTGGCCTTGCTAAACATCACCATGGACTTGCTCAAGTTGATGCACTGGCCCGTCCATTTACAATAATTTTCAAGGGTGGACCAGATGGCCCCAAGAGCGGTCAAGGAAGCGGAACCAATGAGGAGGATATCATCGGCGTATAAGAGGTGGGAAATGCGGGGGCCTGCCGGGGAAAAGGAGATGCTGATGGAGTGACCCTGGAGCTAGAGGGCACAGGACAGAAGCTCAGAGAAGAGAATAAAGACATACGACGAGAGGGGACATCCTTGTCGGAACCCGCAGGTGGCTTCGATCCATGAAGTCTGCTTGCCGTTGATGAGGAGAGCAAATCGCGGGTGCATAATGCACTGAAGGATCCAGTTGATGAACCGAACAGGAAGCCCAAACAGCAGGAGGATTTGTTGAAGGGTGCCCCTAGCCATTTTATCATAGGTCTGAGCCATGTCGATCTTGATAGCCATAAAACCGGACCGAGCAGTGGAGACCTTGAACTTGTGCATAATTTCCTGGGCAAAGAGGCAATGGTGCGAGTGGAGCGGCCCGGAACAAAAGCACCTTTCTCCAGAGAAACCAAGGATGGGAGGAGCGGATGCAGGAGGCAGATCAGAACCTTGGCCGCAACCTTGTAGATAGTTTGACACAAGCTAATCGGTCGGAATTTATCCAGTTGAGCGGCATTAGTGACCTTTGGGATAAGCACGACAAGCGTCTCCTTCTACTCGGGAGGCATTAGGCCCGTCATGAAGAACTCCTGAAGGGCGTTGCACACATCCTTCTTGATAGTTAGCCAAAATGAATGGAGAAAAGAAACAGTCATACCGTCGCGGCCGGGTGATCGGTTTGGCATCAGGTCGCGGATGGCGGCCCTATTTCCTCGTCTGAGATATCTGCAGCAAGAAGGGATGCCGCCGCCGGTGGCACCAATTGGGACTGGGGGAGCGCAAGCCATCCAGATAAACTCGAAGCTTCACCAGTCCATTTGTTAGAGAAGAAGTCCATAAAGGCCCGCTCGATCTGAGCTGGGTCTTCAACCAGACCCTCCTCCCCATAGGTTAGCTGGACAATCCTATTAGCACGGCGACAATTGGAGGCCATAGAGTGGAAGTACGTCGTGTTGGCGTCGCCCTCCTTGATCCACCGAGCTTTCCCTCGCTGCTTCCACCAATATTCCAGACGGCCCAGAGTGGCCGCCAGCTCCTTAGCCTTCGAGATGATGGTGCGGTTTTCATCCTTAGAAATGCTCGTAGCAGAGCCCTCCCGCACCTGGAGATCGGCCACCTCAGCCTCAAGCTGAGATTTGAGGGCCCCCAAATCTTTCAATTTATTTTTGCTCCAAAAGAAAAACGCCCGGAGAGTACGGGACCACTTCCGTTTGAGCACCTCCGCAACCGATCCGAGGTCAGCCCGGTTCCAATTTCGCTGCACAAGTTTTGAACACATAGGATAACTGAGCCACACATCTTCAAAACGAAACCATCGAGACCGCCGATCAGATTTGGGCGAGCCGAGGTGGAGGAGAATAGGACAGTGATTCGAACTAATCCTGGTGAGGTGGCGGATAGAGGCTAGCGGCACAAAAACAAGGTCGGCCGAATTTAGAAACATACGATCAAGGCGAACCAAGACCAGAGCAGCCCCTGGTTGATTGTTGCACCACGTGTGGTGCGCGCCCACATAAGGGAGCTCCTGAAGGGCGTTGGCAAGCAATGCGTCCTCCATTTCCCTGTGATGCAGCGCCACCGTTACTTGATGATGACCCGGTTGCCGAGGCGCTACGACATAAAGATCTGAGACGCTGTGATGACGCCGAAGGAAGTGCACGCTACCACCTCCGCTCGCGGCGTGCTAAAACCGCCATGAAAAATTAGCCTTATTTTATTATTTTCATGCATTTTATTTTATATTTTGGGAATATAAAATTATCCTATGTTTAAGTGATAATTTTATATTCATGGCATGTGTTATTTTTCATTTAGAACAATATTTATTTTGGTGTGCATTTAGCCTTTTGGATGGATGAGATTACATCTCCATCATGGAGGGCTAAGAGTTATTGTAAACTCCTATTTAAGGAGGTGATTATGAGGAATAAGATCATTGAAGATTGAAACCTAAATTTCCCTCCCATTGAGGAATTCGGCCAAAAGGAGAGAATCCAAGCCGCCTCCCCCTTGTGGTGGTGTGAAGCCGCCGCCCCTCCTTGCTCCCTCCATCCGCTTTGGTGCGACTCCGGCGCGGCTTCCTTGGTGCGACTCCGTGGAAGAAGGTTGCAAACCGTTCGGTGTGACGCCGGCGGATCCGTGGAGAGAGTGATTCTCCCACCTTATCTTTGTGTGAAATTTCATCCCGGTTGGGTAAACTCTTCCCTTTGTGTGATTCTTGCTTTAGAATTGTGGAGGTTTTTCATGCACCGTTTTTTCCGTGATTTTTAAATCCGTCGCTTGCAAAATCTGAATTTGAAGGTGTTGTTATTGAATCTCTTGTTGTCCGGAACGGGTAGATCCGTCTCGGGAGTGCAACGTGGCCTAGCCTCGATTTGCTCTTTCGTTCGGCGCAATTTATGTGCCAACAAGGGAATTAATTACGACTCGAATTTCGATCGCTCTTAAAGGTTTTCCGCCGCTCCGAAATAAATTATTGCTGCGCTTGAAACGGCTATATTGAAATGAATAGATGCTTGTGTAGGTGCGGTGAGTTGTGTGCTTGTTGGAGAGGTAGGTCTTAAGGACGTTGTATCGAGTTCGGCTTACGGTGAGTTGTGTGCTTGTTGGAGAGGTAGGTCCTAAGGACGTGGTATCGAGTCCCGGATTTTGGGAACCAACCGACCCCTTTTCGTTCGCTTTTGGTCGGCGTTCTCTCTTTTTATTTCTTGTTCGGTAACGTTTAGGAGTCCGTATTGTAGTCACGTCCGAATCACGGTCGTCACTGCATCAATTTGGTATCAGAGGGAGGTTACGCATGTGCGGCCAAGCATAACGATAGCTACCAACACGACGCTCTTCGTTTAACCAAAATAATCGGGCCCGACCTACTAATCGCTCTCGGGCAAAGCTAACCTTTTCGTAGTCATCCCATAAGTGATAATTAAAATATTGTTCTAATCCCTTAAGCCAGTCTCTAAAATTTTGGGGATACTCTAAACCGTCATAATTAGGATAAATGTGGTGTGCCCTAGGGGTGTGTTTAGCCATATCCTTAGCATAAGAATAGTCTAACCGAGAAGCATATACGTCATATGTCATTTAGTGAGAACCGGAGAAGAAACTCGATCTGAAACGTGTGCACATGCAAAGAAAAGCAAACTGGCCCTAATTAAATCTCAAAGATTTAATTGTTCCCGCTAGTTTCAAAAAAATAATATATGCATACACTTTTATTTTCTGAGCAATAAAATTATAAGGATTATTAATTAATTTTTTTAGAATTTTTTTTTGCAGAAAATAAAATTTAGCCGGCTATTGGCACACCAAATACTAAATTTTCAAATTAATTAATAAAAATAATTACTGAATGAAAAATAATAATTTTTTTTGTTTTCTTACTAATAATTAGATGGAGAAATACCAGAAATTCTAAATTTTAGATTTTGAGGGAAAAAAATAACATTTTCAAGCCGCTATTTGCAGACCACTATTATATTTTTTTTTTGTAATTTTTGAGAAAAATTTGAAATTTTGGAACTTTGAATTTGAAATTTGAAATTTGAATTTTGAATTTTGAATTTTGAAATTTGAAATTTTGAATTTTGAAATTTGGAATTTGGAATTTGAAATTTGAATTTTGAACTTCAACGTTTGGATGCCGAGCTTCTCCGCCGCTCTCTCTCCACTCACGCATCAGAGATACGTGATTTTGAGTGGGGGAGGATTGATGCAGCGCCACCGTTACTTGATGATGACCCGGTTGCCGAGGCGCTACGACATAAAGATCTGAGACGCTGTGATGACGCCGAAGGAAGTGCACGCTACCACCTCCGCTCGCGGCGTGCTAAAACCGCCATGAAAAATTAGCCTTATTTTATTATTTTCATGCATTTTATTTTATATTTTGGGAATATAAAATTATCCTATGTTTAAGTGATAATTTTATATTCATGGCATGTGTTATTTTTCATTTAGAACAATATTTATTTTGGTGTGCATTTAGCCTTTTGGATGGATGAGATTACATCTCCATCATGGAGGGCTAAGAGTTATTGTAAACTCCTATTTAAGGAGGTGATTATGAGGAATAAGATCATTGAAGATTGAAACCTAAATTTCCCTCCCATTGAGGAATTCGGCCAAAAGGAGAGAATCCAAGCCGCCTCCCCCTTGTGGTGGTGTGAAGCCGCCGCCCCTCCTTGCTCCCTCCATCCGCTTTGGTGCGACTCCGGCGCGGCTTCCTTGGTGCGACTCCGTGGAAGAAGGTTGCAAACCGTTCGGTGTGACGCCGGCGGATCCGTGGAGAGAGTGATTCTCCCACCTTATCTTTGTGTGAAATTTCATCCCGGTTGGGTAAACTCTTCCCTTTGTGTGATTCTTGCTTTAGAATTGTGGAGGTTTTTCATGCACCGTTTTTTCCGTGATTTTTAAATCCGTCGCTTGCAAAATCTGAATTTGAAGGTGTTGTTATTGAATCTCTTGTTGTCCGGAACGGGTAGATCCGTCTCGGGAGTGCAACGTGGCCTAGCCTCGATTTGCTCTTTCGTTCGGCGCAATTTATGTGCCAACAAGGGAATTAATTACGACTCGAATTTCGATCGCTCTTAAAGGTTTTCCGCCGCTCCGAAATAAATTATTGCTGCGCTTGAAACGGCTATATTGAAATGAATAGATGCTTGTGTAGGTGCGGTGAGTTGTGTGCTTGTTGGAGAGGTAGGTCTTAAGGACGTTGTATCGAGTTCGGCTTACGGTGAGTTGTGTGCTTGTTGGAGAGGTAGGTCCTAAGGACGTGGTATCGAGTCCCGGATTTTGGGAACCAACCGACCCCTTTTCGTTCGCTTTTGGTCGGCGTTCTCTCTTTTTATTTCTTGTTCGGTAACGTTTAGGAGTCCGTATTGTAGTCACGTCCGAATCACGGTTGTCACTGCATCACCCTGGCACCAAGCGAGTAGGAGAACGGACGACCTACTTTCTTATCTTCCGGGCGCAGCGTACAATTAAAGTCACCACCAATAATAGTGGGGGAGTCCAAAGCAACCCCCCGAGCCAGCATCTCCCAAATTCTGCGCCGAACGTGCGGGTACGTATCGGCGTAGACGAAGGCCACCATCCAGTCGGGCAGGCCCGAAAGCTTGACACTTCCCACAATCCATTGGTAATCATCCTCGTGAACCACGAAGTCAACCACACCGATCCGCCATAGGACCGCAATCCCACCCGCCCTTCCGACCGCCGGGTGGTTGAAAAAATCCCAATTGCGGCCAACAAGCCGATCAACATCCCGCCGAGTAAGGTTGTCGGTTTTTGTCTCAAAGAGGCCAATGAGACCAAGGTTATGTCTCATCATAAGCTCTCTTAAGTATGTCCGATCCTTTCATGGCAATAGGATTATTAGGGTAGATTTATGCGTGCAAAAATGAGTTTTTGTGAATGCTACTCTCCCTCTTTCTCTATATGAAAAGTTAGAGTTCATTTGGGGCGGCATTGTTATGCTGGTGTGGGAGCAACCGCCGTCACAAGGTGGAAAAACAAATGTCTGGCAGCAGCATTTGCTCCAACAGCGTAGCAAAAAACGCACTCAGTCGCTCCGTCTCCAACCCCCACCCCCACCTGTCCCAAATCTCTCGAGCATGACATCTTTGGCGGTAAATAGAAGTAGGAATTATTTACCACATCTTTTTCATACATCTTAGGCTCCATTTGAGGAGAAATTTTTGGAACCGGAGCCTGTATGGAAATCTAGGTTCGGGAGCTCTGAATCACCATTAAAATGCATGTGGGGCCCATGCATTTTGGGAGTGTGACATACACTTTTGCGCGGGCCCCATGCATTCTCCTCTTTCTATTGATTCCGGTTCCATCCGGAATCCCGGACATAAAAATTCCGCCCGTTTGAGGTGACTTATTTTCGCCGGTCAAACAGAGCCTTAGAATGAGCCAATTCTTACTGCATTGATCTCCTCTGTCTCGGAGCCAAGCTTGTCTGAACTGATTTTATTGGCATTCTACCTCTACACATGACCACAAAGAAAAGTTGACATTTACGTTAGATAAAAATAGGTGGTTGTTATTCGCAAATCACGGTTGTCTATTTACAGATTTTGGCTATCCACAACTCTAAGAGAAGTCAAATATGTTATTTGTAGATATTTTTATTAGCCACATATTAACAAAGAAAATTTTAAAAAGAACTTTGGTCATCTTCTTAGTCTTCCTCATCACAGGGAGAGAGTAACTCAAGCTATCTAAATCTTTCCAAACAAATTCTAGTCATCTAAATCTTATCAAACAAACCAAAATCGCATTGACAACGAAAAAAATCGCCTTTCTTCTCAACTCGGTCTATATCCGCTCATTCATTTTATGAATCACGATCCGTGTTGAAAATTATGAAGTAAAAGTGGTGATCTGGGCGGTCTGTTCGCAAGGCTTGTGCGGACAGGACTGACGGCTAGCCTGGTCGGCAAAAGGTGTTGCAGTCAACTTGTTCTCTGGCGGCCTGGACGGTCTGTTCGCGCGGTCTGTGCGGACAAAAGTGGCGGCTAGTTAGGACGGCTTGTGGTCGACAGGCAGTTAGTTCCCTGAAGGTAACTGGGCGGATATGTTGTCTATCCGCGGAGTTTGCCAAGACCAGCATGTTGCGGACTCGTATGGAGTTCGTTGAGTCCGGGTTGCGGACTGGACTGGAGCTCGGGCGATCGGCATGACGTGTGCCTTGGTCTTGCTCTGGTGGTGTGGTTGGTGGTAACCGCGCAGTTCGCCGGTTAGTGCAGACTGGTGCTGGTGTCCGCCGATTTGTGTGGACTGGCACTTGTATTCGCTGGTGCTGAGTTTGCACCAGAGATGATCGGTGGTGTGGACTTGGTCTGGATCAGCACCAAGTCTAGGATTGCTCAGTCCGGGAGATCACGCGGGTTGCGCAGACTGGTTCTTTGTTCGCCGAACTCGGCAGTAGTCAGTCTTGTGCTCTGGTTGCAATCTCGGGGTGTGCAGACTGAAGCATTGTTCGCAGTGGCGCGCAGACTGGGGCGGTATCCGCAGTGTCCGCATGTACGGCGACCAAGTCTGGCATTGCTTTGGCGACAAGGCAGTTTCTCTCAGTGCCGCCACGAGATAGGGTGGTGATCCTATCGGCTAGGGAGGTGAACACACTCCCCTCCGGCCTATAAATAGGACCATTGGTCACATCAATGATCCATCTGAATGAACAGTTGTGCGGATAGCGCTGGAAAACCCGAGATTTGGTTCTGACTTCGGTTAGGGACAATGCGGAGTCTGCGGTTAGCAACTAGCTGTTAGCAGCAGGTCGCGACTTGCGACCACACGGTTTTCTCTTTTGCAACTCTTTCCCAGTTCAATAAGATGTCCGCTTCTGGCGGGTTGTTCAGTTCGGCGGCAGCAGTTCACGTGATCTGGCGGCTAGATGACCTCGCGGTTAGGCGGCTTGCAGTTCAGCGGACAGAGTTTTTTTCAGCATTGGAATAACGGGTTGTCCGCGCGGCTTGGTTGCGGTCTTGTGACTAGGCGACTTTAGCAAACTACCTAGGAGTCCTAGATGGCTTCAGGTAGCTCGACAGGGTCGGCGACTTCTCCTTGAGACCGCACGGCTTGTTTGTATTTTCTTGTTTTTTGTGCTTCCATCGTGTACATCGACGAAACATGTCTCGTCATGTATGCTTCGCCTAGTAGAGATTGTTGATAGTACGAGGTTTCTTGCTCTTCTGGTGCATCTGATTCATGTAGCTTCAGATAGGTTGAGTGTTCCTGCACCTGGTTTGCTGTTTTCCGCGGTTCACAAATTTTTTGCAATCCGTGCACAAAAATGATCTCAATGATATCAAAAATTGATATCACGATGACCATATTATGTGTATTTTGCTATTATTTTTATATGTATTGAGATTATATAAATTATCTCTAGAATATCATAAATGATCTCCAGAACAGTTGCGGTTCTAGGAATGATAACAAAGGGGGGTCGGACATCAACTCCTTCCAACAACTTTTTTTCGAACGTCTCCATCTTTCCGGAGCTATTTCTCCCTCATCTAGCCACCATTTTTGACATATAAATAGTCAAAATTCATTGCCTCGACGAGAGGAATCCAAAATCACTAATCATTTTGCAAAATTCTTAGGGGGGGGGGCAGCTCTCCTCCCTTAGATTCGCCCCTCCTCCAAAATATCATAAATGATCTCCATAAGATCATTTATGATATCAGGAATATCAAAAATACATGTAATATATGAAAAATACACATAATATTAAAAAATATATGATCGTAAAATTCACATAATATAATCACAATGTGTACAAAATATGATTGCAAAATATGATTGCGTGCAATATATGATCACAATGTATATTAAAATGATTGCGAAATACACATAATACTCGCTTGAATGGATATCCGTGAGATCACAAATGATGTTATGAAAATCATAAATGATTTTTTGAAGATTAACTTCAAAAAACATCTTTTCAGAAGAAAAAATAAGAGCGGTGTTAAGGACACACCTATTTTGGCTATGTACACACCGTTTAAATCAAATTAAATACTTCAAAACACCTATTTTTATTACAAAAAGAAAACCCTAAGGACAGCCCACCCGATCACCCCAGAGCAGGTTCTCCATCGCCTTCCCGACTCGGCCCTGCACGATCCTCCGACCAGGCGCTCCTCCGGACTTCCTCTCCGCGCCCACAGCGCCGCCTCCGCGCCCCACAACGCCGCCTCCGCGCCCATAGCGCCGCCTCTGCTCTGCGCCCTCCTCCAGAAAAGCTCTGCCTGCTCCTTCGGCCAGACATCCGCCCAGATCTTTGTTCTCCCATTCTTCTCCCTAAGGTCTGCTACTCTTTGATTTCCTCTAAGATAATCCATTTTGTAGCAAAACTATTGGAATTAGGGACGACATCCAGAGCTCTTTCCACATTTACACAGACTTGCTGATAGGTATCTCCTTCTTCGCCAGATCCTCCCTAAGGTCTCCTTCACTACATTTTCCTTATGTTTTCCGTAGCGCTGTTCGTGGTTTGATTCTTCTTGCGGCAACATATTCCTCTTGCAGAAAATCTATGACTCCCGATTGCATATGTTGACTCTCCCTCGGGCTTGCAGATTTAAAACTGATTTATAAAAGAAAGAAAATCTAGCTATAGAAATACCATCACTTTCTATATATCATAATCATGTTAACCCTTTGATGCTTCTAACTTGGTTTTCCAATAATTTGGAGATGTGCGCACTTATGTTTAAGATGCAGATGTTATAGTATTTTTCTCATACATGTGGATTTACTGGTTATCTCTCTATTCCTAATTGATTGATACATGATACTCTAGATTTCTTACCATATGTTTGCTTGCACTCTATTTGTTATGTGCTATTAGTGTAACAGAAAAATATATTGTTTAATCTCATGTTGCGTTTTGGATTTGCTTGTATGAATAGTTAGCAGACTTAATACTTGGATGGATTTCCAAATTCCATTGCTTTGAAGTTGCTCGTGTGGATGATCATATATGAATACTTTGGAAAGCAATGAAATATGAAAGCGAAAAGCAATAATAACAATTTGGGCGGTCCATAGTATGATTTGGTTGTACATAACCATCTTGGGTTGTACATAGTTGTTGGATGTCCATACTCAAAATAGGTGTGTCCTTAACACCTCTCAAAAATAAAGATTGCATCACCATTTTAAATAACGCATATTTCAAAATGGGGGAGAATTTTTTGTTGTGCGCATCTTAGGTGCGACTCTAAACCCTAATACCATGAAGTAGGCTCCACCCGTCTCTAGGACCCAAAAATTTTGCCACAGAAAGACGCATCACTACTTGTTGGATCTGGATCCTCTCCATTTCACTTGAAATGGAGGGGATCCATTTCAACATCTAATGGATAAGACAAGTTGGTAAGAAATCTTGTGGTGGAGATTTTTTTGATTAAAAAAATCTAAAAAAACATGGGAAATGATGAACCCGTTGGATTGAAAGCATTTCAATCTTGACCGTGAAATGGATCCCCTCCATTTCACTTGAAATGGAGAGGATCCTGATAACTACTTGTTCGGTTGTTCCTCAACAAAATTCACCATCAATTTCAACACCTCCCTCATGTCTGGCCGCCGATGAGGCGCCTCCGCCGTACAAACCATCCCCACCCACAACAACTTCCTCATCACTTCTTTCCCGGCCGCCTCCCACCATCCCTCCTCCGCCGCCACCTGCATTACCCCATCCTCCCCCACTCTCCCCCTCCATTCCACCACCCCCTCCTCACCTCCATCCTCCACCGCCCTCCTTCCCATCGCCAGTTCCATCACCAAAACCCCAAAGCTATACACATCCCCCTTTGTCGTCGCCTTCCATGTCTGCCCATACTCCGGCGCCACGTATCCCACCGTCCCCGCCACCACCGTGCTAACATGACTCCGGCCCTCTGCCACCACCCTCGCCAATCCCAAATCCGTTAGTTTCACCGCCCCGCTCGCATCCATCATCACATTGCTCGCTTTCACATCCCGGTGCACCACCGCCGGCGTGCATTCGTGGTGGAGATACACCAGTGCCCGCGCAACCGCCACTGCAGCCGCCACCCTCTGCTCCCAAGTAAATCCATGTCTGTCCTTTATGACATCTTCCAAGCTCCCCCCCGGCATATATTCGTAGACAAGGAGCTTTTTTGAACCGACGAGGCACCAGCCATGAAGCGCCACCAGGTTGGGATGGCCGCCGCCGAGCGTCTCCACCTCCGCCCGAAACGCCCGCTCCCCCTCTGCTCCTCCACTTTTTAGTTTCTTGATTGCCACCGGTCTCCCGTCTGGCAAAACGCCGGCGTACACCTCGCCGTATCCTCCACAGCCAATCAACTTATCGGCGCTAAAGTTTAGGGTTGCCGCGACTATGTCCGGGTAAGTGAAGGCCGCCATTTTGTTCATTCTGAGGAGCAAGTGTTGGCCGGAAAAGACAGCGGAGCTGGGAGGGTTTAAAGAAGCAGGCGGCGATGAAATTAATTGGTCCATGGCCAAGGATTCTTCGCGGGGAAATGTCGAATCTTGGTAAGAATTTAAGAAATGGTGGGTTGCTGAACGGCTCCGGGCTTTCAGGCAGAGAAAGATCCAACAAATAATCCCGAAGAGAAACAGAGGCACGGCCGCGGGCATTGGGGGACTGCTGTTTTGAAGGGAGGAGATGGAGAAGGAGATCAGTGGGTCTCCAATGAAGGAGCTGCTGTCAAAAGTTGCGATCTGGCCGCTTGCGGGGATGATACCGCGGAGAAAGGGGTTGAAGGAGACGTTGAACTTGTTGAGGTATGACAGCCCGTTGAGGCTATCGGGGAACTCGCCTGAGAAGTTGTTCACTGAAATGTCCAGGCTTTGAATGTAGGAAATCCGGGGTGCCGAGAAGCAGAAATCCGAAAATCGAATAACAAGCACAGAACAAAACAGAGCAATCACAAAACACACAGATATTACAGAGGTTCACCCAAAACCGGGCTACGTCCTCTCTCCCCTTCTTCTTCCTTCTTGTATTCACCCAAAAGAAACAGATTACAAAAGGTTACAAGGATCAAATCCGATCCTACCTCTTCTCCTCTTTCTGGACAAGAAAACTATAGAAGAATACCTTCTGGATCGATCTCAACGAGATACCTCGTATCGCCTCCAAAAGAATACGCCGCCGCAGACTGCAATGAATCGTATCCCTAAATCGGGAAAAACAGCGTATATAAAGGTCTGCCGGCAACCACGATCGTCGACCAGGGAAAAAAAAAAAGGTCGATCGACGATCGGCAACCCCGATCGTCGACCAAGCAAGACCGGTCGACGATCGCCGATCGTCGACCAAAGCAGGACCGGTCGACGATCGCCGATCGTCGACCAAAGCAAGACCGGTCGACGATCGCCGATCGTCGACCAAAGCAAGACCGGTCGACGATCGCGACCGTCGACCAAGGGTCGGTCGACGATCGTCGATCGTCGAACCATAGCGTTCGACGATCGCCGATCCAAAAAATTCCCTTCAGAAAAATTTGGTCCGGGGGCGTTGCCCCCGAGCCCCCACCGGGGACGCTGTCCCCTGGACCCCTGCCCGCTGTCCGGTCAGCGGGACCTCCGCCGGGGGCAGCCGCCCCCGGACCCCCGCTGTCGTGGGTCCCAGAGATGTCGAGGGGGGATCACACTTCGATTCCTCTAAGCTCACGTGGGCGAACCCGGTGTGAGAAACAAGAGGACCGGAAGTGTTCCACAACCCCAACATTGAAGGCATTGGATTCTTCCGAGAGCTGCCGGAATCTGGCCTGAGAAGCGATTGTTAGAGGCAGTCAGCTCAATGAGAGGCAGCGAGCCAATTTCCGGCTCGAACCAGCCGGAGAACTGGTTGTCGTCGATGTGAAGGAGGCTGAGCTGATGCATTGAGCCAATCTCCGGCGGAAGCTCGCCGGAGAGACTGTTACCGGATAGCATGAGATAGCCGGAGCTCTCCAAAGTTTGAATTGGTTTTGAAGAATTTAAACAGACGGGGAATATTCCGAATCCCCTGAGGAGATGATCCCAGGTCTGGCTGCATCTCCGACGAGTCATAATGGTGTAGATGAAGTTGAAAGGGGGGTTGCTCGCAGGCAGCCATCGTTTCAGCGTGAGGCACTCCCCGGATCCGGCCGCGAGGTCGCCGATCCGCCTGTTTTTTTGGAAAGTCGGCAACGGGTTCAACCCAGCTCGGTAGATTTCAGTCGGGATCCCGCCGGTGAGCCGGTTATTTGCGAGGTTGAGCCAGAGGAGGCTGCTGCAATTTCCAATCTCCGGCGGGATTTCGCCGGCGAGTTCATTGTTCGCAAGCATGAGCCACAGCAACGACGTCAAGTACCCAACCTGCGGAGGAATCCCGCCGCTGAGCCTATTGAAGGAGAGATCCAGCAGCTGGAGAGTCGATATCCTCCCGTACTCCGGCGGAATTCTCCCATAGAAATCGTTGTGAGACAGAATTAGCAGCTTAATCGCCGGCATGACGGAAGCCGCAGCCGGAAGCTGCCGAGAGAAATTGTTGAAGCTTAGATCAAGGCGAAGTAGATTGGGGAGATTCAAAACGCCGGATTCTTCAATTCCCTTGGAGTAGGAATTTGAATGTAGTGTTAGAAACTTGACAGAAGTAAAATTCCCAAAAATTTGCTGAATTTTTGGGCCTAAATTATTCCGGCTGAGGTCTAGAAACGTCAATTTCTTACAACGGAGAAGCTCTGCTGGTAAATCCATTTCGAAACTATTGTTGCCGAGAAGAAGACTGCTGAGCTCTCCCAGTGATCCAATGCCGGAGGGAATTCTTCCGGTAAAAAAGTTCCCCCAAATATTCAAACTTGTCAGCTCTGTGCAGTTGGCAATCGAATCCGGGAAATTTCCGGTGAGCCCGTTGCCGGACAGGTCCAGAGCTATCAAATTGCACATGACCGGAAATGTATCCGGCGAGATTATTCCCCTTATATCGTTGTCCGACGCCGAGAGCTCTCTCAGCCACCAGAACGACCTCGGCAACTCTCCGGTGAACCCATTCAAGCTCAAATCCAGATACCGTAATCTCTCGCTGCATCCATGAAAGTGATCTCCGATATCTCCGGTGAAGCTGTTTGAGGATATATTGACGCAAACTAAATTTCCGCATTCCGGCGGAAAGACGGCCAAGACTCGGCCTTTTAGCCGGTTGAAGGCGATATCGAGGGTCTCCAGGAAAGAAAAACCGGGGAGGAAGAGATCCCCGCCGATGAGATTGTGGGAGAGGTTGAGATAACGGAGGCGGCGGCATTGGCTGAGGTCCGGCGGGATGGGACCAGATAGAGTATTGCTTGATAAATCGAGACGCGCGAGAGCAGGGAGGAGGGAGAAGTTGGGGAATATGCCGCCGGAAATGCTGGAGTCGTGTAAATCGATGCCGTCGGCGTGGCCATGGGAGTTGCAGGAGATGCCGGGCCAATGGCAGTGGCTGGGGTCGGACGCATTCCAGACGGAGTAGAGGCCGCGGTGTATTGGGTTGTTTTGAAGAAGGAAGCTCTTGAGGTTGAGCAGCACTTCTTTATCGGCCGGCGGCGGCGGCGGAGACAGGGACGATGCTGTGGCGGCGGCGTAGATGAATAGGGTCGCGGTGTTAGAGATAGAAGAGAGTGAATTGAGGGAGAGAATGGATAGTAAACAAACAGCCGGGAGGGAAAGCTGGGTTCTTTTTCGGCATTTCCCGTCTCCGTCCATCATCGGGGGAGGGCGGACCTATTTTCCGGCGAAGGTTTTTTGTTTTTATTTGTTTAAAAAGTATTTTGATATTTTCGTTCAATATATGTCTGAATTTATACTTTTATACGACGAAGAAGCTTGGAATTTAAATTATTATTAAATGACCATAATAATTACTGATATTAATTTATACGGGAAAATTTTAATTTTAATTTTGCATATGTGTTATCGAAATTAAATATGTAAATATATAAGTAATAAAAATAAAACATTTCAATCTTTAAGTTGCAAGATAATGCAAGATAATGTTAATTTGATTCTTAAATTTTAAACTTATCATTTTTATTCGGTTCGCCAACAGTCACCTTCATTTTGAGCCCAATTCATGGGCTTAAATTCATGGGCTTAAAAGGACATAAATGTGTTCAATAGCTATTTTGACACGATAAAAATTTTAGAGATAAATTTGATATTAAATTGAAATCTTTGGAATTGTTATGATTTTAACAGAACAGCCAATTTTTTTTTTTGAATATAGGGTAAATAAAAGATATATAAAATTTTCTTACTGTAGTATAATAATTATTAAACCAGAAACACCAGTTACAACATTGATGCTCTCCCGCTCGCAGATCTCCTGAGCACCGCTAGAACAGAGGTTTGTGAGCGACGAAAGTGAGCTTTCGTGCCATGCAATGTCATGATGGAGGTACCGTTGAGCAGTGCATGGCCTCATGCATGTAAAAAATAGGCATAAAATTTTATCACAACAATATAACTATTGCTATACCATAAAATTTGGTCAATTAATTGAAGGAGTATTGTCTGTTTTACTTGACGATTTCCCCTTTATTAAATAATTTACTCTTTTGGATTCCAAGGGAATACTTGATCAATAATAAATAATAGCCTATCATAATATTTGAACATTAATAATTTATTATGACTATGTGAAATTAATTATAGTAGGGGAATGAATTAGGAGAAATAGTGACCAGATTTACAACAAAAAATACTATTCAGCGCGATGACTCAAATACACAAAATTTAATTTAATAAACAATCGTATGGTCAATAGTGCTATAGTAGTTTGTTTTATTTTTCGTAGAGTCAAAGAAGAATCCAACGAGTCTTTGACTCTATTTATTTGGGCGTTTCGCTGCTTCGTTTTGGGCAAATGCCGTCGGAAGGAGGGTAAACAAATGAATCTTCGGCGGCGTTTGCTCCGTTTCCACCCGCCAGCTTTGAGAAATGCCCCCAAAAAGTTCCGTTTGGAGCAGCCACCTCCCCCCTCCGATTCGAACACTCTGTTTCCACCCGCCAGATCGACCCGCCACCGCCGAACCAAATGGAGCCTTTATGAGCCCAATTCCGCTTTAATTTAGCCATATATATTTTTTTTATCGAAAATGATGAAATTATTGAAACATGGTTGGGGTTAAAAATAAGAGCAATGTTATAAGCACACCTAAAACCGCTATCCCCACACCAATTTTAAAGTAAAATAAAACCTAAAACTATTCCCCCCCCCCTCATTAAACGCACGCCTGCTCCCTCCCTCCCGCTTATTCCCGACCCCGACGACGCCCAACGACCAAAACAGGCGGCCTCCTTCGCCGCACTTCGTCGGCCGTGTAGCAGGCCACCGGAGGGCCGTTTTTCGCCGGCGACACCCGGATCGCTGCTAGCCCGCCGCCGCTCCCTATCCTCGTCAAGGATCGCTGCTCGCCTGCTCTGATTTTGCCCTAGCCCGCGGCAACGCTCGCTGCTCCCTATCCTCGTCAGTCGTCAAGGACCGCTGCTAGCCCGCCGGCCGCCGCTGTTGGCTGTTGCTTTGATTTTTCCCTAGGACGCAGCTACTGGTAACTTCTTCTTCCTGCTTCACTTCTTCTTCTTCCTACTTCACTTCTTCTTCTTCTTCTTACTGCTTCACTTCTCCTTCTTCTTCTTACTGCTTCACTTCTCCATCTTCTTCTTCTTACTGCTTCACTTCTAATTTTCTATTTTAGAACTTCTAATTTACTATAAGAGGGGAAAACTCTAACCCTTCATTCATTTCTTTCTCCCATTTTTGCAGCGAACTCAGCGGTGTATTGAGGATTTTATCCATCTAAAGCTGTTATTGTGAGGAGTTGAAAGTTATTTTGAGATTATTTGACTCTACCCCCAAATCCTAAGGTATAATTTTTCATCCCTCTCCTCCAAATCTTAAATTCTCATGCATATACCTTGAAAAACTTAGTTAATGATGTTGAATATACGTAGATCTTGAATGATTGAAAGTGTTGTTTTTGAAAAATCGATTTAGGGATTTTGTGATCATGTAGGATTTTTTTTTTATTTTCATAGTTTGGGTTTCCTTTTAAATGATAATGGATGCATGTGATTTTGAGTATTTTTTTTTGTGAACTTGTGATTTTTGTAGGATGAAAATTGTTCCCCATGTAGTTGAAGAGTCATCGATTTCCATAGAAATCGATGTAGGAATGAATTTCGTAACTGATATGGTTTTTCCTACAAAAGAGAGCCTACTTGAGTGGGTTCGTGATGTTGCCAAAGGCTTGGGTTTCGTTATCACCATCAAAGAGCAGACAAAATAGATGGGAGACCTAAGCCTAGGGTTTTTATGGGTTGTGAAAGATCCGGATTTGCTCGTGATAATCAACAAAGGAAGGAGTATATTAAGAAAAACTTAAGAAAGACTAGTTCAAAGAGATGTGAGTGTCAATTTTTGTTACTTGGTCAAAGAAATGTATGTGGTGATGAGTGGAAAATTGATGTTAAAAATGGAAAACATAATCATCAATTTGTTCGTTTAGAGGCACATAGCTATGCGGCTAGATTAACTGAAGAAGAAGAACGGATAGTGAAAGAGATGTATGGCTCTGGTGTGAAGCCTAGGAAAATACTCTCATCGTTGAAAAATAGAAGTAGCAACAATGCTTCAATTATGAGAACTATTTACAATCAAAAGGTTAAGTTGCAAAAGAGATAACTAGATGGTGGAACCCCCATCGAATTTCTTTACAAATGTATTAGAGATGCAAAATACTCTCTACGTCGTTAAGCATTTATCGCTAAAACTGATTTTAAATCAAAGGTATATAGTGTTACTAATAATCTTAGTTAAGCTCTATTTTATATCTCGCTAACTTGGAATGGTTTAATATGTATGCAGGTCTAGAACATTTTGGTGGAGATTTGCCAACCGGACATGTTAACTCGATTTTTTGGGATCTCAAAATTTTTAATGTTGGATGTATTTTTGGACTATTGGATGTATTTTTGGACTATTGGATGTATTTTTGGACTGTCAAAAATCTAATAGAACAGAAAAAAGTTTGATTTTTTGGTGTGTCATTAACAGTTCTAACAATTGGTGTGACAATAAAGAATTGGTGTGAAAATAAAAAAATGTGATGTGCCAATATAAATGGACTGTCAATAGCGATAATTGGTGTGCTTATAACATTGCTAAAAAATAATTGCTATAAATTCGAGGAAATATGATGAACCGTTGCCCATTCCAATCCTCCAGCTGTCATTCTTTTCCTAGAAAGAGTGGAGAAGAGGCTCGTGGAACAAGATTTCCAATCATCATTGGGCACTTGGAAGGTAAAAAAAAAATTTAAGTGAAAAATCTTCTTCAAATTTATGATTTGGAGAATTTACTATATTTGGTTCGGTAATGATTAGATTTCTTTTTTTTGTGGGTTTATTATTTTGAGGATTTCATAATTTGAGAATTTACTATTATGAGTATTTCATATTTTAAGTTTGATGAACCTCTATAAATAGGAGCCGTCTGTTAGAGTTCGAGTTTGAGCCACCCCTGTTCACCGAAAGGAGGAGCCGCCGCGTGAAGGAGGTCGCGCCGCCCCGGTCTCGCGTTGAAGGAAGACCGTCGCTGCCGCCGGTGGTGCGACACTGTGCGGCGACATCGGCGATGTTGGTGCCGATCTCGCCTTGTTTTTTCCTACCATGTGGAACCCTCAATGCATTCCCCGGCCTTGGAGATGATAGCCGCCGGTCTTTGATTAGAGGGTGTTTGCCGGTCTTGAAGGTGATGATGTGGTGCGAGCGTGCCGACGAAGGCTCGCGGTGGTGCAGTGACCTTGATGGAGATTAAATTAGTTGACTATTTTAAGCAGAGGTGATATGCAAGTTAACATGCCTCGTGATATTCAAGTTAACTATTTTATGCGCCGGCCTCTGGCCGCGGCCCCGACCTCCGGCCGCCGACCGCGTCCCCGACCTCCGGCCGCCGACCGCGTCCCCGGCCTCCGGCCTCTAGCCGCCGGGCGCGGTGCCGGCCACCGGCTGCAACGTGTGGCGGCGACCAGCCGCACGGCGCGGCAGGCCGGAGTCGGCCCGAGCGTGGGGCGGCCGGTCGAGCACACCAGGAGGCGAGCGGGGCGCGGCTGGCCGCGCTTGGCACCTCCCGCGGAGGTTGCGGGAGGGATGGCTCCCACCGACCGAGGTGGTTGGCGGGATCACCGCGCCGCGAGGCGCGGCCTTCTCGGTCGGTCGGCGGCTAGGGAAGGGTCTGCCTCGACAGTTGGCCCCGGCGGGACTTCGCGCGCGATTGCGCTCGTCGATCACGCGTGTCGATCGCGTGTGCGGCACTTTCCCCATGATCTCCATTTAGGATGATAAGATCATGGGGGAGTGGGCTATCCACACCCCCTTCTTTGCCTATAAAATTAGGTGACTGTTATTAGCACTGCACTTTTGGATATTCGCACTTTATTTACTCTTAATTTTCCGCGCCTTTTGAAAATACTTCTTGTACATGCATTTTTAGGAAAAGTGTTCAACACGAAAGTTGTAGATCTCGACGAGATCTACAACTTTCGTGTTGAACACGTTTCCTAAAAATGCATGTACAAGAAGTATTTTCAAAAAGCGCGAAAAATTAAGAGTAAATAAAGTGCGAATATCCAAAAGTGCAGTGCTAATAACAATCACCTAAAATTACTTGTCCCCATCAGTCGTCAATGTCTAGAACTGTTCTTTGCATTGAATATGATGATTATAAGATTTGAAAAAAAGTCATCTAACAAAACTCTGTTTTTGTCAAACAGGTTTTTGAAAACTCCTTTTGGAACGGTGCTGGAAATATCATTTCATCCAAACAGTTTTATATCAAAACTTTATTTTTCAAAAATAGCTCCGATTTCAAACTCCATTTATATCGGCTACCATTCCATCAGCATCAAACGAACCAAACGCACCGTTAATAGAATTTCCATGTATAGATAGTGTCATCATTGGAGATAAAGGCTTGAGTGTTGTTGTTATTGTCTCTTTCATGTGACAATCACGTCGCAGTACAACTTTCCAATGATTTTGTTCTCCTTCAAGGATAAAAGATATTGAGGTGGATATTCACTATAATCGTGAAAATGAATATTCGAGATGTTTTGCTCATTGTACCGATGTTTTTCTCCTAACCAGCTAGTCAATCTTCTCACAACGCCTGTTCGGCTTTGTTCCGGGATTTCTCCGGTAGATTTAGGCTTCGTTTGGTTCGGCGTTTCGCCGCCTCCGTTTGGAGCAAATGCCGTCGGACGGCTGGTAAACAAACGGGCGCCGGCGGCATTTGCGCCGTTTGCACCGGAGCAAAAGGAAACGTCTCCGATCCGCTCCGTTTCGACCCCCTTCACTCCCCCTCCGGTTCCAAAGTCTCGTTACGACCCGCCGCCTGCACCCGCCACCGCTGCACCAAATATAGCCTTAGGGCCTGTTTGGGATGGCTTTTCAGAAAGGAGAAGGAGCGGTGACAAAAGGATGGTAGGAAAAGGAGCTTTTGGAAAATGTCTATTAGAAAAGGAGAACTGTTTGGGTGAACTTCTTTTGCAGAGCTTTTCAAAAAGAAGAAACACTTTATAAATCGTTTGACAAATCTCCCGTTGCGGTAACTTTTTTAATTAAAAATGTGCGTCCGGGGGAAAAAGCGCAATTATTTCGCCGGGAAAGGTTTTTTTCGCTCGGGAGCGAATTTTTCGTCGGGTGGCGGTTTTTCTCGTTTTGACGTGAATTTTTCGCCCGGGCGCGATATTTTCGCCCGGGGACGATATTTTCGTCTGGGCGCCGATTTTCGGCCAAACCCTATATTTTCGGCCGGGTCCCAATTTTTCGGTCGGGTGCCAATTTTTCGGACGAACGCAAATTTTTTGAACGGGCGCGAATTTTCCGGATGAGCACGAATTTTTTCGGATGACGGCAAATTTTTCGAACGGGCGCAATTTTTTCGGACGGGCACTAATTTTTCGATTCGGCGGGAAAATTTCGCTCCGACGCGAATTTTTTGCACGGAAGAGAATTTTTCGCACGGACGCGATATTTCCGCTCGAAAGCGGAAAAAAATAGCGTACAAGCGGAAAAAATACACGACCGGGCAAAAAATCACGTCGAGGCGAAAAATTCGCCACCGGGCAAAAGAAATAGTGCCCAGGGGAAAAACTGCTCCCGATCAAAAAAATCGCGCCCGGGAGAAAAAAATCGCGCCCGGGAGAAAAAATCGCGTCCAGGCGAAAAATTCGCGTCCGGGCGAAAAAATCGCGCCCGGGCGAAAAAATCGCGCCCGGGCCAAAAAATCGCGACCGGGCGAAAAAATCGCGACCGGGCGAAAAAAACACCCGCGGGAGAAAAATCACGCGATGTCGAAAAAATCGCGCCGGTGTAAAAAAATCGCGTCCGGGCAAAAAAATCGCGCCGGTGCAAAAAAATCAAGTCCGGGCGAAAATAGCGCGTCCGGGCAAAAAAATCGCGCCCGGGCAAAAAAATCGGCTCGGGTGAAAAAAATCGTGCTACGAGAAAAAATGGCACCCGGATGAAAAAAACGCACCCGAGCGAAAAAATCACGCCGGACGAAAAACCGGCTCGTGCGAAAAATACACGCTCGGGGGAAAAAAATCATGCACGGGCAAATAACCGCACTCGAGCGAAAAAAACTCACCCGGGTAAAAAACCGTACGCCCGAGCAAAAAATTCCAGCCCGGGAGAAAAATGCCAACCAGTGCGAAAAATGCTAGCTCAGGCGAAAAATCCGCGCCCGGGCGAAAAATTCGTCCACGAGAGAAAAATTCGTTCCTGGGCGAAAAATTCGCGCCGGGCAAAAAAAACACCCGGGCAAAAAAATTACGCTCGAGAAAAAAATCGCGCCAAGACAAAAAATTAAGTTGTTGATTTTTTTAAGAGATAAATGTTTTTGGATGAGAAAGTGCTTTTCGAAAAGGTTGAAAAGTAGGTGACATGTGACTTTTCCAAAAGATGAGCAAATGGAGTTTTTTGCGGTAGCTTTTCCCACCGATAGACAATCCAAATGGTCTATTAAGTGTGGTAGCGTTTTCCAGAAAACGAAAAGGAGCTAAAAAGCCCTCCCAAACAGGCCCTTAATCTTGCTGATATCTATTATATATGCCAATCTGCAATTACATGAGATCTTCATGAGCATCTTGAAGGGGCAGTTGGACAATATAATGGTTGTTTGCAAGTTGCATTGCATTTTATATTGTGTATTTTTATAAGCAAAGGAAAATATATCACCTATATTTTCAACCAAACATAGACAGTAATTTTGTATACAATCCTTTCAGTTAGATTCAACTACATAACAAGCCAGAATGCCTCTATACCAAGATAGATATATTAAAAAAAACTTTGGAAAGCTTAGCCCAGTAAGATCATATGCATAGTAGCAGTGATCAAACTAGACGTGGTTGCAAAAAAAAAAAAATGTATTCCAAAGGAAAGCAATTAAGAAATGGTTGTCAATCAACAAGGGAAAGGTGCTCACGAACGAAGATGTAAAAATTTAAGATACATAATAGACAAAAGATTGTGCAAAAACTCAAAAGAGGTTGCGATATTTAAATGACGATCAATTAGTTATTGTTAAATATTGTATTTATTGTGCATTTATTGTCTTTCCCTTTAGTCACACATTGCCTAGATGGACTCTCTCTCCCTTCTCTTCTCCTATATATAAGACCTATTTGGTCCCCTTTTTCTCAAGTGAATATAGATACTTTTGCATGCTCCCTTCATTTGTAACATGGTATCAGAGCCATAATTAATTTTCGCTCTCTGCCCGAACCTGCACGGAGTCAGCCTTGTTCTCATCTCCAACCCACCTACCTCCCCACACTCTCCTATCCGCCTACCTCCATCCCGTCTTCCTCCCCCTCCAGATCGCCCGCACTCTCCAGTCCGCAAATCCGCCCGCTCTCTCCAGCCCGCCAACTCCACTCCTCAGTCTCCAGTCCGCCAACTCCAGTCCGCAACCCTGTCCCCAAACTCCAGTCCGCACCGTATTCCTCAACCTCAGTCCGCTTTCCGCCCGCAACCCTGTCCGCAACCTCAGTCCGCAACCCCGTCCGCCCACCCCAGTCCGCCATTCCAGTCCGCAACCTCAGTCCGCAACTCTCAGTCCGCAACCTCAGTCTGCAGTCCGCCGCCCTGTCCGCAACCTCCCAGTCCATCTCCCAGTCCGCCATTCCAACTCCCAGTCCGCAACTTCCAGTCTCCTCTCCTATCCGCCATTCCAGTCCGCCACCCTAACCTATCCGCATTCGCCTAACCTAACTCCAGCACAATCCGCGACTGCTCCCCGACCTCCCGCCCAGCTCGCCACCACATTCAACCCGCCCACCTCCCTATCCGCCATTTCAGTCCACCCCACCTTCCTATCCGCGCCTTCTGTCCACCCTCCCAGTCCACCAACTCCCTGCAGGTTCACCGCTACATTGTGATTCCATGGCTGCTCCCCTGATCTCGCCACCACTGAAGGCCACGTCCTTCCAGCTAACCGGCGCTAGCGACTTGCCTGACTGGGCCCTTACCGTTGAGGCTGCCCTCTCCTCCCGTGATCTTTGGGATCACATCATCGGGGCACCTCCCGCCCCTGCCGTCCCTGCCGCCAAACCCACCACTGCAACCGACTCTGCCGCAACTACTGTTGCCACCACTTCTACTGAAGATCTCACTCTTTGGCGACGGCGCGATCAAGCCATCCGGGCTTACCTCCTGGAATCCGTTGCTCGACCGCTCCTCACGTCTATCGGACGCCTCCCTTCCGCCCGTGCCATGTGGGAATATCTCCGCGATCGTTTCGTTCCCCGTGGAGGGGCTCGGCGTCACCGTCTTATCTGCGATTCCCAGTCTGCACGCCAAGACGGACGCTCCATTCAGGACTTCTACACTGTGATGAGTACCTACTGGCACGAACTGGATTCCATGATTCCATTACCCTGCGGTTGTCCTCGCTCCTTGGAATTCCAGTGCCACCTCTCCGAGGGTCATCTTCATCAGTTTCTTGTTACTCTGCGTCCTGAGTTTTCTCTTCTTGCCGCTCAGCTCCTTCACCGGGTCCCGCTTCCTACTCTGGATGATGCCTTGATTGCTCTGCTTGATGAAGAGACTCGTCTCCGACCTCCAGTGGCCCTCCAACCAGCTCTCCAGACTGATACTGCTCTTGCGGTTCCTCTGCGTCATAGTACTGTTACCTGTAACTACTGCAAGAAGGTGGGGCATATGAAGTCTGCCTGCCCCACTCATCCCCCTCGACCTGATGAGCACAGAACTTCTGACCATCGCCGTGACGGCCGTGGTCGGGGACGAGGTCGTGGTCCTGGTTCTCACCCCACTGCTGCTGCTGTCACTGATCGTCTGCAACGATTAGAGGAGCTTCTACTCCAGTCACCTATGTTTCAATCTGCCTCCTCTGCCAGCTCCTCTACGGAACACAGTCTCTCAACTGCTTCTGGTACTGCTGTTGCTCGAGTTCCTCCACATGCACCTTGGTATTTCGACTCTGGGGCCTCCTGCCACCTCACCTCCGACTCACGCACCCTCACCAACTGCACCTCCTCCCCCACTACCCTTCAAGTCACCACTGCTGATGGGGGATCTCTCCCTATTTTGCGATCTGGCTCCATCACCCCAACCTCTGCCCCTCCTGGTCGTCTTACTCTCTCCAACGTCCACCATGCCCCTCGGCTACACATGAACCTCATTTCTGTCAGCTCCCTCTGTGATCTCGGTCTAACGGTTTTATTTTCTTCTTCTAATTGTGTTGTGCAGGATTCACGGACAGCTCAGAGGATTGGACAGGGCCGTAGGACTGGTGGCTTGTATCAGATGGAGTATCTCCATGTTCCCCCCTCATCATCTTCCGCTTCTGCTCTCTCTGTCATATCTGATGCCGACTTGTGGCACAGACGTTTAGGGAATCTGTCTACTGACCGACTCCAAAGTGTTATCCGCTCTAGAGCTTTAGGCCGTGTCTCCCCTTCCCCCCTCTCTGTTTGTACCGGTTGTCGTTTGTCAAAGCACCTTGCTCTACCATTTACAAGTAGTGCTTCCCAAACAACAGCCCCGTTTGATTTAGTTCATTCTGATATTTGGGGTCCAACGCCACTTGCTTCACATTCTGGGTATTTTTATTATGTTAGTTTCATTGATGATTTTTCACGTTGTGCTTGGGTTTATCTCCTCCGGAATCGTTCTGAGATACCCGACGTATATCGCACATTCACCGCTATGCTTCACACTCAGTTTGAGCGTCGCATTAAGCTCTTTCGATCTCACTGTGCTCAAGAGTTTCTCTCTTCTACTATGCGCGATATCCTCAAATCACATGGCACGCTCCATCAACAATCTTGCCTGCACACCCATGAACAAAATGGGGTTGCTGAACGCAAACATCGTCACATCATCGAAACAGCTCGTGCTCTCCTCATCTCTGCCTCGGCTCCTCACTCCTTCTGGGCCGAAGCCGTCCTCACGGCTGTTCACCTCATCAACATCACTCCCTCCACGGCCATCTCTGGGGCAACTCCTTATGAACGACTTTACTCCCGCCCACCGACCTATACCTCTCTCCGAACGTTTGGGTGCACCTGCTTCGTTCTTCTTCCCGCCCTCGAACGCAACAAACTCTCCGCTCGCTCATCTCGTTGTGTTCACCTCGGCCTTAGCCATCACCACAAAGGCTATCGTTGCTACGATCCGATGACTCGTCGCATTCGTATTTCTCGCCATGTCTCCTTCGTCGAACATGAAATGTTTTTCTCTTCCACACCACCAAACCTCCCCTCCCAACCCTCCATTGCTTCACCACTTTCTCTTCCGCTTCTTCCTCCTATTCCGACTCGTCCCAGGACTCACCTTGCCCATCCTAACCTGCCCCCAACTCGCCCTCCGCCCGAGGATCCTCCTTCGACATCCGTACCTCCTTCGCCGCCCACAACCCCTCCTCCCGCTATTGCTTCTGATACGGCCTTGTCTGACGCTTCGTCCGTCTCTGCAACCATGGATCCTGCTCCTCGGCGTAATCATGCCCGCCATCGCCATCCACCTGCTCGCTACGACCACAGTTCTGACGGATCTACCCCTTCTGCTCTCACCACGCCTACCTCTTATTCTCCTGCTTTTCAGGCCTTCCTCACCGCTCTCCACGCCTACCGGGAGCCCCAGTCATACCAAGAGGCAGTTGGAAAACTCGAATGGCAGCAAGCCATGGCACTTGAACTTCAAGCCTTCCACAGGACTCACACTTGGGATCTCGTTCCTTGTCCTCCTGGTGTCGTCCCTATCAGCTGCAAATGGATATTCAAAGTTAAGACTCGTCCGGACGGCTCTATTGAGCGCCATAAAGCCCGCTTAGTTGCTCGCGGGTTTTCACAGGCACATGGAATCGACTATGATGAAACCTTTGCACCGGTTGCCCGGATGACCACCGTTCACACCTTACTTGCGGTCGCAGCCGCCCGAAACTGGCCCCTCCATCAGATGGATGTAACCAATGCCTTTCTACATGGCGATCTCACCGAAGTTGTATACATGGCACCTCCCCCGGGTCTCTCCGCTCCACCTGGCCACGTCTGCCACCTCCGTCGGGCCCTCTATGGTCTCAAACAGGCTCCTCGAGCCTGGTTTGAGCGCTTCCGCACAACGGTTCTAACAGCTGGTTTTGTTGAACGACAGACTGATCATGCCTTATTTACTCGCACCTCCGCTCAGGGTTGCGCCATTCTGCTCTTGTATGTGGATGACATGATTATCACCGGAGATGACCACGCCACCATTGCCTCTCTTCAGCAACACCTTCGCCGCCAGTTTGAGATGAAGGACATGGGCCCCCTTCGCTACTTCCTTGGGTTAGAGATTTCCCGCTCCAAACACGGCATTTTGGTCTCTCAGCAAAAGTACATCTCGGATATTCTCTCTGTGGCCGCTCTCACGGACAACCGCACTGTTAACACCCCAATAGAGCTCAATCTGAAACTGCTTCCAACAGATGGGGAACCCCTTTCCGATGTCTCCCGCTATCGGCGCCTTGTCGGGATGCTAGTCTATCTCACTATGACTAGGCCTGACATTGCTTACGCTGTTAGCTTCGTCAGTCAGTTTGTTCAAGCTCCTCGCTCAGCCCACTATGCCGCGGTCCTCCGGATTCTCCGTTATCTTCGCACCTCTGTCAGCCGCTCGCTATTTCTTTCTGCCACTTCGCCACTCACCCTCCGAGCATTTTCGGATGCTGACTGGGCGGGGGATGTTACGACTCGCCGCTCCACTACTGGGTTCTGCATTTTTCTGGGCGACTCTCTGATCGCATGGCGTAGTAAGAAACAGGAATCCATTGCGCGCTCCAGCACGGAAGCTGAGTATCGTGCCATGGCTTCCACCACCGCTGAAATAGTTTGGCTCCGTCGTCTTCTGCGTGATCTTGGTGTACAAATAACAGGACCCACTCCATTATTCTGTGATAATCGAAGTGTTATTCAAATCGCCTCCAATCCAGTGTTACATGAACGGACAAAACACATTGAGATCGATTGTCACTTTACTCGTCAGGAATTCCTCGCCAACACTATCTCTCTACCGTTCATTGCCTCTGAAGAACAAGTTGCGGACTTCCTCACCAAGTCTCTCACTCCTGAAAGATTCCGTTATCTTATTAGCAAACTCTCGGTTCATGATCCACCGTGAGTTTGAGAGGGCGTGTTAAATATTGTATTTATTGTGCATTTATTGTCTTTCCCTTTAGTCCCACATTGCCTAGATGGACTCTCTCCCCCTTCTCTTCTCTTATATGTAAGACCTATTTGGTCCCCTTTTTCTCAAGTGAATATAGATACTGTTGCATGCTCCCTTCATTTGTAACAGTTATAAATTTAAAAGGTATGATCGCCCTAAGTATAACACATGTAACAAAGAGGCATTAAGAATTTCAAACAACACATGGAATCCACCACTAAACTTGTTGACATTCAAAGAACCAAGTAGAACAAGTATGCATTACCTATATCAAACACAATGAGGATGATCGAATACTCTAGATGGCGAAATTTTAAATAATTCGGATTATGGGAGGAAAATCATACCAGTAAGAATTGCCTGATCAACAACCAATTGATTACTAAGCATTTCAACCACTCTCATATCAGCAGGTACCTTGCAGCCCGCTATACATATCAAAGAAAGTTGAGGATCAACCATATGGCTAATAGACAGCCTCCCATTACAAATTTTACCTCAAACTTCAACAATATCTCCAGGTACAAGTTCGGCGGCAGGTAAAATGGAAAAACAACCTGCAGAATAGCTGCAGGTAAACATCTACCAGTACTACAAATTAGCAATCAAAATTTATCGCATCTACTTTTTAATAAAATAAATGACAAAGAGTCTTTATAAAAAGCAGTGCCTATAAAAAAAACAATAACCAAATTACATATCTGGTCTGGTGAAGCAGTAATGAAGCATAAAAATCAAGAATATGAAAACCAGGTGGTAAAACAGCAAGCTGAGGAAGTAATGGAAACAAATGCAAAGAACTCATTAACATGCCCAATCCTTGATCAAACTTATGTCTCCATAGCAGGATATGGAATAAAATAAAATGTTTATCTTGATTTGCATTTCTCTAGAATCCGTTGTTTCAAATCTTAGAATTAAGAAGCTTTATAGAATCGCTCAGTCGACTAGAAATATAAAAATATTTCTAAATAGAGTGTGATGCGGAGCAGAGACGAGGACGAGCTTTGGGCCCATTCGGGGCTGATTTGGAGACTTACCATATATGGCGTGCCCGGATCGACGATCCGACTCCGTGGATGCGTCCGGATTCGCGTTGCGAATCAATTTCATATATAGCTTTGTATTTTTCGGATTCTATTTCATGTAGTTTTGGCCTCGAGACCAACGACCAATCATAGTCGTTGATTCCGGGTTTCCTAATTTTTATTTCTTATAAATAGATGGTTTAGGGCTGCCGTCATTTCATTGCTGAATGTTTGGAGAGTTTTCTTCCTTCATTCCGGTGATCTCCTCCGCGGTGCCGACTTCGTGGAGCCCCCTTGGTGACGACTCCTTGGGTAAGTGTGTATCCTTTGTTATTTTTCTCCCTCCTCCCTGTTTTTCCCTTTGCTATACAGCCACCGTTCTCCTCCGAAACCCTCATCCACAGCCCCTACAACCCACAAAATAGCTGGCCGTTTTGGTTGTTCAGAAAGCACAATCACTGTTCACGGCACTGTTCACGGTACTGTTCATTTATACCATTTACTGTTCACTTCATATGTTTTTTCCAGTCGTTGTAGCCTTCCAGAGCCTCCGGACCCCCTCCAACCGCCAGTCCAGCCCCCTGTCCAACTGCCTCCACCCCTCTTGCAGCCTACCAGCACCACCCCTCCTGCAGACTACCAGCAGGTTCTCCAGCCTCCTCTGCCCCTCCAGCCGCCCACCAGTGAGTCGCCGCACTCCCTCTGCCCAACCCCATCCCACCCACACCCACTCTATCTCCGTCCAACAGCCGCCTGTCTGTTTTCAGCCTCAAACCAGTCCAGATCTGGGCATTCCAGCCAAGATCCAGCCACCCCTCCCTTTCCTTTTTCTGCCCTCAATCCCCCATCACGCAGAACCACCTCCAAACAACCACCCACTGTCAGATCTGCTCTGATCCGGGCAATCCATCCCAGATCCATCCCGCTCATCCCCCGATCCAGCCCTCGCAACACCAACCAGCCATCCCTCTTACCCGTCCCGACCCCCCATCACCGGAATCCTTCTCCAAGCCCTCCAACATTCAGATCTCTTTTATTGGCAGCAGGCCTAATATTTGTGTGGTGTATTTGTATTGGCATTTTGTTGTAAGACATGAATATGGTGTGATTATTACATGTTTGTTTGGTATTTCAGTTTGTTATAGTTATTTTCTCTTGTACTAATCTCTAACTGCAGGAAGGATTCATTCGCCGCGCGCTCTTACTTTGACCCTCCACGCGGAGGAAAACCTAAGCTTGTTTTTGCCCTAATAAAAATATTTTGCCTTGTCGTGGATTTGTTTTGCGTGGGTTGTTTTATTTATTATCCAATTGTGATCTAACCGTCGGATTTGCATATCATGTACGGTTAGATCGCAAGTTTTCCCGCTGCCTATAGATTCGTTCTGCATCAGAGTGTCTCAAAAAGTTATGAACATTTATCGCGCAAATCACACTCATCGTTATGAATTTTTAAAAATTCATTAATTTTGTCAGGGGTGAACTCTTATGTGTCTCACGGATCGAATCTTTCACTAAATAAATATGACCACAAGCCTTCCAAAAAAATAACTTATGAATGAAGATAATAAAATAACGAGCACGTAAAGGCAAGCTCAAAATTATTTAATTGGGCAGCATAAATTTATGCTAACCAAATCGAGAAATGATGCATAAGGATGTGATAGAGGAGGGTAGTAATAAAATAATCAATTTGGTGCACAAAGGAAGAATCGACGCGGGCCTGCGAGCTGACGGAAGAGAAAGTCATCGTCGAGGTCAGCTGGCAGGGTTCTCGGTCGAGCGCTAGAACAGAGAGGTGAGGTCAACTGCATCACAAAGACCGGAGGAAGACAAAGGCGGGATCGGCGCCGGAGGGACTGCTTCGGTGGGTGTCTGTCGGCACGAGATCAGAAAGATTCGTCGAGTCCTCGCGCCAAGGAATGTTGACGGTAGCGTAGAGGATCAACCAAAGGAACAATGGTGGCCTGGATTTTAGTGCATCGATCGGAAATTGTAGAGAAACGAAGAATCGTTTCTCTACAAATGAGTTTCAAATTAATTAGGGGCAAACTTGCTCTGAGATTTAAGGTCAAATAAATAAGAACATATTGTAATGCTAACACTAATCAAGAAAGGAGTTGATTATCGAAGAATACCTTAGGTGAAGAGCAAAAACAAGTCCAACTGGGCCAAACTACTTGTAGACACTGGACAGTAGAGACGGGGAGGAAGATGAGTCGGATTGATCTCTGGGCAAAACCAAACAGAATGAACTAGGTCCTCGGAGTAGATCGTTGGAGTCGACGACGACCGGAGGGGATGGCGGAAGCCTTCGTCGATGCAGGGCTTGCTCGTTCTCTTGGACGACGCTAGGCGGCAGGGCGAAATCGGGAGGAACCCACGACATAATCTACTGTCGAGCAGAGGTCTCATTGGGCTAGAAAAGCCTTGTCGACGGCAAACCGGAAGCTTGAAGAGGGGCTAGTGGCTGGGAGCACGCTAGGGCGTCGCGTGAGGGAGGAAGAAGTCGGGCGGCTGGAAGCAGAAAAAGCAGGGCTGTTGAAACCAAAAACTTGGTCTCTGTGGAGTCCGACCCTTGGGGAAGGGGTGACCTCACACCTACTACACTTGGAAGAATGTCACGGGCCGAAGACTTGGGAAACTAGGAACAGACCCTCGGCTCTAGCACGGAGGTCCCACCACACACCCGGAAGGTCACAAGAACACTTCCCCTCCCTTACCAATGAGAGCTGGGTACCTTGGAGAGTTCTCTCAACTCTACCAAGAGAAAAGCTAGGGAGGAGGAAGCCAAAAGCCAATGCCCCTCCAAAGGTACCCAAGGGGGTCTATTTATAGTTTTTCCAAGTCCTGGGGATAAAGTGACCGAAATGCCCCTACGACCAATTGGCCTTGAGCTCGGCGGCCTGGGGAGCTCGGCGGCCTGGGGAGCTCGGCGGCCTGGGGAGCTCGGCGGACTGGGGAGCTCGGCGGACTGGGGAGCTCGGCGGCCTGGGGAGCTCGACGGCCTGGGGAGCTCGGCGGACTGGGGAGCTCGGCGGCCTGGGGAGCTCGGCGGCCTGGGGAGCTCGGCGGCCTGGGGAGCTCGGCTGCCTGGGGAGCTCGGCGGACTGGGGAGCTCGGCGGCCTGGGGAGCTCGGCGGCCTGGGGAGCTCGGCGGCCTGGGGAGCTCGGCGGCCTGGGGAGCTCGGCGGCCTGGGGAGCTCGGCGGCCTGGGGAGCTCGGCGGCCTGGGGAGCTCGGCGGCCTGGGGAGCTCGGCGGACGGGGGAGCTCGGCGGACGGGGGAGCTCGGCGGACGGGGGAGCTCGGCGGACTGGGGAGCTCGGCGGACTGGGGAGCTCGGCGGCCTGGGGAGCTCGGCGGCCTAGGGAGCTCGACGACCTAGTGACCCCCCGAGGGGGCCGGGGGGGAGAAAAATATTTCATCCCCCTACTAGTATATTTCCAAGTCCAAGCCAAAATTGGTCACCAAGAGTCCAAAATCTCTAAAAAGTTTATTAACTTAAAACTGGCTCTGCACCTGCCGAAAGGACCCTACTCTGCGAATACGGGGTTGTACATAATCCCCGCTCTTTTCGAGGTTGGCACAAGCTCGGAAAGAAACATCCAACCCAACGTATTCGCTGAGTCAGCCTGTCATGCCAGCTAATGGGAGCCTGGGTGACGAGGCAGCCTCGGGGTGAAAACACTTAGCCTCTCGAGGGGTCAACCTGTCATGCCAGCTAATGGGAGCCTGGGTGACGAGACAGCCTCGGGGTTAAAACACTTAGCCTCCCGAGGGGTCAACCTGTCATGCCAGCTAATGGGAGCCTGGGTGACGAGACAGCCTCGGGGTGAAAACACTTAGCCTCCCGAGGGGTCAACTTGTCATGCCAGCTAATGGGAGGCTGGGTGACGAGACAGCCTCGGGGTTAAAACACTTAGCCTCTCGAGGGGTCAACCTGTCATGCCAGCTAATGGGAGACTGGGTGACGAGACAGCCTCGGGGTGAAAACACTTAGCCTCCCGAGGGGTCAACCTGTCATGCCAGCTAGTGAGAGCCTGGTCCGCAGAATCATCCCGGAGCTAAAAGACTTAGCATCCACGAGAGATCAACCTGCCCTGCCAGCTAGTGAGAGCCTGGTCAGCGGAATCATCCCGGAGCTAAAAGACTTAGCCTCCATGAGAGATCAACCTGCCCTGCCAGCTAGTGAGAGCCTGGTCAACGGAATCATCCCGGAGCTAAAAGACTTAGCCTCCACGAGAGATCAACCTACCCTGCCAGCTAGTGAGAGCCTGACAGCGGAATCATCCCGGAGCAAAAATACTTAGCCTCCACGAGAGATCAACCTGTCCTGCCAACTAGTGAGAGCCTGGTCAGCGGAATCACCCCGGAGCTAAAATACTTAGCCTCTACGAGAGATCAACCTGCCCTGCCAGCTAGTGAGAGCCTGGTCAGCGGAATCATCCCGGAGCTAAAAGACTTAGCCTCCGTGAGAGATCAACCTACCCTGCCAGCTAGTGAGAGCCTGGTCAGCGGAATCATCCCGGAGCTAAAAGACTTAGCCTCCATAAGAGATCGACCTGCCCTGCCAGCTAGTGAGAGCCTGGTCAGCGGAATCATCCCGGAGCTAAAATACTTAGCCTCCACGAGAGATCAACCTGCCCTGCCAGCTAGTGAGAGCCTGGTCAGCGGAATCATCTCGGAGCAAAAGGACTTAGCTCCCACGAGAGATCAACCTGAACCCACCAGCTAGTGAGAGCCTGGCAGCGGAATCATCTCAGAGCAAAAGGACTTAGCTCCCACGAGAGATCAACCTGAACCCACCAGCTAGTGAGAGCCTGGCAGCGGAATCATCCCGGAGCAAAAGAACTTAGCTCCCACGAGAGATCAACCTGAACCCACCAGCTAGTGAGAGCCTGACAGCGGAATCATCCCGGAGCAAAAATACTTAGCCTCCATGAGAGATCAACCTGCCCTGCCAGCTAGTGAGAGCCTGGTCAGCGGAATCATCCCGGAGCTAAAAGACTTAGCCTCCACGAGAGATCAACCTGCCCTGCCAGCTAGTGAGAGCCTGGCAGCGGAATCATCCCGGAGCAAAAATACTTAGCCTCCACGAGAGATCAACCTGCCCTGCCAGCTAGTGAGAGCCTGGTCAGCGGAATCACCCCGGAGCTAAAATACTTAGCCTCTACGAGAGATCAATCTGCCCTGCCAGCTAGTGAGAGCCTGGTAAGCGGAATCATCCCGGAGCTAAAAGACTTAGCCTCCATGAGAGATCAACCTGCCCTGCCAGCTAGTGAGAGCCTGGTCAGCGGAATCATCCCGGAGCTAAAAGACTTAGCCTCCATGAGAGATCGACCTGCCCTGCCAGCTAGTGAGAGCCTGGTCAGCGGAATCATCCCGGAGCTAAAATACTTAGCCTCTATGAGAGATCAACCTGCCCTGCCAGCTAGTGAGAGCCTGGTCAGCGGAATCATCTCGGAGCAAAAGGACTTAGCTCCCATGAGAGATCAACCTGAACCCACCAGCTAGTGAGAGCCTGGCAGTGGAATCATCTCGGAGCAAAAGGACTTAGCTCCCACGAGAGATCAACCTGAACCCACCAGCTAGTGAGAGCCTGGCAGCGGAATCATCCCGAAGCAAAAGGACTTAGCTCCCACGAGAGATCAACCTGAACCCACCAGCTAGTGAGAGCCTGGCAGCGGAATCATCCCGGAGCAAAAATACTTAGCATCCACGAGAGATCAACCTGCCCTGCCAGCTAGTGAGAGCCTGGTCAGCGGAATCATCTCGGAGCAAAAGGACTTAGCTCCCACGAGAGATCAACCTGAACCCACCAGCTAGTGAGAGCCTGGCAGCGGAATCATCTCGGAGCAAAAGGACTTAGCTCCCACGAGAGATCAACCTGAACCCACCAGCTAGTAAGAGCCTGACAGTGGAATCATCCCGGAGCAAAAGGACTTAGCTCCCACGAGAGATCAACCTGAACCCACCAACTAGTGAGAGCCTGGCAGCGGAATCATCTCGGAGCAAAAGGACTTAGCTCCCACGAGAGATCAACCTTAACCCACCAGCTAGTGAGAGCCTGGCAGCGGAATCATCCCGGAGCAAAAGGACTTAGCTCCCACGAGAGATCAACCTGAACCCACCAGCTAGTGAGAGCCTGGCAGCGGAATCATCCCGGAGCAAAAATACTTAGCTCCCACGAGAGATCAACCTGAACCCACCAGCTAGTGAGAGCCTGGCAGCGGAATCATCTCGGAGCAAAAGGACTTAGCTCCCACGAGAGATCAACCTGAACCCACCAGCTAGTGAGAGCCTGGCAGCGGAATCATCTCGGAGCTAAGAGACTTGGGGACGGGGCACGTTACCTGAACTCTGCCAAAATTCAACATCCTCAAAAGGGGAAAAAAGTGATGGGTTACATGACCCCCCCCCCCCCGACTCTACCGGTCGGGGGATGGACTCATTACATCATAAGAAAAGTACATGACTCTACTGGGGTGAGGCTTCTTCAGAGAACACGGACACGATCTCCACTTCACCGTGAGTCGCTCATATCTTCCCTCGTGTTCCCACGTCGACCCGATCCTCACACCTCTCCCTTGCTGTCTCGGGCTGGACTTCTTCAATCCGTACCGGATCTTGCGGTTGTTGAGGTTGTGGTGTCGGAGCTCTTGTCCTTCTCAATTCCTGGAACTCGGGGCAAGTAGTTGTTGCATGGCCCTCCTCCTGGTGAAACTCACAGTAGGGTAAATCTACTCTTACTCTTCCTCTTCCCGTGCGGTTCCTCCTCTCCCTTCGACCGATCGTCATTGCTTGCTGTGGTGGGGGTAGGAGCTGTCTAGGGGCTTGCCTTTGGAAGTTGTATCTTCCTTGGCCTCCTTGAAAGTCCCCCCCACCCTGGATGAGAGCTCTTCCTGGACCCTGGGCAGGTCCTCCCTGGTGCCTCCAACCTAGCTCCGGACCCTCCCGTCCTTGGAACCCTTGAGTTCTCGGCTCCTCTCTCCTTCTTCCTTCTTGATGCCTTGAGCCACCTTGCTCTTTTGACTCCACCTCTGTCAACTTTGCCAACTTCTTCACGAAGGCCGGGTTGGCTGCCTCCATGGCTATCTCCTCTGCCGCCCTTTCCATCAGCTCCTCGAAGGAAAGGGGGGTCTTCCGGGTCAAGCTCATCTTGAAGAACCCTTCGCGCAACCCCACCGTAAATGCCATCTGGAGGGCATACCCTAGCACCTCTTGGATGTCAAGGACCTCCTCCTGGAACCTGTCAACGTAGTGGGTCAGCGACTCCTCAGCCCTTTGCTTTATCAGGAAGAGGAACTCAGGACCTTTCTTCCTCTTCTTGGAGGTGGAGAAGCAAAGTTGAAAGCTCCGGCTCAAGTCTTCGAACCCGAAGATGGACCTTGGAGGGAGTTGATGGAACCAGTCCCTCGCCTTATCTTTCAAGGTGATCGCAAATAGACGACACTTAAAGGCGTCCGTCATTGGCCTGATGGAGACGGCATCCTCGAACCACTGCAGGTGCTGGACGGGGTCATCCTTCCCGGTATAGTAAGCCATGTCTGGCTCTCTGAACCCCTCGGGAATGGGAGCTGAGATGATCAACTCACTAAAGGGTGACCCCCTAAGGGGAACTCTCGCCACCTCCACTCGCGCAACCTGCTTGCCTGGGGGGCGAGCACTCGACGGGCTGGGGAACAGCTCCCGGCCGGGGAGGTCTCGCTCGACCCCCTCTCCCATCCTCTCCTTCCCAGGTCGCCTCCCTGGGGCACTTCCTTCTCCCCCTGCTGGGGTGATCTCGCTTAGATCTCTACGGGGCAACTCACTGAGATCCCCGGGAGCCGGTCCCTGGGGGGGTGGGAGCTGAGCTGCCAGCCCGAGGAGCAATGCTTCGCAACATCTCCATGATGCCAGAGATGGAAGCCATGAACTCTTCCCTTCCTACGAAGGGTCCTGGGTTGGGGAGACCGCCGAGGTCATCACTACCTCCCTGATCTCCAGCCATGACACTCTCCCGAGATCTTCTGTGCTGGTCACTCTCCACGCTCACCGCACCAAAATGTTGAAACCAAAAACTTGGTCTCTGTGGAGTCCGACCCTTGGGGAAGGGGTGACCTCACACCTACTACACTTGGAAAAATGTCACGGGCCGAAGACTTGGGAAACTAGGAACAGACCCTCGGCTCTAGCGCGGAGGTCCCACCACACACCCGGAAGGTCACAAGAACACTTCCCCTCCCTTACCAATGAGAGTTGGGTACCTTGGAGAGTTCTCTCAACTCTACCAAGAGAAAAGCTAGGGAGGAGGAAGCCAAAAGCCAATGCCCCTCCAAAGGTACCCAAGGGGGTCTATTTATAGTTTTTCCAAGTCCTGGGGATAAAGTGACCGAAATGCCCCTACGACCAATTAGCCTTGAGCTCGGCGGCCTGGGGAGCTCGGCGGCCTGCGGAGCTCGGCGGACTGGGGAGCTCGACGGCCTGGGGAGCTCGGCGGCCTGGGGAGCTCGACGGCCTGGGGAGCTCGGCGGCCTGGGGAGCTCGGCGGCCTGGGGAGCTCGGCGGCCTGGGGAGCTCGGCGGCCTGGGGAGCTCGGCGGCCTGGGGAGCTCGGCAGACTGGGGAGCTCGGCGGACTGGGGAGCTCGGCGGACTGGGGAGCTCGGCGGCCTGGGGAGCTCGGCGGCCTGGGGAGCTCGGCGGACTGGGGAGCTCGGCGGCCTGGGGAGCTCGGCGGACTGGGGAGCTCGGCGGCCTGGGGAGCTCGGCGGCCTGGGGAGCTCGGCGGCCTGGGGAGCTCGGCGGCCTGGGGAGCTCGGCGGCCTGGGGAGCTCGGCGGACGGGGGAGCTCGGCAGACTGGGGAGCTCGGCGGACTGGGGAGCTCGGCGGCCTGGGGAGCTCGACGACCTGGTGACCCCCCGAGGGGGCCGGGGGGGAGAAAAATATTTCATCCCCCTACTAGTATATTTCCAAGTCCAAGTCAAAATTGGCCACCAAGAGTCCAAAATCTCTAAAAAGCTTATTAACTTAAAACTGGCTCTGCACCTGCCGAAAGGACCCTACCCTGCGAATACGGGGTTGTACAAGGGCAATATAAATTTAAAATATGCTTAATTTCATAAAATTTTTTGAGCACGTTTGATTTAATCAACATGTTACCTAATTTGAAGGATCTTTCTATTCAGGGACTTATTGGACGATAACTTCAATAAGTTGTACAACGAGGGCGGACGATGTGCGCGAAATAAAACAAACAAGTACATGCACGAAAAATAAATGTGAGCAAAAACATTCGTTACACAGAAAAATGCGGGAAATGATAATAAAATAAAGATGTGTGAAAATTCGACACGGATTGCATCATTTTTGAAAATCAAAAAATGCCACAAAAAAGTAGTAAAATGACAGATGTGTTGGAAAATATGGAGGACACTGCAAGATCATCACAGTAGGAACAGTAGGAAGGTGATGGACATTATCATACCATTTCGTAGCACAGTTGCAATATCAGCTTGATAAGCTCTCAGCTCCTGTCAAGAAAACCACAAATTACTCCATAGATGTTATCAACTTTCAGCTTTTGAAAGAGTCCCCTTCTGCTCTCGAAAAACTCGGCCCATCATCCTCTGTTACGTCGCTCTCGCATTACTCAGTCCAAAGGACATCATCTTACAACAGTAGCACCCATCTCTCGTGATGAAGGAGACATCTTTGGCGTCAGGTAGGTGCATGCGGATCTGGTGGTAACCTGAAAAAGCATCCAAAAAACTCATTACAGGAAAACTGACAGTTGAATCTACCAGTGCGTCGATCTGAGGCAGCGGATAACAATCCTTAGGGTAGTTCCTCTTGGATGGGCTCCTTTAGCTTGTCGGCGACGCCTCTCCTCTTCTGTCGGATGGGGCGGACTCTCGGGTCGAGATTAAAGCGATGACACGCCACATCCGCATCAATTCCTAGCTTGTTCGCTGCACTCCAAGTGAAGACATCCACGTTCTGCTGGACGCAAGCCAAGATCTTCTCCTGGTCCTCCGGGCTCAATCCTCCGCCGACCCGCACTTTCTTTGTCCCACTCGCTGGGTGCGGACCTCCTTCCCCTCCACTTCTTCTACTGCCTCCAACCTCGCCTGCTCCTCCATCGCCTCCTCCATCTCTTCGGCTTCCTCCTTCCAGCAGATGGTGTAGATGGTAGTGACGTAGTACTGCCTCGCCGCCTTAGGATCTCCTTGAACTCTGATGTGTACCCGTCCAACATTGAACTTCAGACATTGATGGAAAGAGGAGGGGACACACCGAAACGCGCTAATGAGAGGCCATCCGAAAATGGTGTTATAACTACTCCGAGCGTCAACAATGACAAATCGACAATCTCTGGACTGTCCCCCCGAATTTACATGGAGTCTGACTCCTCCCTCCACTTCTTTCATTTCCCCTGAGAACCCGAACAATGGTCTGTCTGCGGCTAACACGCTCCTTCCTTCCACCTTCATCTCATCAAATGCTTTCTTGATAATCACGTTCACCGAGCTCCCATTGTCAACTAGGATTCTCGAGACCGTGAAATTGTCAATACTCGCATTGATCACCAGTGCGTCACAAAATGGATCCTCATGATTCGGTATATCCCTCGACGAGAATGTAATCTTCTCCTCCGGAGGTGGGGTTGTGAGGTCGAAGCGACTCTTCGACGAAACATTGTATAAGGCTCCCCTTGCGGGTGGCCTCAATCCTCAATCCCCCCCCCCCCACGGATCATCCTGGTCCCTCCCCGAGTGCTGATCCCCGTATTTATCCTCTTCCTCTGCTCCTCCTGCCATCACTCCTCAATCTGCACTTGTGGATGCTGCTCTTTTGGGCCCCATGCCCCTCTCAACTCCAAAAACTATGGGTTGGTGGTTGTCGCGTGACCATTCTCCTGGTGGAAGTCACAATAGGGCAACGCCCCCTGCCTCTCCATCTCCCTGCTGAAACATCCCTCTTGTTCCCCCTTCCACTTCGGCCAATCGTCATGGCTTGTTGGGGTGGAGGTAGAAGCGGCCTCAGCATCGGTCTCTACCCTGGAGGGTTGAACCGCCCTTGCCCTCTGTGGAAGATCCCCCCACCCTGTGCGACTCCTCTCCCCTCGTATTGAACTATCCCTTCCAACGGTCTCCACACCGGTCGATTTTTATCTCCTGAAATCCCTATCCCGACTCCTGCCCTCAGTGGCATCCCTGGAACCCTTGTTCCCTTGGCTCTTCTCTTCTCCTCTCTTCCTGTTGCCTGAATCCTCCTTGCTTCCTTAGCTCACTTTCTCCCAACCTAGTTAACTTCTTCGTAAATGCGGGCTTTGCAGCTTCTCCTTAGATCTCTTTCGCTGCCCTTTCTATTAGCTCCTCGAAGGACAAGGGAGTCTTCTGGGTCAAACTCATCTTGAAGAAACCCTGGCGCAACCCGAGGGTGAATGCAAGTTGTAAGGTATACCATGGCACTTCTTGAATAAGCAGGACCTCTTCTTGAAACCGATCCACAAAACTCGTCAACAACTCCGCAGGCCCATGCTTGATCAAAAAGAAAGCCTCCATCCCCTTCTTCCTCTTCTTCGATGTCGAGAAACGTAGCTGAAAACTCTGACGCATATCTTTGAAATTGTAGATAGACCTGGGGGAAGCTGATGGAACCAGTCTCTTGCCTTTCCCTTGAACGTGATGGTGAAAGGCGATACTTGAAGTCATCTGACATCTCCCAGATAGAAACTGCATCCTCGAATCATTGGAGGTGTTGAACGGGATCATACTTTCCGGTGTAATGACATTTTTGGCTCCCTGAACACATCTAGAACCGGGGCTGAGACGATCAATTCGTTGAACGGACTATCTCCACTTGCAGGGCGAGCCGGATCGACTCGCACCATCAACTCGCCTGGATGGCCAACACTCGCCGAGCTGGGGAACAACTCTCGCCCTGCGAGGTCCCACTCATCCCCATCAGTCGCCACCTCCTTCCCAGGCCGTCTTCCCGGGGCATCCTCGCCCAAAGACTAAGGAGCGAGCACCGAGGCAATAGGCGTCGAGCACTCACCTCGTGGGGCGAGTCCATGCAGTAATTCCATAACAGTCTTTGTAAACTCCAGGAAATCACCCCTCCGCACGAAATCGTTCGCGTTGAGCGACTCTCCGGGGTTGTCTCCTTGTTCTCTGTCTCCAGCCATGAGAGTTACTCAGGATTTTTTGTGCAAGCAACGCTCCACACTCATCGCATCAGAATTGATGGTATGCACTCACCAAATTAACTTCAATCCATCTCCTAGCATGATGAAAAATTGATGGTATGCACTGTTGGGAACAATAGCACGATCCCGACCAGGGCACCTGTAGCGGATTTACAAGCAAGACAAATACAAGCACAACAATAATAAAGTGACACAACAATTTTTAACGTGGAAACCCAATAAGGTGAAAACCACGGGACTATCAGCGTCCACCCTTGAAAGCCCCCACTATAAGACGTGAAAATCACGCACAACAAATTACAGGGCTTTCACCACCGCCACATGCACAAGGCACAATTTCCACCATTGATCCACAACGGATCACCACCACCTACACAAGGTACCAGTTCCACAAAGGAATACAAAAATCTCTCCTTGCTACAAAAGCATAAATCTCTTCTCCCACAATCACACAAGGATTGACAAGGGAAAAACAAGCGGGAAATCAAGAAACCATTACCCAATGGATTGAAAAATCCATTCCGAATGCCGCAAAGGAGAAAGGCTACACAAAGCCCCTTCTTCTTCAGAATCCGACGATCCGATCTTCGATACTCTTCTCCGAGATCTTCTCTTGATCTTCCTCCACTCAAATCTCTCTTGGAATGAATGTTTTGGCCTTGGAATTGGCTTCCATTTATAGGCCCAAAACAAATGCTACCTAACCCCAAAAATGGTGGTAGGTGTTACCTAACACCAAAAAATGGTGGTAGGTGTTACCTAACACCTAATTTGGTGGTAGGTATCACCTAACTCCAAATTGTGCTCATTTCAGCTCGGTTATGGAGCGCTGCTCGACGAACCCTGAGCCCAGGCAGCTCCAACATCGCTCCGGCCTCCAAACATAAACATCACGAGCAGCTACAAGCGTGCCCGGTGGTTTTTACTGACTCGTATGGGAACCACACCCTAACAAACTCCCCCTTCACATCGAGTCGGGAGAAACCGCCATCCCGGCGATTCTCACACATGTCTCAAACTTCCCTCGGGTCACTACCTTGGTCAGCATGTCCGCCCCATTATCATCGGTGTGAACCTTCAGTAGCTCGAGCTCCTTCTTCTCCACAACATCACGTATCCAATGATACCGTGTGTCGATGTGTTTCGACCTTGAATGGAACATGGAGTTCTTTCCCAAGTGGATGGCACTCTGGCTGTCACACATCAACATATAACGATCCTGAGTGAAACCAAGTTCTCTGACAAACCTCTTCATCCAGAGCAACTCCTTTCCTGCCTCAGTTACAGCAATGAACTCAGCCTCTGTTGTTGACAGTGCCACACACTTCTGCAGTCTCGATGCCCACGAAACTGCTCCCCCTGCAAATAGCATCAGGTACCCGGACGTAGATTTTCTAGAGTCCAGATCTCCGGCCATATCAGCATCAGTATAGCCCAGAAGCTCGGGCTCACTGCCTCCAAATCTCAAACTCAGATCTGTTGTCCCTTGCAGGTACCTCAGAATCCACTTCACCGCGCTCCAGTGTTCTTTCCCAGGGTTGGAGAGAAATCTGCTCACAACACCAATAGCATGAGCAATATCTGGACGCGTGCACACAATAGCATACATAAGGCTTCCCACTGCAGACGCATAAGGCGCCTTCTGCATAGCCTCTTTCTCCTCCGGTGTGCTGGGGCACTGATCAGCGGTCAACTTGAAGTGAGCTGCAAGTGGCGTGCTCACCTTCTTCGCCTGATCCATAGAAAAACGTTGCAATACTTTGCGGATATACCGCTCCTGGGATAACCAAAGGAATCTGGTGCCCCTGTCCCTGCGAATATGCATCCCCAGAATAGTCTTCGCGGGACCCAGATCCTTCATCTCAAACTTTGAACTCAACTGCCGCTTTAATTCAGTAATGCGCGGAGTCTTCTTCCCGATGATCAGCATGTCGTCGACATAAAGTAGCAGAATGACGAAGTCTTCAGGAGCATACTGCTTCACAAACACGCAGTGGTCTAGGGTGGTCTTTGTGAAGTCGATCTCCCCCATAAAAGTCTCGAACTTCCGATACCATTGTCGCGGGGCCTGTTTCAACCCGTATAGACTTTTCTTCAAGCGGCATACATATCCTTCTTTACCCCTGATACAGTAGCCATCAGGCTGCTCCATGTACAGCTCCTCTTCAAGATCGCCATGTAGAAAAGCGGTCTTCACGTCCATCTGCTCCACCTCCAAGTCTAGCCTCGCAGCGAGGCCTAACACAACTCGAATGGAGGACATTTTCACTACGGGCGAAAATATCTCATCAAAATCAATGCCCTGTCTTTGTGCAAATCCCTTTACTACCAACCTGGCTTTGTAACGAGGAGGTGTAGGAGAAGCACCCTCCTTCAACCTGAAGATCCACCTGTTCTTCAAGGCCTTCTTGCCCTTCGGCAACCGCACCAGGTCGTAGGTATGATTTGTCCGCAGCGATTGCATCTCCTCTTGCATCGCTGCCATCCAGTGGTGCCTCTCCGCGCTCTCTACTGCTTCAGAATAGCTCTCCGGCTCCCCTGCATCAGTTAGTAGAACAAACTCTGACGCAGAATATCTGGCAGGCGGATGCCTAGCTCGATCTGATCTCCTCAACACAGGCTCAGGAGCTGGTGCAGGCTCCTCTTCTGCAAGCTCCTCAGCAGCTCCTGGCTCCTCAACATCATCTTCAGCACCCTGTGTTGGAACTGGCTCCACAGTCTCCTCAACGTGGTCATCACTACCAATAGGCAACTCAGCAGAACGTGAGTCACTCCCAGACTCACCTATTTTCTCCAGATCACCTCCAATTTGTTCCTCGCAGAACACTGCATCTCGACTCCGTACTAACTTCTTCGCCACCGGATCAAAGAATCTATATCCGAGCTCACCATTATGACCATAGCCCAAGAAAATGCACTTCCGGGTCTTCGATTCCAACTTCGATCGTTCGTCCTTGGGAATGTGGACGAAGGCTCTGCAGCCAAAGACCCGCAAATGACTATAGGATGGGTCCTTCCCATACCAGACTCGATTTGGAACATCCTCATTCAAAGGATAGCTCGGCGAGAGGTTGATGACATGCGTCGTAGTCAAAAGAGCCTCACCCCAAAACATCTCTGGCAGCTTGGACTCAGAAAGCATGCATCGCACCCTCTCCATCAATGTTCGGTTCATCCTTTCAGCAACACCATTCAGTTGTGGTGTTTTCGGGGGGGTCTTTTCATGACGAATCCCGTGGTCCTTGCAATACTCATCAAATGGACCCACGTACTCTCCCCCGTTGTCAGAACGGATACACAACAGCTTCTTTCCAGATTTGCGTTCCATCTCAGCATGGAACCTTCTGAAGGTCTCAAGTACCTGGTCTTTGGTCTTCAACGGATAGACCCAAACCTTTCTCGACCAGTCATCAATAAAGGTCACAAAATACTGAGCTCCCCCTCGTGTTGGGACCTTCATAGGCCCGCAGATGTCTGTGTGTACGAGCTCCAATGGCTCAGATCTCCTGGTGGACTGATGACGACGGAATGAAACCCGATTTTGCTTCCCCGCCATACAGTGCTCACACCTCTCCATGTGATCAGCCGATAGGTCACTGAGTAGCTTCTTCTTCTGTAGGCAGTTCAAGCCCTTCTGGCTAATATGAGCCAGTCTCCTGTGCCACAGGGAAATGGATCCCTCATCTCTCACGGAGTTCGCATGTGGATCTTCAGGCCTCCCCTCCATGTAATAAAGGCCGGACTCCCTATAGCCCTTGGCCATAACCAGCGATCCTCGAACTAGCTTCCAGAAATCACCACCAAAGATACTTGTATGTCCTTCATCTCCAAGCTTCCCCACGGAAAGTAGGTTGAAACGAATATCGGGCACGTGTCGCACGTCCCGCAAAATAAGTAACACTCCAGTGCTCGTCTTCAGATGCACGTCTCCACGTCCCAGCACCTTGGACGTATTCCCGTTGTCCATTCGTAACACCCCGCATTCATGGGTGGTGTACGTGGCAAAAAGCTCCCGATTGTGGGAGACGTGCGCAGAAGCACCTGAATCTACAATCCATCTCCTGTCGTCACAGGAGAGCGCTGCCGTGATTTCATCACCGACAATGACAACATCGTCCTCATCACTGGAGACAATCGCGGCAGTGTGGCTCTCCTCCTTGGCCTCAGTCGCCACACCCTTCTTCTGCTCATTCTTCCAGGCATAGCAGAACTTCTTGATGTGTCCCTTCTTGTGGCAGAAATGACACTCCACGTTCTGATATCGTGAACGTGACTTCCCTCTGCTCTGGCTTCTTTCCTCCTTCCGTCCTCGACTCTTGATCCTGCCTCTCCCCCTGGTTTCCGTAAACAGAACATCAGCTCGTGATGAAGAGCCCGACGTCCCTTGAGACTTCCGTCTCACCTCTTCGTTCAAGATCCCACTCTTGGCGATCTCCATTGTGATAATACCCTGGGGTGAAGAGTTGATCAGTGCAATCTTGACCATCTCCCAAGAGTCTGGAAGGGACTTCAACAGCCACAGCGTATTGACCTCATCCTCAAATGTCACCTTCATTGCCGTCAACTGATCAATGATTCCTTGGAACTCATTGACATGATCCATGATCGATGAGCCTTCCCGGTAGCGGAACTCTCCAAGCTTCGTCAGCAAAGCCAGCTTGTTGATGCCAGTGCTCTTGGCATACAATGTTTCTAGAGTTCTCCACAGCTCCTTCGCATCCGTGATGCTAGCCACGTGGTTGTAGACGTTCGGCTCCACGAACCGTCTAATGAAACCACAGAGCTTCCGGTGCTCCACCTGCCATTTAGCAGGATCCATATCCTTTGGTATCTCTTCGAAGATAGGGGCATGCCAGCCCTTGACGTAGATGAGATCCTCCATAAGCAAGTGCCACTGATGATAATTTGCTCCATTCAACTTGACCATCTGTTCTGAAGTCAATTCCATCTTGCTAAACCAACTGGCCGGACTGACCACAGTTCTCTGAGCGCGACTCTCTCACGATAAGTCACTGAAGAGGATAGCCAGAGGACCAATGGTCGTAAACTACCGCACTCAATGCCAAACCTGAGAATACAATCGCCTCGTCTCGAAATCACAAAAGGTCAGCCCAGTATCGGCCCTGTTCTGACTACTGACCAGCAACCTCCCTCTGATACCACTTGTTGGGAAAAATAGCACGATCCCGACCAGGGCACCTGTAGCGGATTTACAAGCAAGACAAATACAAGCACAACAATAATAAAGTGACACAACAATTTTTAACGTGGAAACCCAATAAGGTGAAAACCACGGGACTATCAGCGTCCACCCTTGAAAGCCCCCACTATAAGACGTGAAAATCACGCACAACAAATTACAGGGCTTTCACCACCGCCACATGCACAAGGCACAATTTCCACCATTGATCCACAACGGATCACCACCACCTACACAAGGTACCAGTTCCACAAAGGAATACAAAAATCTCTCCTTGCTACAAAAGCATAAATCTCTTCTCCCACAATCACACAAGGATTGACAAGGGAAAAACAAGCGGGAAATCAAGAAACCATTACCCAATGGATTGAAAAATCCATTCCGAATGCCGCAAAGGAGAAAGGCTACACAAAGCCCCTTCTTCTTCAGAATCCGACGATCCGATCTTCGATACTCTTCTCCGAGATCTTCTCTTGATCTTCCTCCACTCAAATCTCTCTTGGAATGAATGTTTTGGCCTTGGAATTGGCTTCCATTTATAGGCCCAAAACAAATGCTACCTAACCCCAAAAATGGTGGTAGGTGTTACCTAACACCAAAAAATGGTGGTAGGTGTTACCTAACACCTAATTTGGTGGTAGGTATCACCTAACTCCAAATTGTGCTCATTTCAGCTCGGTTATGGAGCGCTGCTCGACGAACCCTGAGCCCAGGCAGCTCCAACATCGCTCCGGCCTCCAAACATAAACATCACGAGCAGCTACAAGCGTGCCCGGTGGTTTTTACTGACTCGTATGGGAACCACACCCTAACATGCACTCACCAAATTAACTTCAAAAAAGAAACTTTTCTCTGCACGCTGAACTAACATGCCATCTAATACGGGAATAGCTAACTAGTACTCCATGGTGTTGTGATTGATTGTTCAACTATCAAGAAGTATTCTCCAAGTTCCCTACCTATTTGGGGACAGTAGAGTGAGCCAGTGCAAAAATTCATATAAGGTCAAATATGACTTTTATTGATCAATTTTTTGTACAAGTCCCTGTTAGGAAAGATATGAAGGCTGAAAGAGGTGGGAAGAAGAACAGAGTAAATGGGATATCAAAATATTACTGTTTTCAATTGTCTCACATCAAAGAGTTGTCATTAGCATATACTTATACTAGTGGTGGTTTACAACAGTTATTGGCCACTTAAAGATTACAATTAATAAAAAGGCTGGCGACATCGGCATCTGGTATTTTCTTTTCGTCTTCCGCTTTGTCTGCTTCGTCTTCCGCTTTGTCTGCTTCGTCTTCCGCTTTGTCTTGATGGCGCCGTGCTTCATTATTTCTTCACCCCCTCTAGCTCGGTGCCGTCGTAGATTCCGATCTTAGATCTTAGTTCGGCGAACCTGGTAGCTGGAAGTGGTTTGGTCATTAGGTCAGCTAGCTGTTCTAAGGTTGAATAGTAATTGATCTCTATCTCTTTCTTCTCTGAGAGTTCTCGTATGAAATGGTAACGAATGTCTATGTGTTTGCTGCGATTATGATGGATAGGGTTTTTAGATAGGGCTATTGCGGAGGTATTGTCGCAGAATATTGCCACACAAGGGTTTCCTTCTTCATGGTTATCTTCGATTTCGTTCTTCAGTCTTTTGAGCCATAGAGCCTCACACGCAGCGGTATTTAAAGCCATATATTCTGCTTCTGTTGTAGATAGAGCTACAGTCTGCATTTTTCTGGAACTCCAGGAAATGGGATTTTTTCCATTGAAAAAGATGAAGCCCCCTGTGCTTTTTCTATCTTCGACACTTCCGGCCCAATCAGAGTCGGTGAAACCATGTAGATGGCTTTGTTCTTCCCTTTTGTAGAAGAGACCCAAAGTTTTGGTGCCCTGTAAGTAGCGAAGAATTCGTTTTGCTGCCCGGAGATGGCCTTGTCCTGGATTGTTGACATAACGTGCTACTAAATTTACAGCATTCTCTATATCTGGCCGCGTGTTCGTGAGGTAGATGAGAGATCCTACCAAGCTTCTGTATTCTTCTTTATCTGCATCTTCTTCTTCATCTTTCTTGCTGCACAATTTCTCACAGGTGGACATTGGAGTTAAACAAGGATTAGCATCAGTCATTTTGAATTTGTCAATTAGAGAGATAGTATAGCGCTCCTGGGATAGAAAAATCCCGGTGGAAGTCTGGGTGATCTGAATTCCTAAGAAAAATTTGATTAGGCCGAGGTCGGTCATCTCGTATTTCATCTTCATCTTTCTTCTGAAATCTTCAATCTTCTCTTTGTTTGTTCCTGTAATAATTAGATCATCAACATAAAGACACACAATTGTTCGATCTGTTTTCTCATGCTGGATGTACAGAGAAGGTTCATTGCTGCTTCTTATAAGTCCTTCTCCTTGAAAATAAGAATCGATGTTGTCGTGCCAGACGCGTGGTGCCTGCTTCAAACCATATAGGGCTTTGTGTAACCTGTAGACCTTCTTCTCTTCTCCTTTCTTCACATACCCCTCTGGCTGAGAAACATACACTTCTTCATTTAGCGTCCCGTTTAAGAACGCGGATTTCACATCCAGCTGGTAAACTGGGAGTTGGTGTTGGGCAGCAATGGCTAGTATAAATCTGATGGTGGTCATGCGGGCGACTGGAGCAAAGGTTTCATCGAAGTCTTCTCCTGGTCGTTGTGCATACCCTTTGGCAACAATGCGGGCTTTGTGTTTCACAATTTTACCTTCTTCATTTTCTTTGGTTTTATATACTCATTTCAGACCAATGATGGTCTTGTTGGGTGGACACGGGACAATGGTCCAGGTATGATTCTTCTGTAATGCCTCCATTTCTTCTTCCATTGCAATTTTCCATTCCTTCTTTTGCGAGGCTTCATTGAAGTTTGAGGGAGAAGATGCGTACCTGGCAATTTCTGTCTGCTGATAAATGTCATGAAGAGATCTCATCTTTCTGGTCGATGATGAAGATGGCTCCTCATCACTGAGTTCAGGGTGAATCTGTGAAGATACAAGATGATTGGTAGTGTCCAGGATGGGGCTGAGAGGTTCCAGCTCAACCGGCACACCAAAAGAAGAGGAGCCTTCAACTGAGGCCCAGGGCCATTGGCCTTCTTCATGAAAGGTGACGTCCCTGGAGATCACGATCTTGTTAGTATGAGGATCCAGCAGACGGTAGGCCTTGCTTTCTTCACTATATCCAACCAGAACATACAATTTACTTGTTGCTGCAAGCTTGTCTTTCTTCTCTGTGACGTTGTGAGCATAAGCAGGAGCCCCAAAGGTTCTGAGGTGAGATATGTCCGGTCGACAATGAAACAGTACTTCATAGGGTGTAGTGGTTAAAAGAGCTTTAGTGGGAACCCGGTTAAGGATAAAAACAGCTGTGGAAGTGGCTTCAGCCCAAAGAGTTTTTGGGCAGTTTTTGTGTAACAACATTGTCCTTCCCATCTCAACAATGGTTCGGTTCCTTCTTTCTACTACCCCGTTTTGCTGTGGTGACCCAGGGGAAGTTAGTTCTCTTCTTATTCCCTTTGTATTACAGAACTGAAGGAATTCAGTCGAGAGGAATTCTCCGCCTCTATCACTCCTCAAGGCCTTTATTCTGGTCTCTAGTCGATTCTCAATGATGGCGGTGAAGGTTTTGAAGTGGGAGATAGCATCAGACTTGTGGTTAAGGAAAGATATCCACATGTATCTGGAGTGATCGTCTACAATAAGCATGTAATAGAGTTTTCCACCTAAAGAGCTTGTGGGGCTGGGTCCCCAGAGATCTATATGCAAAAGCTCAAGAGGAGAGACAGATCTCCTGTGAGCATGATTTGGGAAAGGCTGCCTGTGTGACTTACCAGAAGCACAAGAGATATAGTGATGATGATGTATTAGTATGGATGGTAGACCTTCAACAAGCTTAAGGTCTAAGATAGTTTTCATGGAGGCAAAATTCAGATGGCCCAAACGGTGGTGCCATAGGAGATCGGGAGATGATGGTTGACTGCAAGTAAGTGCTTGTGGGTTGTGAGGGCTTAAATAAGTGATGAAGAGGTTGTTGGTATTCAAAGTGGCAGAAATAAAAGGTGAACTTTGGTGTGGTTCAAAGATGTGGCAAATGGCTTTATTGTGATCAAAAGTGATGGGGTATTTTTCCTTCAGGAACTGTCCTGTGCTTAGGAGGTTCTGTGTAAGGGCAGGGCAGAGATAGACATTGTGAATGAGTCTTCTTTCTCCTTGAGCATCCAATACTGCTATTACACCTTTTCCTACTATTTCTTCAATCTTTCCATTTCCTAATGTTACACTGGATTTGTAGGATTCATCCAAGGAAACAAACCAGTTCCTGTGGTTCACCATATGGGAGGAACACCCACTGTCAATGCACCATGAGTTGTGTAATTCTGTGGTGGGTGAAGTGGTGCAGGTGAGAGCATATTGATGTGTGTTGTCAAGGATGAACTTGGCTTCTTCTTCTTTGGGTTTTTGCCACCAGCAGTTTTGGGCAGAGTGATTAGGCAGTCTGCATTTGGTACACCTCCAGTAGCAGTCCTTGGGTTCATGATTATTTTTCTTGCAAATAATGCAGGGTTGGGTATGGTAGGGTTGATTGTGTTGAAAGGTAGGTTGAGACTGATGAGATTGACGGTTTGGTTTGTGGCTAGGAGAGTAGTTTGGATGTTTTCCCGGCATAGAAAATGGCTTGTTTTGATATCCTTGTTGTTGGTTTGGTTTTGGTTTATTTTTCCAGTGACCACTTTTCTTCTTCTCTTCATTCTTCTTTATATTGACCTTTGTGAAGAACACTTGATCCAGTGAGGAGCTCTCACTCATCATTAGATCTTCATGGGATTGAAGTGAGCCCATGAGTTCTGTGATGGTGAGAATTTCCAAATCTTGAGCCTCCAATATTGCTGAAACAATATGAATGTAAGATCTGGGGAGAGATCTCAATATTTTTTCTACTACTTGTTGGTCATCCAGCACTCCCCCTAGATTCCTTATTTGATTGACTATCCCCATGGTTCTAGCAAAATACTCTTGTATTTTCTGCCCTTCTTTCATAATTAGTGCATCAAAGTTTCTTCTAAAAGTTTGAAGTTTTATCTTTATTACCTTTTTACTTCCTTGGTACTCATTTTTGAGCCTGCTCCATGCCTCCTGAGATGTTTTTGACCCCATTATTCTGGGGTAGATGCTTGTGGCGACTGCTTGTTGTATCAGGTGTAGCGCGCGACAATCACGCATTCTTTCTTCCTTTGAAATTGGTGGTGTGGTGCCTTCCACTGTTTTTGCTTTGGGGTCTGGTTTTGGGCCTTCAGAAGTGATATCCCAGAGGTCCTGTGAAATGAGAAAAGTCTGCATTTTCTCACTCCAGTATTCATAAAGTTCCCCGGAGAAGACAGGGATAGCGGCGTTGGTGAAGCCAGGTATATTGGTAGATGATGAAGCCATGGGTTTAAGTAGAGAGTAGATGACTCTCGATGACCTCTAAGCCTCCCCGTGGCTCTGATACCACTGTTAGGAAAGATATGAAGGCTGAAAGAGGTGGGAAGAAGAACAGAGTAAATGGGATATCAAAATATTACTGTTTTCAATTGTCTCACATCAAAGAGTTGTCATTAGCATATACTTATACTAGTGGTGGTTTACAACAGTTATTGGCCACTTAAAGATTACAATTAATAAAAAGGCTGGCGACATCGGCATCTGGTATTTTCTTTTCGTCTTCCGCTTTGTCTGCTTCGTCTTCCGCTTTGTCTGCTTCGTCTTCCGCTTTGTCTTGATGGCGCCGTGCTTCATTATTTCTTCAGTCCCTACAGTCTAAGGGATTCCTATGGTAAATTGGTTTGTATCCCTCGCAGGCGACATTCCTGGAGGCAAATTATTTAGAAATATGCCACTATATTCTACAATCAAGGCATAAACCTCCTCAGGGGCATCAATGTCCACCATTGTCCCATGCTTCTCCACTACTGCAGCAATCACTATGGACTTGATAACCACCTTCATGAAATGGCTCAAATAGCAAATTAATATCATTCCTTGGTCCAAATTTGGGTAAGTTTGCCTCTCTCATTAGGGCAAGGGTCTTTTTTTGATCAACCTTCCAAATGGTGCAAGTGTTCTTTCTTCCATTGTGAACAACATTAAATCATACTACCACAACCTTCTTAGAGGTAGGTTGCAAGCAATGGAAATCATTTGCACCAAACATCGTCGTACTTTTTACTAATAAAATTGCACAGCAAACACCAATCAATTATGGTCACCACATTTCCCTTTTAAAACCAAGATAACTTGTGGGATTGTGGCGGCTTCTAATACAATGGAAATGGACAAAAACTATTCATAAACACACCCTGCTCTTTTTTGTGTGGGGCGATTATATGTTCCTTTGATTCATATTAATCCAAAAACTTGAGGGACGATTTCTCATTCAAAGAAATTCAAATTCGAAAGTGGTAAACACTTTTCAATAAAGCATAGACACTTCCATCAAAGAATTTCATAGAATTATGGAACTTTAATTTCTCCAAAATCAACATTCTGAAGTTAATTGTCGGAAATCCAATGATTGGACCGAAGAATTGTCACCATCAACGAACTTGTGGAAATTCAAAGTACTTCTACTTACGCGGCAAGGTGAGTCCCTCCCCCCCCCCCCCCCCCCCCCCCCCCCCCCCCCCCCCCCCTCAAATCCATTATTTTTCTTTAGAGGGGATGGAGGGTTCCAAAAAAATTTGCAATGGCAAAGTAGGTGATCTATGAGATGCAATCTTAGTTATTAAAGGCGCAAGGCGCAAAGGGGTCTTGGAGCCTAGGCGTAAGGCGCAAGGCGCAAAGGGGTCTTGGAGCTCAGGCGTAAGGCGCAGGCGCGCGCCTGACAAAGACAAGGCGCAACCACATGCATTTTAAATAATCAGCATCAAACATCATTTTAGCTTCTCGATCAAATTCTTCCTCTAGCCTACTATTTAATCATTCATTATAATCATTTATATCTCTTAAAAAATAAAATCAACGTGCTCACTTGCATCATATCTAAGTTTCAATGCACAATTATCTTTCACAAACGCTAAATCAATAAAAAATTATTGAATTCTTACATTTTTTCCTTAATTTTTGAGGAAAAAATTTACAACAAAAATCTCACTCAGACACGTCTTTTATATTATAAAGGCGCAAACCTTTGAGCCCGATGAGCCTGGAGCCTGAAGCGCGCCTTTAATAACATAGGATGCAATTCAGATAATCTCACTAATAGGCATTAATAACTATAGGCAATATCTCCAGACTCTATACAATGGGGCTTCGCCCTCATTTTTTTTTTTTATATTTGGTGTATAAAGTCCCCAAAAAATTAACAATCTGAGGATTCCGAGAGCAGTTCGGAGACTGCGATTTTGAATTGGCGCAAGATCTAGGTAAAAATTTACAGGGTTTTCGGGTCCCTCGACGTGTTCTACATCCATAAAAAAAACTCTAGACTCTTGAAAATTAATACATGGACGAATATCACAACGGAACCTGCAGCTCGGCCACAGATTTGGAAGAATTTCCCAACTCGACAGAGCCTGCAGCTTGGTCAAACTTGGCATAACTTCATGAAGCAACTGAGTTTGTAACTCAGCTCTACACTTGGTAAGAAATTTCATCCAAAGCTTACTGAAATTTCCAAATGTGATGGAGCATGCACCGCGGCTTCAACATATCATGACGTCATAAAGCTTGTAGTTGGACCTCTAACTTGGCAAATTATCCCGACATAATAAAACATATATCTAGGTAAAATCTCTTGACGTGATGGAACCAGCGGCTCGACATTCAAATTACATGTGACTAGAATGACACGCCCAAAGGATGGGAAATATGCATGTGGTTGGACAACTATGTATGGACGTTCAGTTAAAGCAATTGAGTCGATCGTGGTGCGCTAGGTTTAGCATTAAGAGGAAGGGTCGAACGTGTTGGAGGTGTACGTAGTAGGGTAGGTGTGCTGGAATCAAAATTGTTAGAGGAGAGATCTTGGCCGACATGGATGGGCAACATTTAGGAACAGTAGTCGACTTATGGCATGAGAAACAAAAGACGAAATGCATTAAGACCGTATGCTTGGAAATTGGCGGTAGACCAAATTGACATGCATATAAGGCCATTCATACCAATTGTTAGAATTCCGATTAAAGAGTTTTTAACACCACAAACATAGAAGGAAACTTGTAATGCAATAGATGAGCAATCATGGATACACTATCGAGTATCCATGCACTCACCCACGCAAACCTGGTTTCAAATCCCAAGTGCCCAAAGATAAGCTAAAACATTCCCACGTACTACTCTCTTATATAGGATGTATACAATACATACAAGCTACAAAAACTAAAATATCCAAAATAACTCATATGCTAGCTCTAGCGGGAATGGTGCCCCTTAATGTTGGCCGCAAGTCGCATAGTTATTATAGCTAGTACAAGAGATCGGTGACTCAATGCCTAGTGAACCATAGTACAACGTCAAGCATGGTCCTATATACTTCACATTTAACCTTCGTAAGAGTACACAAAAGTAAGGATGGATTCTTATAGACGCTTCATCCGCAAATATTCTTCTATTACCGCCCCATTAACGGACTTACTAAGGATGGATTCTTATGGACAGAAGCAAGTGAGCAAGCCTTTCAAAATATTAAAGCGCTGCTTATAACTGCCCCAGTCCTTGTACTCCCAGATTTTACTATACCATTTACCATAGAGTGCGACGCATCCAAAATAGGAATTGGAGCAGTCCTGATACAAAGATGGCATCCAATTGCGTATTTTAGCATGAAGCTCTCAATAAGGGAACAAGCTAAGTCAACATATATAAGGGAGTTTCTAGCCATTACTACTGCAGTTAGTAAGTGGAGACAATACTTGATAGGATCGACTTTTACAATCCTGACAGATCATCAAACTCTACATAACCTGAACTCTCAGGTTATGACATTACCGGAGCAACAAAAATTTCTTTCAAAAATATTAGGATTTAATTACTCTATCCGTTTTAGGCCAGACAAAGAAAATACAGCTGCAGATGTACTTTCTAGGCTACATGAACCTACTGATAATGCTTATTGCAATTCTTTTCAAAATATTTCCTTTTCATACTCTACTTTATTCGACGAATTAAGCTCACTTTACCAAACAAATGAAAAAGCCAAAGAAGTATTTGCAAATTTGAAAACAAATCCAACTTCTTTACCTAACTGGTCGATTATTGGTGGTAAGCTATTTTATAATATGAAATTATATGTTCCACAATCTACCTTACGAACTATTTTGATTAGCGAAGCGCATAATACCCGCATCGGAGGACATTCGGGAATAACCGCAACTTCCAAACGCTTGTCTAATTATTTTTACTGGCCCAGTATGGAGGCAGCAGTACACTACTGCGTACAACATTGTGATATTTGCCAAAAGGGCAAAGATCGCAATAGCATAGCCTACGACAAGTTGCAGCCCCTTCCAATTCCCTCGAAAATATGGGCAGATATATCTGTTGATTTCATCACACACTTACCAAAATCCAAGAATTTTACCTCCATACTAGTTATGGTGGACCGCTTTACCCAAGGCGCCCATTTCACCCCACTACCAACTCATTACACAGCGCTATCGGTAGCCCAGGTTTTCTGGGATTACTGTGGAAAATTACACGGTCTGCCTGAAACAATTGTGTCAGACAGAGACTCCATTTTCTTAAGCCGATTTTGGCTAACCTTCTTTAAAACAAATGGTACGAAGCTTAAGTTCAGCTCGGCCTACCATTCTCAGACGGATGGGCGGATCGAGCGAGTAAATCACTGGATTAATCAATATTTGCGCATCTTCGCACACCAACAACCGACATATTGGGCGCAGCTACTTAGCTGGGCCGAATATCATTATAATACTACTTATCACTTATCAGCAGAAATGCCACCATTTGAGGCAATGTTCGGCCGACCACCACCAAGTTTCATATCGCATAGCGAAGGCGGTGTATTGGCCGACCTGCCGCTACCTATATTCATGCCAAGGGAAATATTACTATTACGATTACAGAAACAATTACAGCTAGTACAAGCAAAAATGTAAAAAATATGCAGATAAAAATAGGAAGGAAATCTCCTTCCAACCAGACGAACTAGTTCTCCTGAGATTGCACCCATATCGACAGTCTACCCTGCATCAAAAAAATGTAAACGGTTTAGTTTACGATATTTTGGACCATACGAAATTTTAGAAAAAGTGGGAGCAGTAGCTTATCGATTAAAACTTCAACCAACATGTAAAATTCATTCCATTTTTCATGTTTCAATGCTTAAGCCATATTTTATTGCAACATATCCAGTTCACAATTTACCTGAGACAAACACTCCCAATACCAACCGACATCCACTCGCAATTCTGGACTATAAAAGCATCCAGCAAGACAATCAATCTACACAACAAGGGTTGATTCACTGGGAAGGACTACTTCCCGAGGAGCTACCTGAGAAGATCTATCCACGTTTGAGAAGGAGAGTATACAAAAATTACAAGGCAACTGCTCGTGTAAACTACCATTACAAAGGTGTCCACTCAGGGATGTACTCTCAAACTCATAACTCCTGTCATCCCTCTAGAAAATAATTTTACACGAACTAACCAGAATGCGGTGTTACAGGATAACTCCACTGGAGGACCGAACAGGGAAGTTGAACCTCAGCATAAAACTAATGTCATCCCTTTAAATACCCAGGACCGGACTCATATTACAATATGTGTGCAGGAGAACATCACAAACTCACCGCAGACTCATAACAACAGTCCCATCAGTATCACAGAACAAACAGAATATTTACTTAACAGGGAAGATAACCTCCGAACTCAAACATCTGTCATCCCTTCATCCTACTGTATTTCGACTAACTCAACATTTTCGAAATAGGGTGAACCTCACACATACGGAAAGACACAGTCCGAAGCTTCTAAGGGAACCAGTACTGGGATCAGGGAATAAAACATCCTAAAACCAGTCATCCTACCCATTTTTAGAGAAAACGCTTCTAAAACTACTTTACCCTTGTCACAGGACAGCAGACCAAGGACGGAATCACAGAAAGCAGCTCAAACAAGAGGAAGGTTAAAGACAACGAGAGGGGAATACAGAGATACCTCGATCCAGTGTTACACCAAGCTTCTATCCCCGGAGATCGCTGCACACGGTGATGGCGTTGCTCCGGCAGATTTCCCCTCTCCCCAAAGCTGCACGACGTGCTCGATCACTCCGCCGTCAGATGAAGAGGAATTAGGGTTTTTACCCTTGTCTGCTCCCCACAGCAGATTTTATAGAAAAAAAGAGATTATGGCCAGAGACAAGCCGGTCAGTTATATCAGGCAGAGCAAGATATGTAGCCGCTTGTGTGGCCGATAGAGATGTAGTCTATTATGTAGCTCTTTTCCTTTTTCTGTACTCAGTAGAATATGTAACGGTCATCTTGGGGCCAATTAGTGTAAATACACTCTATAATAGAAGTAGTAGGTAAGCAATTGATGAAGTTTGTTCTTTTTCTCTTTCTCTCCTCTATAATTCTCCTCTCTTCCACATGTTTCTCCTAAACTCTCCTCGCCAGCCGCTTGGCCGTTTCTAATATCAACACCAGCCGCTACAGATTAAATCCCGCTTAGGCGGGGATTAAATCCCGCCTAAGTGCGGGATTTAATCTTGCTTAGGCGGGGATTAAATTCAGCCTAAGTCTCCAGGGGCGGGCTGTAACACCCATATCCGTCACATGACATATAACAGTAGGTCCGACCGGGGCCCGACGCCATATACTACGGACAGACCGGTTGGTTACTTATTGAGACCATTCAACCAATCACAACGTCCTACACAGAGCACCTAGTGGAAGCAAATTATTAAGTTGCATTGATAAAAGAACCCAGCCAAACATGAATGTCCACTACAATAAACCAATAGGAATGTATGATACACAAAATATTGGCCTTATGGCCTTACAAAAATTTGCTTAATAAAAGTGTCTTCCAAACCTCGGCATGTAGGCCGGTCACACATGAGTAAATAAGAAAACACTCAAAAATTCAGGCCTTCGAGGGCCGGCACAGCAGCTTGGGCTTTAGCCCGCTATTTATCGCTCGGCTCCGTAGCACCTGCAATCAACAATCCACCGCACGGTGGTAAACAAGAGCAACGATCAGCTAAAGTTGACCAAATTATAACGATTCCGCCCCTAAACCGGGGCGGCAAAGCTTCTTCCCTGCACTTGTTAGCAAAACAAGCAACATAGCGAATAAGCATCACATCACAGGTGCACGCTCGCATGGCCGTACACCCCGTGCTCTTAGGGCACTTCCTCAGTGAAGCCAGTCCGAACCCCGTCCGATCCTTGACTCACCACCATCCTCAGGGGCGGCAAACCTCGTGAGCATTTAGTCCTTTCAGCCGTAGCCTAGACTCGATCTCCAAACCTCGGCAAGTCCCACGTAAAACTTTAGGTCACTTTAACCGAGCAGATGGAGCGGGTAGGGGGCTACCAGCCCGTTGCTCACCCCGCCATGACCATTTAGCCTTTGACGCGGGCCAAACTTTCCCCAGTCCCAACAATCGTTCATACACGGTACCTAGCCCCGCTATGTACCGGGTTGTCTCTCAGGCCACCGATATGGCAGAAGTTCGCTTCAGCCCAAATTTCCGGGTGCACCCTGAGATTAATCCCCAAGACTCCCTGTTGCAATCTACCACGTAGAAGCCCGAAAATAACACAAAGGCACAGAGTCTTCTCCGGCCAACCATGCATAGCAAAACATCACTGATCCAGACCAACATGTCCGGGTAGGCTTCACACATCATGTCTATGTCCGTATTACGATTCCGGACTCTAACAAGGGGGACTTTACATATCTAACCCAAGGAATACTGCAATCTCGCCGCGCACTCGCGGGAGAAGGGTTTTCCCATGCAAAGGAAGAAGAGCTTCACATGCTCAAGATGAGAATCGTTACCCTAGCGTTTCTCCTCAGCACCATGACGATCTAGCCGGATGGAAAGCACCGTATTGGCCTCGCCTTCGTGGATCCGGACTCGGATCGAGAATCGGAGCTCCGAAGCTACACCGGCGGCCGGAGTTGACCTCCTTTTTCTTCCTCCTTGCTCTCCCTTCTCTCTAGCTTTTAGAAAGAGAAACCTTAAGAGAAATGAGGGTTTAATCCCCCAATCCCGGGTATAACCCAGCCAGCACAGCCCTGAGCCGTCGGATCCCAAAGCAAGGAAATGGACGGCCACGATTTAGGCTCAAAATAGAAAATCTGTGCCGAACACGGGTTGCAACACGGCCGTGTACAGGGCCGTGTCACCCATTCGCCGTCACTCCAACAACCCGACCAGTACACGGCATGTGACACGGCCTCTGACATGCCCGTGTCACATGTGACACGGCCGTGTAAGGACTCGTGTCACGCCCCGTGTGCAATACCAGTAACCTCTTGAGAATGACACGGCCTGTGACACGGCCTCAGACACGCTCGTGTCATATGTGACACGCCCGTGTCCGTGCCCGTGTCACGGCCCGTGCGCCCAAACCAGGATTCGAGAACGACACGCCCTGGGACACGCCCGTGTCCCAGGCCGTGTGCCTACACCCGACGATCACCGATCGCCAAAACATCAACCACGCAACCCATGGCTGAACACGCCCGTGACACGCCCGTGACACGCCCGTGACACGCCCGTGTCACGCCCGTGACACTTCTGTTTCATGCCCGTGACACGCCCGTGTCACGCCCGTGACACCTGCTCCAAATCCCGGACTTGGCTTAAAACGCCACCCGTCCCTCTTTTGAGTTTTGGGGTGTTACAACTCTCTCCCTCTTAAAAGAATTTCGCCCACGAAATTACTAAAGGAAGAGAAAATAGAAAACTATATGCGGTACCTGAGCGGAATAGCTCTGGGTACTCTTCCGGCATAGTCTGCTCTTGTTCCTAAGGAAGCTCTCCCCGACCGTAATTGTCCTACCGGACCTCGACCATCCTTATCTCCTTGAGACGAAGTCGCTTGACTTCAAGGTCTTCAATACGAACGGGCTTGACCCTAGTCGTCCACCGCTACTTGATCGCCCGTGATCAAGTTCGAAGGCTCTTGCGCCGCCTTCCGCAACACTGATATGAGGGTTACATTGCGTAGACTACTCAACTCCACTGATAGTCTTAGGCAATAAGCCGCTTCACCAATCCGATCCGGAAATCTCAAGTGGTCCAAGGTATATTGGGCTCAGTTTCTCCAAGAGTCGCTCCCGTGAAACACTCTTGAACGGCTATAACTTCCAATACGCCAACCGTGAACTCCACATTCCGATGTGTGGCATTAAATCACTTAGCTTGCCTCTCCTGAGTGGTCAGCGAACACTCTCGTATGGTTCGCACCAAAGGGGTAGCTTTTACCACCTCTTGCTTTAAGTACAACTTCGCATCACCCGTTTCTAACCATGACAACGACATGCGACAACTTCGACCATATAGGGCCTCGAAGGGCGCCATTTGTATGCTTGCTTTGTAGTTAATGTTGTATGCAAACTTTACCAAAAACAGATGGCATTCCCACTGCTTCCCGAAGTCCAGAACGCACATGCGAAGCATGTCCTCCAACGTTCTGCTGACTCTCTCGGTCTGTTCATCCGTCTGCGGATGTAAGACTGTACTAAACTACAACTTAGTCCCCATCATTTGATGCACCAACCTCCAATCATTGGACGTAAAACACCCATCTCGAACGCTCACGATGTTGCGGGGCACATCGTGTAGTCTAACTACGTTATCCACAAACATCTGCCAGTTTCTCCACCGGATCCTCCTTCATATGCGGAATAAAGTGCGACAATTTTGTTAACCAAACCACGATCGCCCACACGGCGTCGTTTCCCTACTATGACCTTGGCAAGCCATACACAAGGTCCAGTCGAACTTTTACTCCTAAATAGGCAAGGATTTCAAGAAACCCCTGGCTTTTGGCACTCTGCCTTCACTAAGGTGCAAGTCTGGCATTTTGCCACATACAGTACCACAACCTTCTCGAGTCCTGGCCACCAGAACAGCATCTTTAGATCTCGGTACCTCTTCGTGCTCCCTGGGTGGATTGAGTACTTGGTATTATGAGCATCGTACATCAACTCCGCCCATAGATTTCCCCAGCTTAGGACACACAAACGATGGTCCTTCCTTAACAGTCCATCCTCAACTGAAAACTGGGAATTTGACCCATCTAACGATGCATCCATAAACTCCTTCATGGTGCCATCCAACTCCAATGCCTGCCGAACGCGATCAGCCAGGTCATACTGAACTTCCGTCCAGTTCAACAATGCTTTGGCGCTAGTATGCTTGTCCACACAACAGATCTCCAACGCCTTCAGCTCCCGAACTAGCCTCTCATCATGAACCGACAACCAGTTGGCTTGGGCGGGAGCCCTGCGACTCAACGCATCCGCAACTGCATTGCCCTTCCTGGGTACATAATAAATTTCGAACGCATGGTCCCCCAGGAACTCCATCCATTTCCGCTGCCACAAGTTCAGATCCTTTTGATCCAATCGATATCTCAGGCTCCTATGATCGGTAAAGACATCGACCTTTATGCCGTACAAATAATGCCTCCACAGTTTTTGCGCAAAACACACGGCCGCTAACTCCCGATGGCGGACTGGATAATTCCTCTCATGCTCTTTCAATTAGCGTGAGCCATAAGCCATACCATTACCATGCTGCAGTAGCACGCAGTCCAATCCGCTGCCCAAGGCATTGCTGTAGATCTCAGAGCCTTTGGTCCCACTCGGAGAACTTAGCACCGGCGTCGTGGTTAACCGACTATTTAACCCTTTAAAAGCGTGTGCGCACTCGTGCATCTTAAACAAACTTTTAAGTTTTTCCTTGACATCGTTGCGATGGGTAACTTTATCCACGAGAAGCCCTCTACGAAGCGCCTGTAGTAGCCGGCCAACCACAGAAAGCTTTGGGCTTCCGCTACCGAGACAATACAGGCCACCCTCGTATCGCAACTAACCTCGCTGGATCCGCGCAACACCCGCTCTACCAACTATAGGACCGAGGAGCGCTACCGAGGATAACCTAAGACTCGTGTTTGGAGAACTTGGCATATAAATGGTTCCTCCTTAGCATCCCCATAACCAAAAGTAGATGTTTAGAAGTGATATTCTTCGCACTTCAAGTACACCAATGGGTCGTCGATGAAGACGATCACAAAAAATGGACTAGGTACTCCATGAACGTTCCGTTCATCCGGTCTATGAACACTGATGTCGTATTTGATGCCAAGATGGCACGATCATAGACTCTAAAAGTATTTAGTGTCAACCTAATCCACCTATAGGGGGGAATAGGTGTCGTGCAGTCTTTTGCGGAATTAAATTAACCTGCACAAGTAAGCAAACGAAACACAAAAAACACTCAAAGAATTATAGTGGTTCCCCGATTTGGGTACGTCCACTTTCCCTCTTCGACCTATCTCCCACCAAGGGACGACTCAGTCACTTCTTCAAATCGGATTGAAATCCAATCCTCACACTAGGAGCAACGCTCCCTTAACTACGGAAGGAACCCTTCCAACAACAGAGTCACAACTCCATCACAACGGGTTGCACCCAACCCTTACGAATAGGAATGAAGATTCCTTTACAACCAAATTGAAAGTAAATAAAAATACAAACAATGCTTTGTGGAGATTCCGATGTCCTTCTTCGTTCGTTGAGGCTTGCACGAAATGTACGAAGAGTCCACAATCGGATTTCTCACTTGGAATGGATCTTGTCAAGATCGGTGGCGGCAAGCAAGTGCGGCGGCGATGCTTTGTAAATCCGAACTTCTTGACGAAGCAAGTTAGGTCTTCGAACGATCTCAGTCGGATCAAACGTCTCAACCAATTCGGAAGGGAGAACAAGTCTCGTTCAACGAATCGAAAGGCAAGAGATCTCGAGAGAGACACGTGAGACCGACTGCTTGCCTCGGTATTGTCGTCGAGCGATCAGAGATGGGTTGATATCAGCAGTGGCGATAACTTTGCGAGCGGCGACGTGCGATCGGGCAGAGCTCGCGATCGGCTAGGTCATGGCCGACTTTCTTTCGTATTTCGGTATCTGGTGCTTTAGAGTTTCAAAATACGCATGTATTTATACCAGGAGCCAACCCTAAGAGCCGTTGTGGGGCCCGCGAGGAAAAGCCCTAGCCTCGGTCGAAACAGCGCACGGCGGCTCAGTTCGGTCCAGCGAGCGGCGAGAATCTGCCTAGGGCAAAATCGGCGGGAGTCGTTGGTGATTCCCATCAATGTCGGCGGGAATCACTCCCGACTCCCGTCGATTCTGCCTTGGCAGAATTTCAATTTGATTTTGCCAGCCGAAAGAAGTCGGCGGGAGACACTTAGTGATTCCCGTCGAAGTCGGCGGGAATCACTAACGACTCCCGTCGAAGTCGGCGGGAATCACTAGTGATTCCCGTCGATTTTTACTTGGCAAGATTTTCCTCCTTCCTTCTTTTGATAACTTGGTCTTTGACCAATTCTTGCTCCTTCTTCTGCTCTTGATCTATCTTGACCATGTACTTGAAAATAAGTACACTCCAATAGAGAGAGCACAAGTGGATCAACACACTGATCTACACAACGAGGGATTACGTTGCGCAGACCCGTGTATATTAACCCACTGCACTATGACATTGGTGTGTACTTAGCATAGAATGGCTGCAAGCACAACTTGATAGAATTGTCAAATACATAGTCAATTCAACTTAGCTTGTTCAGGCTCTTCTTCAAATCAGGCCTATTGTGGATGCAATACCCAACAATCTCCCCCTATTTGGAGAAGCCTAAACTCTATAAGCTAATAGAACAGATGGAAATGAAAATCATAAAATGAAAGTTCAGTTGAGTGTTGAATTCATTACCATTTACCTGAGAGCAACATAGCCTTAGCCGAGGTGATCTCCCCCTATCTGAGAGCAGCATAGCATATGTAGCCTACTTATCACCACCTTAGTCTTGGTCGAGAGGGTAATCTCCCCCTTTTTAGCTTCTACAAACCTGGGACTTTACTTGGAGCAAAATGCTCCCCCTCAGATCTTGCAACCATGCCCGATCTTGAGTTCCTCGCAGACGCTTCCTCTTGATCCAAGAGCCTTGAGCCTTTCAGTCTTCAATCTTCAAGGTTCAGCATGCCGAGTTCAGTTTTGAATAAATTGAACTTGGCCTCGTCTAGAGGCTTCATGAAGATATCTGCAATCTGCTTATTCGTGGGGACATAGCAGAGAGATATATCTTTGTTCTCCATATGCTCTCTAATGAAGTGGTAGCGCACTTCAATATGCTTTGTTCTGCTGTGCGATACAGGATTGTTCGCAATTGTAATTGCGCTCGAGGAGTCACAATACATGAGAACTTCTCTGAACTGCAAGTCATAATCTTCGAGTTGATTTTTGATCCATAAGAGTTGTGCGCAACAGCTGCCTGCTGAGATGTACTCAGATTCAGCCGTAGAGGTTGCGACACAGTTCTGCTTTTTACTGCTCCACGATATAAGCCTTCTTCCGAGGAATTGGCACGTCCCGGAAGTGCTTTTCCTATCATCCCTACTTCCTACAAAGTCAACATCTGAAAAGCCTATCAGCTCGACATCATTATTTCTTGGGTACCACAGACCAAGATTTGGTGTACCTTTAAGGTATCTAAGAATTCGCTTTGCAGCGACATAATGAGATTCCTTAGTGTTCACCTGATATCTGGCACAAACGCATGTGGAAAACATAATATCCGGTCTACTAGCAGTAAGATAGAGCAGGGATCCAATTATGCTTCTGCATTTGGTTTCATCAAAAGGTTTCCCTTTCTCATTCTTATCCAGAGACACAGTGGATCCCATTGGAGTCCTCATAGAGGTTGCACTCTCCATTCTGAATTTCTTGAGAAGTTCATTTGTGAACTTTGTCTGAGAAATGAAAATTCCATCCTCAGACTGTTTCACTTGAAGTCCCAAGAAATACTTCAGCTCTCCCATACTGCTCATTTCAAATTTCTCTTGCATAAGTTTAGAAAACTTCTTGCACAGGTTGTTGTCCGTTGAGCCGAATATTATGTCATAGACATAGATTTGCACCAGCAAAATCTTACCTTTGACTTCCCTAAGAAACAATGTCTTATCTATTTTTTCCTCTCGAGAACTTGTTCTCAAGAAAAAAACTAGACAAAGTCGCATACCAAGCTCGAGGAGCTTGTTTTAAGCCATATAATGCTTTATTAAGAAAGTAAACATGATCAGGGAGCGTTGGATTAACAAAACCTGGGGGTTGCGCGACATATACTTCCTCTTTTAAATTTTCATTCAGGAAAACAGACTTCACGTCCATCTGATAGACAGTGAATCCTTTGTGAGAGGCATATGTCAGGGACAACCTGATCGCCTCGAGCCTTGCAACTGGTGCAAAGGTTTGGTCGAAGTCAATCCCTTCCTCCTGTCTGTAACCTTGAGCCACCAGTCTGGCCTTATTATTGATGATGACACTGTGTTCATCCAGTTTGTTTCTAAAGATCCACTTAGTGCCAATCACATTCTGTTTGTTTGATCTGGGAACTAGCGTCCAGACGTTGCATCATTCGAATTGATGCAGTTCATCTTGCATGACCAATATCCACGACGCATCTTTTTTCGCTTCGTCGAACTTCTTTGGCTCAGCCTGTGACAGAAAACTAAAGTGCAAAATCTCGTTAATTGTACCTCTGTGAGTTCTGACACCGTCCCGAGGATCTCTCACGTGTCTGAGCTCTAAGAGTCTGGCATCTGGAGCTCCAACATCTTCTCGGGCTCCTCCCTCTTCTGGGAGAATTTCTTCATCCTGACCGTCATCTTCTCCAGTTGGCGTTGAGGTGGAGACCTTGACGTACGTGGGAGTTTCATTTTTAGCAGTCTCATCTAGACTTAGCTGTTCAAGCCTTGCACCTGCATCTTCAAGAATGACACTGGAAGAATTGTTGTGAAGCAAGCTTCCTTCATCAAATACAACATTAATTGACTCTTCTACCACTAGAGTTTTCTTATTGAAGACCCTATATGCCCGACTATGGCTACTATAGCCCATGAAGATGCCTTCTAAGCATTTTTCTCCGAATTTAGTACGTGTGTACTTTCCATTATTGAGTACATAACATCTGCAGCCAAAAATCCTTAGACAGGACATGGTCAAATTCCTGCCTTTCAATAGCTCATAAGGCGTCTTACGATGGTTCTTGTTGATCAAGGCTCGGTTTTGCACGTGACAAGCTGTATTGACAGCCTCTGCCCAGAAGTACTCTGGAAGAGAAGCGTCATTCAACATTGCCGTACATGCTTTAATGAGCGTTCTATTCCTCCTCTCCGCAACTCCGTTTTATTGAGGAGTACGCGGGGAGGAAAACTCATGAAAGATACCATGTTCTTCACAGAACTCTGTCATAGCCCCAGACTCGAATTCTATTCCATGGTCACTTCTGATTTTGACCAAGGAGCAGTTAAGTTCGTTCTGAATCTGCTTGACAAAATTAGTGAAGATGTCAAACGTAACTGACTTTCATTTCAAGAAGAATACTCACGTAAACCGAGAGTGATCATCAACAATCACTAGCGTATACAATTTGTCTCCTAAGCTGTGAACTTGTACTGGACCGAACAAGTCCATATGCAGAAGATAAAGACATCTGGAAGAGTCTTTGTCTGTTATGCCCTTAAAGGTAGCCCGAGTTTGTTTGCCTTTCTGGCATGCATGACAAGGGCTATCTTTGATGCACTTAATAGTATGGGCATCCCTTACTAAGTTCTTAGAAAACAACATATTAATAGTTTTGAAATTAATATGTGATAATCTCTTGTGTCATTGATCATAGAGAGATGCACTGTCTTTTGCTACTAGGCAAACGGGGGTAGAAGAGTCTATGCTAAGAAAATCCAAGCAAAAAATATTTCTGCTCCTAATGCCAGTTAATACCGTCTCCGAAGAGGCACACGATATTATCAAGCACTTTTCCTTGCAGAACTTAACGTCGTATCCTTTATCACACAACTGGCTTACACTGATCAGGTTATGGTTAACCCTTCAACATAGGCCACGTCTGTGATAGAGAACACACAGTTGGATATCATACCATAACCCTTGGTGACTCCTCGATCTGATCCTCCAAAGATGACTTTGGGTCCATTTTCGACTGGGGAGTAATCACGCAACAGGCTTCTTGTCCCGGTCATATGCCGGGAACATCCACTATCCAAGTACCAGATTGGCGTTTTGGTGGCTTTTAGACATACCTGCAAAACAGAATTAGTTTCCCTTAGGAACCCAATTGAACTTGGGTCCCAGATTCCTTGTTAGCACAATCCCCCTCGTATGGTTAACCCTACGAGTGGTCGGTCTCGCATTGCTAACATGAGGAGTCTCATTGTTTCTTGGATTAAACCAGCAATCCACAGCGAAGTGACCAACTTTGCCACAACACCAACAGTCAAACTTGTACCGTTTCCTAGGCTCCTACTTCACCCTTGGAACGGTGGGTCCAGCCGGGACCTTGGATCCGGAGGTGGAGGCATCATGATGACATCAGTCACATGATTCTTTCACTTCCTGCTCCTTCTGTATAACAGGCTTGGCCTTTGGGGTCTGCTTCCTATTATGGCCGCTAGAGAAGTGGCCATAATTCTCCGCTTGGATTTCCTCATAAGGTGCCTTGAAGACACTCTCACCGTAGTTGCGGGGGAAGATCCATCCATCATACCGACTCTTGGGCTTTTCAACCGAGGGCCGGAAGAGGTGGCCATAGGTTGACTCAAAGTCATGCTCATTAAATGAAAAGCTAGGCTTTCGGAATGAAATAGGACCGAGTGGGACCTTTCCCTTTTCTGCATCAGAGGCCTTCTTAGTAGCCTTATTTTTCCTCTGATTTCTGTTTCTCCTGGATGATTTACCAGGCACGGCCACATGCCCTAAGCCAGCCCCCTTAGCCCAAACAGAGAATTCATCAACAAGAGGAAGAATGGTCTTGGGTATAGAGAAGCTTTTGACAATCTTCCTCTCGGGCACAAGCTGTTCTTCCAGCTTGTTAATTTCCTTCTGCTTTTGGTCAAGGAGCCTTAGAGAATCTGAGTGCTCAGAAGTCAGATCCAGGTGTTCCTGTCGGAGAGAAATTAAGCCAGTAATCTCTTCTCTTAGGGATATACCCTCAGCCTTAAGGAATTTGACTTCCTTTTTCTGAGCGCTCAACCTCTTCCGACATTCTTCAAAAGTATTGAGCAGGAGCTCATACATTTTGAGGAGTTCAGCTTCACGGGCAGATAGGCTGTCCTCGCGATCATATTCAGGAGACTCAGAGTAAGAGTCAGAATCAGAGAGGGGGTGCGATCTTTTACCTTCCCAGTAAATGGGGACAATCTCCATCTGAGTCGGAGTAACCCATTAGCCCGAAGTAGGCTTCCTCATCATCACTGGAGTCTGAAGAGTCAAATTCACTCAGTGTCTTTGGATTTTTGGCAATATAGCTCCTCTCCTTCTTCTTATCTCGAGAGGACTTGTGCTCCTCTCCTTTCCCCTTATCTCTCTTGCTTTGGTGGCAGTCAGCAATGATGTGGCCTGGCTTATTTCATCCAAAGCAGATAATGTTAGTAGAATGATGTTTGTTCTGTTTAGAATCATACCTGTCAGAAGAGTAATTCTTCTTCTGATATATGGAGGAGGAGCCATCTCCTTTTCTCTGATTCCTCATCTTGAGGAACTTCTTGAACTCTCGAGTGATGAAGGAGAATTTTTCTTCAGATAGCTCTGAGCCGGATGAGCATGGCTCAGAGTCTTCTTCCTCAGCCTTTCTCCAAGAGCGGGACGAGGCTGCACCCTTGCCTTTCCTTGAGTGTTTAGCTTTCAGGGACACAGTCTTATCTTTGGCTGCAGTCTTATCGGCCTCTTCTTCAGCTTTTCTAGTGTTCAGCTGAAGCTCGTAGGATATTAGCTTCTCAAACAGAATCTGGGGATCAGTTTCTGCCAGCTTGCCAAACTCTCTGATGGCGCAGATCTTGGTGTCTCATTCCTTAGTCAGGGATTTAAGGAATTTGTCATTTAGTTCACCATCGGTGAACACTCTGCCATAACCCTTCAGGGAATTGACGATCTTCAGGAAGTTCTCGAATGTCACTCTGATTTCTTCCTAGGGACCTTGTCTGAAGGCCTCATACTTCTAGTTCAGAAGGAATCTTCGATCATCCCTTACTCCATCTGTGCCTTCCATCAGAACGATCAGGCAGTGCCAGATGTCCTTGACAGTCCTGCAGTTGCTGAAATTCTGCATCATTGAATCATCGACGGTGCTTACTAAAATGTTTTGAGCTTTCTTGTCTAGTCCGACAAGCATCATCTCATCCTTATCCATTTCGGAGAGCTTCTTGGGCACCATCTTGGTCGGATCAATGGTGGAGGCCTTAGTGGGGACATGAGGGCCCTCCTCCACTATCATGAAGAGTCAGAGATCGACTGCTTCCATGTAGAACCTGATCCTTTCCTTCCAGATAGGAAAATTCAGCTTGGTGCATACTGGAATCTTTCCTGTATACTTGAGTCCGTCCATTCCTGAGATCTTCTTTCTTCTGGACACTAGACACAGGATCTTACTCAAGGTGTTAACCTTATTGATGAGTAACCTCCCTCTGATAGCACTTGAAAGTATCTAGTGTCAACCTAATCCACCTATAGGGGGGAATAAATGTCATGCAGTCTTTTGCGGAATTAAATTAACCTGCACAAGTAACCAAACGAAACACAAAAAACACACAAAGAATTATAGTGATTCCCCGATTTGGGTACGTCCACTTTCCCCCTTCGACCTATCTCCCACCAAGGGACGACTCGGTCACTTCTTCAAATCGGATTGAAATCAAATCCTCACACTAGGAGCAACGCTCTCCTAACTACGGAAGGAACCCTTCTAACAACGGAGTCACAGCTCCACCACAACGGGTTGCACCCAACCCTTACGAATAGGAATGAAGATTCCTTTACAACCAAATTGAAAGTAAATAAAAATACAAACAATGCTTTGTGGAGATTCTGATGTCCTTCTTCGTTCGTTGAGGCTTGCACGAAATGCACGAAGAGTCCACAACCGGATTTCTCACTTGGAATGGATCTTGTCAAAATCGGCGGCGGCAAACAAGTGCGGCGGCGATGCTTTGTAAATCCAAACTTCTTGACGAAGCAAGCTAGGTCTTCGAACGATCTCAGTCGGATCAAACATCTCAACCGATTCAGAAGGGAGAACAAGTCTCGTTCAATGAATCAGAAGACAAGAGATCTCGAGAGAGACACGTGAGACCGGCCGCTTACCTCGGTACTGTCGTCGAGCGATCAGAGACGGGCTGAGATCAGCGGCGACGACAACTTTGCGAGCGGCGACGTGCGATCGGGCGGAGCTCGCGATCGGCTAGGTCACGGTTGACTTTCTTTCGTATTTCGGTATCTGGTGCTTTAGAGTTTCAAAATACACATGTATTTATACCAGAAGCCAACCCTAAGAGCCGTTGTGGGGCCCGCGAGGAAAAGCCCTAGCCTCGGCCGAAACAGCGCACGGCGGCTCGGTTCGGTCCAGCGAGCAGCGAGAATCTGCCTAAGGCAAAATCGGCGGGAGTCGTTGGTGATTCCCATCGATGTCGGCGGGAATCACTCCCGACTCCCGTCGATTCTTCTTTGGCAGAATTTCAGTTTGATTTTTCCAGTCGGAAGAAGTCGGCGAGAGACACTTAGTAATTCCCGTCGAAGTCGGCGGGAATCACTAACGACTCCCGTCGAAGTCGGCGGGAATCACTAGCGATTCCCGTCGATTTTTACTTGGCAGGATTTTCCTCCTTCCTTCTTTTGATAACTTGGTCTTTGACCCATCATTGCTCCTTCTTCTGCTTTTGATCTACCTTGATCCTGTACTTGATAATAAGTACACTCCAATAGAGAGAGCACACGTTGATCAACACACTGATCTACACAACGAGGGATTACGTTGCGCAGACCCGTGTATATTGACCCACTGCACTCTGACATTGGTGTGTACTTAGCATGGAATGACTGCAAGCACAACTTGATAGAATTGTCAAATACATAGTTAATTCAACTTAGCTTGTTCAGGCTCTTCTTCAAATCAGGTCTATTGTGGATGCAATACCCAACAGACTCGGATTGCCCATTTCTCGTGCTTAACGTTGTCTTTGCGATATCACTTACCCTTATTCTCAGTTAAGGGTAACCAGACTTACGATCCACTATTGAGTCCACCGATGACCCGACTAACTGATCAAAAGATCATCGATCATTGAGATCGAGTACTTGTCCTTTTTCTGCCAACTTATACAGCTCTCTACAACAGCTACAAAGTTGCAAGCTCCCGTCCTTCTTCTTGGTAAAAAGGACCGGTGCGCTCCAAGGCAACGAGCTTGGACGCACATACTCTTGCTCCATCAACTCTTCTAGTTGAACCTTTAACTCCGCCATCTCCTTAGGCGCCAAACTATAAGGCGAGCATGACACAGGTTTAGCACCTGACACTAGCTCGATCGTGAAGTCAATCTCTCGCTGCGGTGGGGCTCCAGGGAGACCATCAGGGAAACACATCAGAATATTCGGATACACCCAAAAAACTATCCAATGTAGGCTTAGGCTTCGAAGCCTCCCTTGGTGGCAGTAACGATGCTTGCAAGTCGAACTCCTGACCCTCAACCCGTACCTTTCTAACACAGACTCTTTCTTTGCTTGCATTGAACAACCACTAGGCAACTACACATCCAATTTGTCCTTTACCATCGAAGGAGGTACTCCGATGCACGATATAAATCCTTTGGACAAAAGGAGTGTGAAGCTCACGTATCGAACAATGCTCTCGCCAGATTACCAACAATCCAAACAAAGCCTAGAACCTCCAGTCCTAAGCTAACACGCATAAGGTATCAGGTATAAGGAGTTATACTGCTATCAATTAAACCATACCTATCATCCCGACGGTCGGCCACATGGCCTCCTGCTGGCCAAAGATGTTCACTCCCAGTTGGACCGAAGTAAACAGTGATGCGGTGGACGCCACCACCTTGCCCTTCTCCTCAGATATTGCCCCCGGCTTCTTTTCGGACATTGGGTATCCAGTTCGACAATCCCGGGCATAGTGTCCTGGCTTTCCACAGACAAAACATGCATCTGGGGTTCGGGCTGTAGTCGCTCCGAATGCGCTAGAGGAAGGAACTAGACCCGACCTCCTAGCCTTCTTGCACCACCTACGATACCCAGATTTTGAGGTTGGCATTTTAAACATCGTCTCCTTTGCACTAGAGTCTTCAACTGCTCCTACCAAAGGTTTCATTGTCTTCTGAGCACCCTCTCAACAATCTCTGGAAAAGTGCCCTTTCTTGCCACAAGAATAACAATTATAAGTGACTTGACTAGTAGACGATCTAGCCTCTTTCCTCAGCATTTTTCGATAGGCAGTCCTTATAGGATTTGTAGGGTTTGGTACCCTATTCACTGGTATTTAGTGAGTTTTCCCCAACTCCACTTCCAAATCTCTGGCCGCCTCCACCAAAGCTCGGAATCCCAATAGTTTTGGTCCTAGCAGTAGGTTACGCAACTCGCTGCGCATACCATTATAAAATCTATCAACTATAGATTGCTCGCTTTCCCATTCAAAGCCTGGGTAGCGTCTTAACATCAGGAACGTCTGCAAGTAATCGTCAACTGAGTGCGCTCCCTGCACCATAATCATGCTCATCTACTGCCCTAATGGACCTCCAAATGCCCTTTACTCCAACATACCGCCCGGTGTTGGGGCCACCTCAGGGACAGAGGGTTGCATATTTCTCCCATATTGTGCGTTGGTCACAGCGAACACCACTTCAACCATCCTTCTTATGGTTTCCAAGGACGTAGGAGTCTCAGGCACGTCGCTTGGTGCAGTACTTTGCTTAGAAAACGTGTGTTCAGACTGTCACGCTCCACTTCCGGACACCTATAGTCGTACAAAACACAAATAAGTGCCCGAACACAATTGCAAAAATCAATTATAGGAACACGCAGGTTCCCCAAACATGTGTATTTTCATTCCTAAGTGGACATTCATGGGTTCTTTTCATGTTATAATGATGACGCACACACATGTGCTCACCACCCCTTAAAGTGAATTCATCCACGAGTTCATTTAAGCTTGACTTAAACCGGTAGTCTGATACCAATTTGTAACACCCATATCCGTCACATGACATATAGCAGTAGGTCCGGCCGGGGCCCGACGCCATATACTTCGGACAGACCGGTTGGTTACTTATTGAGACCATTCAACCAATCACAACGTCCTACACAGAGCACCTAGCGGAAGCAAATTATTAAGTTGTATTGATAAAAGAACCCAGCCAAGCATGAATGTCCACTACAATAAACCAATAGGAATGTATGATACACAAAATATTGGCCTTATGGCCTTACAAAAGTTTGCTTAATAAAAGTGTCTTCCAAACCTCGGCACGCAGGCCGGTCACACATGAGTAAATAAGAAAACACTCAAAAATTCAGGCCTTCGAGGGCCGGCACAGCAGCTTGGGCTTTAGCCCGCTATTTACCGCTCGGCTCCGCAGCACCTGCAATCAACAATCCACCGCACGGTGGTAAACAAGAGCAACGGTCAGCTAAAGCTAACCAAATTATAACGATTCCGCCCCCAAATCGGGGCGGCAAAGCTCCTTCCCTGCACTTGTTAGCAAAACAAGCAACATAGCGAATAAGCATCATATCACAGGTGCACGCTCGCACGGCCGTACACCTTGTGCTCTCAGGGCACTTACTCGGTGAAGCCAGTCCAAACCCCGTCTGATCCTTGACTCACCACCACCCTCAGGGGCGGCAAACCTCGTGAGCATTTAGTCCTTTCAGCCGTAGCCTAGACTCGATCTCCAAATCTCGCTAAGTCCCACGTAAAACTTTAGGTCACTTTAACCAAGCAGATGGAGCGGGTAAGGGGCTACCAGCCCGTTGCTCACCCCGCCATGACCATTTGGCATTTGACGCGGGCCAAGCTTTCCCCTGTCCCAACAATCGTTCATACACGGTACCTAGCCCCGCTATGTACCCGGTTGGCTCTCAGGCCACCGATATGGCAGAAGTTCGCTTCCGCCCAGATTTCCGGGTGCACCCTGGGGTTAATCTCCAAGACTCCTTATTGCAATCTATCACGTAGAAGCCCGAAAATAACACAAAGGCATGAAGTCTTCTCCGGCCAACCATGCATAGCAAAACATCACCGATCCAGACCAACATGTCCGGGTAGGCTTCACACATCATGCCTATGTCCGTACTACGATTCCGAACTCTAACAAGGGGGACTTTACATATCTATCCTAAGGAATACCGCAATCTCGCCGCACACTCGCGGAAGAAGGGTTTTCCCATGCAAAGGAAGAAGAGCTTCACATGCTCAAGATGAGAATCATTACCCTAGCGTTTCTCCTCGGCGCCATGACGATCTAGCCGGATGGAAAGCACCGTATTCGCCTCGCCTTCGTTGATCCGGACTCGGATCGAGAATCAGAGCTCCGAAGCTCCACCGGCGGCCGGAGTTGACCTCCTTCTTATTCCTCCTTGCTCTCCCTTCTCTCTAGCTTTTAGAAAGAGAAACTTTAAGAGAAATGAGGGTTTAATCCCCCAATCCCGGGTATAACCCAGCCAGCACAGCCCTGAGCTGTCGGATCCCAAAGCAAGGAAACGGACGGCCACGATTTAGGCTCAAAATAGAAAATCTGTGCCAAACACGGGTTGCAACATGGCCGTGTATAGGGCCGTGTCATCCATTCGCCGTCACTCCAACAACCCGACCAGTACACGACCTGTGACACGGCCTCCGACACGCCCGTGTCACATGTGACACGGCCGAGTCAGGACCCGTGTCACGCCTCGTGTGCAAGGCCAGAAACCTCCAGAGAATGACACGGCCTGTGACACGGCCTCAGACACGCCTGTGTCACATGTGACACGCCCGTGTCCGTGTCCGTGTCATGGCCCGTGCGCCCAAACCAGGATTCTCCCGAGAATGACATGCCCGTGTCCCAGGCCGTGCGCCTACACCCGACGATCACCGATCACCAAAACGTCAACCACGCGACCCATGGCCGAACACGCCCGTGACACGCCCGTGTCACGCCCGTGACACGCCCGTTTCACGCCCGTGACACGCCCGTGTCATGCCCGTGACACCTGCTCCAAATCCCGGACTTGGCTTAAAACGCCACCCGTCCCTCTTTTGAGTTTTGGGGTGTTACATGGGCACCGTCCGCCGGGAGGCGGGCAGGGCCCTCCTCGATGCGACCGAAGAGCGCCTGGGGCGGGCGCGGCCCGCCGGGGGGGGGGGGGGGGCTTCTGCCGGGGCGTGCGCAGCTTGCCGGGGGGGGGCGGGCATCCGCCGGGGTCGGGGGCAGGTGCAGCCCGCCGAGGGACAGACTTCCGGCGGGGGCGGGCGCAGCCCGCCGCCGCAGGCCTGGTACTATCGTGCGAAGATACTCGTATATATATTTATTATATAAAACAATAGTGATACACCGACACATGAATTTGGACCGTTGGATGAGAATGATTGAAAGAATAGCCCTCAGATTCAATAGAGCAAGCCTACAAATAGCCAAAAACCTGTTTTGAGGGATTTCCCAACTCCAGAAATCCCGATTTCCCACTTCCGCCAACACGCTCCTTCACGGCCTCACCACGCGCCGTCGACGGCCTGACCAGACCCCATCGGGGGGTTCGCCGGCCCCGATGAGCTCGTTGTCGGTTGTGTGGCGGCGAACAGGCAGGGCCACCGCCGGCGGTGGCCGTGCCTGTAAGCTCCAGTTTTAGGGCTCAAGGGCAGGGCCACCGCCGGCGGTGGGCCTGCTCGTTTGTCGCCGGACAACCCCTGGCGGGTTCGCCGGAGGCCGGCAAACCCTCCGGCGGGCGTCGGCCAGGCCGCCGGCGGCGGCATCAGCGGGCAGGGAAGCAGCGCCGGGCCGGGCAAGAGGCGGAAGCTGACCAGTTACGGGAATTTTTTTAATTAATTTAGAAAATTTCATTTTTATTCAATAGTTTTATTTGTTTTTTTATTTATGATTTAATTATATTTTTAAATTATTAAAATTTCTAATAAATAAAATTTAAATACATTTAAATTATAAAATTTTATATAATAGCTAGGGGCGGACGAAGCTCCTTGGGGGGCGGGTGAAGCCCGCATGAATGCCAAGCGGGCGAAACCCGCATCGACGAATCGAGAATGGGTAGAGCCCGATCAAAAATGCTAATATGTATATATCTTTATTATATAGATCAATATGCATATCTCAAAGCCATATCATACTTTCAACATTATCCGCACAATCATCCGTTAATCAAAGTTGATGGATGAAGTTATGAAAAAGGCATGAATTATGTCATGCAAAAAGCCACGGTTCCTCTTAGAAAATTCACCTCCACCGTCCATTTTCTATTTGATGGAATACTAATAACCGCACGATCTGACGGGAGAGCAGCTTTGCTAATTACCGCATTAGCTCGCCTCGCTGCGCAAAAAGACGGAGAACGGAACGGGCAAGTCCGCGTTCTCTTGCTGCATTCATGGTTAACACACTCCCATCACTCATGCTTTCTTCAAGGAGTCTCTCCTAAGACTTTCTGCTTATCCTCTGCGACGATGAAGACGACCATCGGCGGTCTTCCCGGCAGTTTCCTCCTCGACCGCAGTGCCAAAACCCTAAGTTCGTCGTCTATCTCAGGTAGATTCGGAGCTCGCCCCTCGCGTGCCGATGCCGCCAATGGGTAAATTCGAATCTCTTTTCTGGGTTTCGTTACGCGAGGGTTTTTCGAGCTTTAGTCTTATCTTCTTCCCCCTATGATCTCCGGACCGAGATCGATGATAACCCGGAGGGGATTCTATCCGGCGAGTGGCCGGACAATTTCTCCCTCCTCAGCTATGATGATCTCAAAACCTATCTTGAGATGCAGATCACTAATGATCGGGTTGGTCTTCTCTCGCTACCCGAGTTTCTTTGTCGTCTATGGTTTGGCTCCTCTTTGATTCTTGAATTTAGGGTTTTGCATGTTGTGTTGCTGCAGATGAAACCCTCGGCGTTGCTGGGAGATGTGATGTCAACTGCAATCAGAGCTGCTACCGCGGATCAAACACTGGAGGAGATCGATCACCATTTCAAGGCTTTCTCAGGGCTTCCCGTAATTGACGAGAATCTAAGGTGCATTGGGGTCATATCAAAAACAGACAAGGCTAAAGCATCTCAGGGGGTTAGTTCTCCGAGCTCACTTTACACTCTTCCTGAATTTTGTTCTTAACCAAAGATTAGGGTTTAGGGTTCGGAGAGAAAACTGCATTTAGTTCCTGTTGATTATGGACTGTTTGTTTCCCTTCATGAGCTGCGTGTAATATCCATGCTATATAGTATCCTCTAACATCTATTTTTTTAACTGCTTGAATTGAAATTCCTAATCCAACAAAATGTTTATTTTTAAGCTGTTTCTGAATGTCTAAAAATCCTATTATGTTTGTGTTTTTTTGCAGAGCAGAGTAACACAATTTAACTCATGAATTGAAATCCCTATTTTCATTATGTTCCTTTTTTGCTGGTTCTAAATTCACCTTGGAAGCAGATATTTTCATATTTTATCAAGTTTAAGCATTAACTTATGCAACCACAAATTTATGAGTTATGATGTTATTTAAAGTGCTCTTTTATGTTCTTCATAACATGTGATTCTACAAATATTATATTTTCGTTCGAGTATTTTGAAATTCTATTTCTTTAGTTCAATTTTTTTGTCATAAATTATGCAATGTTGCATGTAAACTGTCATGAATTAAGCAATGTTTAACTTACCATGTGTTTTTGGTGCTTAGATTATTGTGTATTAGTGGAAATTTGCTCCAAAGAAGTGTTAGTGCTTTCCCCGGAATTCAATATTATGCTTAAAGCATTCTTGCAACATTATACTCATAGCAACATTATGCTGTGGAGGTGAGTAATCATATCGATAAGAGGCATCACCAACAAATGTTATGCAACATATCTCTACTCTTCACTAATAATTATTTGTTATTTTTTAATACTGCATAGTTGAGAAAAACTCATTCTAAAAATCCACTTAACCTCTCCCTCTACTTCTTCTTCTTCGAAATGTTGACTGTTTATTTGCCCTAAGTTCGTCGTCCCAAGACGTCCTCCCAGGACGATTTTCCATGGAACCTTTCCTGGATTTCGACGACCTCCCCGATCGATTTTCCACAAACTCAGAACGATTAAAAAAAGAGAAAATACAAATGAAAATAAAATAGTTTGAAATTATTGCTCCCTCAAATAAGAATTTATCTGTGAACGGTGTATGATCGAGGCTTCTGAATTTCATTCTTTTTGCACTCGATCAACCGATGTTGGTCATTGGAGACTTCGCCCTTTGAAGTTCTTTGATCACAGACGGGAGGGGGAAATTTCGCTTTTCCTTTCTCAGAGACGGTGGTTCGCACCAACAGAGAGAAAATACAAATGAAAATAAAATAGTTTGAAATTATTGCTCCCTCAAATAAGAATTTATCTGTGAATGGTGTATGATCGAGGCTTCTGAATTTCATTCTTTTTGCACTCGATCAACCGATGTTGGTCATTGGAGACTTCGCCCTTTGAAGTTCTTTGATCACAGACGGGATGGAGAAATTTCGCTTTTCCTTTCTCAGAGACAGTGGTTCGCACCAACAGAGGCGGTAGTTGAACCCTAGACATGCAATACTACTATTTCTCTACTCAGGAAAAGAAACATGCGATTTTGTACTCTTCTTTAAAAGTTATCGCCGACGGTAACGTTAGCATACGACAGTGGGTCTTTTTACGATGTAGCGCCAGTTGTCCAACAAATTAGGAAAAATATCCTAAAAATATTTGCGCTACTTTTGGATACCACAGAGCGATAAGTCAAGCGCGTAGCGATTCCTCCTCGATGTAGTCAAATCGGCAGTCGTCAAAGTGGATAACGCCTGGCGGCAGGGGATAACGCCTGGCGGTAGGGTTAGCGCCTGATGATTGCTGTTTCTCCTCGATGCTGTCGAATTGTCTAGAGCTCGACGGTAGGTCTAACGCCCGACGGTAGGTCTAATGCCCGACGGTAGGTCTAACGCCCGACGGTAGGTCATAGAGAAGAATCTTTGCGAGCTCAGCTTTAATCCTGAATCTCTAGCGCCAGCGGTAGGGCTAGCCCTGATCGTAGGCCACAGACTTTGAAACTGTCATTCTTCATACTTGTAAACCTGCACGCTATACCCAACGCAAATATGATCAAATATAACTTGAGATTTGATATTGTCAAACTAAAGAGATGCGGACCATGAGTTCTAACAAACTACTTTTTTTGATAATATCAAATCCCGATTATGAGATATAAATCATTAGTAGCATGATATAGTGTAATCCAATAATAAACATGAAATATTAACAGAAAAATGAAGTATGACTCCCCCTACATGTGGGCTCCTATCACAATCCGCATTTTCTCCTTTTAGTGTATATCAGAGCAAGAAAAAACACGCGTCGTGATGCCACGTCATGCAGAGGATAACTGCAGACGCTCAGACTAGACTCCAACTCTACATTTTATATAAAATTCATAAGTATTTATGAAGAAAATCCACTTAAGTTTAATCAATTAGCCGTATCCCTCGGCTCAGTGGATCACTTGTGTCTAAGATGAAATAGACCTGCTAATATGCCCAATGCACCTGCTGCAATATGATGAGAAGCTATCCCCCCCGGAACAAAAGGATAAAAGCAGAAAGTCGGTCAAAAAATTCCCAATCATGGTCTTTGCGGATCGGATCATCCGTATAGGATAAAAAAATTAACTCCAGATATTTGCTATCTTTCTCTTTGAATGAGATTTCAACAAGTAAAGATATAATTATACGTTGCGGAAAAATAGTTTATTTACAATGATTAACATCCTACATGAGCATAAACATCCCAAAAGACAACTCATGAAATGCATACCTCTAAGTTTTTGATATAAGTATAAAAATAGTTTGTACACTAGTTAAAATATGGTGACATTAGCTTTAAAAGATGACATGAATGTGGTAATAGAAATAATACTTTTATATTTTTAAAATATCTAACATGCAAGCTAACATAAAACCTCCTAAAGAGCAAGTAGGAACCAATAAATCCTACAAAAGTGACTTAGCAGCTACCAAGTACTTAACATTAAACAAAATCATATGAACGTCAAAAACCCGACACGAACCCACCAAAACAAAGTATGTCTGAACTAAATGAAAAGTAAACAACAACTACCTCACAACCGGTGAGGAATAGGCAGCTGCAGAACACCAACCTAAATCCAAAAGTCTTAGCCGCTCAACTGGCTACTGCTCCAATCCCGAGGCATTCACAAAAAAAGAATATCTCAGTAAAAATATACAAGTGGTGGTAGGAAGGTCAGTAAAAGCAGTAAACAAGGATGCAAAAGGGTTACCAACCCCAAATCCAAGATTAGCCGACAAAACCTCAAACAAATTAAGAAATATAAATCGCGATAAACAATAAACTTACTATGTCCAAGGGTAAGGTACTTGCGCCAGGTGCAATAAAGATCAAGTCGAGCTTCTTCAGAGTGCGAGGGAGCCCGAGCACAAAGTCCATATTAATATCGACACATGGCCTCTGTGGGACAGGAAGCGGAGTGTAAAATCTCGTGGGCTAACGTGATCCCTTCACAATATGACAGACTCGATAATGTCTAACATCCCGCGTAACGTCCTTCTTTAAGTTAGAACAAAAGAAATGATCATCAACTAATGTCATCGTCTTGTCTCGATCAAAGTTTCAAGCTGCTCCACCTGCGTGTAGCTCCCAGGCAAGGAAATCTCTGAGGTATGTTTGTGGAACGCAAAGACGTGAGCCCAAGAATAAATACCCGCCCGAGATCACATAACCCTCATGTAGATCAAGAGGGTCTCTCAATAGCGCGACATAAATGTTACCAAAATATAAGCACTCAGGGTAGTCGTAAACTATACGATCACAACCCTCAACTCGTGTACTCATGGTATTGAGAATATTGACTCGGGGGCTCAACGCGTCAGATGGCTTATTCTCAACACCCACTCGGTGTTTGCGAATGTAATGATAATCCTGCATATACTCCACTCATTTCGCATGACGGTGACCTAATTTCTTCTGCAAATCAAGATATCGCAGAGCCTGCTGATCAGAGTACAAAATAAACCCCTTATGCATGAGCTAATGACTCTAACGAAGTGCTTATACGACGACATAGAACTCACAGTCATAATTTAAGTACTTTTGTTGGGCGTTATTCAATTTCTCACCAAAGCAACCGAATGCCCCTTCTGACTAAGTACTCCACTGATACCAACTCCTGACGCATCGTAGACCACCTCGAAGGCCTTGGAGAAATCTGGAAGGCGTAGGACAAGAGCGGATAACATTCTCTCCTTAATCTATGTGAATGCCCGTGTGGCCGCTTTCGTCTATTCAAAATCTCCATTACAGAGATAGCTCATAAAGGGAGCCATAATATAATTGAAACCTCAGACAAAACTCCTATTGAAGGTGTCAAGTTCGTGAAAACTACGAGTTTCGTGAATGTTCGTCGGAATAGGCCACTCATGATTGAGGTTGACCTTGTCAGGGCCAACCGAAATACCAGATGCAAAGACTATATACCTAGAAAGCGGACAAATGCAGATAAGCACGGACACTTACTCAAAATAATGTAAAGATGCTCCTTCTGAAGGAAATCAAATATCAGGCAAATGTGGTGCAAATGCTTAGTGCGGCCCTGACTATATATAATTATGTCGTCAAAATACACTACCACGAACTTGCCCAAGTATGGCAGCGGGATCCGTGTCATCACCCTCACAAAAGTGTTGGGCGCGTTCGATGACCCAAATGTCATAACTAGCCACCAAGGTTGTAGATATCGGATATCGGGTTCATGTCGGTTTGGGTTTGAAATGTCGTATGTCGGATTGTGGGGGATATATCAGGGATATTTTACAATATCGGAATTTAATAAAGATAACAATGTTTATAACAATTTTTTGCAAATAAGTAAAAATGTTTAAAAAATAATAGTACGACGCCATTCCTCCTTCGCACGAGGAGTGTGCAGGAGGCGTCAGAGAACTCCCAATTCTAGAGACCTCTCAACATCGCTCACACATCCCTCCTCTACTACGGTTGTAATCTCCTCAGCGATGGCGTCCTCAGCCTCAGTGATGGGCTCGTCCGCTTCTCCAATTAGTAAATTCCTCATCGGGCATTGCGCCGCGAAGTATCCTTTGTCAAAACATCGATTGCACTGAACGCCCTCAGATTTGGGGCCATCCAGGACAATAACTTTCCCTGTCACATCTACCAGTTATGCGTGTGGGTCATAAGCAATGATCGTGGAAGGAGTGGGTCTCCTAATCATAGAGGTATCGCATCGAGATATGACCTTTCTCGGACCAGCAATACACAATTACTGTTCATATTCGAGCTCAAGCTGAAAACCCGCTCGATCGTCTTAATTCTAAGGGGAATCAGTTCTCGTCGAATACGAGTCCTTAGTCTGGTTCAAAAGCGTGATGCAATGGTAATGGGCTCCTGCAATATATCACTCTGCACCACTAACTCATCAAAACACAACATATATTAGAGAACAGAAAGGGTCCCCTGCCGAAGGGCATAAAGCCGATCTAAGAGCTGGTCTTGATATGAGGCAAGAATGTATTTATCTTTCAATTATTGTTTCATTTCATCTCATCGAGTGATGTGGTAATATCTGTCTCTCTTAAGTGATCTCTCTAGGCTCGACCAGAAAATCCGTGTTTTTTCTATCAATTTCATCTTGGCGAACCGCACACACCTCTCATCGCTCTTCTCAAACCAATCAAAATAATGATCCATGTCCATGAGCTTATCGATAAAGGCATTTGGGTCCAGGTGTCCGTCAAAAATAGTGCTTCAATACAGATGCACAAAGGGTAATGTCAACCTGGGCCGGGGTCACACAGCGGTTTGGCTAACGTTAGTCATCATACTGATCGTCGTAGTCATAATCGTATCGTGCGGGTGGGGAACAATCTCTATGACCAGGTGGGGGGGATGATGTTCATTGAGAGGATGGGGATTTCTCACAGGGTCTGGCCGATGCTGATAAACCTAATGGGGATTCCCTCTCGTGGAAGGAGGGGGGGGGGGGCTCTCGGCGAAATATATGTCTAACACGTCTCTCTGGAGGAGGTGTACCATCTCAGGGGATTGTCGGTAGGCCATCGTAAGGAGGAGGTGGAGCCTGACCTCTAGGGGTCTCTAACTGATCCACTCTAGTGCTAACTCTAGCAATATCGTCCCAAAGAACATCAAACTGGGCTCCAATCCGATCAAATGGATCGAGAAAAGGCTTTTCAAATCCAGCGAACATCATGTCTGATTGTGAACTGACGGACCTATCGTCATTGAGATTAGGGTTTGCCATAGATGAGCAAAATAACCTACAAATATCTAACATAATACACTAGGAAGCACCAATACGGGTACAGGTGCCGGGTACGATACGTATCTGGTACGGCGGTACGGCAAAATTTAAAAACAAGGATATTGGTAAGACATGATACGTTATAACAAATATAATTTATATAAATTACAAGTGCAATAAATAGTTCTCAAAACATCAAACATAAATCATAACTTGAAGTACAAGTCCACAAATCAATGCTAAGTAACATGAAGTTTTCAAACATTAAGCATTCATAAATATTACAAAATTTAACATCTTATATGTTTAACCAAAAGAGATAAAATTAAACTTAAGTGCACACATCCATTTTTTTCTTCTTCTTCATTATTGGAGATCAACTTATTCAACCTCCGGTTAGTCTAGAGACAAGTTAGCCGTTCTGTTAATAACTTGCGTCGTTTCAACACGTTCAATACACGTACTTGTAACAAAAGCATACCAATACCAGGAACATACTTGAGACAAACACACTACATAATTGGACATACCAACACTTCCTAGCATAGTGCCAACTTTTGTTTACTCTAGAAAAAGAGACTCCAATCACAATATGCAAAATGATGTGCTAAGTTCACGTGTGTCCACATAGGTGTATCCGTCGAGTATCGGGTACGTACCGTTACCGAATACGTGTCCAAGTACACAATAATAGAAAGCAATGACTCCAAATAACAACTTACACATGCATGCAGTGGTAGGGACCGCAAGGTGAAGCGATGGGAAAGTTTCGGGATAAGGGAAGGCTATAGTTGGTTGTAGCGTGCCTGAAAGGGGACGTATAGTGGTTGCTGGAAGAGGTTTGGTGGGGAATTTGGTGAGTTGTTGTTCTGAAGGATAGGACACGGAATGAAGGGTCAGCCTTGTGGGGAAGGGTGCTGGGATGACCAGCTATAGGGATTTTGGGCTGGAGGAGGTATGTTAAGGGGATTTAGGGTTGAAGAAGGATCATTTGTGGGAGTTGAAGGCTGAAGAGGGTCGGTCGTGGAGTGCAGGGTTGGAGGAAGGTTGTTTGCGATAGTATAGGGTTGGTGGGAGTTGGACAGTGGGGCGTGGGATGCTGGACGGGTTGGGAAAAAGCTTGGGAGAGGGTGAAAATGGCTTACGGAAGGTGAGTAGGATGAAGGAGAGGGGCGATTTACCTTGAATTTGCATCATGGAGGAGAGATTTTGTCGCACCGAGGAAGAGGACGACCGGCGGTTTCCACGAGTTGGAAACTAACCTTCGATACCCATTCAACCCCCTCCCACATGCTTAAATACAACATAACTGAATGAGGCACCTGAATCAGATGACTCGTATTGTCTAAGCAGATCGGGTGTCAGATACAACTCGAAATACAAAAAATAACATATGAAAAAGATTTGAAACGACCGCCCTTACACATCAGCGGACTCAGATCATCTAAACGGTTAGCAGGTCACCGTCTCCTGTGGGAATGCACGGGCGTGGCGCAATCTCCGTCAATAAGACTCGTGAAATAGCCACACCTCTAAAACACTTTCAACATATTTATAATTTTCCATCCTTATCGAAGTCCTTAAAAGACTAAATATCCTTTTGAAAATTTCTCCATAATTCTAGGCTTCTAGCAGTGCCATCAACTGGGCCGAATGGATTTGGACAATCACATCTTCAGCACAAAATGTCTTGACCTGTTCTTGAAACTTTCAAAAACTTCTTTTGTTCTTGGTCGGCCTCAAAATCTGGAAATCCTCTCCATTGAACCAATTATTAATGGATGGAGCATGAAATCTCTTCCATACAACACAATTGGACACAATGCTTCGTGTCAGGGTCATACCAACTCTCTCTTCCTTGGTGCATTCTTAGATTCTCCAAGCTCTCTCAATTGACGCAGGACAAAGTAAACGTATGGCGGTAAACTATGGAAACTATAGTAGTATAGTAACAGGGAAACTCAATTAGTATCTAGTAATGATGCACATGCAACTTGACAATAATTGATAACAAAAATAAAGTAAACTTATCTTAAGTTTGTGTGAGGAGAAAAAGCTTAAATTAAGTGTTTAAAGAATAAACCTTGGCAGTCGCACAATTTCAATAGAGAAAATAACTACAAGCTCATTCATAATAATTCATCCATAATAATAGAATATCACTTCATACCCAATAAACAATAAATAAACACAAAATAAGACTTACACAAGTATGTGGTCAAGGAAGGATGTGTTGAAAGTTTCAGTGGTCTGGTAGGTTTGGTTATCCCGTGGTTGGGCTTTCGAAGGGGTTGTGAGGGAGGTTGAAGGACTGTAACTTTATAAAGGGAGGTTGGTGCAGCAGCTGCATGCCTTTAGGTTGGAATGAGAGAACCGCCAACTGACTGGAACGGGGTTAGGAGACGGACAAAAAAATTCTGAGGTTCTGGAAGTACAAACAGCAAGTGGGAGGGGTAAACGGAGTTGGAGGGAAAATGTGTGTTGGAGGTTTGCTCAGGGGCATATGAGATGAGAATAAGAGAATTGGAAATCAGTCAGAGGTGTGATATTGGGTGCTAAGAACAAGAGTAGTGGGTGGGATGACAATTTTCGGTAGCGGAGTTGGTACAGTGGTCATGGGTTTCCACGACTTCGACGCCTTAGGGAGGACCGAAAAATCCTGAAATCCGTGTCTTAAAATCCTAAAAACTCCCAACCATTATGAGCCACGTTTCCAACTTAACATGAAAATCCAACTTATCAACAACCTTCCTAGACATGAAGAAATTAGATGCACCAATATTTCTGTGTGATCACAATTTCTACATTCACGTCTCTTGGATTGTCTTTCTTTCCTTATCTTATTGACCAAAGGATCCATATCTACTTTGAAGTTGATGAGTGCTGCAAGGTTTGCATAAGTTGGGCAGACATTTGCTTTTTGTGATATATCAGATATCACACAAGGAACACTTCAATGATTGACGATCTCCCGTTTCATCCTTGACACATATATCTTCACTTGTTGATAAAGGTAGATGATTTCCATCCACTCTGACATTGGACTTGTTATGGTCTACCCCCGTTCTCTTTCATAGTGAGGATCTTTACTAGCAGTTCTGATTGTTGGAACCAACAAAGTCGACTCCACCTAAAGCTCGGAACTACAGGGGCAGCTCGTGCTTACTCCCTTGGGATTACGCTCAAGGCGAGGAACTAGACCGGGAGCTTCAGTGAGGAGGTCCCGCCTCTTACCCGGAAGAGACTAAAACTAAAGCTCTTCCCCTCCCTAGCCAATACTGAGCTAGGTGCCTTAGAAGAGAGAGGAGTCAAGAATGCTTGCTTTTCTAAGGCACTTCACCGGTCTATTTATAGGCCCTTGAACTGGGACTGCAAATAACTAAACTAATCCATCCTGAAATTACCGGAATGCCCCCGGCTAGGTCTGCCAACAGCCGAACTCCGCTGTCCTAAAAGACTAATTGCAGACCACCCAGGGTAAAAGAGTAAAAATACCCCTGGGCCCCAAAAGGTGGGCCTGGCCCTACCTGAAATGGCCCTGAATCAAGATGGCCCCTCTCTCCGGGTACCTCTCGCTAGGGTACCTCTCGCTAGGCTCCTCTCGCCAGGCTGGAGCCTCTCGCCTGGGCCCTCACGCTCGCCCGGAGCCTCTCGCCTGGGCCCACCCGCTCGCCTTGAGCCTCTCGCCTGGGCCCACTCGCCAGGCTGCGAGCCCGAGGTTGTACATAATCCCCGCTCTTTTCGAGATTGGCACAAGCTCGGAAAGATAGTTCAACCGAGGCTCGCGATGGTACAGTTAATTTATTGAGGGAATCTTTTGGTGGGCCCCTTGCCTAGTTTATAAATATGGAAAAATCCTCCCCATAAGGGGGCGTTTCCTCTCTTTCCTCCCTTCTTAGCATCGGCCTACATGTCTCTTAGCCAAAGTGTCCGGGACCGCATCGCGGCCGTGCGCCAGCAAAACAAAGCGACGGCGGCGGGTCTGAACAAGATCCCCGCACGTGCTCCTCCTTTGCCACCGCCATCCATGTCTCCTCCTAAAAAGGTGAAAACTCCCGAGCCTCGCCTCCTAGCCGCGGAACCTTTTCGCACTTCTCTAAGAGAACTGACGTCCTCTGCCCCCGTTAGTCTCAAAGGGAAAGAGGTACGCCCTCCCAACCCGATGTGATTTTCTACCCCCACACTCTTTATTTGCTTTTTCTTCCCAGAAAGCTTCGGAGGCCCCCCGGCGCCTGGAGACCCTTCGTATCAACATTTCGGAACTTCCTTCCCGGAGCCTCTCGCCCCAGGACTCCACTCCCCTCTCTACCCCGGTAACGAGGAGGGATGATCCTTCTACCGCCTCGGACCACACTCGCCGATTCGGTAAGAGGTTCTACCTCTGACCTGCTCCATGCTTCTTACCGCTTCTCTCCGTCGTTCTTAGCCATTTTGGCCTTCCCTCAGGTGCGGGTGGAGAACCCGTCGAAGACGTCCTGGCCGCAGACTCGCCAGCCGAGGATTATTCTGGGCAACTAGCTTCCTCACCTCCCCCGCCGATAGATGAGATTGACGATTATCTAGGCGACCCCATGGACCCCATAGAGATGAAGCGAAAGGTGGCCGAGATGCTGCGAAAACACGCGCGGCTCATCCAGGCACTGGAAAAAGGGAAACAAGCCGCGGACCACCGGATTGACTGGCTAGAGATGGAGTGTGCTCGTTTGTCCTCTGAGGTTGATGTCGACATGGAGGGGGACCAGACTGACCCATTGTCGGTTCTGAACGACGTCGACCAACAGCTTCGTCTCGCCCGACGTGGTGTTGAGGCTGCTCGCGCCTTCCACCTCCCCCGTCGCCCCCCCTGCGTGAGAGGCCGCGGAGGACGGTGGAGGTGGGACAAGAACTGATGGGAGCTCGAACCTTCTCGCTTTTCGCCTCTCGCTTCTTAGCCCTTTATCTGTAATAAAATATTAACCTGTATAGCGCCAGCTGTGCGCTCCTTGAACTCGCCACCCGCTTTATGCGGGATTATTTTGTTAATTTCATAATTTGCCTGCATAATTGACGTGACTGCTTCTTATTTTATGTTAACTTTTATTCGTCCTCATTAATCCCAATCACTAGTTTTATCCGTCTGCCTCACTGTCTTTTCGCTGTTTTCTCGAGATGACCGCCTACTTGGGGTTCTGTCGCCCGAGGTACAGAAGAGCGAAGAGTCGGCCGACTTTTAGACTCACCTGACACACCTTCTCTTGCCCGTACCTCCCTACTTAGGAAGGCTATAAATACCCCCCCTTTTACCAGGGCAGGAAGTGTGCTTCCTTAGGCCTCCGCCCGCGACTCCCCCTCTTACTGCGGCTCGTCTCGCGCTCCGGCTCCTTGCGCTATCTTGCTGATCCCTCACTCGCCCACCTCCCTCCCTCTTTGACTCGCGCGTACCATGGTGAAAAAGAGGTCAGAGGAGAGTGAGGGGCGCAGCCGCTGCGGGAAGAGGTTTACCGACCATGACTTCCCCCCCGGTCGTCTATCCGCCGACGACTACGAGGCCTTCCGGAGCGACTATCTGCCGGAAGGTTATGAGTCACGCCCTCCCCGGGTTGGCGAGAGCGTGAATACTTTTTACCCGGGAGAGCTCGCCATCCCTATCTCTCATTTCGAGGCGGGGCTCCGACTTCCTTTCTGGCCGGAGGTGAAGCAGGTTCTGAAATACTTCGGCGTCGTGCCCGCCCAGTTGAATCCGAATGCTATCTCGGTCATTATTGCGTTCGCGTGCTACATGCGGAGGGAGAGGATAGAGTTCAGTCTCACCGTCTTCCGCAAGATGTTCGTGTACCACGCCAACCAGGACGGGGTGTCCTTCTTCACTGGGCTAAACCTGAAGGTGTGCGAGACACCCAATAAAAATCACCACTGGCTGACTTGCTTTGTATTCGTCCGTGGAAATCTGGGTGGCGTCCCTCTCGCGCCCATCTCGCCCGCGGAAACCTTCTACACTTCTCCGCAGGTTGGCGGTACGGACAAGCTCCTTTGTGAATACCTCGTAGGGAAGAACTTCGAGGTCCGATATTTGAGAAGGGGGCTCGCCTCTTTGCCCCCTGTGCTCCCTGGAGAGGGTATGTTTGACCTCTCGCCTTTTCCCTACCTCTAACCCTTTCCTCTCGCGGGGGCTCTTCTTCTGACACGCTTTTTTCCAGGAGAGAGGAATGTGCCGGTGCACCCTCCTTATCGAAGCAATATCAAGCCCTCCCCGGACTTGGCTCTCGCCAGCATGGCGGCCGAGGCGGCCAGAGATTCGCTGGCCCCTCCCTCCCAAAAGAGGAGGGCCGAGGACCCGGCTCCCTCCTGCCTCAGCCCTTCGAAGAAAATGAAAATGAAGCTGAAGAAGTCTGTCTTCTTTTCTCCCGGGAAGGGCAAGGTTCCTGCGGATACTGCGGCGACGTCGGGATCGTTGAGTCCTATATCTGTGGGCTCTCAGTCTCCCCACTCGCCTCCCCTGACCTCTCCGCACAGGGCTGTCTCGCTCCCCGAGGAGGCGTCCCCTTTTGCACCCCCAGCGAGCTCTTCTCACCCTGCTCCCCGATCCTCCTCTCGCGAGGGGGCTTCTCACTTTCCTCCGCCGTCTGCCCACCTCAACTTCAACATGGGGCCGTCCGTTCCTGACGGTTCCAGTGACCCCTCTCTCATTTGGGACAAAGGGTCATACAGGGTCTCTGTCTCCCCCCTCCTTCCATCCTGGAGAGAGCAAGCCGAACCCACCGCTCACGCCTTCTCCTTAGGCTTCGGCCTCTATGGGGGTCTCACCCCCGACGCGCTCGATACGGCCACTACGCGAGACCTGGTCCTGAGGACGGCGCACTCGCAGCTGCGTACTTTGGAGCTGTCACACCGCCTCTCGCGTCGCCTCATCCATAACACTCGGAGCTGGAAGGAGATAAACGACAGACTGGCGGCCGAGTGCGAGAAGTCTTGGGATCTTGCCAAACGGCTAGAGGTGTCCGAGAGTCTTCTCGCAAAGGCCAGCGGCGGAGTGGTGAGTTGGTACCCAGCCCGCATTTTCAAGCATTTTCCCTGTCACTTTTTAACACCCCTTTTCCTTTCTTTGCAGGATGCCGGGACGGCTGAGAGATTACGCTCGCAGGTGGAGGAGCTGGAGACAGAAGTGAGAGAGCTGAAGGCGGAGAATGCCCGGCTCAAAGAAGCTCTCGTTTCTCGTCCGCAGGTCCCTCCACCTCCTCCCGCACATTACACTCACGACGACGTCAAAGAGTTCTGCAAGGATGCCAACATAAGGACTGCCGAGCTCATCCTGAAGATGATGCGAGAACTGGGCGTTGTAAAGGACGATTGCGAGGACCTCACCGCCCGAGACCTCGTGCCAGAGATTTATGGCGAGGACGAGGATCCTTCGTCGAGCGGGAGGGGCTAGGACCCCTTTTTTTTTTTTCTTTTTCTCTTTGCTATGATCGTAATGTACTTTCTGCTTCGTAGATGTACTGTATTTAAACTCTAATATGATCTATGTTTATATTTCTTGCTCGCGCCTAGCCTCTTTCCTCTTCTTTTCTTTTTCTTCTCATTTGGATTGCTGGGGAGGTCCTTAAGATCGTTGGCGGCGAGAGGAAGTTGCCTTTTCTCTCGCCCAACTATTATCGGTGGACCTGGCCCAGGGGGTGAGCTGGTGAGCCTTTACTGTCTCCGCGAGTGGGGGGACTCCTTTCCTTCCTTTCGCCTCGCTGAACGGCTCCTCTCGGCGTGAGTGGGTCGGGAAGGTTGACCATTCCCCCTGCCTCTCTCTCTCTTCTCTCTCTCGTTTTCTTTTATGCAATGAATCTTCTTAAAGCACCTCTTCTTTTTCAAGGGGAATAGACTCTTCTGATTAATCGACTTCTGCGGCCCCTAGTCAGTACTAAAACGAAAACAAAAACCCGTCTGCGAAGAACCATAGAATGCTGAGTCCCCTTTCCTTTTTCTCTTCCCACCACCGAGTGGGCCTACAGCCCTTCCAGCTTGATGGGAGCCTGGCCGGCGGGTCTGCTCGGGGTCTCCTCTCCTCTTTCTCCTCCAACCACCGAGTGAGCCTACAGCCCTGCCAGCTTGATAAGAGCCTGGTCAGCGGGTTTGCTCGGGGTCTCCTCTCCTCTTTCTCCTCCAACCACCGAGTGAGCCTACAGCCCTGCCAGCTTGATGGGAGCCTGGTCAGCGGGTCTGCTCGGGGTCTCCTCTCCTCTTTCTCCTCCAACCACCGAGCGAGCCTACAGCCCTGCCAGCTTGATGGGAGCCTGGGCAGCGGGTCTGCTCGGGGTCTCCTCTCCTCTTTCTCCTCCAACCACCGAGTGAGCCTACAACCCTGCCAGCTTGATGGGAGCCTGGCCGGCGGGTCTGCTCGGGGTCTCCTCTCCTCTTTCTCCTCCAACCACCGAGTGAGCCTACAGCCCTGCCAGCTTGATGGGAGCCTGGTCAGCGGGTCTGCTCGGGGTCTCCTCTCCTCTTTCTCCTCCAACCACCGAGTGAGCCTACAGCCCTGCCAGCTTGATGGGAGCCTGGTCAGCGGGTCTGCTCGGGGTCTCCTCTCCTCTTTCTCCTCCAACCACCGAGTGAGCCTACAGCCTTGCCAGCTTGATGGGAGCCTGGTCAGCGGGTCTGCTCGGGGTCTCCTCTCCTCTTTCTCCTCCAACCACCGAGTGAGCCTACAGCCCTGCCAGCTTGATGGGAGCCTGGTCAGCGGGTCTGCTCGGGGTCTCCTCTCCTCTTTCTCCGCCCCTTATTTCTGAAGAAGAACGCCCTGAGGTGTAGTGTTAGGAAATCATGGCACATTCAAAAAAGGAGGATCATTAACAATATGCTCAAGTAAATTCCGAAGAAATTTATTATTACGGATAGAAACGTTTCAGATCATCGCCACTGCGGGCGCGATCTAGGGGTATCCCGTCCACATCCTGGAGGTGATACCCCCCTGACTTCAAGACTTCTTTTATTATGAAAGGACCCTCCCAATTGGGATTGAGCTTCCCTACCGAGGCTCCCCTTCCTGCGGCATCTACCTTCTTGAGGACCAAATCTCCCTTTTGAAACTGCTTGATTCGGATGTGTTTATCAAAATACCGGGACATCCGGCGCTTGACCTCCTCCTGCCGGACCGCTGCTAGCTCCCTGAGCTCTTCTACGAGGTCGAGAGAAAGCCTCTGCTCCTCTCCATTATCGGTCTGCCACCTTTCATCCCCCTCTCTTGCTGCTGTGATCCTGGGAGATTCAACCTCAAATTCCACAGGTATGACGGCCTCAGAGCCATGAGAGAGCTTGAAAGGCGTCTTTCCTGTGGCCGTATTAGGTGTAGTTCGCAGAGCCCACAGGACGGAGGGGAGTTGTTCCACCCAGCTTCCCCTCAAGTTCTCCACTTTCTTCTTCTGGAGGTTCACTATGATCTTGTTTGCTGCTTCTACCTGCCCGTTGCTTCGTGGGTGATGAACCGAGGCGAACCAAAGGTCCACGCCAAGCTGTACACAAAAATCCACAAACTCCTTGCTAGCGAATTGCGGCCCGTTGTCGGTGACTATGGCTAAAGGAAGCCCGTGCCGACAAATAATCTCTCCCCATACAAAATTCTTTACCACTCGCGAGGTCACCTTCGCCAAAGCCTTTACTTCCAGCCATTTTGAAAAGTAATCTACCATGACCAGTAGAAACCTCCTCTGACCACTGGCTTGAGGAAACGGTCCTACCAGATCCAGCCCCCATATTGCGAAGGGCCAGGGGGAGGTGATTGTTCGCAGCCTTTGCGCTGGAAGGAGCTGCAAGGGAGCAAACTCCTGGCACTTTCTACACCTTTTAGCGAGCTCTTCCGCATCTCTCCGCAGGGTAGGCCAAAAATAACCTTGCCTCAGTACCCTCCCTTCCAAGGTTCGGCTTCCCGAGTGGCTCCCGCACTCCCCCGAATGGACCTCTTCCAGCACCCTCGGTGCTTCTTTCCCGGATACACATCGGGCTAACAATCCGGATAATGTTTTTCGATAGAGTACTCCCTCTTTCAACAAATAGTAAGCCGACTTGTATCTAATCCGCTTTCTCTCGAGATCCTCCTCGGGTAGTTGCCCTGACGTTAAGAAAGTCACAAAAGGATCCATCCAAGACACCTCCTGGTCGATCTCCATTACCTCCCCCTCTTCTATGGAGGGCCTGAAGAGCTCGGTCGTGGTCCCCCCGGCCTGAGGACCATGCTTCGCGAGCAGATCTGCCTGGGCACTCTCTTCTCGAGGAACATGCTGGATGGAGAAGCTATGGAACTGTCCCACAATACTCTTTATCTTTACCAGGTATAACTGGAGGGTCGGCTCCCTCACCTCGAACTCCCCGCTGATGTGTCTTGCTACCACCAAGGAATCCGTGAAGACCCTGATATCCTGTATCCCCAACTCTCTAGCCAGCCGAAGCCCGGCGATGATTGCTTCGTACTCTGCTTGATTGTTTGTGAGGGCGAAGTGTATCTTCAAAGCTGTCTCAATCCTAGTCCCCTCGGGACTCGTCAAGACGACCCCTCCCCCGAAAGAATTCCTACCAGAAGCTCCATCCACAAGCATCTCCCAAGCTACTACGGGAGATTCCTCCATCTCTCCGGCCTCCAACGCATAGTCCGCCAAGAAATCCGCCACCACCTGCGCTTTAATAGCTTCTCGAGGAACGTAGGAGAGGTCGAATTCACTGAGCTCTATCGACCACTTGGCCAATCTCCCCGAGTGCTCGACCCCCTCGAGGATGCGGCGAAGGGGGTGATCCGTCACAACCTGAATAGCATGCGCTTGGAAATATGGTCTGAGCTTCCGGGCCGACACAATGAGAGCAAAAGCCAGCTTTTCTAGGATGGGATACTTCAACTCTGCCTTTTTGAGGACCCGACTTACATAATAAACTGGGAACTGTTTTTTCCCTTCCTCGCGGACGAGGACCGAGCTAACCGCCCCCGTCCCTACCCCCAAATAGAGGAACAAGCTCTCTCCTTCCCTTGGCCCCTGAAGTAGCGGCGTCTGGGTAAGCTGCTGCTTTAGGGCCGCGAAGGCCTTCTTACACTCGAGGGTCCATTCGAACTCCTTCCCACTCCTTAGAGTTCGAAAGAAAGAAGAGCATCTCTCTCCCGCTCTGGAGAGGAACCTGCTCAATCCTGCTAGCTTGCCAGTAAGACGCTGGACCTCTTTGACATTCCTAGGAGATCCCAGCTCTAGTATTGCCCTCACCTTGTCAGGATTGGGCTCCACCCCTTCAGGGGTAAGGAGATGTCCCAAAAACTTCCCCCGGCTGGCCCCGATCACACACTTCAGGGGGTTAAGCCTTATCTTGTACTTTCTTACGGTTGCAAAAGTCTCCTGTAGGTCTAGGACATGAGACCCAAGATCCCGACTCTTCACCATCAAGTCATCCACATAGACCTCAAGGTTCCGCCCCTTCTGCTTCCGAAAAATCCGGTCCAGCATCCTTTGATAGGTTGCTCCCGCATTTTTTAGCCCAAAGGGCATCATGCTATAGCTGAAGCATCCATCCTCCGTGACGAAGGTGACATCCTTGATGTCCGGAGGGTGCATGCGTATCTGATGGTACCCTGAAAAAGCATCTAAAAAACTCATTAGTGAGAAACCGACGGCTGAGTCAACCAGCGCGTCGATTCGAGGCAGGAGGTAACAATCCTTAGGGCAAGCTTTATTTAAGAGAGAGAAATCGATACACATCCTCCACTTCCCTTCCCCCTTCTTTACCATTACAACATTGCTCACCCATCCCGGATACCTATTGGCCGATATGAATCCCGCCCGGAGCAGCTTCTCTACCTCCTCTCTGATAGGTCCGGCCATCTTGGAGGCGATGACTCTCTTCTTCTGTTGAATGGGGCGGACCTTGGGGTCGAGGTTGAGACGATGACACGCCACGTCCGCGTCGATCCCTGGCATGTCCGCTGCGCTCCAGGCGAAGACATCAACATTCTCTTGTACACACCTCCGGATCTTTTCCTGGTCCTGGGGAGTGAGTTCTCCGCTGATCTTTACGCTTTCTTTTCTTCCGCCTCTGGTGAGGATCTCGACCTCCAGAACTTCCACAGCCGCCCTCAGCCTTGAGGGTTCTTCTTCCTCCTGCTCTCTCAACTCCTCTTCCAGATCCTTCAACCCGTACCTAACTCCTGAGCCTTCCACAGCCGCCACCCTCACCTGGGCCTTTCCTCCCTCTCCTCTCTCCAACTCTTCTCCTTCAGCCATTTCCTCCTCCACTACAAGACTTCCCTCCACTCCTGCTCCTACTCTCCCCACCTCTTCTTCTCCAGCCACTTGCTCTACCGCCATCGCTGGCTCCACCGCAATGCCTCTCTCCACTCCTCCTCCTCTCTCCAACTCCTCTCCTTCAGTCATCTCCTCCTCCGCTACAAGACTTCCCTCCACTCCTGCTCCTACTCTCCCCACCTCTTCTTCTCCAGCCACTTGTTCTCCCGCCATCGCTGGCTCCACCGCAATGCCTCTCTCCACTCCTCCTCTCTCCAACTCCTCTCCTTCAGTCATCTCCTCCTCCGCTACAAGACTTCCCTCCACTCCTGCTCCTACTCTCCCCACCTCTTCTTCTCCAGCCACTTGCTCTCCCGCCATCGCTGGCTCCACCGCAATGCCTCTCTCCACTCCTCCTCCTCTCTCCAACTCCTCTCCTTCAGTCATCTCCTCCTCCGCTACAAGACTTCCCTCCACTCCTGCTCCTACTCTCCCCAACTCCTCTCGCTCCATCCTTGCTCCCAGCTCCTCTGCATCCCCCCTCCAGGAGATGGTGTTGACCGCCGTTACATAGCATTCCCGAGCCGCCTTCGGATCCCCTCTCACCCTGATCTGGGTTCCCCCCGAATTGAGCTTCAAGCACTGATGGAAAGAGGACGGAACGCATCTAAAGGCGCTGATAAGAGGGCGCCCAAAGATCGCATTGTAACTGCTGGGGGCGTCCACTATCACGAAACGACAATTCCTGGACAGTCCTCCCAGGGTCACTTGAAGTCCTACTCCTCCCTCAACCTCTTTTCTCTCTCCCGAGAAACCAAACAACGGCCCGTCCCCCGCCAACACCCTTCGAGCCTCCACCCTCATCTCATTGAAAGCCTTCTTGAAGATTACATTGACAGAACTCCCGTTGTCCACCAAAATACGGGATACCGTGAAGTTCTCAATGGCAGTCCTGATCACCAACGCGTCGCAGAAAGGGTCCTCGTGATCAGGTAGGTCCCTTCTGGAAAACGTGATTTTCTCATCCGGGGGTGGGGTTTGCGACGTCGAGGCAACGCTCCGACGATACATAGTGTGAAGACTGGCCTTACGGGTGGCCTCGATCCCCACCCCCCCATGAATCACTCCAATCCCCCCTCGATCTCCTGTATCTGACCGGTCCACACACCGATCTTCCTCCACGGCTCCCGGCACCTCCACTATCCGCACTGCCTGTTGTCGGTCTTCTCCTCCTCTCCCTCTCTTCAACTCCAAGAACTCGTGACACGTTGTCGTCGCGTGACCCTCCTCCTCATGGAAGTCACAATAGGGCAAAACTCCCTCTCCTCGCCTCTCTTCTGGGGGATTCCTCCTCCTCCCCACTCCTGCTCTCCCACGGTCTCTTCCTCTCCCTCTCCCTCTGCCTATGGCCATAGCTTGCTGAGGTGGGGGTGGGAGCGGCCTCGGACCATGCCCCCATCCTAGCGGATGAAACCTTCCTGGTCCTGGATAAAAGTTTCTTCCCCCCTGCGGAGGACCCCTTCCAGGCCCCTGAACCGGGACTCCCGGCTGCCTCCATCCCGACTCCGGGTGTGCGGGCCCCCTTAGTTCCTCCCTTCTCCTTCCCTCTGGCTGCCTTCCCCCTCCTGGCTCCCTCTGCTCTACTTCCGTCAACCTTGCCAGCTTCCTTGCAAAAGCTGGGTTCGCCGCCTCCATGGATATTTCTTTTGCGGCCTTCTCCATCAACCCCTCGAAGGACAACGACGCCTTCCGGGTGAGGCTCATCTTGAAGAAACCTTCCCTCAGCCCTACGGTGAAGGCCATCTGGAGGGCGAAACCAGGCACCTCCTGGATGTCCAGCATCTCCTCCTGGAAACGATCCACGTACTGAGCCAAGGACTCGTCCGCCTTTTGCTTGATCAGGAAGATGGACTCCGGGTTCCTCTTCCTCTTCTTAGAGGTCGAGAAACGCAGCTGGAAACTCCTGCTCAGGTCTTTGAAGCAATAAATAGAACCAGTAGGGAGTTGATGGAACCAGTCCCTAGCCTTGTCCTTCAAAGTGATAGCGAAGAGGCGGCACTTGAAGGCGTCCGTCATAGGTCTGATGGACACTGCGTTCTCAAACCACTGCAAGTGTTGGAGGGGATCATCCTTCCCTACGTAGTAGTTCATCTCCGGCTCGCGGAACCCTTCGGGAACGGGTGCCGAGAGGACCAACTCGCAAAAAGGAGATCCTCTCGCCGGTGGTCTCGCCAGGTCCACTCGCGCCACTAGCTCCGCGGGCGCGACGGCACTCGCCGGACTGGGGAAGAGCTCCCTTCCTTCCACCTCTCGCCGACTTCCTTCCGCCACTATTTCTTTTCCTGGCCGCCTCCCGGGTGCATCTTCACCTACCCTTGCCGAGTCGACCCCTCCCCTGGGCGCGAGGTCCGGCACCTGAGGTGGGGGAGTTTCGCACTCGCCTCTCTGTGCGAGTTGCTTCAACATGTCCATGATCCCTCCGATGGATGACATGAACTCTGCCCTCCCGACATATTCCCCCAGCCTTGGGGACCCTCCGTCTTCTCCTCCCGCATCTCCCGCCATGAGGTCACCCTTCGTTCTTCCGCACAAGCTGCGGTTCCACGCTCACCGCACCAAAAATGTTGGAACCAACAAAGTCGACTCCACCTAAAGCTCGGAACTACAGGGGCAACTCGTGCTTACTCCCTTGGGATTACGCTCAAGGCGAGGAACTAGACCGGGAGCTTCAGTGAGGAGGTCCCGCCTCTTACCCGGAAGAGACTAAAACTAAAGCTCTTCCCCTCCCTAGCCAATACTGAGCTAGGTGCCTTAGAAGGGAGAGGAGTCAAGAATGCTTGCTTTTCTAAGGCACCTCACCGGTCTATTTATAGGCCCTTGAACTGGGACTGCAAATAACTAAACTAATCCATCCTGAAATTACCGGAATGCCCCCGGCTAGGTCTGCCAATAGCCGAACTCCGCTGTCCTAAAAGACTAATTGCAGACCACCCAGGGTAAAAGAGTAAAAATACCCCTGGGCCCCAAAAGGTGGGCCTGGCCCTACCTGAAATGGCCCTGAACCAAGATGGCCCCTCTCTCCGGGTACCTCTCGCTAGGGTACCTCTCGCTAGGCTCCTCTCGCCAGGCTGGAGCCTCTCGCCTGGGCCCTCACGCTCACCCGGAGCCTCTCGCCTGGGCCCACCCGCTCGCCTGGAGCCTCTCGCCTGGGCCCACTCGCCAGGCTGCGAGCCCGAGGTTGTACACTGATAGAATCTTTTCACATTTAGTTTGGGTGTCTACCATGTGTTATGTTGGATATTCTCAAAAATAAAAATAAAAATAAAAAAAATATATATATTGTCCTTTGTGTGTGTGTGTGTATATATATATATATATATATATATAATTCCTTACCCACTGTTAGGATAAGAATACATTTTTCCCCAATTATCTTCTAACATGGTATCAAAGCACGGTATAGTCCCAACTTAGCTCTCTTCAAATGTCTCTTTCCTCGCGATGCATTCCTGTTGAAGATGCTTGCAGTGATTGACATTTCCATGGTATAGTGATGATTGTGAGATCTTTGCTTTACTTCTCAGTTCCATTGAGCCATGTTTTCAACATGTGCAAGAATTGCAAAGAATACAAAGGAGCTTTGTGACACCTTACATATGATGTTCTCTCAAGCAAATAATCTGACTCGCTTGGATGAATTATTCTCCAAAGTGGCTGAACTACGACAGGTAGGGCTGAACATATTATTTGAAACTCGAAAGTCGGTCGAAAATCGTTCGAAAACTGAGCTGAATCGGAATCGGTTAAAATTGATTCAACTCAATTTGAGTTGATTCAATTTGAATCTGATTTCGAGTCGATTTCGAGCCAACCCTGAATCACTCGAAATATGATTCGAATCAACTCGAATTAATTAAAAAAATTATGTATTTATTAATATATTCTTATTTTAAGATTAAAAATAACAAAATCTAAATCTAAATAAAAAGAATGATGGATTTAAGTGTTTCATTTGTTAAATTTATATGTTTCCCAATTTAATTTTGAGCAAACTAGGAATAAAATGAAAAGTTGCTCAATTTCGAGCCGACTCGATTCGATTTCGACCCGACTCAATTCGATTTCGAGCCGATCCGATTCGATTTCGAGCCGACCCGATTCGATTTTGAGCAGACTCGGAATCGAGTCATTTTGAGTCGAGCCGACTCGACACGAAATCAATTTTGATTTCGAGTCAAGTTTGAGTAAAAAATTTCGATTTCGAGTCGAGTAAAAATCACTCGAACTCAACTCGATATCAGCCCTAGAGTCCGAAAGGAAATTTCTTTTTTGTGAGCAGCTTCGTATTTTTCCATTTTAAAGAATTCTGCAATCTAGTGGACGCATGTTGAGCTAATATGGATTTGTGAGATTTATGTCATGTATATGTACTGTGCCGTATCTTTCATTTTATTACGCAAGACCTCTCTCTCTCTCTCGCTCTCTCACTCTCGCTCGCACACAACTCTGTCGACGTCGTTTTTCCGGCCACCCAATCCCATTATGGACAATCTTGAGCTGTTCTTGCATGAGCTCCTTCTAGGATCTTTGTCCTTGTGGAATGCAAAGTGGCCCAGGTATGCGGTGGCCGCTCCTTCCACTGTCTTGGAAATGCTATGTTTCTTTATCAAAAATGGAGTTAATTTTTGGCCTCTGTCTTTGCTGTGACTATGCTCTTTGCCGTGCCAGTGGGAAGAGTGACTTTCTATGTAATATTCCTGCTCCAAACCTCGGGTCGGGAGATCTTGAGGATTATCTTTAGGAAGCGCTTGCTGGAGATTCCGATCCAGCAGCTTCAAATAGAGATCTGGACGTATTTCTTTTGCCTAGTCCTCAGAGCCGCCATATTTATGGCCTGCATTTGTTCTCTGATCACCTTCATAAACCTGTTTATCGCAACAAGTTTGGATCCGGTAGCGTGACGTAGTTTTTCTTCGTCTTCTTCTTCTTCTTCTTTAATGACCACTGCTTGGCCGTTGATGCTGATTGATCGTTTCTCTTAGTCATACTTTCATAGTAAGAAACTGATAAAAGCCGTTTGGGGAATTTTTTGTGTGTTGTTATTTCTTCATAGTTATAGTCGATTAGATATTGTGGTTTATTTTTATTGTGTGCCGTTTAGGGGCTTTTTCTTGTGGAGATACTTTAAAGACTACTGCATGTGCGTCCCAATCAGATTAGTGTTGGCATTATCTATTCATCTAGCACAACCAAAACTCCAAGATTAGCTTCATAAAGTAGGATATGGTTTTATCCTTGTTCGCTGTTGCGTCAAAATGTTTTCTTGTCGTAAATGACAAATTAAACGTCCACGTTTTCACAAACGTAATGAGGTCATACTATTGCAAAAATATCAATTCCCAACTACTGACTCGAGGGCATCTAACAATGGATTTAGCAACTTGAATTATCACTTATGAATAATGTTCATAAGTGATAATTTGGTTGACCTTTTAACCTATCTTTGGCCAGCAGCTGTTGCCCCTCTTCTTATGGTGAGTGTATTCATTGAGAAGCTATATGTTTATGTTGATCTGCTTTTGTATTGCAATTGGGCCGGTTCTATTTCTATAATTTTCTCTATTTTTGAACTCAAGATATTGACAGATCCTGATATATATATATATATATATATCTTATTCGTATATATATAAGGGAATATAGATATTTGGAGGCACACCATAGATTGAATATTGACCATTGGATCATGAGAGAGAGCATGAGAGGGGGGAGATTTGGGAGTGAGAGAGTGGAGGGAGAGGGAGAGAGAGCATGAGAGGGGGGAGATTTGGGAGAGAGAGAGTGGAGGGAGAGAGGGGGGGGGGGGCAGAGAGAAGGAGAGAGAGATAGAGGGGGGAGTGATAAAGAGAGAGGGAGAGATTAATTTATAGATTTAAATTTGCAAAATTGTATAAAATAAAAATATGAATAGTACTTCATATTTTTTTTGCGGTCATTTTAAGTACTCATATGTCTTTTTAAACAAAAAAAGATTTCGGGTGCGTGTGCAACCCCTCATAGGCGGGCGCAGCTCGCAGCAACAAATCGAGCATGGATGAATTCCGTGCACAGGCGGGCGAAGCCCGCCTGGATGCGGCCGAAGGCCGCCCGAGAGCATCGAGCACGGGCGTAGCTCGTGCGAAGATGCTCGTGTGTATATATATATATATATGTATATATATAGGAGGAAAATTACTGAATGAGAGAAGTTGTCCATGTCATTTATCATTTTTCTGTTCTATTTTATTGAACTAGGGCTCTAAATCCACTTGTGACAAACACATGCATATATATCATTTTTCTGTTCTATTTTATTGAACTCGGGCTCTAAATCCACTTGTGACAAACACACGCATATATCACACTTCTCCTAATGTAGTGCATGAATTATCCATGGATTGCATGAAGGCAATCCGAGGAGTGTAGGTAACTTGTCTGTTCATACTAACTTGATATTACATAGCATGTAGAACTTTTTGAGAAATACAAAGAGAAATCGAAGCATGTAGAACTTTTTTTTCAATGATTTTATAATTTTCAATGATTTTTTAATTTAAAAAATAAAAGAAAACTACTGTTTTACCAAAAGGCAATGGAAGCAGTGATCGGAATATTAAATTTTCAGTGACATCATAAAACAACGTTATCGCTAGCGATAACGTTAGCGTGTTACAATAATATCCAGAACGTTGGAAATGCTCAAAATGTGTGATTTTATATATTTTCCTTTTTCAAATTTTAAAGTTTTGAAATGGACATGAAAGTTAAAACTAAAAAAGGCAAATCAAGAAAAAGGATAACATGCATAATACACCATTCATAACTCCAAAGATAGTGAGTTAAAGCACATGAGTTGGGAAGGACACGGTGAAAGATGACTTAAAAAAATATATGGAAAAAAAGTTCCAACAATACACATGCAAATATGTTAATCAAAATATCACAAATATATATATGTGTCATTACAATAACCCCGTGCTAAGCAGCTGATGGATATGGAGAGATGCAGATATGTCGTATGTTGGTATGTTAATCCCATATGCATACACAAGAGATTGCTTAGCCTAACACTCTTTTCTCCCAATATCTCTCATGGCTCACTAGAACCCTCCCCGGTCAAGGACAAGACATGAGTCTCATCTTGACACAACCCTATGTCCCCGTTATTGTGATACACATAAAATGTGAGAATGATCATAAATATATTAATCTTCACTCAAGATACTAATACTAACACTATGACATGATGCATGATAGAGTGAATTAAATGATGTCACAGTAGAAGCAATCATCATAAAAGCTAATAAAGAACTCGTTTGGTGGGTCTGCAGGCGGTGCATCCCAAAACTCAGCGAGAGTGCGATATGTTAGCAGGTGAAGCCTAAATATTGGATGCTCCTCACAATATCCATCCTCTAGGGCGGGGTCAGTGACGATAATGAAAGGTGCTTCCATAAATCGATACTCAAACATGCGAGGATCACCTGAATCTCATCCTCATCAGGATGTGGTGGCTCATCAGGAAGCTCAACATGGGGTCGTCATAGAATTCGTCACTAGGGCCAAGGTCCTTCAGATGAGTACCATCGCAAGGGGTAGTGTCCCCTTGAATGCATGACATAGCCACTACGAGATCAACATCATGCTCTGGGCTCTCGGTCGTGATGTGACTAAGGGTAATGACAATGGGAGAGCAACACAAATCTGCACTCAAGAATGGATCCGTGGGTGCGGTGTCTGGAAATGGGTTTGTGCTTGGGGTGCGAACTAATCCGGTGTATGACAGAGGAGGAGGTGTGGGTGAGGGACTTAACACTACATACTCAATAGGTCACTCATGCTCGCTCTCAATCGGGGTCACAAGAATTGGGTCAGAAACAAGAGATAGGTCACTCACTGAGCTAAGCACCTCACTGAGGTGAGAGCAATCCGCATTAGGTATCACTTCTGTCATGACTGACAGGACAGTGGTAGACGTCGTGGTGACCTCAGTATGGGATGGACTCGTACTGCGGAGGTCAAGCTGAGAACCCCATCGACCAGCTCTTGTGGATCTCAATGACTGTTCATAACGAAGGGCGAGTTGATTGTCTGTTCGAGGGACTTCGAGCTATGATAAGCTACATCAGTACGTTTGTCAAACCGTAGTCCAGACCGAAATTGGGAAAGGGTCATGGCTGGGTCCTCTCGAATATCACTCCTTACCACTAACTCGTCAAAACGATCCCAGTACACAGTGACAGACATGGATCTTTGCTGAAGGGAATATAATTGGTCGAGCAAGCGACTCCAATACGACGAAGGCAGATGCCTCTAACACAATGCACGCTTCATGTCCACTCAACCAGTGATGCGACGAAGACGGTCTCGCTCGCGGGTCCTCTCTACGTTGACCCAATATGCCCTCGCCTGATCTAAAAGTCTAAGTTTCGAAAACTTGACGCGACGTTCACCGAATACCTCAAAATGATCAAGATAATACTTCATATCCACGAGCCAATAACTGAAAGACTCAGAACTCGATGAACCATAAAAGAAAGGTGCAACAGTACGAAACTGACTCTCAAGATCTCTGTCAAAACGATGATCCTCATAATGATCATCCCTAAGGTAACCGGGTCGTGTCGAAGGATCAACACGATCCGCTCGCGTGCAAGAATATGAATGACGACAATCATCATACTGATCGTCACTAGTGTAGCGGGGTCGTGTCAGTGGGTCAACACAATATCTAAAAGTGGTGTGCTGCGACCGAGAATAATCGTCGTAATAACGTGAGGGTCTCTATGAAGAGGCTTGATAGGAGCGTGTGGAAATGGACTCGGAATAACAGTGATACATAGACATGAAAAAAGCCTATAGACTCTACGACTGTGTATCGAAAAGTGTACGTAACCTGGCTACGTGCAACCTGCCTATGATACCAATTGATGTTGGACGAATCTATAGGCGGCGATCTAACCCTACTTGCTATGCAAAAGACTGGTGGTTAGATCACAATTGGATAATAAATACTGTCATCTCACACAGAATATTGAAACCAAGATACAAATAATTTATTAGGACAAACAACTTAGGCTTTCCTCCGTGTGGACCGCTTGACCGGTGAAAATAAGTCCCCGCAAACGGAGCCTAAGATTTCTTCTCCTTTCTCCCTTCTTATATTAATGTACAAATACATGTATGTTTTTTACAATTGAGAAATTAATAAAATTATTTTTTGTTTCTCGGCATTTCATGTTTTTCTACAATATGAAAGAAAGCTATTTTAGCATATCTTTGTTGTGCCTGTTCAACTTCATGTCTTGATAATAATAATCGCCAAAAGAATGTAAGATCACAATTTCACAATTTCACGATTTCACAATAATTTAGAATCATTTATTTTATGCTATAGACAAGTGTAGTAAATCATAGGAACTTATAGTTTAAGTGTTAAAAATTTTAGATAAATTTTGTAGCAGACATTTAATCCTCATTAGCCTATAGACAAATGTAGTAAATCATAGGAACTTATAAATTTTGTAGCAGACATTTAATCCTCATTAAAAATTTTAGATAAATTTTGTACCATGTTATTTTCATTGCTCAACATGAAGGGAACACCTTAGCAAACTTATTGTAAAGCTCAATAGAAGGAAAAAAGCCTAAGATTTGGGTTCCCAAAACACTATCGTCCAAGTCATTTAGACCTATAGGGGTTCCCAAATCATGTCTACATATACCTTGAGCTTAATGAGTGACTGAGGCTCCGTTTGGGGGACTTATTTTTACCGGTTAAGCGGTTAATTTAAGGCCCGGTACACGCGGCCGTAACCGCTTGACCGGTGAAAATAAGTCCCCCCAAACAGAGCCTGAGTATATAATAATCATCATATGGTTTACTTATGTACGTCATGATCACTATGATAACAAACCTAATTTAATAAAACATTTTTTGATTTCAATTTTTGTTTTTTTTGTAGTTTTTAATCACATCCTTATATGTGCCCATTACTACCTGTTTGAGAGACATCCTGCATGCATTTAAATTTCTGAATAACTCCTACATGTTCTGCTTACGGTTAGTAATACAGTTGGTGGCAGAATCTACCACCGGCAATAAAGTTCTGTATAGTAGCAACAAGTTTGTTTTGTGTGTCTCCATGATGTCGTATTTATGTAACTATGAAACATGGGTATGATCATGCATTTCACTACTATTATCATGATAAGCTATCGATCCTACTATGTGGATGTTTAAAGTCTTTAAAGTACATGTATACGATCACGTCTCATGATTCTAGGATCATCAAAGATTTTATCTTAAGAAATTAAATGACTATTTATTTTCTACGTCTAGATATGTTGTGCATCATTCGTCAATACTTGCAACATACATATGTCTGCAAAGCAGAGAATCTTTTATTACCTTTTATGATGATTGCTTCTACTTTGACATCATTTAATTCACTCTATCATGCATCATGTCATAGTGTTAGTATTAGTATCTTGAGTGAAGATTAATATATTTCTGATCATTCTTGCATTTTATGTGTATCACAATAACGGGGACATAGGGTTGTGTCAAGTTGAGATGTTCACCTGAAATTCATGTCTTGTCCTTGACCGGGGAGGGTTCTAGTGAGCCATGAGAGACATTGGGAGAAAAGAGTGTTAGGCTAAGCAATCTCTTTTGTATGCGTATGAGATTAACATACCAACATACGACATATGTGCATCTCTCCATGTCCATCAGTTGCTTACGGGGTTATTGTAATTACACATATATTTGTGATATTTTGATTAACACATTTGCATGTGTATTGTTGGAACATTTTTTTCCATATATTTTTAAGTGATCTTTCACCTTGTCCTTCCCAACTCATGTGCTTTAACTCACTATCTTTGGAGTTATGAATGGTGTATTATGCATGTTATCCTTTTTCTTGATTTGCCTTTTTCAGTTTTAACTTCCATGTCCATTTCAAAACTAAAAAAAAAGGAAAATCTATAAAATCACACATTTTGAGCATATCCACCGCTCTGGATATTATTGTAACACGCTAACGTTATCGCTAGCGATAACTTTGTTTTATGATGTCACAGAAAATTTAATACTCCGAACACTGCTTCCATTGCCTTTTAGTAAAACAGTAGTTTTCTTTTATTTTTAAATTAAAAAATGATTGAAAGTTATAAATTCATTGAAAAAAAGTTCTACATGCTTTCATTTCTCTTTGTATTTCTCAAAAAGTTCTACATGCTATGTAATATCTAGTTAGTATGAACAGATAATTTACCTACACTCCTCGGATTGCCTTCATGCAATCCATAGATAATTCATGCGCTACATTAGGAGAAGTGTGATATATGCATGTGTTTGTCACAAGTGGATATATATAGGAGGAAAAGTACTGAATGAGAGAAGTTGTCCATGTCATTTATCATTTTTCTGTTCTACATATATGTATGTATATATATATATATACATACATACGAGCATCTTTGCACGGGCTACGCCCGTGCTCGATGCTCTTGGGCGGCCTTCGGCCGCATCCAGGCGGGCTTCGCTCGCCTGCGCACGGGCTTCTCCCGTGCTCTATGCATTGCTGCGGTCCCGCCTATGAGGGGGTTGCACACGAACCCAAAATATATTTTTAAAAAAAATATATATATGAGTACTTAAAATGACCGCAAAAAAATATGAAGTACTATTTCTATTTTTATTTTTTACAATTTTGCAAATTTTAATTATAAAAATTAATTAATCTCTCCCTCTCTCTTTATCACTCCCCCCTCTATCTCTCTCTCCTTCTCTCTCCCGCCCCCCTCTCTCTCTCCCTCCACTCTCTCTTTCCCAAATCTCCCCACTCTCATGCTCTCTCTCCCTCTCCCTCCACTCTCTCACTCCCAAATCTCCCCCCTCTCATGCTCTCTCTCATGATCCAATGACCAATATTCAATCTATGGCGTGCCTCCAAATATCTATATTCCCTTATATATAAAATAATAAGATATATATATATATATATGTGTATATATATATATATATATATATATATATATCTGGATCTGTCAATATCTTGAGTTCAAAAATAGAGAAAATTATAGAACTAGAACCGACCCAATTGAAATACAAAAGCCGATCAACATAAACACATAGTTTTTCAATGTATACACTCGCCATAAGAAGAGGGACAACAGCTGCTGGCCAAAGATAGGTTAAAAGGCCAACCGAATTATCACTTATGAACATTATTCATAAGTGATAATTCAAGTTGCTAAATCCATTGCTAGATGCGCTCGAGTCAGTAGTTGGAAATTGATATTTTTTGCAGTAGTATGACCTCATTACGTTTGTGAAAATGTGGACGTTTAATTTGTCCTTTACGACAAGAAAACATCTTGACACAACAGCCAACAAGGATAAAACCATAACCTACTTTATGAAGCTAATCCTGGAGATTTGGCTGTGCTAGATGAATGGATAATGCCTACCCTAATCTGATTGGGATGTACATACAGTAGTTCTTAAAGTATCTCCACAAGAAAAAGTCACCAAACGACACACAATAAAAATAAACCACATTATCTAATCGACTATAACTAATAAGAAATAACAGCACACAAAAAAGCCCCCAAACGACCTTTATCAGTTTCTTACTATGAAAGTATGATTAAGAGAAACGATCAATCAGCATCAACGGCCAAGCAGTATTCATCAAAGAAGAAGAAGAAGATGAAGAAGAAGAAGAAGAAGAGAAGAAAAACTACGTCACGCTGCCGGATCCAAACCAGCTGCGACAAACAGGTTTATGAAGGTGATCAGAGAACAAATACAAGCCATAAATATGACGGTTCTGAGGATTAGGCAAAGAAGTACGTCCAGATCTCTATTTGAAACTGCTGGATCAGAATCTCGGGCAGGCGCTTCCTAGAGATAAACCTCAAGATCTCCCTACCCGAGGTTTGGAGTAAAAATATTACATAGAAAGCCACCCTTCCTACTGGCACAACAAAGTGCATAGTCACAACAAAGACAAAGAGGCCGAAAATAACTCTATTTCCGATGGAGAAACAAAGCATTTCCCAGGAGGTGGAAGGAGCGGCCACCGCATACCTGTGCCACATCGCATTCCACAAGGACAAAGATCCTAGAAAGATCCCATTCAAGAACAGCTCAAGATTGCCCATAATTGGGTGCTGGTGGCCGGAAAAACGGCGCCGACAGAGCTGTGTGCGAGAGAGAGGGAGAGAGAGAGGGAGAGAGAGAGAGCGAGAGAGTGAGAGAGAAAGAGAGAGGTCTTGCGTAATAAAATGAAAGATACAACACAGTATATATACAGGACATAAATCTCACAAATCTATATTAGCTCAACATGTGTCCACTAGATTGCAGAATTCTTTAAAATGGGAAAATACGAAGCTGCTCACAAAATTTTTTTTTCCTTTCACCGGACTCTAGCGCTTATATCGAGTCGAGTTCGAGTGATTTTGAATCGACTCGAAATCGAAATTTTTGACTCGAACTCGGCTCGAAATCGAAATTGATTTCGAATCGAGTCGGCTCGACTCAAAATGACTCGATTCCAAGTCTGCTCGAAATCGAATCGGGTCGGCCGAATTGAATCGAGTCGGTTCGAAATTGAGCAACTTTTCATTTTATTCCTAGTTTGCTCAAAATTAAATTGGGCAACATATAAATTTAACAAATGAAACACTTAAAGCCATCAATCTTTTTATTTAGATTTAGATTTTGTTATTTTTAATCTTAAAATAAGAATATATTAATAAATACATATTTTTTTAATTAATTCGATTTAATTCGAATCATATTTCGAGTGATTCAGGGCTGACTCGAAATCAACTTGAAATTAGATTCAAATTGAATCAACTCAAATTGAGTTGAACCAATTTTAACCGATTCCGATTCAGCTCAATTTTCGAATGATTTTCGAGCGACTTTTGAGTTTCAAATAGTATGCTCAGCCCTACCTGTCGTAGTTCAGCCACTTTAGAGAATAATTCATCCAAGCGAGTCAGATTATTTGCTTGAGAGAACATCATATGTAAGGTGAAAGGAATTTTTTTTTGTGAGCAATTTCATATTTTCCCATTTTAAAGAATTCTGCAATCTAGTGGACACATGTTGAGCTAATATAGATTTGTGAGATTTATGTCCTGTATATATACTGTGACGTATCTTTCATTTTATTACGCAAGACCTCTCTCTCTCTCTCTCGCGCGCGCTCTCTCTCTCTCGTTCGCTCGCACACAGCTCTGTCGGCGCCGTTTTTCCGGCCACCCAATCCCATTATGGACAATCTTGAGCTGTTCTTGCATGAGCTCTTTCTAAGATCTTTGTCCTTGTGGAATGCGCTGTGGCTCAGGTATGCGGTGGCCGCTCCTTCCACCGTCTGGGAAATGCTTTGTTTCTCCATCAGAAATGGAGTTATTTTTGGCCTCTTTGTCTTTGCTGTGCCAGTGGGAAGGGTGACTTTCTATGTAATATTCCTGCTCCAAACCTCAAGTCGGGAGATCTTGAGGATTATCTTTAGGAAACTCTTGCTTGAGATTCCGATCCAGCAACTTCAAATAAAGATCTGAACGTACTTCTTTTGCCTAGTTCTCAGAGCTGCCATATTTATGGTCTGCATCTGTTCTCTGATCACCTTCATAAACCTGTTTGCCGCATCAGGTTTGGATCCGGCAGCGTGACGTAGTTTTTCTTCGTCTTTTTCTTCTTCTTCCCCCTCCTCTTCTTCTTTTTTAATGACTACTGCTTGACCGTTGATGCTGATTGATCGTTTTATTTAGTCATACTTTCATAGTAAGAAATTGATAAAGGCCGTTTGGGGGATTTTGTGTGTGTTGTTATTTCTTCTTAGTTATAGTCGATTTGTTATTGCGGTTTATTTTTATTCTGTGTCGTTTGGGGGCTTTTTCTTGTGGAGATACTTTAAAGACTACTGCATGTGCATCCCAATCAGATTAGGGTCGACATTATTTATTCATCTAGCATGACCAAAACTCCAGGATTAGCTTCATAAAGTAGGCCATGGTTTTATCCTTGTTCGCTGTTACGCCAAGATGTTTTCTTGTCGTAAATGACAAATTAAACGTCCACGTTTTCACAAACGTAATGAGGTCATACTATTGCAAAAAATATCAATTCCCAACTACTGACTCGAGGGCATCTAGCAATGGATTTAACAACTTGAATTATCACTTATGAATAATGTTCATAAGTGATAATTTGGTTGACCTTTTAACCTATCTTTGGCCAGCAGCTGTTGCCCCTCTTCTTATGGTGAGTGTATTCATTGAGAAACTATATGTTTATGTTGATCGACTTTTGTATTGCAATTGGGCCGGTTCTATTTATATTATTTTCTCTATTTTTGAACTCAAGATATTGAAAGATCCTGATACACACACAGTCACACACACACACACACACACACACACACACACAATTATAGCCATCGATGGTCGGATGCCCTAATCCTCCTTTTATTATAAATAGATGGTTTGTGGGTTGGTTGAAGGCATTTGCAGAATTTGGTGTAAAGAAATCCAGGATTCCAGCGATCAATCCACGACGTCGACTCCGTGAAACCCCAGATGACGACTCCTTGGTGTGTATCGCCCTCATCAAGCTTTCCCCCAACATTAGTCCTCTTTTTCCCCCTCCTAAACCATCATCCGCAGCCTCTATTAGTGTTAGGTCCATTGCCCACAATGTCCTAGATTTGAAGAAGTCAAATAGGTCATTGATACACACAAAGTTGTATTTAATGTATGCTTAAATTCATGCATGCAGATAGTTCTTGTAACACTGATAGGACATGTATTCCAAGTGATGTGATAGGTGGTCACAAAGTATACTTGCTGGATAGGCTGAAAATCGTCTAAGTCCACAGACGTTGAGCGAGAACTATTCACTCAACGCCAGGTGAGTAAATTCGTTGAATATAGCTCGTTAGTCTAAGCCTAAACATTGACTAGACAAAAATGTGGCTAAATCCACATGCGTTGAGTGAAGTCAACTCACTCAACGCCATATGGCTGAAAGCTTTGAGTAATGCTCAACTAGTCCAAGCCTAAGATCAATCTGGCTAAGTCCAAGCCTAAGATCAATCACTTGAATCTCATCCTCATCAGAATGTGGTGGGTCATAAGGAAGCTCAACAGGGGGGTCGTCATAGAATTCGTCACTAGGGCCAAGGTCCTTCAGATGAGTACCATCGCAAGGGGTAGTGTCCCCTTGAATGCATGGCATAGCCACTACGAGATCAACATCATGCTCTGGGCTCTCGGTCGTGATGTGACTAAGGGTAATGACAATGGGAGAGCAACACAAATCTGCACTCAAGAATGGATCCGTGGGTGCGGTGTCTGGAAATGGGTTTGTGCTTGGGGTGCTAACTAATCCGGTGTATGACAAAGGAGGAGGTGTGAGTGAGGGACTTAACACTACAGACTCAATAGGTCACTCATGCTCGCTCTCAGTCGGGGTCACAAGAATTGGGTTAGAAACAAGAGATAGGTCACTCACTGGGCTAAGCACCTTACTGGGGTGAGAGCAATCCGCATTAGGTATCACTTCTGTCATGACTGACAGGACAGTGGTAGACGTCGTGGTGACCTCAGTATGAGATGGACTCGTACTGCGGAGGTCAAGGTGAGAACCCCATCGACCAACTCTTGTGGATCTCAATGACTGTTCATAACGAAGGGCGAGTTGATTGTCTGTTCGAGGGACTTCGAGCTATGATAAGCTACATCAGTACGTTTGTCAAACCGTAGTCCAGACCGAAATGGGAAAGGGTCATGGCTGTGTCCTCTCGAATATCACTCCTTACCACTAACTCGTCAAAACGATCCCAGTACACAGTGACAGACATGGATCTTTGCTGAAGGGAATATAATTGGTCGAGCAAGCGACTCCAATACGACGAAGGCAGATGCTTCTAACACAATGCACGCTTCATGTCCACTCAACCAGTGATGCGACGAAGACGGTCTCGCTCGCGGGTCCTCTCTACGTTGACCCAATATGCCCTCGCCTGATCTAAAAGTCTAAGTTTCGAAAACTTGACGCGACGTTCACCGAATACCTCAAAATGATCAAGATAATACTTCATATCCACGAGCCAATAATTGAAAGACTCAGGACTCGATGAACCATAAAAGAAAGGTGCAACAGTACGAAACTGACTCTCAAGATCTCTGTCAAAGCGATGATCCTCATAATGATCATCCCTAAGGTAACCGGGTCGTGTCGAAGGATCAACACGATCCGCTCGCGTGCAAGAATATGAATGACGACAATCATCATACTGATCGTCACTAGTGTAGCGGGGTCGTGTCAGTGGGTCAACACAATATCTAAAAGTGGCGTGCTGCGACCGAGAATAATCGTCGTAATAACGTGAGGGTCTCTCTGAAGAGGCTTGATAGGAGCGTGTGGAAATGGACTCGGAATAACAGTGATACATAGACATGAAAAAAGCCTATAGACTCTACGACTGTGTATCGAAAAGTGCACGTAACCTGGCTACGTGCAACCTGCCTATGATACCAATTGATGCTGGACGAATCTATAGGCTTTCCTCCGTGTGGACCGCTTGACCGGTGAAAATAAGTCCCCGCAAACGGAGCCTAAGATTTCTTCTCCTTTCTCCCTTCTTATATTAATGTACAAATACATGTATGTATTTTACAATTGAGAAATTAATAAAATTATTTTTTGTTTCTCGGCATTTCATGTTTTTCTCAATTTGAAAGAAAGCTATTTTAGCATATCTTTGTTGTGCCTGTTCAACTTCATCTAGCTTAACTTTGTGATAAATGTCTTGATAATAATAATCGCCAAAAGAATGTAAGATCACAATTTCACAATTTCACGATTTCACAATAATTTAGAATCATTTATTTTATGCTATAGACAAGTGTAGTAAATCATAGGAACTTATAGTTTAAGTGTTAAAAATTTTAGATAAATTTTGTAGCAGACATTTAATCCTCATTAGCCTATAGACAAATGTAGTAAATCATAGGAACTTATAAATTTTGTAGCAGACATTTAATCCTCATTAAAAATTTTAGATAAATTTTGTACCATGTTATTTTCATTGCTCAACATGAAGGGAACACCTTAGCAAACTTATTGTAAAGCTCAATAGAAGGAAACAAGCCTAAGATTTGGGTTCCCAAAACACTATCGTCCAAGTCATTTTGACCTATAGGGGTTCCCAAATCATGTCTACATATACCTTGAGCTTAATGAGTGACTGAGGCTCCGTTTGGGGGACTTATTTTTACCGGTTAAGCGGTTAATTTAAGGCCCGGTACACGTGGCCGTAACCGCTTGACCAGTGAAAATAAGTCCCCCCAAACAGAGCCTCAGTATATAATAATCATCATATGGTTTACTTATGTACGTCATGATCACTATGATAACAAACCTAATTTAATAAAACATTTTTTGATTTCATTTTTTTTTTTGTAGTTTTTAATCACATCCTTATATGTGCCCATTACTACCTGTTTGAGAGACATCCTGCATGCATTTAAATTTCTGAATAACTCCTACATGTTCTGCTTACGGTTAGTGATACAGTTGGTGGCAGAATCTACCACCGGCAATAAAGTTCTGTATAGTAGCAGCAAGTTTGTTTTGTGTCTCCATGATGTCGTATTTATGTAACTATGAAACATGGGTATGATCATGCATTTCACTACTATTATCATGATAAGCTATCGATCCTACTATGTGGATGTTTAAAGTCTTTAAAGTACATGTATACGATCACGTCTCATGATTCTAGGATCATCAAAGATTTTATCTTAAGAAATTAAATGACTATTTATTTTCTACGTCTAGATATGTTGTGCATCATTCGTCAATACTTGCAACATACATATGTCTGCAAAGCAGAGAATCTTTTATTACCTTTTATGATGATTGCTTCTACTTTGACATCATTTAATTCACTCTATCATGCATCATGTCATAGTGTTAGTATTAGTATCTTGAGTGAAGATTAATATATTTATGATCATTCTTGCATTTTATCACAATAACGGGGACATAGGGTTGTGTCAAGTTGAGATGTTCACCTGAAATTCATGTCTTGTCCTTGACCGGGGAGGGTTCTAGTGAGCCATGAGAGACATTGGGAGAAAAGAGTGTTAGGCTAAGCAATCTCTTTTGTATGCATATGAGATTAACATACCAACATACGACATATGTGCATCTCTCCATGTCCATCAGTTGCTTACGGGGTTATTGTAATTACACATATATTTGTGATATTTTGATTAACACATTTGCATGTGTATTGTTGGAACATTTTTTTCCATATATTTTAAGTGATCTTTCACCTTGTCCTTCCCAACTCATGTGCTTTAACTCACTATCTTTGGAGTTATGAATGGTGTATTATGCATGTTATCCTTTTTCTTGATTTGCCTTTTTCAGTTTTAACTTCCATGTCCATTTCAAAACTAAAAAAAAAAGGAAAATCTATAAAATCACACATTTTGAGCATATCCACCGCTCTGGATATTATTGTAACACGCTAACGTTATCGCTAGCGATAACTTTGTTTTATGATGTCACAGAAAATTTAATACTCCGAACACTGCTTCCATTGCCTTTTAGTAAAACAGTAGTTTTCTTTTATTTTTAAATTAAAAAATGATTGAAAGTTATAAATTCATTGAAAAAAAGTTCTACATGCTTTCATTTCTCTTTGTATTTCTCAAAAAGTTCTACATGCTATGTAATATCTAGTTAGTATGAACAGATAATTTACCTACACTCCTCGGATTGCCTTCATGCAATCCATAGATAATTCATGCGCTACATTAGGAGAAGTGTGATATATGCATGTGTTTGTCACAAGTGGATATATATAGGAGGAAAAGTACTGAATGAGAGAAGTTGTCCATGTCATTTATCATTTTTCTGTTCTACATATATGTATGTATATATATATATACATACATACGAGCATCTTTGCACGGGCTACGCCCGTGCTCGATGCTCTTGGGCGGCCTTCGGCCGCATCCAGGCGGGCTTCGCTCGCCTGCGCACGGGCTTCTCCCGTGCTCTATGCATTGCTGCGGTCCCGCCTATGAGGGGGTTGCACACGAACCCAAAATATATTTTTAAAAAAAATATATATATGAGTACTTAAAATTACCGCAAAAAAATATGAAGTACTATTTCTATTTTTATTTTATACAATTTTGCAAATTTTAATCTATAAAAATTAATTAATCTCCCCCTCTCTCTTTATCACTCCCCCCTCTATCTCTCTCTCCTTCTCTCTCCCGCCCCCTCTCTCTCTCCCTCCACTCTCTCTCTCCCAAATCTCCCCACTCTCATGCTCTCTCTCCCTCTCCCTCCACTCTCTCACTCCCAAATCTCCCCCCTCTCATGCTCTCTCTCATGATCCAATGGCCAATATTCAATCTATGGCGTGTCTCCAAATATCTATATTCCCTTATATATATAATAATAAGATATATATGTATATACGAGCATCTTCGCACGGGCTACGCCTGTGCTCGATGCTCTCGGGCGGCCTTTGGCCGCAACAGGCGGGCTTCGCCCGCCTGCACACGGGTTTCACCGGTGCTTGATGCTTCGGGTGGTATTCGGTCGTATAGAAGCGGGGTTCGCCCGCTTCCACGCAATCCACCATCTCTGCGCCGCACCAGCCACTCGCGCCCCCCGGAGCAACTAAAATGTGAAATGTGGACAAAGTAATGTGGTAACACATACTGAAATGTTTAATAAAAGCAAGGTAATTCAAATCCATACACGTGCACACGAACAGGCTGCCCATGAACAGGCGTTGAGTGTGCACAGGCATTGAGTGCACACTCAACGCCTGTTCAACGCCTGTTCATCAGGCGTTGAGTGCATGTGAGTTTGAGTTGGCTCAAAGACGGGAGTGGCGACGGGTTTGAGTGCACGCAAAGCCGGGAGTGGCGACGGCTTTGCGTGCACTCAAAGCCGTGAGGGGCGATGGCTTTGCGTGCACTCAAAGCTTGAGGGACGACGGATTTGCGTGCACTCAAAGCCGTGAGGGACGATGGATTTGCGTGCACTCAAAGGCGTGAGGGACGACGGATTTGCGTGCACTCAAAGGCGTGAGGGGTGATGGCTTTGCATGCACTCAAAGGCGTGAGGGGTGACGGTTTTGAGTGCACTCAATGCCGTGAGGGGTGACGGCTTTGAGTGGACTCAAAACCGTGAGGGGTGACGGATTTGAGTGCACTCAAAGATGTGAGGGGTGACAGCTTTGAGTGCAGTCAAAGCCGTGGGTGTTGACGGCTGTGAGTGCACTCAAAGCCGTAAGTCTTGAAGGCTCTGAGTGCACTCAAAGCCGTGAGGGGTGACGGCTCTGAGTGCACTCAAAGCCGTGAGGGGTGAAGGCTTTGAGTGCACTCAAAGCCGTGAGTGGTCACGGCTCTGAGTGCACTCAAAGCCGTGCCGTGGGAGGTGACGTCTCTAAGTGCACTCAAAGCCGTGAGGGGTGAAGGCTTTGAGTGCACTCAAAGCCGTGAGGGGTGAAGGCTTTGAGTGCACTCAAAGCTGTGAGTGGTGACGGCTTTGAGTGCACTCAAAGCCGTGAGAGGTGAAGGCTTTGAGTGCACTCAAAGCTGGGAGTGTTGACGGCTCTGAGTGCACTCAAAGCTGGGAGTGTTGACGGCTCTCAGTGCACTCAAAGCCGGGAGTGTTGAAGGCTGTGAGTGCACTCAAAGCCGGGAGTGGTGACGGCTTTGAGTGCACTCAAAGCCAGGAGTGGTGACGGCTTTGAGTGCACTCGAAGCCGTGAGTTTGACTGCACTCAAAGCCGTGAGTTTGAGTGCACTCAAAGCCGTGAGTGGTGATGGTTTTGAGTGCAGTCAAAGCCGTGAGTTAGAATGCAGTCGAAGCCGTGAGTGGTGATGGCGTTGAGTGCACTCCAAGCCGTGAATGTTCAAAAAACATATCTGACCATAACGTACAGTAATAGGAAAAATACTAATAATAATAACAATATCAAAGAAGTAATAAGTATTTAGTTTCGTACCTGGTGTATATCGCAAAGGCTAACACAGTTAATTTTTTGGGGCAGATATAATATAACCGTGCGGGAAAAAGAGGCAGACATTCGATCCGTGGGGAATTTATTTTCACCATTATTAAGGTCCGATTCATGCGTTGGTAACTGCTTGACCTGTGAGAATAAGTACTCCCAAGTGGAGCTCCTACAATAAGGAGTTTACACGCTAGCTCATACAAAAAGGAGAGTGTATAATGTGGTAATAGCGATTACAAACATGAAAAAATGATCAAAAAAAAATATTTTATATTAAATAGTGCTAAGTCATTAAAAGGTTGAAAAAAAAATTTCACAGACATAGAAAGTACTTGTCAGCGGGTGTTACAACATTTCTTACTAAGTGAAAATGCGAAGGCATCACAATTGATGATAAAATGTTTTACAGACATTTAAACTCTAACTTCTCTATGTCGATGCTATGTAACTAAGGAACATCCAAGAAGCAGTTGAAGTGTAATTAGAAGCTCTCCGCAGTAACATCAGTGTTTGATGACATATCTTTTTCAGTGGTCTTGAGAGACTCTGCATTGGTGGAACATGTGGAGGGGTAGTAGTTATTAAACTGTTGATTGAGGTATGGTAGTAGTATTTGTAATGTAGTACATGTTATTTTGTAGATGTTACCTTCTAATCATTGTGAATACGTAGTTCCACTCTTCTTCTGGCGTTAGAGCTGGTGGCACAGCCGGGATACGTAATCTGAATCCTGGAATCTCAATTCGTGGAAGATCTGACCATCTGGTTGTGGTTGGCGGATAAAGTTCGTCATAGTAGTTGTCATCCGAGTCCGTTGCAGTGTTGTTGTTTATAGGGTTAGCTGTGAAACAAAGCATAGAATTTACTTGCTAAAGTTTTTTTATAGTAAAAAAGGTAGAAGTGCACAATATGAATGACTTACTGGGTTCATTGGCGGGTTGATTATGTAATTCTAATTGTTGGTTTGATGAATGATTGTTTGTCATCTGCACAATGTTGATATTCATAAACAAATAGTCAATGTAAGTAAAATGAGGGAGTATTTTGTAAAATATGTATGACAGTAGTTGATATGATTATGTATACAAAATTGTTATTTAAGTTTAAAAATTGGGAATAAATAATGTACAGAATAAGTTATAAAACTGAGGCCGAAATAAAACGAAAACTTTGTTGGATTATGTGTAATAAATGTCTGTGAAGACGCAAGTTTGAAATGGATAGAATTAAGCCTAATAATATATGCTTTTTTAAAGAGGAATGAAAAAGAAATGTTGATATGAGTAAGTGAGCTGATGAGTTTCTAGAAGAAGCAAGTAAAATATGTTAAGAAAAACTGACATGCACTGAAGTTAATTTTTAAGTAAAGGTAGGGATCACCAAATGAATTTAAAACATTTTAGTACATACATTGTTTTGCTAAACATTCAATAATTATTAAGGATAAAAAACACAAATTCTAGCAAATATGAAGATTTGATAAATGTGGAATGTATCAGATATTGGTTGACAAAGAATATGATAACTGCGTGTACTCTGAAATGATCAAAAGGCTGTCTTGTAGTTGAGGTAGTACTTGAATGGAGGGGTTGTTGATGTTGTTTGTAGTTGACTACAGATGAGGGGGCTGTGAAAATAATATCCGGTAAGCAAAAATTAACAATAGTACTGTATATTTGATATTGTGAAAATAATTATGGAGTATATAATGCACCTGGAGGTTAATTTTTGATAGAAGATTTTTGAAGACAATATTCTTTGTGTATGTGCCAGGATATCCAGGTAAGAGATTATTTTTAATTAATACCTTTGTGTTAGCGGCAGTGATTCCTCTGGATAGAGCCACGTAGAGCTGTCCATGAGTGAAAACAGGAGAAGGTAAATAGAGACCAACATGCTGTATTGTTTGTCCTTGAGATTTGTTTATGGTTAGCGCAAAACTTAAACGGACTGGAAACTGTTTTCTAGTGAGTTCAAAAGGCATTTGTTGATCTCCAGTATTCTTTAAAGGTATACGCGGTAGGAAAATTGCCTTGCCTTTATGTTGGCCTGTAAGAATTTCTGCCTCAATAACATTTCTTGAAAATTGCCGGCATATCAGGCGTGAACCGTTGCAAAGCCCAATACGTGGGTTTAAGTTTCCCAGCAGCATAATAGGGGCACCTCTCTTTAAAGACAATTTGTGGGGAGGAAGATTGCTGGCTGATATGCTGTTTAGTAATTCTTGTGGGTATAAATTGTATTTGTCATCTTCAACTGAATCAAAAGAATAGTATGTTATTTCTTCCTCAGGGAAAACAGTAAGACATTTTTCATTTAAATGAGCCACATCGTCATTTAACGGAGTAAGCAGTGCTCTGTTTTCCCAGTAACTATAGTTTGTAATATTGCATGTCATATTAGAGAATATGACGATGATGAGTGTACTGATTGAATGTTCGCCATCCCAGGGAATAATCATTGAATCGGGAATGCGAATCATATCGTCTGCACTTGTACACTTAATGCCATTTCCAATACGAAGAAGAAAATTTGAAAACTCATAATCATTGATTGCGCGCATATTTTCAGTTAATGAGAGTACTTTAACATTTGGCCATAACGGAGATGTAACAATACTGGCATTAATAATTTGAGAGACGGTTCCATTAATGACAACAAGTGGAATTTGACTAAAGTCACCTCCCATGAGTAGAACAATCCCACCAAAAGGTAAGTCTTTGCTTAGAGCATCTCGTATTGACCGATCAACAGTTTCGAAAATATATTTGTGTGACATAGGTGCCTCGTCCCACAAAATAGCAGAACATTGTTGTAAAAGTTGTTGCAGTGCAGATATTTTGCTAAAGTTACAGTATGAGTCTGCTTCGATAGGAACCGGAATTTTGAATCTTAGGTGTGCTGTATTTCCACCTGGGAGTAGAGTTGCTGCAATTCCGGATGATGCAGTGGCAAGTACAATGTGACCATCTTTACGTAGGTGGGCAAGAATTGATTTGTATAAAAACGTTTTTCCAGTGTCAGCAGGTCCATCAATGAAGAACATACCACCGTTGCCTTGTTGAATAGCTGCAGTAATAATGTGGAAGATGTAGGATTGACCTTCATTTAAGGATGAAATAGAGATGAGATCTGTATTTGACACTGGTAGTGATAGTTCATCCTCAATTAAAATGGAGAAATTTGTAATATTCTGAAAGTTTGCAGACATTTGAGGCAGATCAAACTGTGTAATGCATTTGTTATGTTGTTGCAGAATGTTATCTATTTCACGGAGGAGTTTGTTGAGGACATATAAATCACTTGTAGATGACGATAAGACGTAATCTTCTGTCATCGATGCGTAATTGGCATTCCAGAGTTCTCTAACATTTGTAGGATTGCAAAATAGCAAAATTGTTGTAAATAAAGTGCGTAGTGCTGCGGGCATCTGAAATTCTCTAGCATCTTCCATACAGTTATGAAGACTATTGTCTCGTTCTAATAGACCATAATGTTCGGCTGCGGAACTAAATGTTGGATAGGTAATATTACTAATTGTCATCAGATGTTCAAAAGATCTTGGTGCTCGTATATGATTTAACAGCATGCGTAAGTAAAATCTTTCTCCTTCTGAAGGATGTACTGAGTACATTCGAGCAATAACCTTTTGACGACGTCTTCGTTTATGCCATGTTCTTGAATTTGAATTCCATGTGTAGTGTTTTGGAAATTCGGTGTATAAATACATGTGATGGTGGTTTGTGTCATTATAATGGAAAAATTCAGTTAACATTGTACGGGAGTTGCGGTCGTTTGCAAGAATGTTATTTAGTACATCAGTAGTGCGGAACTGAACTTGATGTCTGTTTGGCAAATGTATTTGTAAACGAATAACTGAATGATATGTTTGATACATATTGAATTTGAATATTTTCCAAAAAACTTCTTGAGAACATCCAACGTCCGTTGACATATTGAGATATCTCATTTCGATCCGCAATATCGTGTATTTGAAATGAAACACAATCTGGGCCTTTATGAATGTATTTGTATAAGTATTTAATACTTTTAATACTACTACTACAAATTTCAACATTTATATGACAGTCATATTTTAATAGAAGATATGGATTATATGGAACAACCCATTGATTGTCAATATTAAAATCTGCAGCACGTCGTAATGTAAAATATCGGCCGTTATTCCGTCGACGATATATTGGGTATGAGTCTGCTCCTTGATGTGTATGTTTAGAAAAGTTTTTTGGATATCCTTTTTTGCAGATACCATGTTTCATACATGGTGCATGAGGATTTAAAGGTGCGCATAGACCATGAATCATATGTCGCACAACTGCATTGTAGAGCTCTGGTTCATGTTCAACATAAGGTAGTTCCGCGCGAACAATTTTGTCGTAGTCATCTGGAGTATTCATTTTGTCTTGTGTATCCAAAATAATCAGCATGTGAACATGGGGCAAACCTCTTTTTTGAAACTCAATTACATGCACATGACTAATTGTTTTTCCCAAAATATGTCTATGAAAAAGATCTTCCTTTAATGTTGTGTATTTAGCATGGAAGATCCGAGCAACAATATCAGGACGATCTTGAGCTGTTTGGCCGGGATATAGGGATTCTGTGATTTCTGGCCAGGATGAATTGCATGTCATTGTTAAGAATATATCTGGTCTTCCATAATGTCGAACAACAGCCATCGCATCTTGATAACGTTGGTACATGTCGCGCGGGCTTCCAACAAATGATGATGGTAAGATTATGCGGTGACCTATATTTGCTGCAGTATAATAAGATATTCGATTTTATTAAACTATTGAATATATACAGTAATGTTAATGTATATTGCAATTAGTAGTTGTAATACCTCCACTATTTTCTCCAGCAGTAAGACAATCTTGTAAGCCACAATATAGTTTAGCACGAAGAGTATTTTGATTTCTTTTAATCCAGCGCAGTTTCTGAGTTTCTATTTTAATGTAGTTGTCAACAACATATTGTTGAAGTAGACGACAACCGTGTAAAAGTAATGATGAAGATGGACCACGGTCCTATAGTAAAATGAATATGAACGTAAATATATTCATGTACACGTGCAAGTAGTTCAGTAAATAAATATTACGATGTATACCTGAAGCACATAAGAGTAATAGTTGCAGCAGCTAACACGTAGATTATTTAATCCGGTATATTCAGCTATCCAACCATATGTCCCGTATGGGAGAAGAAGCGGGTATTGAAGAGGATCGTAGAAACCAGTATATTCTTGCATGGTGATGACATGACCCTCAGTTGATTGAACAATTATATTTCGCTCGTTTGAATTAAAATAGTCTTCAACTCCAACAACTATAGCAGCTACTTGTGAAGCGGTTGGCATTATATATTGTTGTTCACGTGTCGGTCTTTCTTTAATAACTAATTTGCAGTTGTTAATGCCTTGTCGCTCAGAGAGTCGTCGAAACTGTAATACAAATGGATTGTACGTATCCAAAATTAGTTTGATCTTTTGCAGTAATGACCGATCTAATTCTGAGCTTTCTTGTAAGCGATGATCAAGCTCATGCTCGGTATCATATATGTATAGTTGTAAGTAGCGAGGTCTTGTATTTGGAACAGGCAGAAGAGATCCAATCTGATGATATATAGCTCCGTGAGCTCGGAAAGTGTGCACAGTGTGCTGATCAGATGCTAAAGTTGAGTCTAATTTAACACCCATAGACGTGAAAGAAAATACATGATTATATGAACGAATATATCTCTTGAAATGCCGGCTCTCTACAGAGTTACTAACGTATAAATTGTAGAGGTCATTCGGGAATGGTTGAGGTGGTATGCGGACTCTGCCATTGTTGCAGCACATTGTCGTTGTTTCACCATCAAACAACTTAGCACGACAGTAAGGACATATTTTTGGGAGGCCTAGTTGTAAGTATATAATATGGTGAGGTAGAAGCGATACGCGGGCAGTATTATGACTCCTGGGGTAATGACTTGTAGCAGTAATACTGTCATCAGAGGTGGAGTCATTCTGACGGTGACTATGATGCTCCGGTACTGCAGAAATTGCTAAAACAAACATTTATGATAACGTGTTAGGGTAAGGCATTGTTCAGATATAAATAGGTTTTTAGACTATTGTAATTACGAAATACGTACGGTGTAGTATGCGTTGATGTGGAGGTTGCGCCAAGATTTGAGGTGCATCTGATGTTTGTGCAGAGGTTCGAAGGAGAATATTTTGAAGCAGGGGTGTAGCAGATGTACGCGCAGACGAAGTTTCTCCAGTAAAAATTCCTTGAGTAGCATGAGTGCAGTGCGATGACACATTTGTTAACATGTATCAATGGACAATGCCATCTGCAGCGTATATAACTCTGGACACGCAGTGTTCCTGTGGTGGTACAGTAGTTTGCGTAGGTTGGTTGTTGGTTGCTGATGGAGGCATATTGAAGTGGCATGGGGGTGTAGCAGTTGAGTTGTCATGGATGTTTTCATCGTTGATTTGAGCATTGTGTGGTTCTGACAGTTGATGTCGTCTTTGGTAGCGGCTTCGAGCGGCAGAACGCCAAATGGATCGTTATTGTTCTTGTTGTACTTGAGTCATTTGTAACCAGCGCGTTCTTTGACGGGTTCGATTAGAAGCACGTTCTTGTTCACGTTGCTCTTCTGTCATCATGGCTCTTCGATTTCGCGAACGTTCTCGATTAGCAGCTCGTTGATTAATACGGTGGGTGTCTGCGGTATCCATGTGGGCAAAGAGTTCTGATTTTGACATACGATGAAAATGATATGTAGTAAGTAACGTACGTGGAAATTCATATTTTTCCTATTTTTTGGAGTATGTTAGCACCTTTGATGAAAATATTCAGTGTGATAACACTTACACATTAATTAAATAGTGGACAACACAGTAGGATGATGATCCATGATAAAACGAAAAATTTCGAACATGAGATACAAAAAAATAGTTACAAATATTCATTGAAAAGTGAGAACAAAAGATTATTCAGTTTCGTAGCCTAACTTTGCGAGAACGTAGGTTTAATGTCACAGAATGTTACTTGACAAAATGAAGTATTATGCCTGTATATGCAATATGTGTAATCATTTATACAAATAAAGAATTCAAGTGAAAACAGTAGAACAGTCAAAGCATCTTTGAGCAATTGACTGAAACATGAGAGAACATATTTATGACATATTTATAAACTTTCATTTATGCATATGTGATACACAGTTGTCATAAATCGATCAATTTATGACAGTGCTTATGACTACATAGATCTCAAAATGGCTGTTTTTTGTAGTAGTACTTATTAAAATACACGAACATGTTTAATAGGTATATGTTAGAATTGTGTTATGAAATGGTATGTTTGTTTTGTCACTGGTTCTAACTTGGTTCTAACATGTTTAATGGTTTGTTTGTTTTGGGCATAAAATCGACACTGTTGGTAGACCGACATTTTGTGCATCATGGTATGACATTTAAACCTCAATGATGGCTTTATGAAATTTCAGGAGGTGTGCAACATGTGACATTGCAAAATTACAATAGTGAATCAGGTAAAGAGCTATACATATATAATTAACACTGCAGCAATAATCATCACATTGGTTGTTGAAGTGCTAGACAGAAAGCAGTGAAAAAAACAAAATAAGTTACAAAATTCCTATCATCTCAAAATTCATGATTCTTAAATAAACAAAAAGCAAACAAAACATGTTTTGTTTTTAAAAAAAGGTGAATCCAGTAATCTAAATTAACGAAATTTGTACCTAAATAAGCATAATGGGCATTGAATAGCCAAAGTAGTTATGCATTCAAACCCGCAGTGAGACGAACATGTCTAGCAGCAGTAACTAAATCACAGACAGTAATGAATGGCTATTATATCAATTTCCTGTAATGAAATCACAGATAATAATAATCAGATCATGCGGAGGTTCATCACACATGTAGTGACCTCCGTTGCAGATTTCCATCTTCAGGCAGTTGGTGCACAAATATATTTGGGAAATGAGTGACTGCGATGGAGTACATGCAGGTAGCTCAGAACGTATTAACAAATGAACGCATGAGCTGAGGGGGTCTTCAGAGATGCTATTGAATTGAGGTAGCAAAAAAATTTACTAACTGTAGCATTTGCAGGTAGTAAAGGAGAGACGAAGAAAAGAGAGAACCATAATTAATATATCAGACCCACATGTAAAAACAATGAACCAGGTAGTCACAGAAACTACGCTAGGAAACGGAAGTGCAGCTCACCAAATAGAGTTTGTGGGGTTGGAGTGCTTGAAAACAGGGGAAGGTTTCAGGCGACCGCGACGGCAGCAAAATTTGGCTGTCAGATTCTTCAACTTCCTTGGCGGGGAGTGAGAGAAGTCGGAGAAGCTTGGAAAAGGAAGGTATGAGTCTCTTGTAAACAAACGAAAGAGGGAATCGCAGAAACGAAGCATTCAGTGAAGGGCTTACTGTGCGTCCAGCAGAGGTAACGATGGCAGGGTCCGGAAATTGTCGTTGATATCGTCGGAAGGCAGGGAAATCGGGCTGCAGAGTGTGGGAAGAAGAAGCGAGCGATTATCGCAGATGCAGCAACTTATTCCATGTGAGCATCGGCGTGAGCGAACACATAGCAGGCTGCGTTAGCGGCAGGCGGCAGGCAGAGGGGGCACGCGGCGGAGGCAGGGAGTGCAGGCGCGGAAATTGCGGCACGGGGCGAATCGGGACATCTGCCAACAAAGAGCCGACGCACAACGCGTCATGCCTAGCGATGGCGCCGAGGGCATGAAGCGGCGGGCGACGGAGACGGAAACGGTGCACGGAGAGAGGCGACGGAAATGAGGATCATCTTTATTAATATATATATATATATATATATATATATATCTGGATCTGTCAATATCTTGAGTTCAAAAATAGAGAAAATTATAGAAATAGAACCGACCCAATTGCAATACAAAAGCCGATCAACATAAACGCATAGTTTTTCAATGTATACACTCACCATAAGAAGAGGGACAACAGCTGCTGGCCAAAGATAGGTTAAAAGGCCAACCAAATTATCACTTATGAACATTATTCATAAGTGATAATTCAAGTTGCTAAATCCATTGCTAGATGCCCTTGAGTGAGTAGTTGGAAATTAATATTTTTTGCAATAGTATGACCTCATTACGTTTGTGAAAACGTGACCGTTTAATTTGTCATTTACGACAAGAAAACTTCTTGACACAACAGCCAACAAAGATAAAACCATAGCCTACTTTATGAAGCTAATCCTGGAGATTTGGCTGTGCTAGATGAATGGATAATGCCTACCCTAATCTGATTGGGATGTACATACAGTAGTCTTTAAAATATCTCCACAAGAAAAAGCCAGCAAACGACACACAATAAAAATAAACACATTATCTAATCGACTATAACTAATAAGAAATAACATCACACAAAAAAGCCCCCAAACGGCCTTTATCAGTTTCTTACTATGAAAGTATGACTAAGAGAAACGATCAATCAGCATCAACGGCCAAGCAGTAGTCATCAAAGAAGAAGAAGAAGAAGATGAAGAAGAAGAAGAAGAGATGAAAAACTACGTCACGCTGCCGGATCCAAACCTGCTGCGACAAACAGGTTTATGAAGGTGATCAGAGAACAAATGCAAGCCATAAATATGACGGCTCTGAGGATTAGGCAAAGAAGTACGTCCAGATCTCTATTTGAAACTGCTGGATCAGAATCTCGGGCAGACGCTTCCTAGAGATAAACCTCAAGATCTCCCGACCCGAGGTTTGGAGCCGAAATATTACATAGAAAGCCACCCTTCCTACTAGCACAACAAAGTGCATAGTCACAACAAAGACAAAGAGGCCAAAAATAACTCCATTTCCGATGGAGAAACAAAGCATTTCCCAGGCGGTGGAAGGAGCGACCACCGCATACCTGTGCCATATTGCATTTCACAAGGACAAAGATCCTAGAAGGAGCCCATGCAAGAACAGCTCAAGATTGTCCATAATTGGGTGCTGGTGGCCGGAGAGAGAGAGAGAGCGAGAGAGAAAGAGAGAGGTTTTGCGTAATAAAAAGAAAGATACAACACAGTATATATACAGGACATAAATCTCACAAATCTATATTAGCTCAACATGTGTCCACTAGATTGCAGAATTCTTTAAAATGGGAAAATACGAAGCTGCTTACAATTTTTTTTTCCTTTCACCGGACTCTAGGGCTATATCGAGTCGAGTTCGAGTGATTTTGAATCGACTCAAAATCGAAATTTTTGACTCGAACTCGGCTCGAAATCGAAATTGATTTCAAATCGATTCGGCTCGACTCAAAATGACTCGATTTCAAGTCTGCTCGAAATCGAATCGGGTCGGCCGAATCGAATCAGGTCGGCCGAATCGAATCGAGTCGGTTCGAAATTGAGCAACTTTTCATTTTATTCCTAGTTTGCTCAAAATTAAATTGGGCAACATATAAATTTAACAAATGAAACACTTAAAGCCATCATTCTTTTTATTTAGATTTAGACTTTGTTATTTTTAATCTTAAAATAAGAATATATTAATAAATACATAATTTTTTTAATTAATTCGATTTGATTCGAATCATATTTCGAGTGATTCAGGGCTGACTCGAAATCGACTCGAAATTAGATTCAAATTGAATCAACTCAAATTGAGTTGAATCAATTTTAACCGATTCCGATTCAGCTCAATTTTCGAATGATTTTCGAGCGACTTTCGAGTTTCAAATAATATGCTCAGCCCTACCTGTCGTAGTTCAGCCACTTTGGAGAATAATTCATCCAAGCGTCAGATTATTTGCTTGAGAGAACATCATATGTAAGGTGAAAGGAATTTTTTTTGTGAGCAGCTTCGTATTTTCCCATTTTAAAGAATTCTGCAATCTAGTGGACACATGTTGAGCTAATGTAGATTTGTGAGATTTATGTCCTGTATATATACTGTGACGTATCTTTCATTTTATTACGCAAGACCTCTCTCTCTCTCTCGCGCGCGCGCGCGCTCTCTTTCTCTCGCTCGCTCGCACACAGCTCTGTCGGCGCCGTTTTTCCGGCCACCCAATCCCATTATGGACAATCTTGAGCTGTTCTTGCATGGGCTCCTTCTAGGATCTTTGTCCTTGTGGAATACGCTGTGGCCCAGGTATGCGGTGGCCGCTCCTTCCACCGTCTTGGAAATGCTTTGTTTCTCCATCAGAAATGGAGTTATTTTTGGCCTCTTTGTCTTTGCTGTGCCAGTGGGAAGAGTGACTTTCTATGTAATATTCCTGCTCCAAACCTCGAGTCGGGAGATCTTGAGGATTATCTTTAGGAAACTCTTGCTTGAGATTCCGATCCAGCAACTTCAAATAAAGATCTGAACGTACTTCTTTTGCCTAGTTCTCAGAGCTGCCATATTTATGGTCTGCATCTGTTCTCTGATCACCTTCATAAACCTGTTTGCCGCAGCAGGTTTGGATCCGGCAACGTGACGTAGTTTTTCTTCGTCTTTTTCTTCTTCTTCCTCCTCTTCTTCTTCTTTAATGACTACTGCTTGACCGTTGATGCTGATTGATCGTTTTTTTAGTCATACTTTCATAGTAAGAAACTGATAAAGGCCGTTTGGGAGATTTTGTGTGTGTTGTTATTTCTTCTTAGTTATAGTCGATTAGATATTGTGGTTTATTTTTATTGTGTGCCGTTTGGGGGCTTTTTCTTGTGGAGATATTTTAAAGACTACTGCATGTGCATCCCAATCAGATTAGGGTCAACATTATCTATTCATCTAGCACGACCAAAACTCCAGGATTAGCTTCATAAAGTAGGCTATGGTTTTATCCTTGTTCGCTGTTGCGTCAAGATGTTTTCTTGTCGTAAATGACAAATTAAACGTCCACGTTTTCACAAACGTAATGAGGTCATACTATTGCAAAAAATATCAATTCCCAATTACTGACTCGAGGGCATCTAACAATGGATTTAACAACTTGAATTATCACTTATGAATAATGTTCATAAGTGATAATTTGGTTGGCCTTTTAACCTATCTTTGGCCAGCAGCTGTTCCCCCTCTTCTTATCGTGAGTGTATTCATTGAGAAGCTATATGTTTATGTTGATCGGCTTTTATATTGCAATTGGGCCGGTTCTATTTATATTATTTTCTCTATTTTTGAACTCTAGATATTGACAGATCCTAATAAATACACACACACACACACACACACAATTATAGCCATCGATGGTCGGATGCCCTAATCCTCCTTTCATTATAAATAGATGGTTTGTGGGTTGGTTGAAGGTATTTGCAGAATTTGGTGTAAAGAAATCCTGGATTCCAGCGATCAATCCACGGTGTCGACTCCGTGAAACCCCAGATGACGACTCCTTGGTGTGTATCGCCCTCATCAAGCTTTCCCCCAACATTAGTCCTCTTTTTCCCCCTCCTAAACCATCACCCGCAGCCTCTATTGGTGATTGTTAGGTCCATTGCCCACAATGTCCTAGATTTGAAGAAGTCAAATAGGTCATTGATACACACAAAGTTGTATTTAATGTATGGTTAAATTCATGCATGCAGATAGTCCTTGTAACACTGATAGGACATGTATTCCAAGTAATGTGATAGGCGGTCACAAAGTATAATTGCTGGATAGGCTGAAAATTGTCTAAGTCCACAAACGTTGAGCGAGAACTATTCACTCAACGCCAGGTGAGTAAATTCGTTGAATATAGCTCGTTAGTCTAAGCCTAAACATTGACTAGACAAAAATGTGGCTAAATCCACATGCGTTGAGTGAAGTCAACTCACTCAACGCCATATGGCTGAAAGCTTTGAGTAGTGCTCAACTAGTCCAAGCCTAAGATCAATCTGGCTAAGTCCAAGCCTAAGATCAATCACTTGAATCTCATCCTCATCAGAATGTGGTGGGTCATAAGGAAGCTCAACAGGGGGGTCGTCATAGAATTCGTCACTAGGGCCAAGGTCCTTCAGATGAGTACCATCGCAAGGGGTAGTGTCCCCTTGAATGCATGACATAGCCACTACGAGATCAACATCATGCTCTGGGCTCTCGGTCGTGATGTGACTAAGGGTAATGACAATGAGAGAGCAACACAAATCTGCACTCAAGAATGGATCCGTGGGTGCGGTGTCTGGAAATGGGTTTGTGCTTGGGGTGCTAACTAATCCGGTGTATGACAGAGGAGGAGGTGTGGGTGATGGACTTAACACTACAGACTCAATAGGTCACTCATGCTCGCTCTCAGTAGGGGTCACAAGAATTGGGTCAGAAACAAGAGATAGGTCACTCACTGGGCTAAGCACCTCGCTGGGGTGAGAGCAATCCGCATTAGATATCACTTCTGTCATGACTGACAGGACAGTGGTAGACGTCGTGGTGACCTCAGTATGGGATGAACTCGTACTGCGGAGGTCAAGGTGAGAACCCCATCGACCAACTCTTGTGGATCTCAATGACTGTTCATAACGAAGGGCGAGTTGATTGTCTGTTCGAGGGACTTCGAGCTATGATAAGCTACATCAGTACGTTTGTCAAACCGTAGTGCAGACCGAAATTGGGAAAGGGTCATGGCTGGGTCCTCTCGAATATCACTCCTTACCACTAACTCGTCAAAACGATCCCAGTACACAGTGACAGACATGGATCTTTGCTGAAGGGAATATAATTGGTCGAGCAAGCGACTCCAATACGACGAAGGCAGATGCTTCTAACACAATGCACGCTTCATGTCCACTCAACCAGTGATGCGACGAAGACGGTCTCGCTCGCGGGTCCTCTCTACGTTGACCCAATATGCCCTCGCCTGATCTAAAAGTCTAAGTTTCGAAAACTTGACGCGACGTTCACCGAATACCTCAAAATGATCAAGATAATACTTCATATCCACGAGCCAATAATTGAAAGACTCAGGACTCGATGAACCATAAAAGAAAGGTGCAACAGTACGAAACTGACTCTCAAGATCTCTGTCAAAGCGATGATCCTCATAATGATCATCCCTAAGGTAACCGGGTCGTGTCGAAGGATCAACACGATCCGCTCGCGTGCAAGAATATGAATGACGACAATCATCATACTGATCGTCACTAGTGTAGCGGGGTCGTGTCAGTGGGTCAACACAATATCTAAAAGTGGCGTGCTGCGACCGAGAATAATCGTCGTAATAACGTGAGGGTCTCTCTGAAGAGGCTTGATAGGAGCGTGTGGAAATGGACTCGGAATAACAGTGATACATAGACATGAAAAAAGCCTATAGACTCTACGACTGTGTATCGAAAAGTGCACGTAACCTGGCTACGTGCAACCTGCCTATGATACCAATTGATGCTGGACGAATCTATAGGCTTTCCTCCGTGTGGACCGCTTGACCGGTGAAAATAAGTCCCCGCAAACGGAGCCTAAGATTTCTTCTCCTTTCTCCCTTCTTATATTAATGTACAAATACATGTATGTATTTTACAATTGAGAAATTAATAAAATTATTTTTTGTTTCTCGGCATTTCATGTTTTTCTCAATTTGAAAGAAAGCTATTTTAGCATATCTTTGTTGTGCCTGTTCAACTTCATCTAGCTTAACTTTGTGATAAATGTCTTGATAATAATAATCGCCAAAAGAATGTAAGATCACAATTTCACGATTTCACAATAATTTAGAATCATTTATTTTATGCTATAGACAAGTATAGTATTTCATAGGAACTTATAGTTTAAGTGTTAAAAATTTTAGATAAATTTTGTAGCAGACATTTAATCCTCATTAGCCTATAGACAAATGTAGTAAATCATAGGAACTTATAAATTTTGTAGCAGACATTTAATCCTCATTAAAAATTTTAGATAAATTTTGTACCATGTTATTTTCATTGCTCAACATAAAGGGAACACCTTAGCAAACTTATTGTAAAGCTCAATAGAAGGAAAAAAGCCTAAGATTTGGGTTCCCAAAACACTATCGTCCAAGTCATTTAGACCTATAGGGGTTCCCAAATCATGTCTACATATACCTTGAGCTTAATGAGTGACTGAGGCTCCGTTTGGGGGACTTATTTTTACCGGTTAAGCGGTTAATTTAAGGCCCGGTACACGTGGCCGTAACCGCTTGACCGGTGAAAATAAGTCCCCCCAAACAGAGCCTAAGTATATAATAATCATCATATGGTTTACTTATGTACGTCATGATCACTATGATAACAAACCTAATTTAATAAAACATTTTTTGATTTCAATTTTTTTTTTTTGTAGTTTTTAATCACATCCTTATATGTGCCCATTACTACCTGTTTGAGAGACATCCTGCATGCATTTAAATTTCTGAATAACTCCTACATGTTCTGCTTACGGTTAGTGATACAGTTGGTGGCAGAATCTACCACCGGCAATAAAGTTCTGTATAGTAGCAGCAAGTTTGTTTTGTGTGTCTCCATGATGTCGTATTTATGTAACTATGAAACATGGGTATGATCATGCATTTCACTACTATTATCATGATAAGCTATCGATCCTACTATGTGGATGTTTAAAGTCTTTAAAGTACATGTATACGATCACGTCTCATGATTCTAGGATCATCAAAGATTTTATCTTAAGAAATTAAATGACTATTTATTTTCTACGTCTAGATATGTTGTGCATCATTCGTCAATACTTGCAACATACATATGTCTGCAAAGCAGAGAATCTTTTATTACCTTTTATGATGATTGCTTCTACTTTGACATCATTTAATTCACTCTATCATGCATCATGTCATAGTGTTAGTATTAGTATCTTGAGTGAAGATTAATATATTTATGATCATTCTTGCATTTTATCACAATAACGGGGACATAGGGTTGTGTCAAGTTGAGATGTTCACCTGAAATTCATGTCTTGTCCTTGACTGGGGAGGGTTCTAGTGAGCCATGAGAGACATTGGGAGAAAAGAGTGTTAGGCTAAGCAATCTCTTTTGTATGCATATGAGATTAACATACCAACATACGACATATGTGCATCTCTCCATGTCCATCAGTTGCTTTGTACGGGGTTATTGTAATTACACATATATTTGTGATATTTTGATTAACACATTTGCAAGTGTATTGTTGGAACATTTTTTTCCATATATTTTTAAGTGATCTTTCACCTTGTCCTTCCCAACTCATGTGCTTTAACTCACTATCTTTGGAGTTATGAATGGTGTATTATGCATGTTATCCTTTTTCTTGATTTGCCTTTTTCAGTTTTAACTTCCATGTCCATTTCAAAACTCAAAAAAAAAGGAAAATCTATAAAATCACACATTTTGAGCATTTCCACCGCTCTGGATATTTGTTAGGGCAAAACTACGGAGAGAGCAACTAAGAGAGAGATCTAGAGAAAACTAAGAGAGGTTTAGGGTCAGAGAGGGTGAAAGAGGCTACCTGATAATACTCTTCATAATCCCCAAAAGGGGGGGTGCCCGGATATATATATATCCGGGTATGGAGGGGCCGGCCGGCCCCTCCTAAGGGGGCTGAACCCGCCTGGTTCAGCCCCTGGCCGGCCGGTTCACTGAGTGGGGGCTGAACCGGAAGGTTCAGCCCCGTTTTTTAGCGCGCCCTTGCTTCTCCGGACATAATAACGCCCCGTAAAGCGTAGCGGGGGCGTAACATTTCCCTCCCCATCAAGAACCAACTTGTCCCCAAGGTGGTAGTCCGGGTAGAGCTCCTTGCAATCGAAGAAGTCCACCCAAGAGTTGTGTGTTGGCGACAGGTTCTTCCATTTGACCAAGAGCTCGGGCTGGTATTCCGTGCCCCGGTTCTTCCACCTGTGCCCCTAAATATCCTCTGGCAGCGGCCGCAGCTCCCCCGTAGAAGTAACCTCAGGCAATTCAGTACTTGGCTGGACATGCGGACCCAACTTCCGCTTGAGCAAGGAGATGTGGAACGTAGGATGAATGCGGGAACCCTCCGGCAAGGCCAAAGTATAAGCTACCGGCCCCACCCTGCTGATGATCTGAAAGGGGCCGTAGTAGCGCGGTGACAGTTTCTGGTTGCCACGACGAGCCACGGACAATTGCCGGTACGACTGGAGCTTAAGAAAAACTTCGTCACCAACGGTGAACTCCCGCTCCGTGCAGTGCTTGTCCGCCTGGGACTTCATGCGTTCCTGTGCCAGGCGGAGATTCTCCCGAAGAGTGACCAACATGCGATCCCGATTCAGAAGAGTACGATCCACCGCCGGAAGAGCTGTGCTACCCGGCTCATAGCTAGCCAAAGACGGAGGCGGCCGCCCGTAAACCACCTCAAACGACGTCATCCTGTTGGCTGAGTGATATGTCGTGTTGTAACAGTACTCGGCCCAGTGTTACCAATCCGGCCAACTTCGAGGCTCATCCATCACAAAGCAACGAAGATACGTCTCGACACCCCGATTGAGCACCTCTGTCTGGCCATCCGACTGCGGGTGATGTGCCGTGCTGAAATGTAAGCGAGTACCCTGCAACCGGAAGAGCTCCCCGCCAGAACCCACTGACGAAGGTGGGGTCTCGATCAGGGTGTTGCGTAATAAAATGAAAGATACAATGAGAGAGGGAGAGAGAGAGCGAGAGAGAAAGAGAGAGGTCTTGCGTAATAAAATGAAAGATACAACACAGTATATATACATGTCATAAATCTCACAAATCTATGTTAGCTCAACATGTGTCCACTAGATTGCATAATTCTTTAAAATGGGAAAATACGAAGATGCTCACAAAAAAAAAATTTCCTTTCATCGGACTCTAGGGCTTATATCGAGTCGAGTTCGAGTGATTTTGAATCGACTCGAAATCGAAATTTTTGACTCGAACTCGGCTCAAAATCGAAATTGATTTCGAATCGAGTCGGCTCGACTCAAAATGACTCGATTCCAAGTCTGCTCGAAATCGGATCGGCTCGGCCGAATCGAATCGAGTCGGGTCGAAATCGAATCGAGTCGGCTCGAAATTGAGCAACTTTTCATTTTATTCCTTGTTTGCTCAAAATTAAATTGGGCAACATATAAATTTAACAAATGAAACACTTAAAGCCATCATTCTTTTTATTTAGATTTAGATTTTGTTATTTTTAATCTTAAAATAAGAATATATTAATAAATACATAATTTTTTAAATTAATTCGATTTGATTCGAATCATATTTCGAGTGATTCAAGGCTGGCTCGAAATCGACTCGAAATTTGATTCAAATTGAATCAACTCAAATTGAGTTGAATCAATTTTAACCGATTCCGATTCAGCTCAATTTTCGAATGATTTTCGAGCGACTTTCGAGTTTCAAATAATATGCTCAGCCCTACCTGTCGTAGTTCAGCCACTTTGGAGAATAATTCATCCAAGCGAGTCAGATTATTTGCTTGAGAGAACATCATATGTAAGGTGAAAGGATTTTTTTTTTGTGAGCAGCTTCGTATTTTCCCATTTTAAAGAATTCTGCAATCTAGTGGACACATGTTGAGCTAATATAGATTTGTGAGATTTATGTCCTGTATATATACTGTGACATATCTTTCATTTTATTACGCAAGACCTCTCTCTCTCTCTCTCTCGCGCTCTCTCTCTCTCGCTCGCACACAGCTCTGTCAGCGCCGTTTTTCCGGCCACCCAATCCCATTATGGACAATCTTGAGCTGTTCTTGCATGGGCTCCTTCTAGGATCTTTGTCCTTGTGGAATGCGCTGTGGCCCAGGTATGCGGTGGCCGCTCCTTCCACCGTCTGGGAAATGCTTTGTTTCTCCATCGGAAATGGAGTTATTTTTGACCTCTTTGTCTTTGTTGTGCCAGTGGGAAGGGTGACTTTCTATGTAATATTCCTGCTCCAAACCTCGGGTCCGGAGATCTTGAGGATTATCTTTAGGAAGCTCTTGCTTGAGATTCCGATCCAGCAACTTCAAATAGAGATCTGGACGTACTTCTTTTGCCTAGTCCTCAGAGCTGCCATATTTATGGTCTGCATCTGTTCTCTGATCACCTTTATAAACCTGTTTGCCGTAGCAGGTTTGGATCCGACACTGTGACGTAGTTTTTCTTCGTCTTCTTCTTCTTCTTCCTCCTCTTGTTCTTCTTTAATGACTACTGCTTGACCGTTGATGCTGATTGATCGTTTTTATTAGTCATACTTTCATAGTAAGAAACTGATAAAGGCCGTTTGGGTGATTTTGTGTGTGTTGTTATTTCTTCTTAGTTATAGTCGCTTAGATATTGTGATTTATTTTTATTGTGTGCCGTTTGAGGGCTTTTTCTTGTGGAGATACTTTAAAGACTACTGCATGTGCATCCCAATCAGATTAGGGTCAACATTATCTATTCATCTAGCACAACCAAAACTCCAGGATTAGCTTCATAAAGTAGGCTATGGTTTTATCCTTGTTCGCTGTTGCGTCAAGATGTTTTCTTGTCGTAAATGACAAATTAAACGTTCACGTTTTCACAAACGTAATGAGGTCAATATATTGCAAAAATATCAATTCCCAACTACTGACTCGAGGGCATCTAACAATGGATTTAGCAACTTGAATTATCACTTATGAATAATGTTCATAAGTGATAATTTGGTTGGCCTTTTAAACTATCTTTAGCCAGCAGCTGTTGCCCCTCTTCTTATGGTGAGTGTATTCATTGAGAAGCTATATGTTTATGTTGATCGGCTTTTGTATTGCAATTGGGTCGGTTCTATTTATATTATTTTCTCTATTTTTGAACTCAAGATATTGACAGATCCTGATATATATATATATATATATATATATACATACATACATACACAATTATAGCCATCGATGGTCGGATGCCCTAATCCTCCTTTTATTATAAATAGATGGCTTGTGGGTTGGTTGAAGGCATTTGCAGAATTTGGTGTAAAGAAATTCAGGATTCTAGCGATCAAGCCACGGTGTCGACTCCGTGAAACCCCAGATGATGACTCCTAGGTGTGTATCGCCCTCATCAAGCTTTCCCCCAACATTAGTCCTCTTTTTCCCCCTCCTAAACCATCACCCGCAGGCTCTATTGGTGATTGTTAGGTCCATTGCCCACAATGTCCTAGATTTGAAGAAGTCAACTATGTCATTGATACACACAAAGTTGTATTTAATGTATGCTTAAATTCATGCATGCAGATAGTCCTTGTAACACTGATAGGATATGTATTCCAAGTGATGTGATAGGTGGTCACAAGGTATAAATGCTGGATAGGCTGAAAATCGTCTAAGTTCATAGACGTTGAGTGAGAACTATTCACTCAATGCCAGGTGAGTAAATTCGTTGAATATAGCTTGTTAGTCTAAGCCTAAACATTGGCTAGAAAAAAATGTGGCTAAGTCCACATGCGTTGAGTGAAGTCAACTCACTCAACGCTATATAACTGAAAGCTTTGAGTAATGTTCAACTAGTCCAAGCCTAAAATCAATCTGGCTAAGTCCAAGCCTAAGATCAATCACCTGAATCTCATCCTCATCAGGATGTGGTGGCTCATCAGGAAGCTCAGCAGGGGGGTCGTCATAGAATTCGTCACTAGGGCCAAGGTCCTTCAGATGAGTACCATCGCAAGGGGTAGTGTCCCCTTGAATGCATGGCATAGCCACTACGAGATCAACATAATGCTATTATATTTTGTGCCATATTATCCATGGTAGACAACACTACTTCATCTCTATCCACCTCTGTATATGCCTTGGGCATTCTCAGAGTTGGATCTATGGTGGAAGCCTTTGTGGGGATAAAAGGACCTTCCACAATTGTTACATAGATCCTAGGGTCAGATGATTCCATAAACAGTCTGACCATTTGCTTCCAGAGGCCAAATCCTTCCTTCCTGCAGATTGGTAGTTTCATTGCCCCTACCTCTTTTTAGTTCATTTCATGTCCCCTAGTCACTTAGAGGGGGGGGGGGGGTTAATAGATCTTTGAAATTTCTTTCTTTCTTTTGTTGTTTACTAACTAAATGATCTAGAGCTTGTCCTTTTTACCTGCAATATTAAAATAAGCACAAGCGACACAACACAACACACAAGTATTTATAGTGATTCCCCAATTGGGTACATCCATTTTCCCTTCCACCTTTCTAACTTATGTTAGACAAGGCACAAACTTCACCAAAATGCTCCTCGTAGTTTACATCTCAGGCCCTCAGCTTTACACTCAGGTTCTCTTCAGAACCCTACCTCAGAACCACAAATGATCCTACCTTAGATCCCTGCAGTGCTCCTACAACTCGGTGGTCCTCAAACACTTACGTCAGCCTTATCTCTAAGGTCTACAGCTCAGACTTCTCAGCACTACCACTTCAGGCACAAGACCCTACTCTCAGAGTGCTGCAACACTCCTATAGCTCAGTACCCTTCCAGGTACCTACATCAGGGCCCTTCCAAACACCTACAGCTCAGTGACATTTGTCACCTACCTCAGGCCAATGGCCCTACACTCAGTCTCCTCCAAGACCTAAACTCAGTGACACACTTGTCACCTACAGCTCAGTGACTCAACAATCACCTACCTCAGCCTTATCACTAAGGCCTACTACTCAGGTTAGGAGGACAACCCTACTCTCAGATTCACACTTGTATCCTACCTCAGTACCCCAGCAAGGCACCTACCTCAGTGACTAATTAGTCACTTACAGCTCAGACACAAAGTGTCCTACAACTCAGATTAAGGCAACCTGAATCATACATAAAGTTAATCAAGAGATTGATATACTGACTCAGAGAAAAATCTCTGAGTTTAACTTGCTGGACTGAGCAGATATCAGTCCAGGTCACTTGCTGTAGAAGGAATCAGTCTTCTTCTACATCTACCAATTTCTCTGCTGTTCAGAATACAATTACCTGCTGTTGAAGGCTTAATGCCCTTCACACAGCTATCTCCTTTTGCTGATTGAATGAATCAGCTAACTTGTTCTCCAAGGAACAATCTTGCTGAACTGGAAGAAGCTTCAGCTATCTCTCTCTTTGCCTTATAGCTTACACTGCCAGACTTATCTTTCAAGCTTGTCGGAGAAGATGAAGTCCAGCCGCCTTTTTTTCGTTTTCGTTGTTCACGTTCGTTAACCCTAATCTCCTTGTCTTCTCTTCCTTTTATATCTGTTGATTTGAATCAACGACACAATTTGAATGTGAGCTAAGTCAAGGATGGTGAGCGGCACCTCGCTCAGAAGAAGACAAACAGTACTTTCCGGCGTTGCTGCAGCTTTCCCGCAACGACATGAAGTTCCCTGACTGCGCTCGACGAAAGGCGAACTAGGTTCGACGAAATTTGAAATCAGTTCGACGAAATCTAAATTGAGCTCGACGATCTCAGAGTCTTTAACCTTTGACTTGAGCTCGACGAAAGGTGAGCTGGGTTCGACGAATTCTGGAATCAGTTCGACGAATTCCAAACTGAGCTCGACGATCTCAGAGTCTTCAACCTTTAACTTGAGCTCGACGAAATGTGAGCTGGGTTCGACGAATTGTAGAATCAATTCGACGAATTTTGAATTGGGCTCGACGAATTCAGAATCTTCAACCTTTGACTTGAGCTCGACGAAATGTGAGCTGGGTTCGACGAATTCTGGAATCAGTTCGACGAATTCTGAACTGGTCTCGACGAACTCAAAATCTTCAATCTTTAACTTGAACTCGACGAAAGGTGAGCTCAGCTCGATGAACTCAGAATTTAGTTCGTCGAATGCTAAGTTGAGCTCGACGAACTCAGAATCTCGTTCGACGCTTCTGGACTTAGAGAAATTCTACTGGCTTGGTCTTAGCGGTTCCTTATCAGCTGTCTCAGCGATTTCTTCTTCACAACTGAGACTGTCTTCTGTTCTCAGCGGTTTCTTCTCAACTGTCTCAGCGGCATGCATCCAGAACAACATGGACATCTTCGCATGGAGTGCGACAGAGATGGCGGGGATCGACGCGGATGTTGCCTGCCACCGTCTCAACCTGGACCCAAAGGTCCGCTCCGTCCAATAGAAGAAGAGGTCCATTGCTGACAAGCTGGACGTGCCCATCAGGGAGGAGGTGGCCAAACTCCTAAAGTCTGGCTTTGTATCTGAAATCCAATACTCCGGCTGGGTCTCTAATGTAGTAATGGTTAAAAAAGGAGACGGCCGATGAAGAATGTTTGTTGATTTTTCTTTGCTAAATAAATCATGCCCTAAGGATTGTTACCTCTTGCCTCGAATCGACGCGCTGGTTGAGCCAGCCGTCGGTTTTCCTGTAATGAGTTTTCTAGATGCATTTTTAGGTTACATGAAATCAAGATGCACCCTCCCGATGTAAAAGATGTCTCCTTCATCACTTGGGTTGGATGCTACTGCTATAGGATGATGTATTTTGGGCTGAAGAATGCATGAACGACATACCAAAAGATGATGGACCAAGTCTTCTGAGAGCAGAAGGGAAGGAACCTGAAGGTGTATGTGGATGATCTGATGATCAAGAGTCGAGAGGTGAACTCCCACCTCCGGGACCTGGAAGAGACCTTCGACACCTTGCGCAAATACAGGATGAGGCTGAACCCCTTGAAGTCTGTCTTCGGGGCGAGTAGGGGAAAGTTCTTGGGCCATCTCCTCACCCCCGTAGGGGATGAGCCCAATCCGGACAAGGTCAAGGAGATCATGGAATTGGGGTCGCCTCGAAATGCTAAGGAGTTTCAGCGGCTGACGAGTAAGCTGGCAGGGCTCAGCAGGTTCCTTTCCCGGGTCGGAGAGAAGTGCTCCCCCTTCTTCAAAGCGTTGAGGGGACGCCAAAAGTTCGCGTGGTCCCAAGAGTGCGAGGAGACATTCCAAGCCTTGAAAAAGCAATTGATTCAGGCCCTTCTGCTCCAGGGGCCGAAGGAAGGGGAAGACTTATCTCTGTATCTTGGGGTCGGAGCAGAGTCCTTGAGCTCCGTCCTGATTCAGGAAGAAGAGAAGAAGTAACTGCCCATATATTATGTGAGACGGGTCCTGAGGAAGGCTGAACTCCGTTACCCAGTTTTAGAAAAGCTGGCCTTCGCTCTGGTCATTCGGCTCGGAGGCTCCGACCTTACTTCCAAGCACACTCCATCCGGGTGGTGACAGACCACTCTCTCTGTAATATATTTGAGGGGGTGGAGCACTCGGGGAGGTTAGCCAAGTGGTCGGTGGAGTTGAGAGAGTTCGATATCTCTTTCGTCTCCCGCCTCTCGATTAAGGCCCAAACAATGACCGACTTCCTTACAGATTATGTGGTCGAGGTGTCGGAGGCGGAACTCACCCAACCAGTTCCCTGGAAGGTAATGGTAGACGACGCTTTTGGAAGGCATTTCTTGGGGGTAGGGGTGATCTTGGAGAACCCCCAGGGAACAAAGATCGAGCAGACGGTGGTGGTGCACTTTCCCATCACTAGAAACCAGGCCGAGTACGAGGCCGTGATAGCAGGATTACGCCTAGCCAGGGAGCTGGGGGTGCATGATGTGGAGGTCCTCACAGACTCCATGGTGGTGGACTCCCATATCAACAGAGAGTTTGAGGCCAGGGTGTAACACCCCAAAAAGTCAGGCAAAGTGTTGACCTGAGCTGGACGGGAATCGTCGAGCAGAGCTCGAGCGGAGCTCGAAGGAAGAGCTCGAGCAGAGCTCGACGGAAGAGCTCGAGCAGAGCTCGACGAAACGTCGAGCAGAGCTCGACGAAACGTCGAGCAGAGCTCGACGAAACGTCGAGCAGAGCTCGACGAAACGTCGAGCAGAGCTCGACGAAACGTCGAGCAGAGCTCGACGAAACGTCGAGCAGAGCTCGACGAAAATGTCCCCGTTCGACGAAAAGGTCCTCGTTCGATGAATTGTCGAATTATTTAGTCGCCGAAGTGGCGACTTGTGTCAGGTAGCTGGTGTGCGGCAACTGAGCGGTGGTTGACTTTGTCAGCTCAAACCCGAGCCGTTGATGTGAAGAGATCGTATGGTTGGGGTACAATAATCCCCGCTCTTTGCGAGGTTGGGACAAGTTCGGAAAGAACCATCCAACCCCACAGGATTCAGCGAGTGCGACAGGGTCTGAGGGAATCTTTCGGTGGAGCCCACCAGTGGCTATATATACTTGCGCCTGCATACCTGACTGGCCTTTGCCATTCTCCTTACTTTAGCCTTGTCAAGATGCCGCTTCCCAAGGAGGTCCTAGAGCGAGTGGCGCGTTCTCGAGCGGAGGTTGCAGCTCGCGTCGCGGGCTTGACCGATCTCAGCGCCCCTCCTCGCAACCTTGCCAAGTTCAGTTCGGCCAAAAAGGCGAAGCCCCTTCCGAAGGACGTCGAACCCATCTTCAACGAATTCAGGACAGCCCTGAATAACGGGGCCGGTTCCTCCACTCAGCCGACTCTGGAACCCCAGGGTAAGGATGTCATCGTCCTTTTCGCCGACCAGACCAGCCGAGGTCATAACGGCAAGATATCCGCACCACAGGCCAAGGACCTTCTCGACTGCCCGCTGAACCAGGCGTCCGCGCATGTCTGCGGGCCTCGCTTCCCAGCTTCGGGACCACGGGGCTGTATTCGCAGAAGCCGAGGTCGCCGACTCGCCTTTCTTCTCAGCAGCCTCTGACTTCTGTATCTGCGGGGGGAGGCACTTTTTTGTAACAACCCGGCCCGAACAGCTCAGGGACTGCCGCACCCGATAATGGGCCGCACAGTATGACCTGGACACCAGCGCCGTTAACAAGGCCTGTAGGCCGTACACCCCAACACAAATCTCCGCGGCTGTTTCTCACCGTGGTAGGTTGTTGCCAAAGGGTTTCGAACCCGAGACCTTGATCATAACACTCCCTTCAAACAGAGCTGATCACCAACTTGGCAACAACCTGCCGCGGAATGTTATGATCAAGGTCTCGGGTTCGAAACCCCTTGGCAACAACCTGCCGCGGAGATTTGTGTTGGGGTGTACGACCTGCAGGCCTTGTTAACGGCGCCGGTGTCCAGGCCATACTGTGCGGCCCATGATCGGGTGCGGCAGTCCCTGAGCTGTTCGGGCCGGGTCGTTACATACTGAGGCCATCCCCACCCCCGGCTTTACCCGCCTCTCTCCAGAGGCTCCCCGACACGGCCGTGGAAAGATTCTAGGCAATGCCCCTTCTCGCGTCGGCCTGGAGGAGCGGGGTGTGCACAGTAGGTTTTTAACTTCCCCGAATCCTGTTTGGCTTTGGCGATACTCGCCCCTTTTACTCAACCCTGCAACTGTTCGCGCAAACCTCACCGTGGATTCTGAGGTCGACGAGTCCGCGGGCCAGATTCGATACTCGCCTCTCCCTTCTCCACGTACTCTGGACGCCTTCCTAGATTCCGAGCTGGAGGGCCCTGAACGATTGAGGCGAGAACATCTGGTTCTCAAGAAGCTGGTGCGCGAGTTCCACGAGGTGCAGAGGGACAACCTCAGGCTGCAACGGGAGTGCGCGCGGCTTGCGGACATGGCGGGAGTCAGCCCGGCGTTTGAAGAGGCGTCTTCTTTCATACTTCTGGACGAGATCGATGAGAGCCTACAGACTGTCCACCGGAACCTGGGGAGACTCCGCGAGCTCCGCGCGCGGCGACCCGCGACGACAGGGTCGCGAGACCGGGGCACCTAGAGACGGCCCCCCTGATGGGCCTACCGGTACTCGCCCCTATTCTCCACTGGTCCGCGCGCGTCGAGGGTTTTTATTCCTGCTTTGGGCTTTGTTTGGATCTGTAATAATTTGGACAATTTTTCGATTATTGTTAATATGTTAAATCATAGCAATTAGCGTCCCATCAATCCCATCTCGCCATAGTGTAGGGTTAATTCGCGTCGGCCGGCGAGCTGGAGGCGGCGAGCTGAGGTAGGCGAGCTGGACTGGCCGGCCGGTTCAGTCCCAAATTTCCCCCTCTATAAATAGGCCTCCCCACCAACCCCTGTCACGCCTTTATTGCCTCCGTACTTTTTCCCTTTGCTTACGCTACTTGTAGTGCTCGCGCTCTCGGTCTCGGCAGGCATGGGTAAGGTGAACCTTGATTCTGACGGGCAGACCAAGTGTGCTCAGCACTTTGCCGAGCACTGCTTCTTTGAGGGGAACACAACCGCGGAGGAGCTCGCCGAGTGCGTGGCCGACTACGTCCCCTCCGGCTTCACAGCTCGCCTCCCGGCTGGGCATGAAGCCATCAACTCCTTCTATCCGGACGAACTCGCCTTCCCCATCTCACATTTCGAGGTGGGGTTGCGCCTGCCTCTCTGGCCGGAAATCCGCCAGATGCTGAAGTATTATGGTGCGGTTCCCGCGCAGCTGAACCCGAACGCCATCGCTATGATGGTCGCATTCGTCTGCTACCTCCGCCACGAGCGGATAGAGTTCAACTTGGCGGTCTTCCAGAAGTTGTTCTCCTACAAATCCACCCCCGACGGGGTCGCCTTCCTCGACGACTCCTCAATAAAAGTTCGCAAGCTCGCGAACAAGCACCACAACTAGATGACCAAGATCGTCTTCATCAAGGGCGATCTCGGCAACATCCCCTTACCGCCCCCAGCAAAATGTCGAGGAGGTATACCGCCCCCTCGGTGTCTGACAATGACGCCGAGCTCCATAAATTTTTCTCCACAAGGATTTCGAGGTCGCTTACCTCCGCCAAGGCCTCGACTCTCTCCTATCCGTCCCCCCTGATGAAGGTATGCCTCGATTCCCCTCTGCTTTCGCTAGGCTCGGCAGAAATGATATCAAAATCTAACTTAAGTTTTTCTTATAGGGGAGCGACTCATCCCCGAGAACTCGCCTTTTGCGGACTCGGGGCTCTACTCTGACCCGCTCCAACTCGCTCGGGCGGCCGCGCTGGCTTGCCGAGACGATCAGGTGGCGTCCCAGCCCTCCTCCAGCTAGAGGCAGTTGGTCACCGGGGGGTAGGAATCGCCTCGCCGGCCCCCGGATCACAAGAAAAAGAAGGCCAAGGTCGTCTCCAGGAGGGAAAGACAGTCCCCCAAATACATGGACTTGCCTGCGACCTCTCCCGACGCCTCGCTTGAGAGGCCGCTAAAAGAAACATCGGGGAAGGATCGAAGGGAGCGCGGGCCTCCCGCCCTCGAGGTTGCTGAGGGGTTTGTGCCCCGCGAGTTGGGCCTGCCCAAGGAACACCCCCTTTTCGGCATGGGGGAGAAGTGCAAGGACTCGGCTAGCAAGCCTATGATTAAGTGGGATGGGTTGGCCCACCGGGTCTCCATCTCCACTCGCCACCCTTCTTGGGGTGCTCGCCAACCTCCCGCCGGCCACACCTATGCACTATACTTAGGCCTTTATGGTCGTGACGGTGCCGAGGCCTACAAGAACATGACCCCTCTCCAGCTGGGTCACGAGGGTCTGTGGGCCCACCTGCGGTCCTTCGAACTGCACCACATGATGGTACGTCGCGGCTTCAACCTCAGTCGGCTCCTGTTGAAGGCCGAGCAGGAGTGCGACGTTGCGAAGGACAAGACCGCCGATGCGGAGAGGCGATGCGGCATTGCCGAGGATCTACTCGCGAGAACTATAGGCAGGCTGGTAAGTGTTGGCCGCCTCTTGTCATTTTTACTTAAATACTTTTTTGCAGCGGTACTCAATCTTCAATCTACAGGATGTCGGGGCCGCACACAAGTTGTAGAATCGCGCCACCGGGTTGGAGGAGGAGGTTGCCCAGATGCAAGTTCGCCTTGCCGAGCAAGAAGCTCGCTCCAGAGAGTGGGAGACTCGCGCCGCTGAACAGGAGGCTCGCGCCACCCAGCTGGAGGCCGAGGTGGGGCGGCTAAAGAATCAGAATCGGGGGCTTCATGGCGAGCTCCTCCGGCAGGCAGAGCTTCTCCTTCCCGAGGGTGGCGGCGTGCCCCCCTACCCCTATCAGAGGCCGCGGCTCTTCGGCGAAAAGGAGGTTGCAGAGCGGCTGCGAGTCAATTCGATCGAGTCTGCAGAGTGCCTCCTAGACGTCATGAGGGGCATGGGGATACTGGCCGAAGGCTGCGAAGAAGTCACGGTTTGTGACCTTATGCCAGGCCTGTTCCCGCCGAGCCCGCCCGGCGAGAAGGAGGATAGCTTCGCCTCGCATTTCGGGGAGATGGACAAGGGCCAGGGGCGCGAGGGAGAGGAAGGCCGCACGTCAGGGGAGGAGGGCAAGAGCTGAGCATAATTTGTAATTCCCCCCCCCCCTTTTGTAACCTCGCGAAGACGAGTTCTGATTTTGTAACAGATGTTCAAGAATGAAAAACAACATTTGTAAAAATTTCCCTATCTTCTTTTCTCTTGAATTTGTTTACTGTGATGCATTCGCCTGTGAGTTTTCCACCTTGGTTGACCTTATCGAGTTCGTTCCTGTTGATAGAATGTCGAGTTAGGACGCGTGTTTCCGTTGGACCCGGAGCGCCCGTAGTCGTTAGGTCCGTGAGCGCTTGAATCGCCCGCGAGCACCCAACTCGCCGCAAGCGCCCAACTCGCTACCACCGGGCCAATCAGCTAGGTGAGAGCTTGACGGCGGGTGTTGAACATCCTCCGGGCTCAGCCCCAGGGTCATAACGACGTCCATCGAGACCCCAGCCATGCCAGCTTGGTGGGGGCCTGACAGCGGAAGAATCGAGACCTAACCCCAGAGCGAGAGTACTTAGAAACATCTGCCTCTCACGGGTGCTACCACCGGGCCAATCAACTAAGTGAGAGCCTGACGGCGGGTGTTGAACATTCTCCGGGCTCAGCCCAGGGTCATAATGACGTCCATTGAGACCCCAGTTATGCCAGCTAGATGGGAGCCTGACTGCGGGAGAATCGAGACCTAACCCCAGAGCGAGAATACTTAGAAACATCTGCCTCTCCCGGGTGCTACCACCGGGCCAATCGGCTAGGCGAGAGCCTGACAGCGGGTGTTGAACATCCTCCGGGCTCAGCCCTAGGGTCATAACGCCGTCCATTGAGACACTAGCCCTGCCAGCTAGGTGGGAGCCTGGCAGCGGGAGAATCGAGTCCTAACCCCAGAGCGAGAATACTTAGAAACATCTGCCTCTCCCGGGTGCCACCACCGGGCCAATCAGCTTGGTGGGAGCCTGACGGCGGGTGTTGAACATCCTCTGGGCTCAGCCCCAGGGTCATAACGACGTCCATCGAGACCCCAGCCCTGCCAGCTAGGTGGGAGCCTGACAGCGGGAGAATTGAGACCTAACCCTAGAGCGAGAATACTTAGAAACATCTGCCTCTCCCGGGTGCTACCACCGGGCCAATCAGCTAGGTGGGAGCCTGATGGCGGGTGTTGAACATCCTCCGGGCTCAGTCCCAGGGTCATAACGACGTCCATCGAGACCCCAGCCCTGCCAACTAGGTGAGAGCCTGACAACGGGAGAATCGAGGCCTAAGCCCAGAGTGAGAATACTTAGAACATTTGAGGTTATTACCGAAATGCGAGATCAAGAGAATGAGGCAATCTTTATTCATGAAAAAGGCACATACAGAATTTAGGGATAGAAGCGCTTCAGGTCGTCGCCGCTCCAAGTATGGCTTAAAGTCTCGCCCTCCACATTTTGGAGGCGGTATGCCCCCGACCTTAGTGCTTCCTGTACAATATAAGGACCTTCCCAGTTCGGATGGAGCTTTCCTACGACGGCCGACCTCCCTATCGCATCCACCTTCTTCAGGACCAGATCTCCTTCGGTAAATTGTTTGACCCGGACATGTTTGTCAAAGTACTTGGCCATCCTGCGTTTGACCTCTTCCTGCCGAATAGCCGATAGATCATGCAGCTCCTCCACCAGGTCTAGGGAGAGACGCAACTCCTCGTTCTCAGCTCTCCACTCTTCCCGGCCTTCTGCCACTCGAGGCGTTCGGACCTCAAACTCTATCGGAAGCACGACCTCACAACCATGGGAAAGCTTGAAGGGAGTCTCACTCGTGGCCGTGTTTGGGGTAGTTCGCAAGGCCCAGAGGACTGAAGGGAGTTGCTCGACCTAGCTCCCCTTTAAGTTTTCCACCTTCTTTTTTAGGAGTTTGACAATGATCTTGTTTGCTTCCTCCACCTGCCCGTTGTTTCTGGGGTGGTGAACTAAAGCAAATCTGAGGTCGATCCCGAGCTGCGCGCAGAAATTGATGAACTCGGTGCTAGCGAACTGAGGCCCGTTGTCCGTGACTATGGCCTGGGGTAGCCCGTGCCTGGATATGATCTCCCCCCAAACAAAATTCCTGATCACCTGGGAGGTCACCTTGGCCAGCGCCTTTACCTCCAACCACTTAGGAAAATAGTCGATCATCACAAATAGGAACCTTCTCTGCCCGTTGGCCTGAGGAAAAGGTCCTACTAGATCCATCCCCCATATTGCGAAGGGCCAGGGAGCCGTGATGCTCCTGAGCCGCTGAGCTGGTTGTAGTTGGAGGGGGGCGAACATCTGACATTTGTGGCATTTTTTTGCGAACTCGGCGGCATCATGGTCCAGGGTAGGCCAAAAGTATCCCTGCCTGACAATCCTTCCCTCCAAGGTTCGACCTCCTGAGTGACTACCGCACTCCCCGGAGTGGACCTCCTCCAAAATCCTCGGCACCTCTCTCTCTCTCGGCCACACAACGAGCCAACAGCCCTGAGAGAGTCTTTCGATATAACTGTCCATCGCGCATGAGGTAGTATGCCGATTTGTGCTTGAGTCTCTTCTTATCCGTCCCCCCGGGAACTCCCCTGTGGATAGGAATGTTGTGAATGGGTCCATCTACGAGGGGCGTTGGTCCACCTCCATCAACTCCCCCTCTTGGATGGATGGACGGAACAGGTCAGTGATGACCCCCCCCCCCCCCACCCGGGGACCATGCTTGGCTAGCTGATCCTCCCGTTCGTTTTCTTCCCGGGCACATGCCGGATGGAGAAGGTTTGGAACACCCCAATGATCATCTTGATTTTGGTTAAATACGATTGCAGGGTGGGCTCCCTCACTTCAAACTCCCTGTTGATTTGGAAAGCCACCACCATGGAGTCAGTGAGGACCTCCACATCATGCACCCCCAATTCCCTGGCTAGGCGCAGACCCGCGATCACAGCTTCGTACTCGGCCTGATTGTTGGTGATGGGATAATGCACTACCACTGTCTGCTCGATCCTTATCCCCTGGGGGCTTTCCAAGATGACCCCAATCCCCAGGGAATGTCTTCCCGAAGCATCGTCCACCATGACCTTCCAAGGAACAGGGCGAGTGAGTTCCTCCTCCGCCACCTCGACCACATAGTCGGCTAGAAAGTCGGCCATCGCCTGCGCCTTGATTGAGAGTCGATGGACGAAGATGTCAAATTCGCTCAGTTCCACCGACCACTTGGCCAGCCTCCCCGAATGCTCCACCCCTTCAAAAATGTTGCGGAGGGGGTGGTCAGTCACCACCCGGATAGAGTGTGCCTAGAAATAGGGTTGGAGCCTCCGAGCTGAGATGACCAGAGCGAAGTCCAGCTTCTCCAAGATGGGATAACAGAGTTTTGCTTTTCTCAGGACCCTACTGACGTAGTAAATGGGTAGCTGTCTCTTACCCTCCTCCCTGACCAACACAGAACTCAGGGCCTCTTCCCCAACCCCTAGATACAGGGACAGGTCCTCCCCTTCCTTCGGCCCTTGGAGGAGTGGGGCTTGGGTGAGCTGGCTCTTCAAGTCCTGAAATGCTTCCTCGCATTTCTTAGCCCATTCAAATTGTTTGCCTCCCCTCAACGCCTTGAAGAAGCGGGAGCACTTTTCCCCTGCCCGGGAGAGGAACCTACTAAGCCCGACCAACGCATCGCAGAAAGGGTCCTCATGACCCGACATGTCCTCCCTTGAAAAAGTGATCCTCTCATCCGGGGACGGGGTTTGGGATGTTGAGCCGACGCTCCTTCGATACATGGCGTGGAGGCTCGCCTTGCGGGAAGCCTCGACCCCTTCCCCTCCATGGATCACGCTGATCCCTCCCCGAGTTCCGACATCGGCCCGGTCTTCGCATCTGTCCTCCTCCGCCCGAGGCAGGACCTTAATCCGCACACCCTGTTGGTCCGGCCGCTGCAGCTGCTCCCTGTTTCCCCTCATTTCGAGGAACTCCGGGCACGTGGATGTGATGTGCCCCTCCTCTCGATGGAAGTCGCAATAGGGTAGGTCCACCCTGACCTCCCTTCTTCTCCTTAGCTGTCCTCTCCTCCTCCCCCCAGGGAAATCTCCATGGACTCCTCCTGATCGGGGAGAGGGGGCCTCTGAACCTGCCTCCCGCCCTGGGGGTAAAATGGACCGTGGCCACCCTGGCGATTATCCCCTTCATGATAACCCCTCCGTGGCCCTTGGTCCTGCCACTCCGGCCTCCACCCTAGCCGATTAGTCGGCCCCTGACGCCCCCACCTAGGCTACTGCTGTTGCGGCTGCTCCCTCTGCCGGGGCTCAGCCCTCCTCTCCTCCTGAACTCGGGCACCCATTGGCCTCTCCTCCTCCGTTGCCTAACAGGCCAACCTCCGGGCGAACTCCGGGTGTGCCGCCTCCATATCAGCCTCCCTGGCCGTCCTCTTCATGAGTGCCTCAAAAGATACTGGAGGCGTACTCTTCAGCTCCATGACAAAGAATCTGGGCTAGAGGCCCAGGGTAAAGACTACCATCATGGTGTGCCCTGGCATCTCCTGCACCTGGGACAGTTCCTCCTGGAACCTGTCCATGTAGCTACTCAGGGTCTCGCCTGCCCCCTGCTTAATGCAGAACAAAGACTCCGCCTCCTTATTCCTCTTCCTAGACGCGGTGAACCTCAGCATGAACCCCCGGTGAAGGTCCTCGAATAGTAAATGGAGCTGGGTGGGAGCCGGTGGAACCACTCTCTTGCCTTCTCCTTGAGGGTGATGGCGAAGAGTCGGCACTTAAACCCATCTGACATTTGCCGGATCGAGACCACGTACTCGAACCATTGGACGTGCTGGACCGGATCTCCCTTCCCGGTGTAGTAGGTCATCTCCGGCTCCCACAACCCTTCTGGAGTTGGGGCAGAAGAAACAAGCTCGCTGAAAGGACTTCCACCCATAGTCGGGCGAGCTGGGAACTCTTCCCCTGCCGTCTCGTCGAAGTGGTACTCGCCTGCCGAGCTGGGGAATAGGACTTGCCCCCGCAGCTCGCGCTCTCCCCCTCTAGTGACCTCCTTCCCAGCTCGCCGGATAGGCGCGTCGTCGCCCAAGGCCGGGACGACGACTACAGGAACTGCTGGTGTCGCGCTCTCGGCCCGCATGCCGAGTGCGACTCTAATGAGCCCGAGTACTTCCTCTCTGAGCTTTGCCGAAATTCCCGCCGCTGCGAGAGGGGGAGGGGGTGGCGAGTTGCGCCCGCTTGAATCTCGTCCTTCATCTCTAGCCATCGAACTTGCGGGAGATTTTTTTTGTTGATCATGCTCCACGCTCACCGCACCAAAAATGTTGAAACCGAGAATTTGGTCTCGAGGAGTTCACCCTTGGGGAAGGGGTGATCGCACACGTACTTCTCTCCCACGAGCCCGAAAATCCAAGGAAGAAGAACTAGGGACAGACCCAAGACCCCAACACGGAGGTCCCTCCACACACCCGAAAGTTTTTAGAGCGCTTCCCCTCCTTAGCCAGGTGCTGAAGCTAAGGTATCCCAGAGAGCGCTAGAAGACCGGGCACAAGTGAGCATGCCCCTCTGAGATACCCCTTGGGTCCTATTTATAGATTTCTGAAAACGGTCTGCAAACAGCAACCTTCGCTGTTTGGAACAGCTATGTGCAGACCACCTGGATCTGCCAACAGCGAGACTCCGCTATTCTAACAGGCTATGGGCAGGCCCGCTGGGGCAAAATGGTAAAAAAACCCCACACAACACAGGGCAAATATCCCCCCACTGCCTCTGCTCGACAAGGGCGGTGAGTGCTTGATGGAGCTGGCACTCGCCGCCTCAGCTCGGCACCTTGGCGAGCTCGGACCCGACCTGCTCTACTCGCCTGTCGTAGCTTCGACGAACGGCCCGGAGTTCATCGAACTGGGCTCGATGAACCCTACTGCGAGTTGGGGCTCCCTGGTCGCCTAGGCGAGCTGGACTAGGAGCCGAGGCGAGCTGGGCTCACGACGTCGGGGTAGGGGCGTCGAGTATACTCGACTCACTCGATGCTGGGCTGAAGGGGCCGAGTGAACTCGCTGCTCGGGCTGGGGGCGTCGAGTGGACTCGACGCCCAGGACCCAGTTCGCCCAAGGCTTGGGCTGGGCTCGACTGACCCCACTCGCCGGATACGGGGTTGTACAGCGGGCGTGGAGACGAAGACATGCGGGAGTGCAGTGACTCTGATGGTGTTTCTCTCCAGTGGTGCGGGTTGACATCAATGGCGTGCATGAATGCAGTTGGCCTCGATAGTGCTTCTCCGTTGGTGGCAGGTGGTTTGGTTGTCATAGGACGACGAAGGTTCTTGGTGAACCTTGTGCGTCTGCTGTGTTAGCGGATTGCAGTCCAAATTGTTCTCTCTCCCGCGGATCGAGCGAGTCCGGCTCCTCCGCATTGTATTATATAACAGACGTCGATACATTTCTTCATGTATTATTTATTGCAGTTGTAGTATTTACGTATGCATTGTTCTTGTTCAGATTTATACGCTTGTATACCTTGTATTAAATTGGTTGTGCCTAGGGGATAGTTTCCACGGTATATCCCAACAAAAATCATGGGGCGGGGCACACAAAAATCCACTAAAGAAAATAAGGATTACAACGGCAGACACTAGGTTTGTCCAACCTAGATCCCCCTGAATTCACAGATTGAATCTTCTCCTCAGATTACAGAAATAATCTTTTCTCCAAGCAAGAAGTCACAAACTTCAAATCTCTTTTCTAAACTCCTAGAGTAAGACGAAGACGAGAAAGAGAGCAAAAATACCCTTACAACGAAGACAAGGCTCCAATCTAAGAATCTTCTATTCTTGTTCCTGATAAAGAACTCTGCTAGCAGCAATGGCGGAAGGTCGAACCCTAGAACAACGATCTTCACGTTCTAATGACCAAAAATAACTGATGATGTTCTGGAATAAGTCAAGGCTTATTTATTGCAAAAGGCGAGATTATCGCGGCCCTTATATCAAGCCCTAAACATCAGACGACAAGAAAAAACCTTGATATCACGGAACAACTTCCGTCAGCCACACTCGATGCCTGTCAGCTACACTCGACGCACTCGATGCCAGACAACATCACTCAACGCACTCGACGCCTAGGAAGCCCTAGCTCCACTCGACGCCAGGATGCTACACTTGACGTCTGACATCCTTCACTCGACGCCTAGCAGCTCACTCGACGTCTGACACTCGACGCCTGGCTGGAACCTGCTCTACTCGACGCCTGGCTGGAACCTGCTCTACTCGACGCATGGAGACAGAGAGCTCAAACCTGCTTCCAACACAACTCCAAACCAGGTCTGATTTAATCTAAGTCCATCAACTTTTTAGGGGCTGGACCCCAACATACTCCCCCTCCATACCATAAAGAGGAGTTCCCATACCTGACATCTTCAGATATCCCTCATATTGATACGTGACCGGCAGAACTCGTGCTTCTCTCTTGGCACAATCTTTGTCATCATGTCCGAAGGATTTTCATGCATGTGGACCTTATCCACCTTCAACAGCTTCTCTTTGGTAACATCTTGAATCCAGTGATACCTCACATCAATGTGCTTTGTCTTGGAGTGGTAGGCAGGTTTCGTGGCCAAAAAATGCCGCTCTGACTATCGTAGTAAATAGTGAACACATCTTGCTGGAGTCCAAGTTCAAGCATGAACTTCTTCATCCACAAGATTTACTTTGACGCCTCGGTCAGGGCGATGTATTCTGCCTTCGTCGTCGACAATGCCATGCACTTCTGCAATCTCGACTGCCTTGACACTCCTCCCCCAGTATAAGTAACCACAAACCCCGAAGTGGATCTCCTAGAGTCAACATCTCCAGACATGTCTGAATCAGAGTACCCAATAAAAGTCAGATACTCTCCACCATACTGCAAATAGTAGCCTGAGGTACCTCTGAGATATCAGAGTATCTACTTCACAGCATCCAAGTGAATCCTCCTCGGGTTTATCAAGTATCTGTTCAATACCCAACTGTATAAGTTATGTCTGGCCTCGTACAGACCATAACATACATCAAACTCCCTTCTGCAGATGTGTAAGGGACTTGGCTCATCTCCTCCTCTTCCTTTTTAGATGAAGGACACTGAGAGCATGATCAGGAGCGTAGCCAGGATTTTGCTTGAGTGGGGGCACTATTTTACGATAATAGTATATAAATATGTATAAAAATAATAATTAAAAGTTATTTACTTTAAACAGTAATTTTAAAAGTCAAATGAACTTCATATTAACAATAATGATACAAAATATGTAATCTCACATTTAAGTGTAAAAATAAGAGGTACAAACTCTTTGATTACATTGGAAAACAACTTACTGGGAACATAACAAACTCTTTAAGTGTCATACACTGTAATAAAAATATTAGACCAAAAGCATTTCCTAGGAGATCAATCAAGCCTTTTTTCTGGCTGACAACTTAATTCGACGTGTCTTCATATTTTGATAATAATCTATGATAGATTCATTATCAATTCTATCAAAAACATCTTTTTCTATATATACTAACAAACCATTGTTCAACCATTGATCACTCATTTTATTTCGGAGTCGATTCTTCACACAAGTCATGGTTGAAAATACTCTTTCAACACTAGCAGTTGCAACAGGTAAGATTAAAGCTAAAGTCAAGAGCAAATATACTAGTGGATAAGTTCTGTCTCTTCCAGTTTCCACCATCTTCTTAGCAAGATCGGAAATTCCATTCAGCATTGAAAACTCTTTATTCGAACTCATGTCAAAAATATATGTATCAAGCTGGTCATGAAGTATTAAAATCTCCATTGGGGAAAAATCTTAGGGAGAAAACTCTGCCAGACGAATAAACTTATCCTTATCAAAACTAAAGAATGAGTTGGATGGAGTCAAACAAGCTACAAAAAGTAGTAACTCACTAGTCCCCTCGTCAAAATGAGTTTTGAGTTCTAGAAGTTGCATATCGATAACATTGTAGAAAATCTCTACCTGATAATGATGCAAATTTGTAATTATTGGAGCTTTACGCTTTCCTTTTCCTTGAGCTATAAATCTTTCATTCATATTCAAAACAATAGTTTCATTCTTCTCACAAAAAATTGAAACCACTTCAAATAATGATTGCCAGCCATCATCCCTCATATGCTGGAGTCGTTTCTTTGATATTTCAACCAAAGAAATCGCATTCACAATATCTTGTTCATGTCTTTGAAGTGCCTGAGATAACTCGGAAGTAATAGCCAAAATTGTTCTCATCAAATGAAGAGTAAATGCAAATTCAAATGATTGCATTGATCCCAATAACATCCTTGCCATTGTCCGTTGATCTCCTTTTGGACCTTCCATTCTAATAATTTCAAGCACATCAATCACTGCTTCAAACATAGTAATCAAACTAACTAAGGTATCATAGTGTGAGCCCCGTGTATCACCTGGACGTTATTAGCCGGTGGAGGATAAGTTGGAGGCTGGCGTAGCTATCGATCCAGATCCAAGTAGGAGACTAGGAGGCAGAGCGATCTGAACAAATTCAAGAAGAAATCAGAACAAATCCAGAACAAATCCACTAGAAGAAAATAAGCTATCAAGTAGACAAGTATCCATGAAGAAATCGATCAAGGGACAGGGGGCAGAGCGATCTGAACAAATCAGAATGACGGAAATCAGAGAAGGGCCAGAACTCAGAAGAAGAAGAAGAAGTCGGGTGTGAACTCTGTGAAGAGGAAGAAGAAGAAGAGTATCGCCGGGTCACGGGTGAAGGAGCAGGCGAGCAGCGGAGGGAATGCAGGATAGGGAGCAGCGCAGGGACAGTGGCTAGGTTAGCGGAATGACGGAAATGAAAATGGCAAAATCCCTATTCCTATTCCCCGATAAATCAGGGGGGGCACGTGCCCCCTGGACCTATACTAGCTACGCCCATGAGCATGATGGCTTGAAGTGTCCACCCAATAGAGTAGCAACTGGCTTGTCCTTTTCCATCATGAACCGCTTCAACACTTTTCCACATACTCAGCCTGAGATAGCCACGACTGACATGCACTCCTGTCTCTGGTGATCTTCATCCCCATGATCTTCCTTGCTTGTCCCAAGTCCTTCATCTCAAAGAACTCAATAAGCTCCTTCTTCAGCTCATCAATGCTCGACTTGTCATCACCGGTAATCAGCATTTCATCCACATACAACAACAAAATAGTAAGGGTCTTCTTAGTCTTCTTCACATAAACACAGTGATCAGTCCTGGTCCTCTGGAACTCGCTCTTTAGCATAAAGGAGTCAAACTTCTTATACAATTGCCTGGGTGCCTGCTTCAACCCATAGAGACTCTTCCTAAGTCGGCAGACTAAGTTCTCCTTGCCCTTGACCTCAAAGCATTTGGGCTGCTTCATGTACAACTCCTCCAAATCGTCATGCAAGAATGTCGTCTTGACATCCATCTACTCAATCTCAAGATCACTGGAGGCAGCCAAACTCAATACCAGTCTGATAGAGGACATTTTCACCACTGGTGAAAATATCTCATCAAAGTCCACACGTGCTTTTGACTAAACCCTTTGAATACCAATCTTATCGGATGTAAGAAGTAACTTACTGTGAAAGGCTTGCTCTTGTTGCGGCTCCTTTTTCTTCATTCTCTCCTCGTGTCCTTGCAATGATCCCATTAGATCTGCAACAGTGAGCTTGGATATATCTCTTGCCTCTTGTATTGCTGCTACAACATACTCATACCTTGTAGTAAGGTTGCTGATTAACTTCAACACTATTCTTCTCTCTGGTAACTCTTCTCCATAGGTTTTGAGTTGGTTTGCTATGGAAGTGACCTGTGAGAAGAAAGAGTGTATAGTTTCTCCTTCTTTCATGCTGGCAATGTCGAATTCCTTCCAAAGAACCGTGAGCTTCATAGAGATAACTCTCTCATCTCCCCTAAATTCTGTTTTTAGTATTTCCCATGCGTCTTTGGAGGTTTCAGCATCAATAATTAAGGGAAGGATGGACCTCCCTACTCCTTGCTGGAGAGCCAGAGATGCTTTTGCATCTCTTTTTATATTTTCCTGATATGCTTTAAGTTGTGCAGCATCAGCATTGTCTTCGGGTGGTTGGGCAGGTCCATTTTGGACAAGATCCCATAGTCCCTGGGATAGGAAGAACACCTTCATTTGTTTGCTCCAGAAATTAATCGTATGCTTCACCTTCAAAGATTGGGATGCCGGATTGGGTGTAAGAAAATGCTTGTGGGGAAATAGAGGAGGATGCCATGTGATGAGATCAAGAAGGATGAACACTTGATGTTGATTCAGATACTATATTGATCGCTGATGGCAAGAAGAACCTGGCTCTGATACCAGAATGTGAAAAATATTGTAATGTAATGAGATGGCAATTCACAATCACGAAAATGCAAGGAAGGGAATGTAAGAGGGAAATTTGTATTTTCATTACTACTCAAGAGTGGAGAGTACAACATATTTATATAGTAGAGGAGGAGTATCTAGAATAGTGTAGAGAAAACAAGAGGCTGCCGGATATATGAGCTGCCAATAACCACAACAGGAAGCTTCTAGATTACTACTAAAAATACATTACACTTAATTATAATTATTTCTCTAACAAAGGTTAGCATTTACTTAGAGTTCACTTTCATAGCCTAATCTGCATCAAATTTAGCATTAGAACCCAAAGTTTAAATCACATTTATGCTGCATGGTGATAATGTATTTAGATGAATCATTTCTAGAAATTGAATTTGAACCATATTTATAGTGAGCAAATCCTAAAACATCTTGAAATTGAATTTGAGTTGTTCTGATTAGACTCAAATTGAATGGAATAATTTATAATTTTAGATGAATGTTAGATGCACACACAAAGAGGCTACATGCAGATTTAATTTGTGTACCTCCCAAGCACATCCTAAACAGTTACTGCACATCAAATTTCTTTCTTAGAAACCAAGTTTTCCCTGTGGATTGTCTCCAAAGATTGGCTAACTATCCTTCTTCGTCGATCTCCCTCGACCGCAGACAGGAACCGACTGACCAAGAGTCTTTCCAAGGCATCAATTTCCAACTACATGCTCCTCCGGCCATTCCGAGCCCTCCTCCAGCCACTCTTCTTCCAGATCTCTTCAGATTCCAAACCCTAGTTTTCTGAGCCTGATTTTTCTACTAAACAGTCTGCAGCTCTATCTATAGAGTTTTTCTGAAAGCTCTTTCTAAAAGTTCTATTCCATCGATAACTTTTCCATCCATCATAACTGTCGTCCCAAACATACCCATAGCCTGAGCTGAATCACACAGCAGACCATGGAGATTCACTTCTCATTGGTAATTGGTATAGTGATCATACATTTTTTTTTCTTTCTTTGCTTCAACCTGGGCCCAGCAGCAATAAAGCCCGGGCCCCACAGATTTTATTTTCATGACTAAGCACTCACGGGTGACTTTGAAGTCATGACAATCAATATGAGGTTAAGATGGTTTGAAGACTCCTTGCAAAGATTATTTAGTCAATAGTCTTTTGAATGCCAATCAATCCAAACAAAGATTTAATTTTGAATGCTCTCTTCTATCTAGTAGTACCTGAATAAATTAAACTTCTTCTTCTGGGCTGCATGAGTTGCAGGCTCATCCAAAGATTAATTAAGAGAGAATGGGAAGGGGGAGCTGGATCATCATATGCTCTTTGTGCGGCCACCTACTGCCTCTAGTCGTCTGCTTCATTTTCATTGGATTTACAAGAGGAGCTGATGGCCGACGATATTACTGTGATCGTTCATCCTGTGGAGGCCTTCAGATTAGGAATCCATTTCGCTTGAAAGGAGACCCGGCAAAGTGCGGGGATCCGAATTACGAACTCACCTGCAGCAGCAGCAGCAGAGGCGACAACAAAACATTCATGGAGTTCGCATCAATTCAGTATTTAGTTAGCGAAATAGATTACGTCAACAAACTTATCCGCGTTACTGATGTTACCGTTCTAAGTAGCAACTGCAGCCTTCCCCTCAAATTTCTGCCCTCGCATTCCATTGACTTGTTGTATTATCGCTTTGGAGCGTACGATTATCATGTTCGAACGTATTTTCGTCTGGACAGTTATGATTGGGTTAGCATAGTGAAATGTTCGAAGAAGCTTTCGCCGGAGTACAACTATCAGCTAATTCCTTGCCAAACTACGAAAGATTCCTACGTGTATGGCGTTTTTGACACCACCGTGGCAAGCCTTGCCCCTTCTTGCAGCTTTTTATCATGGATGCCAATAACTTATGATCCCCTGATCAATCCCAATGATATATTTCTGGCCTTTCGAAGGGGGTTTTATATGTCATGGGAAAAACCAAATTTACCTGTTGCTATGATAATAAGATATTGCCTTCGACGATCATCATGGTGAGAAGAAATTAAAACCAAAATATTCATTTTAAAAAAAAAAATTAATTTAGTTGGTTTATAACGCCGCCGAATGGTTGGTTGTTCATTCAAAAAAATCTGTAGGGCCTTCCAAGAAGAGAGCTTTAATGCAATCAGCCTCCTGAACTTTATTTCAAGAGTTTTGAAAGCCGAGAAGGTTTTTTATGACTGCGTCTCTGTAGAGAGTTATGTGGAACCTAAGATGGGGGAATATAAAATCCAGACATTTTACAGCTCTCCAGTCTCTCTTAAGGTTATAACAAGCATGGTTCTGATCATAATAAGTGAGAATTAATACTGACAAGTATTACTTATCATACATATTGTTTATGCTCGATCCGATTATATATATATTACGCGCGCGGTTTAATTTGTGTTTCCTGCAGATTGCGCCGCCCTGTGTAGATTTGTATTCGCGCCATTATCACTCTGCATCTTCGTGGCTCATAAATTTTGGAGCAACTGGGCACAAGTTGACGCAGTGGAGAAGTTCCTGCGGATCCAGCAGTCAACACTTTCGCCCACAAGGTATGCATATACGGACATCATCGCCATCACAAGGAACTTCAGGGAACCACTGGGACGCGGAGGATTCGGCGCCGTGTACAGAGGGGAGCTCCCCGGCAACCATTTTATAGCCGTTAAGCTGCTCGCGGGGAATTCAAAGTTAAACGGCGACGACTTCATCAGCGAAGTCTCCACCATAGGAAGAATCCACCACGTAAACGTCGTCCGCCTGGTCGGATTCTGCTCCGACGGTTCAAAAAGAGCACTCATCTACGAGTACATGCCCAATGGATCCCTCGAAAAATACATCTTCTCCTCTGATAAAACCCCAAACCATTATTTCTCGTGGAAGAAACTCAACAGCATCGCCCTCGGCGTGGCCAGAGGGATCAACTACCTCCACCGCGGCTGCGACATGACCATCCTCCATTTCGACATCAAGCCTCAAAACATCCTCTTGGACCATAGATTCAGGCCAAAAATTTCGGATTTTGGGCTCGCCAAGGTCTATCCCAAGGACCAAAACGTGGTTTCATTCAACCTCGCGAGAGGGACGATAGGATACATTGCGCCCGAGCTCGCCTCGAGGAGCTTCGGACTCATATCTCATAAATCGGATGTTTATAGTTTCGGGATGCTGCTGCTGGAAATGGTGGCCGGCCGGAGGAACGTCGACGGTAACGCCAGCCGTTTGAGCCAGGTCTATTACCCCTCTTGGGTATACGATAGGCTCAACAATAGTATTAATGCAATGGAAGAGGGGATTGGTATTGAGTGCGGTCCCGAGATGAATGAGGTGGAGAAGAAACTGTATATAGTTGGGTTTTGTTGCATTCAGATGAAGCCTTCGGACCGTCCTTCTATGAGCGACGTCGTCGAGATGCTGGATGGAGATGGTGATGCTCTGCAACTGCCGCCAAAACCGTTCTTTTCTTCGTCGCCGTCAATCTCAGCAGCGCCGCATTTTGAAATTACCGGTACTAATGAAATGACGGTCATTGATGAAGATGATAGCGGCGTTGATGAAGACGATGATGGCAGCGGCTAAGGTACTAATAATTATTGCTTGATCCTGGAACTATAATGGCATAAATAATTGGTAAATAATTTATAATTTATGAGCACTCTGAATCCTAAGAATGAGGGAGTGAATCTTGATCAGGTAATAATATTTTGTAAGGCGGAATGGTATGTATCTATTTCTATATGCATTTCAGTATATTGTTCGCATACATTTATCTAACATTTCATTTCAGCTTTGCTCTTGCAAGCATAGATTAATTTTTTTTTTCTTTTTGCTTTGAAGGGTGCTTCATTGAAATATTAAAGTCTTTTATAAATTTCAGACGTTTATAACTTCTGGATTTTTTATTAACAAAATTTTGTTTTCACGAACATGCATTGCTAGTTTTTGCAGCAAATTAGTTGAATACTGCTCTGTTTCGCTCGGTATTTTTGCTTTGGTGAGTTTGAACAAAAACACCACTGTCATTATTTGTATGTTTGGCATTGTTATGCGCACAATTTATTGTTGTATTTTAAATTGTATGACATTATGGTAAATGGTATATGATCCCCCTCCCTATATAAGAAGGTTGCTTGAGAGTTTTAGAGATTATCTTTGATATTAAGGTTTTGAGATCTCTCATTAGGAGAGAGATCTTGACATTCCCACACTCAGTGAGATTGACCCCCTTGGTTGGATTGCCCGTGCCGAGCAGTATTTTGACATTCATCAAACTCCTCAGACGCAGTAGGTATCCACAACACTTATTGGCATGGAAGGGTCCGTTGGCTCCGCCAGTCCTCTCCCGGCCTCACCTGGACGTCTCTCACTGAGGCACTCCTTCAACGGAATGATCACCGCTACGCCGACACCATGATCGAGGGCCTTTGCGGGGTCCGTTAGATTGGCTCTATTGACTCGTACGTTGATGGATTTATCGAGTTGGTCACCCATGTCCCAAGTCTCCAGACCTAACAGGAATCGCGGGAGGGAGAGATAGTCACGGGGTACCGATGGACAAAAAGGAGGAAGACTCACGAGTCATTTCTCATCTAAAAACTACCCTCACAGTATTTATATATTTTGTTCTAAAAACAAGACAACCTGTAGCAAGAAACCATCATGGTACCATCCTAAATATTATGTCATTGCGAGCATTATTGGCTTGGTTATCAACACGACAACAACATTGCACATGAATTCAATCCAGAACCACATTCCTTCCGAGTTTAGAAGAACAACCATGAAGAACTACACGAAGGTCACGCATTTCCCAGTTTCACGGAGTATCAACTGGTTTTGAAGATAAGATAGCAAATAAGATAACAAATCGGAATTTGGAACCAACATAGAGAAGATACCACATGCAAGAATCACGAATCAATCATTCAATCTAATCTAATAAAGTAACTCCACGCTGTCACTTGTATCTAGTTAAAAACTTTAAGAACATTTAATAGTACAATCTCATTTAGTCATTTTGACAAACACCTAATATGCATAATTCTACAAGGCAGGGCAAAATGTTGAAGTTTTTGTGGAGTGATAACCTATGTTTGAGTTTTAAAACCAATTCTAAAACAAAAAAAACTGAATTTATCTCTAACATCAACATTTAGACAAATGAAAACCAAATAGAAGTACTCGCCAAAGAAATTGAAGTTGTTAAAACATACAATTAAAAAAATAAGCCATAGGGGATAGATGTCTGATTGCTATCTAAGTCAAGGTTGCCAATAGGTTCTCCACTTTATCGCGACGCTTGAAGGATCACCTGAAGGGGAGCTCGGCGAGTATCTGTGGGGAGGAGAGTGATGCGATCTGAAGGGGCCCCGAGCCGCTACGCAATGAATTCATGATTCGTCTCAGACAGAACTCACCAGGGCTGCTGTTGAAATTGTTGAAGTGTGAATGTTATGATCAAAACCAACGGAACAGTGAATGGAGATAACACACTCAATAACACAACCATCAGGAAGGGATTTGATTAACAGAACAAACAATACAGGGATACAATCTTCCTTAAGAGACCAAGCTCTGAACAGGAGGAAGCTGCGGTGGGGAGAACAACTCTCGTTCCAGCCGCCCAAACATACACAACTTACATTCAAAATTTACATAAAGAAACCCTAAAGCAAAACATAGCTACTTATACTCCCTTCCCAACATAGTCAATTACAAAATTATCCCAACTAAACCCGCACAGACAACGGTTCGCAACCGGCTCGCAACAATACATTCCCCTCCAAACATTCCTTGTCCTCAAGGAATAACGAAGTCCGGATAACGTCTTTTGAAGTCTCCCAGCTCCTCCCATGTGGCCTCTTCCACTGAACCATTGGCCCATTGTACAAGTAGTTGGGTAATTACTCGACCCTGATGTGGTGCAATGCGGCGGTTCAAGATGGTTAGCGGTTCCACCATCAAGTTACCCTCTTGATTCACGGTTGTGGGTAACAGAATCAGCTGTTCCGGGCTCTCTCCTATGTGCTCCCTCAATTGCGACACATGAAAAGTATGATGGATCTTTGCATCCTCTGGTAGACGGAGCCGATACACGACTAGTCCCACCCGTTCCATCACCTTGAACGGTTCAAAAAACTTCGGCGACAACTTGTGAAACCCATGACCACGAAGACTTGTTTGCTTGTATGGTTGGAGACGCACGTAGGCCCATGATCCGACCTTCAAGGCGCGTTCCCGCCTTTTCCGATCAGCCATAAAGCGCATTCGATTTTGGGCCTCCGCTAGATTAAACTTCAGCATTGATATTACTTGTTCCCTCGCTTGCAAGGAGCGGTCCACCTCCTCCGTCTTTTCTTCCCCCGGAATATAGGGTGAGTGTAATGCGAGTTCTTGACTGTACACCACCTCATACGGTGTAATTTTGATGGCGCTATGATATGTTCTGTTGTACCACCATTCCGCTAATGGTAACCAATCTGCCCAACTTTTCGGTCTCGCGAAGCACATGCATCGTATGTAACTTTCAAGACAATGATTGACGACTTCCGTTTGCCCATCGGTTTGCGGGTGATATGCTGTGAAAATTTTTAAATGGACTTGGGAGACAACGGAACAATTCTTTCCAAAACTGGCTAAGGAAGATGGTATCGCGATCGCTCACAATGGAGGATGGTAACCCGTGGAGACGGACTATGGAGTCAAGAAAAGCTTGTGCTACTCCCTCGGCGGTGTAGGGGTGTGATAGAGCAATAAAGTGGGCCTGCTTACTTAGGCGGTCCACCACCACAAGTATAGTTGTCTTTCCTTTGCTTTTGGGCAACCCTTCCACGAAATCAAGAGAAATCTCCCGCCAAATGTGGGTTGGTATGGGCAAGGGCTGTAGCAGCCCCATCGGTTTTTGTGTGTCCGTCTTGCATTGTTGGCAAACCGTGCACTTCTGGATATAAGCATAAACCTCCTGCTTCAATTTCTTCCAATAAAAGGTCTTCTTAAGCCTATGATACGTCGCCGTGATGCCCAAATGTCCCCCTATCGCGCCTTCATGATACAATTTCAACAATGTCTCTTTCATGGTTGCGTCCTTGCCAACCACCAATTTACCCTTCCGCTTGAGAACCCCATTCACCCACTCATATCTCGGCCGGTTGGACTGATCTCGTTACACTCCTCGGCCGGAAATGACGTGCTCCAAGTAGTTAACTTGTTACACCACAAAATTGCACTTAGATCTTCTGAGAAATAATTGGTGTCGCCGTAAAGTGTCCAAGGTAAAGGAGAGATGCTCGACGTGCTCTTGCCAAGACCTGCTAAACACAAGAATATCGTCAAAAAATATGAGTATAAAGTGGCGGAGTTGGTCTTGAAAGATCTTGTTCATCATGCTCTGGAAGGTAGATGGCGCGTTGGTTAGCCCGAAGGGCATAACTACAAACTTGTAGTGCCCTTGATGAGTGCGGAACGCCGTCTTGTATACGTCGGCCTCCGCCATCCGCACTTGATGGTAGCCCGCGCGCAAGTCCAATTTTGAGAAAAAACAGCACCATGTAGTTCATCGAGCAGCTCTTCGATGATTGGAATTGGGAACTTATCCTTGACAGTATACTTGTTGAGTTGGCGGTAGTCTATGCATAGCCTCCACGTCCCATCGACCTTCTTGACTAGTACCACCGGTGATGCATACGGGCTTGAACTATGTCTCACCACCCCCGTTTGTAACATCTCCCGAATTAATTGATCGATCACCGTTTTCTGTAGTAGGGGATATTAGTAGGGCCGTAAATTGATGTCTACCTTGTCGTCTTTCAACACAATGCGGTGTTCGTGCTCCCGGATGGGGGGTAGCCCTTTGGGCTCCTCAAAAATGTTCTGAAATGCCGCCAAAGAGCCTCCAACTCTTGCTGTTTGGCGGTGTCCAGCAAAGGACCGGGTTGTATGCTTGCCAAGCCACCTTTTACCGACGTGTATTCGATGCTTACTTACTCCATCATGTGGCCGGGACCTTCATAAACCATCAACATGTGCAACTGTCCATGTTTAGCCCGTGCTAACTCGTGTCTCTTTGGTTTCATCCACATTCCTGTCATATTTGTCGAGCCCCTTAACGATATTTTCTTCCCTTGCGATACAAACTCCATCTTCAAATTCCAGAAATCCCATTGCAATACCCCTAAGGTCACCAACCATTGTACCCCCAAAACCATTTCACACCCGCCTAAGGGAAGCACTAACATATCCGAGGTGAAGAAAACACCTTGCATTTTCCACATGAAGTCCACCACCTTCTGAGAACTTGTGATGCATTTCCCGTTGGCCACGGCGACATGAAAAATCAGCATTGGAGTCATCGTGCACTTTAGTCTAGTGGCGGTCATGCTATCCAAAAAATTATGGGTGCTCCCAGAGTCGATTAGGATATGGATCGGTTGGCCTTGATATGAGGCGGTGACTCGCATCGTGTAGAAATGAGTAGTTCCGGTAAGTGCATGCATGGAGACTTGCGGGATTTCTTGCACTTCCTCCTCCGTGTGATGTATGCAAAGGTCCTCCTTTTCATTGGGGTTGTCCCCTTGGTCTTCCTCGGTCTCCGCCACGAGTTCGAGAGCATAAGATTGTCTCTTATTTAAACAACGATGGCCCAGACTGTATTTGTCGTCGCACAGAAAACATAGACCTTTGTTGTGTTTTTCATCCATTTCCGTTGACGTCAATCGCTGCCCCCCTCTGGAATAGTTGCCCCCTGCTTTCACCTGTGGGGATGCTGGAAATTTCTCGTGATCGTGCCCGCCTTGTTGGTGGTGTCCCCGAAAAGTCATGGTGGTGGAAAACCCGACGCCCTTATTTTGGCGGAGTTGCAATTTGCGCTCTTGGAGACGAGCTAAGGACATCACGTCAGATAGGGATTTGGGTTGAAACATTCGCACTGAGCATCCAATCTCTTCCTGCAGTCCCGCCAAACAAAAGCTCACTGTGTGGGCTTCCAAAATCTGTGCTCGATGTCGCAACACATCAAACTCTTCGAGGTACTGCTGAACCGACCCTGTCTGGCATAAGTTCTTGAGTTCAGTCATGGGGTCAACAAAAAGGATGAAGCCAAAACGGTTGGAGATCGCCGCGGAATACTCTTCCCATGTCGGTCCCGTGGTGGCCAAACGAGCCGCCATGAAAGCCGGGTCCACAACCCCTCTTTGGTGTATGACAGGCTCAACAATATTAATGCAATGGAGGAGGGGATCGGAATCGAGTACGGTCCCGAGAAAACCGTTCTTTTCTTCGTCGCCGTCAATCTCAGTAGCGCCGCATTTTGAAATTACCGGTACTAATGAAATGACGGTCATTGATGAAGAAGATAGCAGGGTTGATGAAGAGGATGATGGCAGCGGCTAAGGGACTAATTATTGTTTGATCCTGGAACAATAATGGCATGAATAATTGATAAATACTTTATAATTTATGAGTACTCTAAATCCTAAGAATTAGGGAGTGAATCTTGATCAGGTAAATATGTGATAATATTTTGTAAAGCTGAATGGTATGTATCCCGTCCGACAGCAATAGATCCAGACGGTAACCTCCCTCTCCAATCTCGTCGTCTGCTAGATCCAGCACTTCGTTGACATCACGCCTGCATTGTGTGACCTCGGCGACGGATCCAGACCTCGCTGACGCTTACGATATCTGTGTCGGCCAGCTTCCATCTTCTCGACTCTCCTCGTCGCTAGATCCAGCCAGCTCCTACGCTCTTTCTCAACCTTCCAGTTCTTGTGCCCACTTCTTCCTATGCCAGAGGGTCGTCAATAGATGGAATCCCGTATGGAGACCCTCGAACACGCGCTCACCACCATCAACTCTCGTCTTGAGACCCAAGCCAAGCAGTTCACTTCGATTTTGTCCATGCTCCACAACTTGCAACCCGACCAACATTTTGGGGTAACCGCCGCCTCTACCTTGGGATCCCCAACTCGTTGCCACCCGAAGAACCCGCATTGACGGGATATCCTCCTCCGCAACTCCCAAGTCTCGACATTCCCACACTCAGTGATACTGACCCCCTTGGTTGGATTGTCCGTGCCGAACAGTATTTTGACATTCATCGAACTCCTCAGACACAGTAGGTATACACAACACTTATTGGCATGGAAGGGTCCGTTGGCTCCGCCAGTCCTTTCCCGGCCTCACCTGGGCATCTCTCACTGAGGCACTCCTTCAACGGAATGATCGCCACTACTCAGACACCATGATCAAACGCCTTTGTGGGGTCCGTTAGATTGGCTCCATTGACTCGTACGTTGATGGATTTATCGAGTTGGTCACCCATATACCAGGTCTCCAGACCTAACAAAAATCGCGGGAGGGAGAGATAGTCGCGGGGTACCGATAGACAAAAAGGAGTAAGACTCACGAGTCATTTCTCATCTAAAAACTACCCTCACAGTATTTATATATTTTGTTCTAAAAACAAGACAACCTGTAGCAAGAAACCATCATGGTACCATCCTGTTGCGGACTAACTCGACGCCCCGGTCGCACCGGATCATAGTCCACACACGTCCTTCATTTTCCTGAAGACTTTTTTACTAGGACGACATTAGCTACCCAGGTAGGGTAGTTTACTTCTCGGACAAAATGGGCGCTGAGGAGCTTCTCTACTTCTTCTCCGATTGCTTGGAGGCATTCTGGGTCAAAGTTTTTCTTTTTATGGATAACAGGCTTGCATGCTGGGTTGATGTTAAGGGAGTGCTGAATGACACGAGGATCTATGCCAGACATATCTTCAGGGGCCCAAGCGAAGATATCCTTGTTGTTCCGGAGATAAGTTGTCAGTTTTTCCTTTTCTTGTCCTGGTAGGAGCGATCCAAGCTTGACGGTGCGAGCTGGGTTTGTTGGTGAGAGGGGGACTTCAATCAGTCCTTCCATAGGCATCCCTCGCTGTAATACTGCTTCATCGCGCAAATCGAAGTCGTCGATGTTCAACGTGGTGGCATTTGTAGGCTGTGTCTGTTTGGAGTAACAATTCTTGGCGGCCTCCTGATTACCGCGTACGACTCCAATACCTCCCGGAGTGGGGAACTTCATGACGAGGTGAGGAATCGAGGGGATAGCCTTGAAGATAGTCTGAACGGGTCTTCCGAAGATGGCGTTATATGCGGAGCTTGAATCCACCACTACGAACTGGATCTCATGAGTCACTTGTCTTGGAAATTTCCCCATGATGACTGGGAGAGTAATCATTCCTAGCACCTAGACTGGATGGTTGTCAAAGCCGTACACTGGTCCGGCCGCCTGCGTTAGATTTTGATTGGAAATATTCATGTTCTGAAGAGTAGCAGAGTACAAGACATCGACTGAGCTTCCGTTGTCGACAAGGATTTGCTTGATGTTGTAACATGGATCTCCGATCCCGGCACTGATTACTAGGGGGTCTTGGTGAGGTGTTCGGAACCCGACAAGGTCTTCATCCCCGAAAGTTATGGTGGTATCCTGCTTGTACTTCTTATCTTCATGGGCCTCTCCTTGCATGCTTACTGAGAAAATTTGAGCGGAGAGAATAGGTGATCCGGCGATGATTTCAATATTTCCGACCATCTGCCTACCACCTGCCCCCCCTGGCAGGGTGTTTTGCTGATCTCTAGGAAGCCTAGGCGGGTCGTGTTGGTCCTGCACCCGTCCCTGCAAAAATCTTTCAAGAAGTCCTAAACGGACCAAGCGCTCGATTTCTTCCTTCAGGCGGGCACAATCTTCCGTGGTGTGTCCCGTGGTTCGATGAAACTTGCAATATTTGGACTGGTCATTTCTGGGATTATGAACCGGTTGCTTTGGTCGCTGCAAGGCTGGCTCATTTTGTATATCATATAGTACATTAGTGCGTGTAGTGTTGATGGGAGTAAAATCCCTAGGCGGTGGATCTCTCTGGGGATCTCGCTGACGTTGCCCGTTCCGGCGATCTTCTCGGAACCTCCCTTCTTGACGTTGAGGAGCTGACTCCTTCTCTCTCTTACGTTTCTAGTCGCCATCAAACTGTTGGCGATGGGCTTCAATAGCTTCATCAGCGGTAATCTGGGCCTCAACTCGATGCATGAGGTCAGGATAACTGGAGACAGTTTCTCGTATTAGTGCTGAGTAGAAGCCGCTTGGGCGGAGACCTCCAAGGAACACCCCTCGCAGCAACTCGAGGTCGACTCCCGGAATCTGACGGGCTTCGACGCTAAAACGTCGGAAAAAGTCTTTCGGGGTCTCTCCTTCGTTCTGGCGAATTTCTGACAAATGGGAGGAATCGCGAACGATCCTACAATTGGCGATGAACTGATCGACAAATTGTCTTGTCAGTTCTGTGAAATTGACGATGGTGCCGGCCCTTAGCGAGTGGAACCATGTTCGGGCCTGTCCTTTGAGAGTGGCTGGAAACACTTGGCAGAGCAACTGATCTGGAGCATTGTAGATTCTCATAATGGTGGTGAAGTGATTGACATGTTCTAACGGATCATCGGTCCCGTCAAACGTCTCAATGTTCGGGAGCTTAAATCTGTTCGGGATTGGATGGTCAAGGATCTGCGGTGCCAAAGGGGAGCCTTGGCAGAGCAGTCGGCGGGTATGAATATCTCTTCCACCTGTCTGGCGATATTCTTCAGCGATGACTTCTCGAATTTCCTCCCGAGTGAACCTTTCAAGCGGAGGTAGACAGGCTTCGTTGGCGGGATTGTGATGAAGATGGTATGCACTCATCCTCCTTTGGACCGGGTGAGTGGAACTTGCGGCTTCAGAATATTCTTCGGATCTTTCCTGCCTTGAAGGAACTTCTTGGGCTCTGCCCTGATTTGGTTGTGGTGGTGGATCTGCTCGAGCTGGCTGCAGCGGGGGAGCAGGAGGTGCTCCTAGGTTCCGTATCAGGGTGAGCATTTCGGTTTGCTGTTCTTCCATCTGGCGAACACATCCCTCCAGAGCGGCGACAGGAGGAAATGCGGCTTCATTGGTCAGTGGCACGTCCACCAAAGAGTGAGAACGTGCAGGCTCGGCATGCCCGCCAAGGGCGGAGCCTTCAGCGGTGCGGGTGCTTCTCTTTACCATTAAGGCAGGACTTGGAAGGGGCGATGCTGGTGATCTTGTACTTCAAAGGATGTTGGGAAATCGTGTTCCCACAGACGACGCCAAACTGTTGCGGACTAACTCGACGCCCCGGTTGGATCGGATTTACTTGGACCGTCTTAGCTCTCGGAGCGGTCGAGCGCGCACACAGTCAATGAAAATAAGAGGTTGACACAAGATGTGATGACGTGGAAAAACCCCTCAACTGGGTAAAAAACCACGTGACCGGGTCTGTGCCGGTCAAAGTCCACTAGCTCCTGGTGACTACAATGTGTTTGGAGAATCAGGGCGACAGGCCGCTCCCGTTATAGCTTGGAGGAGAGAGAGTAAGACTACGACCGGGCAGACCGGGCAGCCTGAGCGATCTGTCCATGCGGACTGATGGAGCAGCCTGGCGGTCTGGTGTTGGCGGCCTGATGTGGTGTTCTAGAGGTAGCCGTGCGGTTGGGACTGGAGTTCTCCATGCTGTGCGGACTTGGATTGGAGTTTGCCTGCTTCTGCAACCTGGCTTGTCGCCAGATTGTTTTGCGGGACTGAAGCTTATCCGTTGACTGGTCACGAGTCCGGCAGTTGGCTGCTGGCTTGGCTGCTGTGCGAGTTAGAGCCTTGTTGGCGGGCTGTTTTGGGAGCTGGCGAACTGGGGCCTTGTCCGCCGAGCTCGCGCCAGGGTCTTGGTTTGGACTTGTCACAATCCGTGACAAGTCCAGGGTGTCCGTTGTCCACAGTATCCACAAGTCCGCTTGTTTATCGGGTCGTCTGTGCCTGTTGGTCGTGGACTTGCGTGGCGAGCTGATGCGGTGCATGCGGACTGTCGCAGAGTTTGCCAGGTTGCGGACTGGCTTCTTGTCTTGGTGCTTGTCGGTTTGGCTGATGTCCGACCTTGTTCTTGCGGACTATGCACACTGGTTGTGCTAGCTGCGATCAGGGGGCGGTTAGCCTATCTCATATGGCAGTATCACACTCCAATCCGCTCCTATAAATAGGACCCCCTGACACCTCATTTGTAACTGAGTGAACAGTAAGTTGAGCGTGGATTAAAAGTTGCGGCCTCAGTTTTGGCAGTTCGCGCGGTCTGAGAAGGTTAACTGATTGTTGCTGGTTGCAGTTGTGCAGCTAACGCTGAGAAGCCAGGTTTCTGGTGTTGATTTCGGTCAAGGGTCAGCTAGCTTGCGGTTTACTTCCTGCGGCTTCAGCAGGTCGTATTGCGGCTAATCAGTCTTCTCTTCAGCTTACAGTTCAATAACAGTGTCCGCCAGTTTTGGCGGCCTGTTCGTCAGTTCGTCTTCTTGTTCGCGGACTCTGGCAGCAAGACGACTGCGGTTAGGCGGCTTGTTGAGAGCGACAAGGTGTTCAGCGAATAATGGTATGTCTGCATGACCTCGCGGTCTCGGCGGACTCCGTGTTCTTTTCATCATCTAGCAGCTGTTCGCGCGATCTCGGCGGACTAGCGGTTTCGGCGGTCTCCGACTCTGTCCTCTCGGGTTGTTGCTTCTGTGTTTTCTCTTGCTTCCTGTTTGTACTTGGCGAAATCATGTCTCGCCATGTATATCTCGCACTGTAAAGAAGATAATAAAAATTTGATCTGCTTGTTCCTTCTGATTGCATCGGTGTTTGAGCTTGCTTTCCCATTTTCCGCTTGATTAAGTTGTGATCTTGATAGCTCTGAGAATATTAATTTGGCTTCAGACTATCTCGTTGATCATCTTGAGAAATTTTAACAAGACCGACCATGAATCCATTGCGGAGCAGATCGGGGCCCCTTCAGATTGCATCGAAGAGTCAGGTTGGAGGAGAATAAAGGAGAGCGTTAAGGCTGAGACCTGGAGGGTGGAGCCAGTGGCCGCAAGAACAACAGTACTTGCTCCTCCTAGAGAGCCTTGTTCTTAGTCACGATGTCGGCACTTTAAATCTTATGCACTCCCAAATCATGCATTTTTTGCAAAAATATATGACGATTGATATACGCACATCTGATTTGGCTAATCGCAGCCCATAAAATATGTTTTAAAATTAAAATTAATAAACCCTACCTTCTTATAACCGCAGCCCCCTCCCCAATCCCTTGCGTCTCTATTCAGTGGCCTCGTCGGAGCCCGCCACCTCACCGGATCCCGCCGCCTCGCCGGAGGCCGCCGCCTCGCCGGAGCCCGCCGCCTCGCCGGAGCCCGCTTTGTAAGATGTAAATCAACACCACATGCTTTGAAGATATTGGTTGATCCATAGAAGATGAATAAAACTTAGGATAATATTCTCCTTTCAATATAATGTTGGTATAATCTTAGAACGGAGCATGCAGTTCTTTATTCTACAAGTTTTTTTCGGGATCTTCAAGCAGAGTAACAATTCAAGAACCAAAACACATTGAGTTTCTTAGTTATAAAGGTTCACGAAAAAGACAGTTTTTTGTTGATCGATATCAAAAATCCACGGAATCGATGTGAGTTTGTAGTTTTTTTTGTTTTGGGCTACAAATAGTAATATAGTGTATAAATAGTGGTTTAGAGGTTGTGTATATCAAAGGGTTGCGAATATCCAAATCAGATGTGCGTATATCAATCGCCAAATCTATAGCTACGTTTTAAAAGGGGTGGCAAAAAGATGTCACTGTAGATCTAGTTATAGTGATTTCTATAATTTTGGCTTCTCTTCATTAATATTTCCTTTGACTTATAGAGGAAACCAAGTTCCAAGGCATAGAAAAGCAGCTCTATCTTCCAAGGCTGTGTCTGAGAATCCGGTGGGGCGCCGTTTCGACAGAGTCGAGCTGGAGGAAAAGTGTTTGGGAAGATTTCGCGAGCTCCAGTCCACCCCGGCCAGCGTGAAAAGGGGAAAAACGGCGGTTTTGCCGCTGGTCTCTCGCGCTCCAGCCCGCCGTTCAGCCCGACCGTTTTCTCTCTCCTTCCCGTGCCACCGGACTGATTTGAAACGGGGGGCCAAACACAGCCCAAGACTCTATTTGGGCTCTATTTTCTTCTCTCCTCTGCAGTAATAAATTATTTCTCGTGCATCTTTCTAAATTATTTCGGCCTCTCTAGTAGATCAATTTGAAGCAATTAATTAGAAGAAATATTGTCTGTTTTACCTGACAATTTCCTTTTTTTTTTCAATTACTGTACTAATTAAAATTCTCAGTATGGAAGGGAATACTTATTAATAATAAAGGGCATTGTTATATATAGATCGTGTTTGGCTATATACAAATCATTGTTATATAAAAATCATATTAATTCAAAACCGGTTATATGTAGACCAACTTGTTATATGCAGACCAATGTAATTTTTTTTAAAAAAAATTCAAACATGATTTTCTTATAAACAATCAACTACTATTATATTAAGAGAACATGTAGAACATATTATATTAGATAAACACAATCAAATGTTCAGATTATTAAGATATCATATGCTGCAACAATTATCATATGTTGCAAACTTATCACAAATATCACATATATATTAACAAACCGAGAACCAAAACCAACAGAAAAACAAGAAATGCAAGGCTCCTTATTAACAGACATGGGAGGTTCGCAGATCTTTAAAAATCCCGACCCGGGTCGCAAACATCCAAATGTGGTGTGTTCACCGGCAGAATCTGTATAAGCGGAGGGAGGAAAATAGTAGGGTTAGGGTTTTGAATACCTCATTTGAGAGGACCGATCCAGGTTTAAATCATCTGGATTCCTATTTCCAGATCCACCGTTGGACGTGGGAGATTTGCCGGCCTTGAAGAATGCCACTGAAGTGCTCTTCGGTGATTTATCAGGGGACATTGGCCACCGGTGGCCTCTGCCGGCCACTGGAGACGGGATCGTAGGAGTATGACTTATCGCACGGGAGAGGGGAGACGGGAACGGCTAGGGCAGCACTCAAAAATAAAAATGAGAAAAGTGATTTTTTTGAGGGGAGGGAGGTACTAGTTTGGTTTGTATCTAGTAGAAAAAAAGAGTAAAAAAACTAAATTTTAGGTCTGTATATAGCCAAACATGATCTATATATAACAATGCCAATAATAAATAGTAGTCTAGCACAAGACTACTTGGACATTAATTATTATAACCATGTAAATTTATAGTAGCAAAATGAATTATGAAAAATAGTTAATACTTAATAGTGTGGAGATTAAAAAACCAAAATTTGATGTCTATCTTTATATTATAAGCAAACTCCAAAACAGTCATGTTGTAACATTCGTTTTCCCAAAATATCCCTCAGTCATGGTGTAACATTCACTTACCCAAAATACCTATTCATATCTACTTTTTATTTCAAAAGATTTGGTTTTTGAGTCATTTCTACTTTGTCGCAAATATGTCCCGATCAAATTTGCGAAGGGACGCGGTAATAAAATCGGAATGCTGGACGCGCCAATATGTCCCGCGATAAATGTCGCCTCCACGATAAATGTCGCCTCCACGATAAATGTCGCCTCCACGATAAATGTCGCCTCCACGATAAATGTCGCCCCCACGACAAATGTCGCCCCCACGACAAATGTCGCCCCCACGACAAATGTCGCCCCCACGACAAATATCGTACACGACTGCATGTTTAAATAAAAGTATTTGAATTGTTCATATGCAAACATATATTAAATTAAATAAATATAAATCATTTTCAAATTATTAATTCAAGAAACAATTCACATAAATATAGAAGCAATAAAATATGTAGATGTAATATGTGTACTACTTTTGAGCATTGTGTTTCATTTTTGAGCTATAATGTTTCTTTAATTTTTCCAGTGATATCGAGGGAAGAATTTCAAGAAGTCTGTACTATGTGATTTGCCTAAGAAGATCACGACCGTTCAGTGCATATTGAAGTTCTCATGTATGTAACATGAAATGCGTGGCTAAACACATTGTCAACTAGATTAATTTTATTGATGTATGCAATATTGACTCTATTTATAGCAAGGGGTAGACCTAGGTCTCCCTCTCTCCTTTAAGAATTTTGCAGAATGGACAGCAGATTTGGATTTCTCTTGTTAAAATAATAAATTTTAACTATTTACATGTCAATAACGATGAAGGAGAAATGATTATAATAAAATGAAGAAACCGCTAAGACGTCAACCCGCAACACAAGTCATGTGGACTGTCTTTTATTGAAATGCTGATGAACTGGAAAACAGTCTGTTAAAATTTCTCAAGATGATCAACGAGATAGTCTGACGCCAAATTAATATTCTCAGAGCTATCAAGATCACATCTTGATCAAGCGGAAACTGGGAAAGCAAGCTCAAACAACAATAAGCAAACCAAGGAGCAAGCAAATCATATATTCACTATCTTCCTTACAGGGCGAGGTATACATGGCGACACATGATTTCGCCAGTACACAATAGAAAACAGAAAAAATTACAACTATCAATCCGAGCGGACAAAATCGGAGACCGCCGAGACCGCCCAGTCCGCCAAAGTTGCCAAGACCGCCCGAACTACTGCAAGAGACAAAAAGAACACGGAGTCCGCCGAGACCGCGAGGTCATGCAGACACGCCGTTATTCGTTGACTGCTGCAAGCTGCCGCTGAACTGAAGAACAGACCGCCTAACCGCCGAGTCCGACGGACAGGTTATTGAACTTGGAAAAGTTGAAGCAGAGAAAACTGCCAAGACGCAGAAGTGACCTACTGATACCGCCGATTGTAAATCGCAAGCTTCACTGAACCTGACCAGAGTCAGAACCAAACTCATGGCTTCCTAGTGCTAACCGCGCAACCTGCAAACAGTAACCAGTTAACTCTCCTCAATCCGCGCGGACAAGAAAACCGAGTCCGCAGCAATTAACCAAGTCTCAACTTACTGTTCACTCAGTTCCAAATGAGATGTCAGGGGGTCCTATTTATAGGAGCGGTTTGGAGTGTGATCACCGCCCTATGAGATAGGCTAACCGCCCCCTGATCGCAGCTAGCACAACCAGTCCGCCTAGTCCGCAAGGACAAGGCCGGACACCAGCCAAACTGACAAGCACCAAGGCAAGAAGCCAGTCCGCAACCTGACGAACTCTACGACAGTCCGCATGCACCGCTTCAGCTCGCCACGCAAGTCCACGACCAACAGACACAGACCGCCCGATCAACAAGCGGACTTGAGGATACTGCGGACAGCGAACACCCTGGACTTGTCACGGATTGTGACAAGTCCAAACCAAGACCCCGACGCGAGCTCGGCGGACAAGGCCCCAGTCTGCCAGCTCCCAAAACAGCCCACCAAACAAGGCTCCAACTCACACAACAGCCAAGCCAACAGGTCAACTGCCAGACTCGCGACCAGTCCGCATAGTCCGTGGATAAGCTTCAATCCCGCAAAATAATCTGGCGACAAGCTAGGTCGCAGAAGCAGACAGACTCCAATCCAAGTCCGCCCAGCATAGCGAACTCCAGTCCTAACCTCACGACTGCCTCCAGAACACCACATCAGGCCGCCAACACCAGACTGCCAGGCTGCTCCATCAGTCTGCATGGACAGTCCGCCCAGGCCGCCCGGTCTGTCCGATCACCCACTTTCACTTCATAAATTTCAACACTCCCCCTTGAAGTGAGAAGTGGTGATCAAGCTCAGTAGTCCTCGTAGCCGTTGAAATGACCCCTTCGACAGCGGTTTCGTGAAAATGTCAGCAAGGTTGTCTTCACTCCGAACATATCCGACCATAAGAGACCCCTCCAACACCTCCCTTATGAAGTGGTGATCGATCTCTATATGCTTGGTCCTTGCGTGACAAACTGGATTGTTCACCAGTTTGAGAGCACTCTCATTGTCACATCGGAGCAGAGTAGCACCTTGCACTTCCTCATGGACGTCCTCTATTAGCCTCCTTAGCTAGATATCTTCTCGAGCAGCCAAGGCCGAAGCATTGTACTCTGCTTCCGTAGTAGAGACGGACACCGATTCCTGCTTTTTGCTACACCACGAGATGTTAGCTGATCCACAAGTGAAAACATAACCCGATATTGATCTTCGATCATCTGAGTCACCACCATAATCAACATCGGTGTATCCTAGCAATGAAAAGCTTGTGTCCTTCCTATAAAGGAGTCCCATATCAGAAGTAGCCTTGACATACTTCATGATATTCCTTGTCGCCACCAGATGAGACTTCCTTGGCTCTGCCATAAACTGACTTACTCGGCCAACAGCGTAAGCAATGTCTAGCCTTGTAATCATTAGGTAGATCAAGCTCCCCACTAGAGCTCTGAACACCAAGGGATCAGGAAGAATCCTTCCTTCATCTCGTCGAGCTTCAACCCATAATCCAGAGGAGTAGAGCAACTCTTCCCTTCCCTCATGCCGAATCGATTCACAATGCGATCTGCATATCCTTTTTGGGAAATGAGTATCCCGCTCTCCTTCCTCTCCACTTCGAGACAGAGAAAGTGATGAATCTCTCCCAAGTCTTTCATCTCGAAGCGAATAGCTATCTCAGCCCTGAGCCTAGCTACCTCCTCTTCGGAATTCTTTATGATAATCATGTCATCAATATACAGCAGAACCATGACCCGAAGCTCCCCCTTCTTCTTAATGAACAAGCTTGAATTCGAGTTGGAAGCAAGATATCCGCAAAATTGGAGGTATTCTGCTATCTTCCCATACCAAGCTCTTGGAGCCTGCTTCAGCCCGTAGAGAGCCTTCCTGAGTTTGCAGACGTAGTCCAGATGAACTTCAGAGACAAAACCAAACGGCTGATCCATGAAGATGTCCTTATCAATCTCCCCGTAAAGAAAAGCGGTCTTTACGTCAACCTGTCACATCCTCCATCCATGGCAAGCAGCCAAGACGATCACCACCCGAACCAAAGTCATCTCTGTGACTGGACTAAACGTCTTCTCATAGTCCTCTTCATACTGTTGTGAGAATTCTCGAGCAACAAGGCGAGCCTTGTATCTTTCGATGCTCCCATCAGCCTTCTTCTTCAACTTGTATACCCACATGCAAGTCACTGGAGTAATACCATCAACTCTGGGCATAAGGTCCCAGGTTTCATTATTCTTGAGAGCATCCATCTCCTCTTCCATGACATCTTTCCACTCCTTGACTCCAGTGGTCTCATTGAAGCTTGAAGGCTCTCCTCATCCAGAGGGCCTGCAAAGAAATAGGAGAAAAAGCTCACTGCATTCCCTTCACAGTATCGAGTCAGTGGCTTGATAGTCCTCCTTGATCTCCGAAGGGTCTGCTCCTTACTCACCACCTCCGTTGCTTCTTCAGGCTCGACTCTATTTGCGAGCAAACTTTGAGCAATGCTCCCCCTGCTTCCTGAACCAGAAGCCTCTGCCCCAGAGCTTGAAACAACAGGAGCTGCTGGTGATACAGCAAGCTCCTCTTGAAGGACTTCAACAGCCACCTTTTGCTCTTCATCAACTTCGCTCTCTGATAGCTCAACCAAGCTTCCTCTATATGACGTTAGTTCATCAAAGATCACGTCTCTTGATACAATAAACTTCTTTGTCGCAGGATCCATGCATTTTCATCCATTCTTCCGCTCATCATAGCCTACAAAGACAAGCTTCCTTGCATTTGCATCAAGCTTCGTCCTTAAAGTATCCGGGACATGCACATAGCAAATTGATCCAAACACCCGAAGGTGTTCCACGCTAGTCTTCTCCTTGAACACCATCTCAAAAGGAGACTTCATATTGATCGGACTTAGAGGCATCTGATTGATGATATAAGAAGCACAAGACATTCCCTTTGCCCAATAAGACCTAGGAATGCCTTTAGCATGAAGCCATCACTTGCAAGTCTCCGTCAGATGACGGATCTTCCGCTCCGCTATTCTGTTTTATTGTGGAGTATGAGCACAAGTAAGCTTTCTCTAGATGTCTTGCTTCCTGCAGAATTTAGAGAACTCGGAAGAGATAAACTCACCACCATTATCTGATCTGAACTTCTTGATCCGCAGGCCAAGCCGGTCCTCCACCAGCTCCTTGAACTCCACAAACAACTGGAAGGCTTCAGACTTCTCCTTCATGAAATACAACCAAGTGTATCTTGAGTAATCATCAATCAGAACCAGCATGTATCAGTTGCCTCCAAGACTAGCGGTAGCAGTTGGCCCCATTAAATCACCATGGATGCACTCCAATGATGTCTTGCTCCTTATTTGAGACTTATCAAATGGAAGGCGATGAGCCTTGCCGAACTGACAACCTGCACACACATGGCCATCTCCGTAGGATGACAACTTTGGCAAGCCTTTCACAAGGCTCCTCAATGCCATAGCTTTCAGTTTGTCCATCCCTACATGCCCTAGCCTTTTATGCCAAATAACAGCGCTATCGTTGGCCCTCATTCGATCAACGTAGGAGCTTATTGCAAGAACAAATAAGTCCTTTACTCTCCTTCCAACGTGAGCAACATCAACCTTCACCGTTGATACGTTGCGAAGAAACTTCACTTCTGTTGGCCACTTGACCCAAACAGAACGTGATAGCCTGCGTCTACTACATTGATCACAAAGAAGAGGTTCTTCTTCATGCCCGATACATGATACACACTCATTAACGTAAGTGGTCCCTTATCACTACCCAAGGAAACAACCCCCTCCTTCTCTACTGCATGAACAGTATTATCAGCAGTAATAATAGCTTCGTTACCTGAGTAAGTCTGCAGTAAGGAGAACTTCGACTTGTCTCCGGTGAGGTGATGACCAAACCCGGAGTCCACTATCCAGTCGTCTTCGAAGTCAATGACGGACAAGGAACGGACACAAGTTCCCGTCATGAAAGCTCCACCCCATCCAGCTTCCTCAGTACTAGAGCAAGCTTCCTCCTTGCATGCAGCATGCCCAGGCTGCAGCTTGACCTTGCAGTCACGCTTGAAATGACCTGGCTAATGACACTTGTAGCACTTCAAACTCTTCTTCCAGCCCTTCTTAGGAGCAACGCTCCTCTCTTGCTGATAAGTGGTTGAAGGCTCATCTTCAACAGTGGTCTTCTTCTTCTTCCCTTCCCATCTCTTCTTCTTCTTGCCTGTGAAGAGTGTTTCACTACCTCCTTCAGAGATAGTGACTCCAGTCATCTGTCTGGCCAAACTTTCCTGCGAAGCAAGCATGTTCTCAAGTTCCAGCAGAGATGGCTGAGTTGCCCAGCCTTGAACAGAGGTTACAAAGGCCATATACTCCTTCCGCAAGCTGCGAATTATGTGTCTTTTCAACTTAGCCTCAGAGATGGGCTCATCAAGATCAAGTGCTGATAACTCAGCACACAAACTCTTCATCTTCAGAAAGAACTTAAAGATGGTCAGGTCTCCTTGAGTTGTCCTAGCCAACTTATTCTCCAGGAACCGTAGCTTGACTATGTTCTTCCTGTTGAACAACCAATCAAGGGAAGTCCAAATTTTTACAGCAGACTCACATCTAATGATGTGATCAAATAGCTCCGGTGAGACAGCCCGCTTGAGGGTAAACTCAACATTTGCATTGGTTTTCCTCCAGACTCTCACCTGCTCAGCAGTCCCAAACGCAACTGTAACTTCCCGCCTGTCGTCACCACTGACGACCTCTGATAACTCCTCGCCCAGAAGATAACTCTTCATGCACGACTTCCACTTCTTAAAGTTAGTCGGCGTTAAGAGTTCAATAACCAGACCTCTTGCATAACCTCCTTCCATTGCAATAACCCTGGTCTAAGCTTTCAGAAGCACAGAGCAGAACACAAGTTAATCACTGCTCAAACAACTGAACCTCCCTCTGATACCATGTTAAAATTTCTCAAGATGATCAACGAGATAGTCTAATGCCAAATTAATATTCTCAGAGCTATCAAGATCACACCTTGATCAAGCGGAAACTGGGAAAGCAAGCTCAAACAACTAGAAGCAAACCAAGGAGCAAGCAAATCATATATTCACTATCTTCCTTACAGGGCGAGGTATACATGGCGAGACATGATTTCGCCAGTACACAATAGAAAACATACAAAATTACAACTATCAATCCTAGCGGACAAAATCGGAGACCGCCCAGCCCGCCGAAGTTGCCAAGACTGCCCGAACTACTGCAAGAGACAAAAAGAACACGGAGTCCGTCGAGACCGCGAGGTCATGCAGACACGCCGTTATTCGTTGACTGCTGCAAGCTGCCGCTGAACTGAAGAACAGACCGCCTAACCGCCGAGTCCGGCGGACAGGTTATTGAACTTGTAAAAGTTGAAGCAGAGAAAACTGCCAAGACGCAGAAGCGACCTACTGATACCGCCGATTGTAAATCGCAAGCTTCACTGAACCTGACCAGAGTCAGAACCAAACTCATGGCTTCCCAGTGCTAGCCGCGCAACCTGCAAACAGTAACCAGTTAACTCTCCTCAATCCGCGCGGACAAGAAAACCGAGTCCGCAGCAATTAACCAAGTCTCAACTTACTGTTCACTCAGTTCCAAATGAGGTGTCAGGGGGTCCTATTTATAGGAGCGGTTTGGAGTGTGATCACCGCCCTATGAGATAGGCTAACCGTCCCCTGATCGCAGCTATCACAACCAGTCCGCCTAGTCCGCAAGGACAAGGCCGGACACCAGCCAAACCGACAAGCACCAAGGCAAGAAGCCAGTCCGCAACCTGACGAACTCTATGACAGTCCGCATGCACCGCTTCAGCTCGCCACGCAAGTCCACGACCAACAGACACAGACCGCCCGATCAACAAGCGGACTTGCGGATACTACGGACAGCGAACACCCTGGACTTGTCACAGATTGTGACAAGTCCAAACCAATACCCCGACGCGAGCTCGGCGGACAAGGCCCCAGTCCGCCAGCTCCCAAAATAGCCCGCCAAACAAGGCTCCAACTCACACAGCAGCCAAGCCAGCAGCCAACTGCCGGACTCGCGACTAGTCCACGCAGTCCGTGGATAAGCTTCAATCCTGCAAAAAATAATCTGGCGACAAGCCAGGTCGTAGAAGCAGGCAGACTCCAATCCAAGTCCGCCCAACATGACGAACTCCAGTCCTAACCGCACGGCTACCTCCAGAACACCACATCAGGCCGCTAACACCAGACTGCCAGGCTGCTCTATTAGTCAACATGGACAGTCTGCCCGGTCTGCCCGATCACCCACTTTCACTTCACAAATTTCAACACAGTCTACCTGCTGATGAATCAAACGAACTGCTTGAACTATCCACAACTCGGAGGAAGAGACTTCAAGCTGCCTAAACTGCGACCTACTGTATACCACAAACTGCTATCCCCGAACTGATCCACACTGAGTTTTCCAACTAGTTGCCAAGTCGCCCGATGCTAGCTGCACGGCCTGCACAGTATAAGTCAACTTCACTTAGTCGTGCGGTTAAGAAAGTCTAATCGTAAGTTCAAAGTGCGAGCTGAGTTCTCACAGTTTCTGTTATATATGATGAGCCGGGGACCCTATTTACAGGCGACAAGGACAGTGTGGTCACCACCCATAATGATGAGATAATCACCTGTCATTCTACAACTAGCACAATCAGACCGCACAAGAGTGCGGTACCAGAGTTAGACCACGAAGACATGCAGACAACATGCTCAGTCCGCGTAGACATAAACAATCTAGCCACACGTCCTGAGCTAAGACCGCGTAAAGGTGATCTGTTAGACTCTGCACCCAGTCCGCGCAATATTGCGGTTTCCTCCACTAAGCAACCAAATTGGACTTGTCACAATACCGTGACCAAGTTCACACAACCAGCGAACTCTGGTATCAAACCGGGCGAATAGTCCACATCAAACTCGGCGATTAGCCTCCTCTATCTGCACTAACCTCTTGCCTTAACACGAACCAGATCCTATCAGCTCCAAGCGGACTATGCGGTTTCACCAGCCAAACCGCGATAGTCGTGGTTAGCCAACGCTAACCATCTGATTGTCTCCTAGGGTGCTTGCTGAACCAGACCTCAGGAAGAACAACAATAGCCAAAACCAAGCTATCCGCCAACACCTAGCCGTCAAACCGATAGCGGTCTGACCAATCAGACCACCCACTTGCACTTCAACCATTTCAATAGATCTCAACTGGAGCTAAGAAGCTTCAGTTCACCGTCCCGGTGAAGAATGGATTCAACTAGTCCGTGGACGCCCTGCGAGATCCGGTGACAAATGTTGTCACAATAACTAACTACTGCTTCGATGTATTCGACTCAGTCATGACGGAGAAGCCCTACTCTGTTCAATACGACTACACGCCCTTCAAGAACTCCCCACCTTTACTTAAACAAGGATTACTACAATGTAAATTTGTCCTCTTCTCAACTGCCAAAAAATTTTAGATAGAAATAGCAATAACCAATGCATTATCGTTCGAGATGAACTTCAAATATTGCTGATAGCCCAGATTTGCTGCTGGGCCGATACCCGATGTCGGATTGTAACGGGAGTGATATATTAGTGGCATACTTGTAAATATGTATTTAGGGATATTGGTATGAAGACTATAAACATATCCTAGTGGTTGTAATATGAGGGAATGGAATGAAGTAATTTTTCTTCTCTCTTCCTAAAGCTTCGTCTCTCTCCTCCGACCTTCATCTAATTTCCCTTCGTTTCTACCCCTTGATGCGTCTCTCTCCTTTGGCCCTTCCTCCTATGAGGGCATTCTTTTTTCCCCCATTTCAAGCGCCGACAATTCCTCCGGCAATCTCGTAAAGACCCAAATAAATATGGTGGTGATATTGGTACACCATAAATGACTATTTATAACCCATGGATGTTTGTACACCTCGAAGATTTATTTGTACACCCCTCGCTATTTATACCCCAAATTTAAAATTATAAACGGTAACATACGATGCCTAATTAAAACACTAATAATCACATGTTGTGCAATAAAGGTAATATATTGATTGTCATCATTTAACTTTCACTTGCTCATGATAACTTGCTACAAATATACATTGATGCGACATCTACAAAATATTAAAAGTCAGCATAAAGTTAGTTTGCAATATATACATCGCTCAAAATTTATTGCAACATAAAATTAGTTTGCAATTTAAATAAATCGCCCAAAATACGGGTACAACATCCCTAAGTGTCCCCCCAAAAGTTGATGTCCCTGCAAAATAGTGTATTCAAATTTAAAAATCAAGAGACAAATTAAAAAATTTTAATGGAAATTTGTCTAATTAATCTTACCTAATAACTTGTAGTCTATATCAGGACCCCATTTTTTGCCAAAAATACGGGGACAACATTCGCAAGTGTCCCCCAAAAAGTTGATGTCCCTACTGAATAGTGTATTTAAATTTAAAAATCAAGAGACAAATTAAAAAATTATAATTGAAATTATAATTGCAATACTTACATACCTGATGATCAAAGGAGTCGCGTAATATATGAAATTTCCCACTGCGATGCTACCTGCTCATGATATCTTGTCCAGACTGGAAATAATGGCGGGAGTGGGCAGTCATCAGTCATCCGCAACTCAATGAAGTGGTTGCCATTTATATATCCGAGATAAACAACTCTTCTAATATCCGGCGGAGCTGAATGTAGGGGTAGGAACGTGAATGATTGTTGGTCAGAGAAATGAACCAGTTGTATGTTGTAGCAAGATGCAACTATAAGCCCCATGTCCGGCATTGTTATCCACTTATCTAGTGGGGCCGGTGCTGTCCAACAATCGAGTGATTTCAGTAATTCCACTCGCCTTGCAGTCCCAAATATATCAGTGTACAATAATGACCTCTCATGTATCTCGCCCGCGAGATCGTGTCGGACTTGCATCCAATTATCTCCCGTATGTACAGCCTGACCAATAATTCTGTATCCGCAATGCCCATCCCCTGCTACATCAATGGCATCAATGATATATGTACGAACATTTTCTGGCATTTGTTTGCGTACATTTTCAAGAAAACCGCCTCTTCTTAATGGAATTTTCTTTGCCGGCTTAATCAATTTAACAACACGTTGTTGTTGCTTTTGTTGTTCTTCTTGTAGGACATGCTCAAAATGTGAAGGGTCCCTCTTTGTCGATTTATAATCCTCCAAATTTTTTTTCAAACTATCTTTCGGCTGCCCTTGCAATTTTGCCAACATTTTTGGTTCCTTTGTTTGGCTTGCATTCGGGTTGACTAGTTCACGCAACTTTCTTCTTATTTCCTTTCTTTGAAGATCACTAATACTGCTATATTTTTACAATATTCCTTCAATATCATTTTCTATGTCCACACACTCGTTATGTTCTTCTTTCACCTTGAACTCCTCTTTTTATTGTATCATTAATTGTCGCCACTGTTTGTGCACCATCCATAACGGAAGTGCGTTACTCTCTTTTAGGTACATGACATGCTCATGTGTATAGGGCAAACCAAGTGTGTATCGGTTCTTATGTGTGCATTGCCCGTGCTCAACATACTCTGATTTTATTGTATCCTCCTCCTTCTTTATTATTTCTAGTGCGGCAATTGAGACGTTATCGACGAGTTCAGAATAAAACAACGATTTATAACTCGAATTTACATGCATCCGGCTTTGACCAAACATTTTCTTGATTTCTGTGTGTTGTAGATCTATCATGTTGTCGAAAATTTTCCACACTGTGGTGAGGTTTCCAACTGAAACTTCAAGAAATTTTTTAAGGTTGCTGTGCCCCCCTCTACCCGGTTGGTAGTTGTGTTTCCGAAATGCATGTATTTATCAACCCAAAACGAAATAAATATTTGCTTGTACGGTTCTAACCATGTACTTGTAACATAAGCTATCACTGCCGGATAATCTGTAGCATAGTCAATCATCATTTGATTTACCCGCATTTGAAAATCATTTTCAGAAGTTGAATTCACAATGTTTTGCCATACACACATAAAAACTTCAAAATCTTTCCCTTTACTAAAATATTTTTTGCAATGTGCAAAGATATTGCGATTTATATGTACTTGACATAACAAATTAACTGTCTTCGGAAAAACAACTCTGACAACATTCATCAAGGCAATTTCACGGTCCGTTACAAATACATTGGGCACCACATTTTCATCAAGTGTCAGTTTGAAGCACTCAAGAGCCCACTTGTAATTGGATTCAGTTTCAGCAGACATAAAAGCAATACCGACAATAGAAAGTAGAGGCAACCGATAACGATTTGTCTTGTATGTGCAATCAATCATAAATGTGTAGGAGAACATATTACTTAGTCGTACGGCTGTAGGATGCGCAAAAAAAAGTGATTCCAAATGCATGGTGCCCTCATTCACTTTGGTGAAACTAATGTAGCCGGAATCACTTATGCACTTAAACAAATGTTGCACTGGAGTTCCACCCTCTAGTTGACTCCTATATAGCTTCGTCTTCTCATTATATATTGTTCTAAATGAGGTGCAATTCTCTGGATTTCTATTCTTTAAAGCCGTTAAAAATTTACGTGACTTACAACCGGCATTAAACATCTCCTCCACCATCTTATGCTCCTCCTCATCTAGTCGGCCGGCATACGGATGTGCTTCAAGATGCACGAACTCATGATTGTGTATACCATTTTTACTACAATCTTCCATTCATTATCAACATTTCTTTGCCCTTTCAAAGCAAACGTACACCCGCAATGCTTCGAACTAGATTTCCTTATGTTTCTCTTAATGTACCCTTTGCTATTTGAGTTGTCAGGAGGTAACCCGGATCTATTACAGCCCAATGTAACCCTTGATGATGCTCTAAAGATAATCACATCCGCCCTCAAAATAATGATAACAAACCCCAATTTTTTGCAATTTTCCTAGCCCATTCAATCAACTTCTCCTTACTTTCAAAACTCAAATCAGTGCAAAAATGAATTCCAACATCTACCACTGTATCCTTAGGATACTCTTTGTTACACAGCAATAACATTTTTCTGGACTCATTCCTATCAAATGCTACACAAAGAATCACAAATCACACATAACATGCACATTTCAACATTACAACCACACACAAATAATTTACATAAGAGGGCAGCAATAATACCTACAAACTGGAAGAGCTTTAACTTTTACTGGGCAAACAGAACAACCATACTCTGGTTTGGAAGCAGGAAAAATAACCTGGAATGTACCAAAACCAAAACCTGGTATCAAAGAATAGCTGCAATCAAAAATTTTTCTAAAACCCTAAACCTAAAAATGGAGTCAGAGGAAGAACAACCTTGGATTGGAGCAGTGCAGACGAGCGATGGTCGGGGATGGCGTGAGGGGGAGCGTCGGCCGTGAGTAGATCCGGTGAGCAACCAAAATGGAGAAAATCCTAAAACCTGGAATCAAATGCTGTCGATGAGAGCTTGAAGATGAAGGAATAGGACTCTTACCTGTAAAAGGAAACATATCCGTAATAGAAGACGGCAGAAGAGGGACGACAACCGCAATTGGGACTGGTTAGGGCGAGCGCCGCCGGCTACTTGCAAAGCAGCGATAGCACCGCCATCTTCTTGACGGAAAACCGAGGGCCAGCCGGCGGGAGACGCACCTCCGGGGAGCGGCGAACTGCGAAGGAAGAAGGATGCGCCTGGGCGGGGTCGGGGATGGCGTCGGGTGAGGGCGGGTATGAATATTAGGTTTACGGTAGAAAAAAAGAAGGTTTTAAGTTTCAAAATGGGGTGTCAATAACGAGACGTGGTGTACCAATATCACCACCCAATAAATATTATTCATCTTATTATTTTGTTTAATAAAAAAAAAAGTGCGCGGCGGCCCAGCAAATAATGACGCCGGGACAGCTGTTTCTTGTTATGGGTCACACAGCGAGCTCCCACCAGCCGCATAATCCACTTTATTTATTCGATTTTAATTAGTAGGTGCGGCTCTTTATTATTTGCTTCGGAGAAGAAAGGAGGGGGAAGAGAGAGTGAGAGTGCCGCCATTCCGAGCTTCTTCAACCAGGAATGGAGAAAGCGCTGTCAAAGGTCGGAAACTTTTGGATATCAAAGAAGGCCAAGGAGGAGCTTTCTTCAATCGGCGACGAGCTCTCTGTGAGTATTAATTTCTCCTGTCTTTTAATTTGCTGCTTTCGTTGAACTGTATTCATACAGTCCCATTATAAGTGTTTCGAAATCCCACATTCTATACGCGCCTTTCTTGTGGTATTCTTCAGCACATTTATCAGTACATATAACTTGGATCGTAGGGTTTATTTTTTTTTAGTTTTCATAAATTTGTTTTGTTTTTCTTGGTTAATGCGGAGCAGATTTCCCAGATTATGTGATGATAACTAATAGGGTTTTGATTTACATGATGTGTTATTTTTTTGGTTTTAGGGTTTAGGGTAATGATCTGTTGGTATGGCCATAGTAGATCTGTGGCATGGTATTCATTCAGTAGTAATCTCTTGCCCTAAATCCTAATCTGATGGCTCGTGTTCTTTGTTAATTAAATGGCTTTAACAGCTGTTTTAGGGCAGTTAGTTTGCTTCAATGACTGAAACTTTTAGTTGGATTTCCAGTTTTTCTCGAATGCAGTGGAGGAGAAGGCAAAGTGGGTGTTCGAGAAACTAAAAGGTGAGAAAAATCCACGAATTTTGAAGCTTTCATTTTCTTCATTCTTAGATCACTGAAACACGTAGATGTGATTATTGTTGAATAGTTTTCCTTTTTGACATATCTTCAACTAATGTAGCCCTATGAATGAAAGTATTATGTTAAACCGACGTTACTCACATCCAAGAGTTTGTGTTAGGGATGGAGATCCTCTCAGTTTGGAACCCCCCCTCCATTTGGTTCATTTCAAGGTGAGGATGGGATCTCATTTATCTAAAGATGCAAATTTTTTATTATAGGAAAAATAAAAAAAAATGAGATTGCTTAACAAGTCGGATCGGATTAATGAAGAATCAATCTGAGCCGTGAAATGAATAGTATGGAGAGGATCCTAATTCTCATGTTAGTGTACAATGATTGCGTGTACAGCTTTATGTAGTAGGATCTCATGTAAATATTGTTTTAATTTTTGCGGTGACAAGGAGATATGAGGATATCATGTAAATAATTTGGAACTCTTTCGTGAGAAGTCTTCCCACATCTCTTGTTCAAAAACGAGATAGGTCTCGATTTTGATAGAGAATTGCAAATTTATCTTAGATTAGGAAGATCATTCATTACTTGTATTAGAGCCAAAACTTGGTAGTCATCACATATTCACATGCCAGTAGTGGAAGACACTCAGTCACAAGATTGGAAGAGGGAAGTTGATGCAGGACAAAGCTATTAAAAGACACTGATCTAATCCTATATGAGTGTTGTTTATCACAAATACATGGCACTACGATGAATTCATATGCAGTGATATCCGACATGCGTTTGCATTAAGTAAATAAAATTTAACTTGCCCACTTTATGACCCATTAGGAGTGTTGTTTATTGATGTGATCCTAAACCAAGGGCTGTAGTTTTGAAAATAATAATTCCGACCTATTTAAAATTAAAGCGGCGCGAGAGATTTTGGCGGGCTATTTCCTAACGAAATAAACGACCCTAAGCGTCGCACACGAACGTAAATGCTATTGCACGAACATACAACGCCATAAAACTAAATTCCACAGGCACAGAAATAATGGGTGGCATGCATGTGTAACAAGATTAACGGTAATCAGGAGGTATGATTTAGCTAGGGCAAGCTCCGATAATTAACTATTCAATTTAAATAACATAAGCATAAAAATACTTGAGGATGGAGCTAGGAGAAGCGAGGTATACCCAAGGCAGAGAGGCGGTGGCTGGAGAAGGGATGGTGGTTGGAAGCTTGATGGGTTAGCTGGAGCAGGGGAGGCACCGCTGCTGACTGGAAACAGGGAGAGCCAGCTGGAAGCAAGGAGAGATGTCGGAGGCACACTGAATCCACCGGAGGAGGGTACTGGAGGGGTCGCCGGAACCCTAGACAGGTTTTGCGGTTGCGTCGGAGGAAGAGACACTCTTCCCAGGCGGCGGCGGAGCTGGATGGCCAGGAAAGAGTTGGATCCCGTTGGGGAGACTGCCGAAAAATTCGTCAGAGGCTGGAGGATTGGTCGCCGGCCCTTGGTAGGGCATCTACGGGCGGCGCTGCGAGCAGTCGAGGGAGGGGAAGGCGGCGTCGAGCTATTCCGATGGGAGATAGGCGACGCTGGAGGGGAAAACCGACGTAATCGAAATTGATTCGTCTGTTTTCTATTTCCAGCCGGCCTCTAACAGGGGAGAAGGGAAACTTATATAATGGGGAATTAGGGTTAAAACTGGTTATTGGCAGCCACACTCAAATAAATAAGAATGTTTCTTTTCTTTTATAGGGGAAATAGGCCAAAGGAAATGAGATGAAAGGGCTCACTCAAGGGGGGGGGGATTTTATAACTTAAAAATGTTTAAATTAAAAAGTTGATTAAATTAAAGCTTGCCCAAGGCTAACCTATCCCCTAAATACCGGACCTGTGCATTTAGGATCTCGTTGGCCGGTCACACCAACGAGCCAAACAAAATTTTGCGCGAAAGCATGCGCGATACAAAACTACACAAAAGCGCTAATATCGTGCGCGTACAACTCAACACAACAAAATAAGTCAAATGCGCCACATTATGCGCTACACAAATAAACAGGTACAAATAAAAAATAAAGATGCGCCGCGGGTTGCATCAATTCTCCCGGGGTTGAAAGAGCTCGACCCCGACGAGACTCGATGTGACCCGCAAGTAGGAAATCCAACTGTCGATCAGAGAAATGTTGCATGACTGTCCTTCTGATGTCGCCGTTGCAACCCCAAATATGGAAGTAACCTCTCATCCCACAAACTCGCAATCCATTAGTCGAAATTTCATGCCAAATATTTAAATAAACAGTAATTATTAGAGCTTGCAGAGGATGATAAGGGTGGTGTGTGGCAAATATGAGGTAAGTGGAAAGCAGGAAACACAAGCAAGATGGAATGTAAAGTAGGAAGCAGGCGTGATCAACCTGTGGAATTATTATTTCATAACGCATCATACACTCGCCCGATAGACACCTACGAACGTCAGCTAGACCAGGATCGTCTATAGTCATGATTTCACCCGATGGACTTCTGCTCGAGTCACAAAATTTTAAACAGGTCCCAGATTTGACGTGTACTACTTTCCATAAAAATCCTTTGAAGCGGGTATCTCGATGAGGAGTTAAATATCTAAGTATCGTATGTGCTCCCTCAATATGAGTAGACCTAGAAGTTTCAGACCTCGAACGATAGTGAGGTGGTGGTATAACATGCTCGTCTACAACTAAAGAGAAGTGATGTGGACTAAAGGCGTGCTCGTCGAATACGAAGTCAATAAAAGATGGCGCTTCCAGAGCACCCAAAATAGATGACTCTCGAAAATCAGACGCCACTTCCTGGAGCGAGGGCCCAGGCCGAAGCGTAGCACTAAATAGGAGTGGTGTAGTGGAGACTAAAGATGACGACGTAGATGCAAGTGAGGTCCTCCCAGGTGCTCTAAGAACAGGACCATTCTTCTGGGGAAGAAGAATAATCTTGCGCCCATGGTGATCAAAAGAATGGGAGTTCCTCACACCATCATGCAGAACATGTCTGTCATACTGCCATGTTCGTCCTAGAAGTATGTGGCAAACGTCGATGGGGGTGACATCACATAACACTGAATCACGATACACGTCCCCGATAGAGAACTCTACCTGACAATGATGAGTAATGAGTATAGTCAACGGACTACTGACCCCAGATAAGTGGTACTGCTGCTCTAAGGGACGCGTCAAAAGTCCTAACTTCTCCACCATTCGCTGAGACACGTAGTTCTCCATACTGCCGCTATCGATAATAATGGAACAGAAATGCTCCTGAATGCGGGCGGTAGTGCGGAAAATTTCCTTTCTCTGAGGATCATGCTCAGTGGTCTCGCCAACCAAACCAGAGTGAAGAACACAGACTAGGTGCTCTGCTTGCTCGCCCTCAACCTCGATGACACTATCAGCCTCGGGCAGGGGCTCGGGCTGGGGGTCACTAAGGAAGATGTATTTAGGGGATAGGTTAGCCGGTCACACCAATGAGCCAAACAAAATTTTGCGCAATACAGAACTACACAAAAGCACTAATATCGTGCGCGTACAACTCAACATAACAAAATAAGTCAAATGCGCCACAACATGCCCTACACAAATAAACAGGTACAAATAAAAAATAAAGATGCGCCGCGGGTTGCATCATTTATCTTGTATAGCTTAGTCCCATTTTGTGGTTTGGATTTGAAGTGTTATTCCTTAAAAGTTAAAACTATAAATATGTGTTCATGTGTTTTTTTTTTCTTTACTTGAAATAATAAAATCTTTACTCACTTTGGTCGAGTTTCTCACAAAATTGTGGCGTGGTTGTTTATGCAAGAGTTTAACAAATATCGGTGCTAATTTTTATTACTCTTCAGAAACAATCACAAGCATTCACGACATTTTACCACCGCCACCTTAGGTTTCGCTCACTACATTTGTCATGTGTCGTCATGAGTATCAGTTCATGTTCAATCATGAGAAGAACTTTGAGGAGGAAGAGAGGAAGCCCTAGATGGGAAACTTGCAAGGAAGTTTTCATTCATTAGTTAATTCCTTGCTACAGGACACCAATGGCCTATTTATAGGACCCCCGAGTGACAAACCCGTAATTACATCGCGACTCATAAAATACATAAATACTAATATAATAAGACTCGACTTGATACAACATAATAAAGACTCGATAGTCGATACAATCATAGTAATATAATAAGATAACTGACAACGTACCTGTAACACTCCATCCGTCTTGTTCATCGAGCTTGCCCTCAAGCTTGAACTCCACGTGGAGGTGCGGAGCATCTGACATCTTGATATCCCGCCAGAACAATGTCTGATTTTGCATAGCGGAGGCGGTGGCGGCGGGGAGTAGCAGCGGCGCTGTCGGAAAGACAGGCGGCGGAAGTAATGACTTCAAAGGGGTCGATGGAGTGGGTGGCTGAAGGGGAGAAAAAGGCCGGTCTTGGTGGAGACATCGACAGAGGAACGGCTTGTGAGAGTGACGATCCAAGGAAAGAGGCTTTGATACTAAGTTTGTTATGTGCTTCTTTGGTGGTTTGTCGGATGGCAGCGGGAGGGGATGAAGTCGAGCATGCAAGGAGTATTCGGCCCTAGAACTGGTGGAGGAGATGAGAGAAGCCGAAATCCTAAAAGGGAGGGGTGAGAAGAGAGGAACCGTGAGGAGGAAGAGTGGAATCCCTAGCAGGGAGACTTGGAAAGAAGTTTCTCATTCATTAGTTGATTCCTTGCTACAAGACACTGCGAGCCTTTTTATGTGATCTCCGGGTGGCAAACCCGTAATTATATCACGACGCATAAAATACATAAATACTAATATAATAAGACTCGACTTAATAAAGACTTGACTCCTAATGCAAACTCAACACAACATAATAAAGACTCGATACAATCATAATAATATAATAAGACAATTGACGGTGGACCCGTAACAATATCCTTAATCATACTTGGCTACTCTCAGGTACCAAAATTCACAGACTATTATTATTGGTTAAGCATGAAGGATTCGTCCCTGCTCAGGTAAGAATATTATTTCTTACTTTCATAAAAGTTGGTTAATTATATCCTTTACAATATTTTAGGATAAGGTGCAAACATGTTTGCATCAAACAAGATTAGTAGTTCACCATATTCATTATTGTGGCAGTAGCATGATCTTCTCGTATAATATTTCTTATTCACACTGGGCTGAAGTTCCCAAATTCCTTGAATGGCTAAGCATCTCTAAGCATAACAAGTTCACAGAACATAAGTTACATACAAAGATCCGCCTAGAAGTGCATGCCACCTAAAAGTGCCTCCAAAATGATCGTCTCCTCACTCTAATTATCGTCATTGTCCGACATGACATTGTACTCATTGTGCAACCCAAGACTATCCCTCATGTTCATCCCTAAACTTTTTCGCATTATCTCTAGCCAGACTTTGTCCTAGAAACAAGAAATTACAATTTTCTGTTTGAAAAGGCTATGCTGTTTTAGTATTAACCAGTCATTCCATGGAGATATCAAAATTGAGTCATGTTAGGCTATCCTCTAGTTGTCTGGATGCAGAACTTCCAAATTATTGATCTCCTGTGGGCAATCCTCCTTCCAGACAGATCTAGGATCTTATGCAGCATTACAGCACCAAAAACATCATAACACAATTCTATACCTAGAATTATCCTCTGCCTGCCACCTTATCTATAAGCGTCGGTCAACACTGAAAAAGCAACACAAGTCATCTATATCTAGATGATAGTGGATCCAGAGACTCCAACCTGCGAGGTTCCATTTGCAGGTTCCTGTTCAACCCGCCACTCAGTAACAAAACATATAGGTGGATCTCAATACAAAGCTAACGTTTCCCTTGCTTCTCAAAATTCGCCAACACATTCATAATAGAGCAGACAACCCATGAGTCAGTGGATGGTCCTCAAATACTGGATACTGTTTGTACTTCCTTTTCTCTCTTTCTATCTGTGTGCGCGAAATGGCAGTGAGTACTGAGTAATATTGCTCTAACATTAATAAATTATCAAGGGTCCAACAGTAATTTTAAGGTACATTTTTATAGTCATTGAAAAAAACATAAAAACTAAATTACTCAGACATATATCTATTAGCATTGTGCACATAGAATTTCAAAAACAACTTGAAATATGTTCTTGTGGCTGTTGATTTTTTCATAGTGACATGTGTTGCATTAGAATATGAAAAGCCTGGGGCCATGGATTTTTGAGCTAGTTGTATTCTATATAAAAAAACTTTATTCTGAAGCCTCAAAAGACTATTGGCTGAAAATCACTTGCTTAGAATAATTCTGTTGACATTATCATGAGAACATATACACTTTTTGATTAAATTTTAGATTTGCCAGTTCAAAGTCCGAACGGCCCGTGAGAATTCATTCTTGAGTTGACTCCAAAAGCTGTGTAGGCTGGTGAGAATTCATTCTTGAGTTGACTCCAAAAGCTGTGTAGGCTGGAGAGCTCGAACTATCTTGTTAAAGTCCTGGCACTGATATCATCTTTTACCGTCAATTCTCAATTTTGATTGTTCGTGTTTAACGGCATATCATAAAAAAAAAACACATTGTTCACTCACAACGGCGTTGAATGGCTTTCTGTATTCCGTCCAGGCAAACCGCAGAAGATGCTGCCAGAACTCCTCCGGGAGCACGGCCTCCCACCAGGCCTGTTCCCCAGAAACATCGTCTGCTATGAATTCGACGAATCGAAGTCGAAACTCATCGTCCATCTGCCATCCACCTGCGAGGTCAGCTTCAAGGATTCGTCCGTGCTCAGGTACGCAACTCGCGTCAAAGCCTTCTTGCTCAGGGGGAAGCTCTCCGGCGTGGAAGGGATGAAGACCAAGGTTCTTGTGTGGGTCAAAGTTTCTCAAATATCTCTTGAGAGCTATAAGTCAGACAAAGTTTGCTTCACCGCTGGTGTGAAGAAGCTCAGGCCCAGGGATGCATATGAGGTTCCCAGGGACTCTGTCATGATAGATGATTTCTGATAGACGACCATTGCCGCTTTAATCGATCCGTTTTTATTGTTCGTAGCCCCCGTTTCGCTCATTCGTCCACTCAGGCCAGATCCATACATGTAGTTTGAGATTCCTATTCGGCCTAAAATTATCGGTATTTGTCGTGTTTTTCATGTCATGAGAATTAAGTGTTATAATCCATGTGCATTCAACCTAAAATCAATTGATTGTAGGTTGGAATTTTCTGGCTATTCTTGATGTGTTGTGATACTATTTTCAGCCTAATTGTTTATAAATCTGAATTATTTCAATGGAAATGTTCATCATTAATTAAAAGGGTTATTTGTTGGGACTTACCCTCGAAGTTTGCGTAATTACAGCTTGCACCCCCTTTAACTTTCAAAATTACAATTAGTCCCCCTCAATGTTTATATTACCTAACATCCCCCACTCCCCCCATTCTTTTGTGCATGAATGTTATGAAATGAAGAGGAGGTTTTTATACTTTTAAAAGTTAGAGGGATGCCAGCTGTAATTAGGCAAACTTCGAGGGGTAGCCCCGGTAAATAACCCATCGAGAAATGAGAGAGCCTATACTTTTCAAAGTTGCATTTATAATGAGATATATCAAAACTTCAAAATAAAATGTCATAACTTGAATTTATAATTTATGAATGGTACAACGGGCTTTTGTGAAGCCTCACCTAAGGAACTTTATTCACTTTTGTGTTTAAAACTAGGTTGTTTTTTTTGTAGCGGTCACAATCGATGTCGTGCCAAACATACATTCTATAATTGCGACGTTTTTTATCTAAGCTCAACAGAAAAAAATGCTCCGTTTGTTGCCAAACAGAGCCTGAATAAATCAAATAAATTTTTGTTATATCAGTTAATTATGATTGATATTTTCCAATATTTACATTGGCCAAAACAAAGTTGGTGATGCATGCAAAAACATGAATTATTACGGAAATTTTTTGGGAGCGGGCAGTGTATGCGGGGTAAAGGTGGATAAAGGTGACCGTCCGATCGGCTGGATTTGACGTGTTTTTTTTTAAACTTTTTTTTTGTCACGATCTACAACTGCACGTCCTGAATTTCTCCCGCTCATACAATAAGGAACGTTATCAGTACATAATTATTGTTCAATTATAACACATGGGATTTGTGTTGGTGTTGAAATATGCAGTTAGCGTTACTCATGCGCATTAGCTTTTAGCGTTACTCATGCAGTTGTTTGTGCAGG